>JAVGWX010000004.1:91872420-93105753 GCA_036924085.1 Ariolimax columbianus | reverse complement strand
ACCGCGTGGCGGTGTAGAAGGGTCTTGGCAGCTCTGGTTTGCTGGCCCTGACGCTAGCAGTCAGCTATGGCTGACTAACCACTGCAGCTCATGTGCTGCTCAGCATCTTGATCCCCAATCAGAAATTAATTATTGTTTTCTGGGCTGCTGCACCACCCATTGTATTTTCAAGAATCGATTTTTATATGGGGTAGTTCTCTCGCCGCCGCGATTGACTATAACCCAGTATTAGTACAGCGATCTCAGTCCCGCCAGGTGGAGCGATAGCGCGGGCTTGCGGAAAACGCTTGCTCGCCTTTCCCCGTGCAGGTATCGGGTAGCGGTTTTTTTTGTCGTGGCCTCCATTGAGGTGCGCTGCTCTGGTCCGTAACGAGAAACTTTGACAGTCGGTGGTGATTTTTCGAAGGCTCACAGCAGAGCTCGACAGTTCGTCTCGCTGGTGGTCAGACTCTCGCAAAGAGCTTGTGACCGGCAAATGGAAAGCAGGAATTGTGCCTGAAGGCCCTGCGTTCTTCCGGGGACCAACCCTCGAGAGAAGAGCAGGCTGGCAGGCCAAATTGTCTCTAGTCCCAGTGAAATTCATCGCCGGGGTCGCTGGAATCCGTTCTGCACAGAGCGCTGCCATCCCTCCTCGAGCGAGCCCGGTCGGTCGGTCGTCTGGTTTGTGTAGGGGCCCCTGTCAGGCGGTCCTAGGTCGACGGAGTGAGGGACGGGGGGAACAACTGTCCGTCCGTTCGTTAGTCGGTCCCTGCGGCCGTCCCAGTGAGGCTTTTCACACACAAGTCCTCCACCGACCGGTGTGTGCGGTACGTACGTCTCCGACAGATATCTGGTTGATCCTGCCGGTAGTCATATGCTTGTCTCAAAGATTAAGCCATGCATGTCTAAGTTCACACTGTCTCACAGTGAAACCGCGAATGCTCATTAAATCAGTCGAGGTTCCTTAAATGACACGATCCTACTTGGATAACTGTGGCGATTCTAGAGCTAATACATGCTTACCAAGCTCCGACCCTCGCGGAAAGAGCGCTTTTATTAGTTCAAAACCAATCGTCGTTTCCCCTCGCGGGGTTGTGGCGTCCCCACTAGTGACTCTGGATAGCTTTGTGCTGATCGCACGCCTCATGTGCCGGCGACGCATCTTTCAAATGTCTGACCTCTCAAATGTCGATGGTACGTTAAAAAGCTCGTAGTTGGATCTCAAACGCAGGCGGGCGGTCCAGCTCGCACTGGTTCACTACCCGTTGTCTCCTACCGTCTGCCAGCTCTCTCCCACGGGTGCTCTTAGCTGAGCGTCCTAGGTGGTCGGCGCGTTTACTTTGAAAAAATTAGAGTTTTCAAAGCATACCTCGGCTGCCTGAATAATGGTGCATGGAATAGGACCTCAGTCCTATTTTGTTAGTTTTCGGAACTGGAGGTAATGATTAACAGGGACAAACGGGGGTATTCGTATTGTGGCGTTAGAGGTAAAATTCTTGGATCGCCGCAAGACGAGCTACTGCGAAAGCATGTGTCAAGAATGTTTTCATTAATCAAGAACGAAAGTCAGAGGCGCGAAGACGATCAGATACTGTCGTAGTTCTGACCATAAACGATGCCGACTAGCGATCCGCAGGAGTTGCTTCGATGACTCTGCGGGCAGCTTCCGGGAAACCAAAGTGTTTGGGTTCCGGGGGAAGTATGGTTAAAAAGCTGAAACTTAAAGGAATTGACGGAAGGGCACCACCAGGAGTGGAGCCTGCGGCTTAATTTGACTCAACACGGCCAAAAACTGAAATGATTGACATGCCGAGAGCACTTTCGTTGGGTCTAATATGGAACGGGTGCTGGAATTAGACCCTCGAAAATCTGGGGCTATCCTCTTGGTAGCTTGATTGTCTCGCATCTAGTGTTCGCTAAAGGAATTTACGGAAGGGCACCACCAGGAGTGGAACCTGCGGCTTAATTTGACTTAACACGCCAATACTGTAGAACGACTGACAAATCGAGAGCACTTCCGTTGGGTCTAATAATGTCTAAAGTGAGCTCTTTAACCTTCTAATGAAAGAACGCTACGGAAATCGTGTTTAACCCCGCAGAAATCGCAGATTTCAGATACCTGGTCATTGACAAACAAAAGCCCTCAATTAATTCGTCTGGTCTAATAGTAAACGGGTGCTGGAAATAGACCATCTCAAGACAGGTCAGTTTTACCCTACTAATGACAGGGCGTTGCTACGGTAATCCTGCTCAATTTGAGAGGAGCCGCAGACATTTTGGTTCTCTGATAAGCCAATGGCGCGAGGCTACCATGTGAGGGATTACGGCCGAACGCCTGTAAGCCGGAATCCCGCCCAAAATCTCAGCACCACTGCAATGGGAGGCTTCGACATGGTCGGGACCTGGGGCTCGCGCTCCAGCCCTATCCGGTAGAGCCGCAGAAAGAGCTCTCTGCCGTCCGCCGATCAAAGCGGGCGGATAGCTGCTTGATATTCACCTTATACGGCGATGGGGTGCGAAACCACCAACATAAGACTTAGTTCTTGGTCGGGGTGTCGAAAACAGTAGAGCAGCCACCTCACTGTGAACTGTCGAGACTCAACCAATGACCATAAGATTTCTCCGCACACTAGGCGAACAACATCTCCGTGACATTACCAGGCTTGTCCCCTGGTTAAATGCACTTCTGCCTCGATCTCTACCTCTGTATGCTATCAGCCATACCAATGGACGCAGAAGAGATGCAGACTAGCGGACATTGCACATCTGCCCTATTGTGTCAACCTCCCAGGTGGCGGGGAATGATAGGCGTACCGTCACTGAAGATGTGCCGAGAAAATAAAGGGAGCAAAGAGGTACCCCGCCCACGTGCACATGATACGTTTCTGGCAGGACGTGACGATCCTGGGATACAGACACACTGGACTGCCTCTCTTCCGGGTTAGTACAAACCAGTACATAGTCCATATCACATATCATATCTCATATATCATTACCGCATCCTATAGACACGAGTAGTGAAGACCCGTTAGTCTGGTAAGACAACTTCCATAAGAGAGACATTTCTGATCACAAACAACTGCTGCATTGCAGCTAGGCTGGGGACAGCCAAAGGCTAAGGAGGGCATCCCTACAGAAACGCCTGTTGAAATCAGATGCACGGGGCCACAAGCCTAACGAAACAGTGCAACGTAAATCGCAGTATGATGACAGTACAACCGAACAGAAAAACGTATGGCGCTCATCCTGCGGAGTCCCGCCAGGCAGCGACAGTGCCTGGCCTCACGCCTCGAAGGGGCCCACCCTTGACTACTGGTGGTCACCCACCCATGTGTCGTGGAGTCAAGGCACATGGCTATGGGGCAATTCCTATTGACCAAAAACTCAAGACCCTCAAAATACTACAGTGGAATGCGGAAGGAGTCATTAACAAAAAGCTTTCCCTAACACATCACTTGCATGAAAGTAAGATTGACGTGGCATGTATCCAGGAAACGCACCTCAACAATAACCATAAATTCCCAATCAGAGGATACCAGACCTTCCGTCTCGATAGAGAAGGTCACAAAGGAGGGGTCCTGATACTGACCCGAAACTGCATACCGAGTAGCGCGGTATCTGTCAATCACACCGGACAAGCAGAAATTGTAGGAGTTGACATAATGGCTCAAGAGACGAAGCTCCGCATTTTCAATCTGTACGGACCACCAAATAAAGACCTATCGCTCTCGAGTATAGAAGTCAAAGTCTCCAACTGCATAGTAGTTGGAGACTTCAACAGCCACTCGGAGAGATGGGGATACTCGGACACAGACAGCAGATGTGACGAAGTGGAAGATTGGGAGATAGACACAAATCTCTCACTAATCAATAGGCCGGAGGATAGCCCTAGTTTCTATTCTAGAACACGGCATACCACCTCGACTCCAGATTTGGCCTTCTCCACACAGGACATACAAAATAAAATAGACCGCCAGGTGCTAAACCAATTGGCAGGTAGCGACCACAGGCCGATCAGGCTAGACATTGACATGGAAGTAGGCCCACAGAGACAAAACCGCTCCCACGTTGGAATTACAAACGAGCCGACTGAGAAAGATTTGCAATCCTGGCCGTATGGCTGTGTGAAACCATCAACACACGAAACAACAAAATGAAGCCCATGGTGGAGAGCCTAAGCAAGGCAATAATGCAAGCCGCCACTGAAACCATCCCAAGAGGGGCTAGGAAAAACTATACGCCCTATTGGAATGATGAGTTGCAGAAAGCGGAAAATGCTAGGAACATGGAAGAGCGAGAACAATCTATGGAGGCAAACATCCCCCGCAAAGCCGCAACGGCGAAATACAAATACACTCTAAACCAAACAGCAAGAGAAAGCTGGAAAAACAAAACTGAAAGCCTCAACCTAGACAAAGAAGGGAACAAAGTCTGGAAGCTAGTCAGAGCCATGAATGACGAAACCCCTTCAAACAAACAAATTACCATCAAGCAGGGCGAAAACTTGCTCACTGGAAAAAAAGCCGCAAACGCTTTTGTCGAACACTATGCCAGAGCAAACCACATCGAGGTCCCTGCAGATAGGCATACAGACATTAGTGAAGAGCAAAAGGGGCACGACAACATCAATACGGCACCAGAAGAGCATATGATGGCCAAATTAACAATGAGTGAAATAGAAGAGGCCATGAGAACATTAAAGAAAAGGAAATCTCCCGGAAAAGACGGGAGAACAAACGAAATGCTGATGGGGCTGGGCCAAACAGCAAAAGAGGAAACTGCTATCAGTCCTGAACCAAAGCTGAAAAAGGGGTATTGTACCCCAGGCATGGAAAAACGCAGTACTTGTACCAGTACCAAAAAAAGGAAATGACAAAACAGATCCAAATGGATACAGGCCTATCAGCCTACTGAACTGTGTCGGCAAACTGTTGGAACGTATGATAAACACCAGACTGATGTGGCTTCTGGATGAAAAACGAATACTAATTCCACAGCAAGCAGGCTTTAGACAGCACAGATCCACTGAGGACCAGGTCATCCTCATAGCCCAGGAAATAGTAGATGCCTACAAGGCACAGAAACACACAGTAGCGGTTTGGGTGGACCTGGAAAAAGCATTTGACAAAGTCTTGAAAGGCGGACTTAGAGTCAAGCTAAGGAGAAGTGACGTCTGTGGGAGAATGTACAAGTGGATCAACCACTACATCAAAAAATATAACGGCCAGAGTCCAAGTACAAGTGCAGATGAGCAAAAAGGTGACACTCGAGCAGGGAGTACCCCAAGGAGGAGTACTGTCTCCCACACTCTTCCTGGTGTATATAAACGACATTACAGAGAATATACCAAGAAGAGTCCATAGCTCAATGTTTGCAGACGATCTGGCTATGTGGACCTCTGAAAAGAATCTCACCATAGCAAGAAATCGGATGCAGCAGGCCCTAAAATCGCTAGAAGAGTGTTCGAACTCATGGCTGGTCAAAATAAACGAGGAGAAAACCACATGTACAATATTCTCGCTTTCAATGAAACCCCAAAACACCAAATTAAGTCTAAATGGCAAATTACTGCAGCCAAACGACAACCCAAACTATCTGGGAGTCACATTTGATCGGCGCATGACATGGAAAAGTCAGATCGAGAGAAACCGAATGAGAGCCAGAGAAAGAATGGCAATCATGAGGAAACTTGCTGGCACAAGCTGGGGAGCAGACGAAAGTATACTAAAGAAACTGTACACTGGAAGAGTGAGACCAGTTCTCGAGTATGGCATTGCGCCATGGACAACAGCATCAAAGGCGAACTTCGATAAAATTAGCAAACTCCAAAACCAAGCCATGAGAGTTATAACAGGAGGCATGAAGTCAACGCCAATTGTAGAACTTGAAAAAATTACAAAACTGCAATCCATGACCGAAAGAAGAAACTGCCGAGCCCAGCAGCAATCAGAGAAACTCAGAAGACTGACTGACCATCCAATGCACCAGAGACTAAACAATTTGGGAAATGGGAAACTAAAGCGGAGAAACTTTGCAGAAATAGCCAAAGCAAAGATGCACGAAGATCCCATAAACGCACTAACAACACCAAAGCCCATCACTACTGTACGAAAACCTACCTGGAGGAAGGCTATATTTACAGAGGTGGTAAAAAATATACCAGGTATTGGAAACAAAAACTACCAGACTGAAAAAGAAAGGATAGATACTACCCTAAGCTTTATATCGAAAAACTACCCAAGCATGGACTGGACCCATGCATACACCGACGGTTCTGTAACAAACACTACACAGAACGGAGGGGCAGGAGCATTCCTGAACCTACCAAATGGCAGACAAATAACACTGTCATTCGATACTGGTGAGTACACAAGCAATTTCAGAGCGGAGGCAGAGGCACTGAGGGCGGCAGTGGAAGAAATGGTGACACATAAAGAAAATGAAAGCCATACAGACCTGCTTAAAGATGCTCTGGTCGTAGTCACAGCGCTAAAAAGCCAGAAAAACACTGAGCTTAATGACTTAAGAGCAGTACTCTGTAAACTATGCCAGCATTCCGCACCAAAAAGGGTAGTGGTACAGTGGGTCCCATCACACTGCAACATCCAAGGCAACGAGGAGGCAGACAGACTGGCAAAAGAAGGTGCAAGACTACCACAAACATATACTAGTATGACGTACGAAGAGTCAAAACGGCTTATTAAAGCCAGATACATGACCAAATGGGAAACCGAACATACTGGCTACACCAAAAACGATGCCTATTACCAGTTGAACAGAAGAGAGCAGGTCGTTGTCTTCAGACTTCGCACTGGCCACAATAGGCTGAGGTACCACCTATTCAACAAATTGAAGATAGGTGGTACCGACGAATGCCCGTGTGGTACCGGGAAAATGGCCGCTGAGCATCTACTGCAGAACTGCCCGACATACGAGGATCAGAGAGAGCAGATGTGGCCATCACCAGTGGAACCACAAGACAAGCTCTATGGCAGTGTCGACAGCCTCAGGATGACCGCCGCTTTTTTCGAAAAAATAATGGTTACTGTCTGACTGCGTACGATGAAGAAGAAGAAGAAGAAGATTTTATTCTCTCCTCGCGAGTTGTTCCGATTTTTTATTTAGGGTCACATATTTTAAAGTTTAATTTTTTGGTGGTGGGGCAAAATAGGGAGGTGTGTGTAATGTTTGTGGTTTTAGGTGTAAGTGTGCGTAGCATGACTCATCTTGGTGCTTCATTGTCAAATATAGATGTGACGGAATATGTGTCATTCGAACACGAGATAATTGGTTGGCTTGTTGAGCTAAACATGTTTCATACCCGGTCCAAGGTGTTTTGTAATGGTGGACAAACATATGACATAACACATA
This sequence comes from Ariolimax columbianus, assembly GCA_036924085.1. NCBI lineage: Eukaryota > Metazoa > Mollusca > Gastropoda > Stylommatophora > Arionidae > Ariolimax > Ariolimax columbianus. The sequence goes on along the minus strand of JAVGWX010000004.1, from coordinate 93,098,403 downwards.
CATCAACAAAAAAATAACCACATAAAGTTTCATTTTGTAATAAAAATGTTTATTAAAAACAACATCAAATTATTTTCAAATGTTATATTGCTCGTTTCTTACTCGGTGGGGGTAAGACATCGTTACAGGTCGGATGCGTGTCTATGGAAGACTGATTACCAACAGATGGAGTTGATTGTAGCATAAATTTTACCCCATTTCTGACACTGGTTGCAAAGGGTCGTGATAAGCAGAAACAAGACAGAAACATGTCTTGCTAAAAATGTCTTTACAGCTCCACCAATAGGTAAATCAGCGTTCTTAAAAAAATACTCATAATCAAAAATCGCGCTTTATGAATAGACAAAAGTCGAATCAACATCTATTCCAGGCTCCGCGATCGATTCCCAAATTGTTTCAGGTACTGTATAAACACCACCTTTAAAACATTCTCTAGTTACACCTTCTGTACATGTTTTCGAGTGTCTAGTCATCGCCTTATATAAGCTCCACAACTTCCGACACTAAAAACAAAACAAAAAAGTGGGTCACCTTCTCGATATCTGTAATGTACATAAAATGAGGGTTAAATACTAGTAAACGGAGCGTCTCTTTATAACTATTACTACTTCAGAATTTTGGGGAAAGGGTTTGTTTATCGTCAAATTAAAAAAAACATCTACATTCAAACCGAAATAATGCTTTAACGTGGGTATCTTTCACTACGCTCACGCCAATAAAATCGCTTAGTGAGTCGAGACTTTGATTTAAGGACCATTGTGTTAGAAAGTGCAGCGTGCTTTTTCTAATATTCGTGCCAGAGGCGACTGGCAAAAGAAGGTGCATGACTACCACAACCAGATTCTAGTGTGACCTACTAAGAGTCCGAAAGGTTTATAAAGGCCATATACATGGCCAAATGGGTAACACAACATACTGGCTACACAACAAACGATGTCTATTACCAGTTGAACAGAGGAGAGCAGGTTGTGGTCTTCAGTCTCCTCACAGGCCACAACAGACTGAGGTACCAACTATTCAATAAACTGATAATATGTGGCACTGACGAATGCACCTGTGGTACAGGGAAAATGACCGCTGAACATCTGCTGCCAAATTGCCGACATACGAGGACCAGAAAAAGCACATGTGGCCATCACCAGTGCCAACACTAGAAAAGCTCTATGGCAGTGTTGACAGCCCGAGGATGACAGATGCTTTCTTCGAACAAATACAAGTTGACGTCTGACAGCGTTCGAAGAAGAAGAAAAAGAAGAAGAGGAAGAAGAAGAAGAAGAAGAAGAAGAAGAAGTAACAGGGGCACCTCTTGCAATAGCTAGACATCTAAAGAAACAAAGAAGATCAACATATGGTTTTGAGTTTAAGTCGTGTTACAATGTTAACTGGTCTCGTTCTACATATTTGCTTGCGATCCACAAACAGGCCAGGCACATGATTTCCAACTCGTTAAATTGGAGTTGTTCTGTTTCTACACATATATATTTGTCTAACACAAGCATACTTAAGTTAAATGTTAATTTTTGCAGCTTACGCGCACAAAATATATCTTATAGAAACTCAATTATCCGCGTTCTGTGTTTGACATATGCAAACTTTGTTTTTTTAAGACCTCGGTTGGTCTAGTGTTTATATGCGCCCTTTGCTGTAGTATGAGTTAAATATATTTGACAACAGTACAAAAGAAAAGGCAACCGCCAGGAATGCGACAATCATCGTGGAATATTGCTTCTCTCCGTAGCAGGCAAGATCCTAGCGCGCTTACTACTAAACAGGCTCAACAAACATCTTGAACAAAGCCACCACCTCCCAGAAAGCCAGTGTGGATTCAGAGCCGGAAGAGGAACTGTGGACATGATTTTTGCCGCTCGCCAAGTACAAGAGAAGTGTCGAGAACAAAATCAGGCCTTGTACACCACATTTATTGATTTGACAAAGGCATTTGATACAGTAAACAGAGGAGGGCTGTGGATGATAATGTCTAAGTTTGGCTGCCCCAACAAGTTCATAACAATGGTAAAACAGCTACACGAAGGCATGTGTGCTCTAGTACTGGACAGCGGTGCAATCTCTAAAACGTTTCTAGTATCAAACGGAGTAAAACAAGGATGTGTACTCGCCCCGACTTTGTTCAGCATGATGTTCGCGGCCACGATGACAGACACCTTCAGATCATTGGAGCTTGGAATACCCATAAAGTATCGCACAGATGGCAAATTACTCAATCCCAGAAGAATGAAGGCCAAAACCAAAGTGGCTGGCGACATAATCAGGGAACTTGTATTTGCTGACGACTGCGCTCTAATGAGCAACTCAGAACCGAACATGCACGTTGGAATGGACCAGTTCTCTGCCGCATGCGAAAATTTTGGCCTGACTATAAATGCCAAAAAAACAGAGGTCATGTACCAACCAGCACCAGGCATGCCGTACACAAAACCAGAGACTACAGTCAGAGGGCAGACGCTGAATGCCATAGAAAAATTCACATATCTGGGCAGCACGCTGTCGAGATCTGTGAGCCTAGACGATTAGGTGGCAAGCAGAATAGCAAAGGCCAGCACAGCCTTTGGTAGAATGCGCTCGATGGTCTGGGCACGTCGTGGCATCAGCGTCAAGACCAAACTCAAAGTCTACCGTGCAACCATCATTCCAACCCTACTATACGCTTGCGTAGGCTGGACTGTATACTCTGGACATGCAAGGAGGTTAAACCACTTCCACACAGGTTGCCTGAGGCGAATATTCCACATCCGATGGCAAGATCGTGTCACTGACATCGATGTTCTCTCGAGGGCTAACATACCTAGCATACATGCACTGCTAGAGAAAGCACGACTAGGATGGGCCGGACACCTCGTCCGTATGTCAGACGAGCGGCTCCCAAAGAAGCTTCTCTACGGCGAGCTGAGAGAGGGGTGGCGTGAGAGAGGGCGCCCAAAGAAACGTTTTAAAGACGGTCTGAAGGACTCACTGAGAAGTTGCCAGATAGACATCGACACCTGGGAATGTCTTGCGCAAAACAGATCTGACTGGAGAAGGGCAGTCAAATCGGGTGTAGCTGCCGGTGAAGACGACCGTGTTGTGAAAGCCCAGAGCAGACGCGAGACGCGGAAATCCCGAGCAGCGTGAACACCATCCCCTTCTACAAACCTCGTGTGCCCGATATGTAGCAGATGTTTTCGTTCCCGCATTGGCCTGTTCAGCCACATGCGCACCCACACCCAACAGGGAAATCTGTGACAAGGATGATGTCGGCGGTCCTCATCGACAACGATGGACAGCTATTATTATTATTATTATTTGACAACAAGATAATCAACCATTGTAAACTGTTAGAATAAAATAATTTCCGAATAGTGTCCTTTGATAAAGCTTGTTATTTTACAGATCTAAATTATATTCATGTCGTTAGACACCTGCCGCCAATCAATGTTTGTAATTAAAACTACCATTTTTAATCTACTTGCAAATGTGCAGGTGCTCTGGTTATTCAAGTTGAAATATGATAAGCTCCACGCATACTAGCACCAGATCTGTAGACCTCTATACTATTACAGACAATAATAAATAGTAATCGTAACAACACCTGTGTATTCACTTAATTTTTAAAAATTTCAACTCGTTAGAAAATCTGAAAAAAACTACTAACAGCTTTACAAGTCCTTTTAATATAAAACTTCCTGATTCAATCGTTATTCGTGTACCGAGTGTTCTGGTCATTCAAAGTGAAATCTGATAAAAGTGCTATCAGCGTTTGATTGGACCTCTTTTTTCCGATTCGTTAGAGGCTCCAAAAGCAACGACTAACAGCTTGTTACCATTGTTTGTAATTAAAACAACCATTCAATCATTACCCATTAAACAGTTGTTCTAAGCATTAAAAGTAAAATCTGATGAAAGGTCCAGCATCAGCTACTCGAACCTCTGGTTTAATAAATTGATTTTAAAAAATGAATTACGGCTCTTAGAAATCGGATCACTTTAAGGTTACATTCAGATGACTAACCACGAGTCACCTATCTGTAACATCACTGTGTCGAGTTCGACTCTATCCAGGGCGCTCGTGTGGAATCATATGGATATTGAAGACGCAATTGGAGTTATGGTCTTGTTTAGATAGAGACAAGGAATCTAATGTCATTAGCGGAGGGTTGGTGGGGTGCTTTCGCTGTTGTATTTTCATCTAACATGAGATCAGAGGCAGACAGATTTGAAATGTTTGGTCTCATATGGATGGTCCAGGTACAATTGGCGTTATGATCAAGTGAGTTAGTATCGCTGACGATGGTGGTGAAAATTATTACCTATCGCGTTTAACATACATTTTAAAATATTAGAACGTTCAATGTAATTGAATTAAAACTAATTTTGTGCATGTATTTGTGCATTTTTCTTGAACTGAAATGCAATATTTTTTTCTATTCTTTATATGATGTCATTTGTAAAATCATTTTGTGTTCTATTTTATTTTTTCAACTTTCAAAGCAAAAAGACCTATATTTTCTAGAACATGTTCATAACATTTATTTATCTCACATTTTAAAATTACTAAAACATTACGGGGAATGTAATTTTAAGATTATATTTTATGAATGTTATAAATACATTTTTCACATCAACAAACGAGGCACTTGAAATGGAAGATTTCCTAAGAGATCATCTGTTTTGTTAATTGAATTATCTAGAGCATGTTCGTAACATTTACTTATCTCATATTTTAAAATTATTCAAACATTACGTGACATGTAACTTTTTAAAGTAAAATATTAAATTATCGCGACTGCCAGAATTCTATTAATATTTTATAAATATTTGTCAACTAATTCTATCTGAAGATAATATATTTTTGTCACCATTAATCACTCACAAAAAATTGAAAAAAAAGGCAAATGCATTTTGTAAAATTATTAACTGTCGCATTTAACGCACATTTTAAAATATTAGAAATATTTTATGTAATTGATTTAACTATTTGTGCATTTTTCTTGAACTGACCTTGCCTCGTGTTTAGACGGTCGGGGTTCGATTTCGAACTGTGACGGTCTGTCCATGATGACAATTTTTTCCGGAGATCCCTGTGTTCATTGCTGGGGCTACGGAGTTCGTGCTTTGTGCGATGCTCTCGACAGATGGGGTACCCATCTTCCAAGAGAGGCCCAGCTAAAATGGGGAAAGAACTCGAGGCAATGAAGTCGAGTCCCCGCTTAAAGTTTTAAAGAACAAATGGTATTTCTTTCAGAATAAAATGATTATATATTTCTGTCTAACTTTTCAAAACATTTTTTCAAATGGAGATGCACCAAGGCAAATAACTTTCTAGCCTATTTTTCAAACAGATTTTTTAAACTTTCTGGGGCAGGAAAATAAAACTATGGATGTTTATATATGTTTTAACATATATATTGGTATTTTTTTTGCATTGTATTTGCGCGCTTCCCATTTCTTGTAAAAATTTATTGCAATCATACCACCAATAGATAAAATAAATTGTCACCTTTCACTTCTTTTGACAATAATGTCTGCATGTTTTATATTTTCATGTCATTTATCAGTTTTTTGCAAACATGTATGAAATGTAACTGCATTATGTATATTTATTTTCTAGCATATTTGTAAACCAGTAAGATTTATTTATCTCCAAATCTTAAAACTTATGATAGGGAAAATACTACCTTCAATTTACATTTTATTATATTTGTAGCATATTTTTTAAATTCTTCATAGGATGACATTTGTAAAATCATTTTGTGCCCTTTATTATTTGTTTTTACCATAATGCCGTGATTATATATTAAAAAGCAAAAATACTTTGTAAATATATATTCTAGAGCATGTTCACTACATTTATTTATCTCAAATTTTCGATTTATTGATACATTACGGGACATGTAATTTAAATAGGACCATTTTATAAATATATTTTTTCCCATCAACAAACGAGGCACTTTAAATGGAAGATTTCCTAATATATCATATGTTATATCAATTGAATGATTTGAAGATAAGTATTAAATTGTTATCGCTACTACCAGAATTCATTTACTATTTTATAAAATATTTTGCCAAAGTAATTCTATGTTAAGGTTGTTTTTTTTTGTTGTTGTGTTTTTTTTGGGTTTTGACATGATAATGAAACCTGGAAAACTAATTATATATATATATATATATATATATATATATATATATATATATATATATTTAAAAATTGACATTTACATGTCAACAACAAAAAATCTTACACCTTGTTGATTTAAATTACATGCCTCGTAATGTTTCAATAATTTTAAACTATGAGATAAAAAATTGTTATGAATATGCTCTAGAAAATAATTTTACAAGGTCTTTTTGCTTTGAAAGTTGAACAAATAAAATAGAACACAAAATGATTTTACAAATAACATCATATAAAGAATAGACAAAATATTACATTTCATTTCAAGAAAAATGGACAAATACATGCACAAAATCAGTTTTAATTCATTTACATTGAACGTTCTAATATTTTAAAATGTATATAAAATGCGATAGTAAATAATTTTCACCACCATCGTCGGCGTTACTAACTCACTTGATCATAACGCCAATTGTTCCTGGACCATCCATATGAGACCAAAACATTTCGAATCTATCTGCCTCTGATCTCATGTTCGATGAAATAACAACAACAAAAGCACCCCACCAACCCCCCGCTCAATGACTGTAGACCCCTTGCCTCTATCTAAACATACGACCATAACTCCAATTTCATCTTCAATATCCATATGGGCCCACATGAGCGCGCTGGTGAGAGTCGAACTCGACACTGTGAGGTTACAGAAAGGTGACTCGTGGTTAGTTATCTGTCTGTAACCTCAAAAGTTATCCGATTTCTATGAGGTTTGAACCAGAGGTTCGAGTGGCTGATGCTGCACCTTTATCAGATTTTACTTTGAATGTCCAGAGCAACTGTTTCATAGATAACGGTTGAATGTTTGTTTTAATTACAAACAAGGGTAACAAGCTGTTAGTCATTGCTTTTGGAGCCTCTTAAAAAAGAGGTCCAATCAGACGCTGGTAGTACCCATATCAGATTTTTCTTTGAATGATCAGAACACCCGGTACACGAATAACGATTGAATCAGGAAGTTTTATATTAAAAGGACTGTTGTAAAGCTGTTAGTAGTTTGTGTGAGATTTTCTAACCAACTGAAATTTTTTTTTTAAAGTGAATACCCAGGTGTTGTTGCGATTACTATTTCGTATTGTCTGTAATAGTATAACGGTCTAGATATCAGGTGCTAGTATTGGGGGGGGGGGGGGGTGGGGGGGGGGGGGAGCTTATCATATTTCAACTTGAATAACCAGAGCACCTGCGCCTACCCAAATAGATTAAATACGGTTGTTTTAATTACAAACATTGATTGGCGGTAGGTGTCTAGCAGCATGAATATAATTTAGATCAACAGACAAGCTTTGTCCGCATTACTATTTCTTTTTCTTTTTGGTGGTTAGATATAGAAGCACACAACTTTCTGTAAAAATAATAAGCTCGATCAAATGGACACTATTCGGAAATTATTTTATTCCAATAGCTTACAATGGCTGATTCTTTTGTTTTCAAACATATTTTACTCATTTTAACGGGCGCATATAAACACTAGAGCAACCGAGGTCTTAAAAAAAAAAGTTGCATGTGCCAAAACACAGACCGCGGTTACTTGAGTTTCTATGTGAGATATTTTGTGCGTGTAAGCTGCAAAAATTAACATTCCACTTAAGTGTGAATGTGTTAGACAAATATATAAGTGTTCCAAAAGAATAACTCTAAATTAACAAGTTGGAAATCATATGCCAAGCCTGTTTATGGATCGCAAGCAAATATGCAGAACGAGACCAGTTAACATTGCAGCACGACTTAAACTCAAAACCGTATGTAGATCATCTTTGTTTCTTTAGATGTCTAGCTATCGCAAGAGGTGTCCCTCTTACGAATATTATAAAAACCACGCTGAAGTTACTAACACAATGGTCCTTATATCAAAGTCTCGACTCATTTAGTGATTTTCCTGGCGTGAGTCTAGTGCAAGATACCCGCGTTAAAGCATTGTTTCGGTTTGAATGTAGATGTTTATGAATTCGACTATAAACAAACCCTTTCCTAAAAAATCTGAAGCAGTAATAATTATAAAGAGATTCTACGTTTACTAGTATTTAACTCTTATTTTAAGCACATTACAGATATCGGTAAGGCGGAACATGCTTTTTGTAGTTTCAACTGTAAGAAGTTGTGGAGCTTATAAGGAGATGAATAGACACTCGAAAACATGTACAGGTGTAACTAGAGAATGTTTTAAAGGTAGTGTTTATACAGTACCCGAACCTATTTGGGAATCGATCCCGGAGCTTGGAATAAATGTTGATACGACGTTTGTCTATCCATATAGCACGACCTTTGATTATGAGCATTTTTTTAAGACGCTGATTTACCTATGGGGGGAGATGTAACGACATTTTAAGCGAGAAATGTCCTTCTGTCTTGTTCGATAACCTGTAATGCCCCTTGTCTGGAAGCCCCTGTCTGCTTTATCACGTCGAGTGACCGTCCCGACCCTTTGCTATCAGTGTCAGATATGGGGTTCAACTTATGCTACAATCAACTCCAGGTGTTGGTAACCAGTCTTCCTTAGACACGCATCTGACCTGTAACGATGTCTTACCCCCACTGAATAAGAAACGAGCAACAAGACATTTGAAAATAATTTGATGTTGTTATTAATAAACATTTTTGTGATAAAAAGAAACGTTCTGTGTTTATTTTGTGTTGATGTCTGTTATGTCATGTATTTGTCCACCATTACAAAACCCCTTTGACCGGGGTATGAAACATGTTTGGAACAACAAGCCAACCAATCAACATGTGTTTGAATATAACATATTCCGTCACACCTATATTTGACAATGAAACACCAAGATGAGTCATGCCACGCACACTTACACTTAAAACCATCATCACTACACACCCCCTTTTTACCTCCACAAAACAATTAAACCTTCAAAATATATGACCCAAAATGAAAAATCGATTCAACGCTTGAGGAAGGAAAAAGTCGATTCTTTTAAAACAATGTGTCAAAAAGCAATAATTATTTGTTCGTTGTCTTTGCTCCAATTCCCCGGCTCCGCTACAATAATATCTCTTTAGCGCGTAAATACAATTTTCGGCGTCTCAAACTTTTTTTTACTTCGATGATATATGCAGTTGGTATCACATTTGCTCTCACTTCTCAGTCTCATCTTGAAAACTGCAACCTGTAGTTCGCGATCCATGTAATATTCTGCATCTGAAAGCGTTTGTGTTGAAAGCATACTTGACCTCCGGCTTTGTTGTTTGAGGATGTAATCTGGTTCTTGTTGTTACTACCAGGGAAGTTCCACTTGTATAGTCTTTTCAGATGTTATTTGAATACGGTGTTGGCAATGAAGAGATTATTTTCAATGCAGAATTCAATCAGTTTTTCTCCTCTCTCATTTCTCCTCTCTCATTTCTCCTCTCATTTCTCCTCTCTCATTTCTCCTCTCTCATTTCTCCTCTCTCATTTCTCCTCTCAAACTAAAAGGTCCCTGCACACTTATCTCTTCTATTGTTCTTTTCTCGCCAACCTTTGCGTTGAAATCTCCAGTGACAATTAAGATGTCTTTTCTTTCTGCTTGTTCTAGTGTTTCCTTTAAGGTGTTAAAGAATTATTCAATTTCGCAATCATCCGATGCTGATGTTTGTGCGCAGACTTGTATTATTGTTAGGTTTCTTTACTTTCATCTAGTATAAACATAATGATGCAGTCGTTAACGGAGTATTTACCTGGCCACAATAAAGTAGTGAAGGTGTTGTATTCTTTTACAGGATGAAACTGAGACAGCTATGTCCCCCCGTGTCCTTCCCAGAGTATATAACCTTAACTCCTGACATATACACAGATGTGGATTTATTCAATGCTTAAAATTACCATCCACATTTATTGTTTTTGCAGGTCGAAATGTTGCTCTTCGTCAAAATGCCTGGCAGTCAAGTAATTACAGTTACTCAATTATTTATGGACCCGAACTGGCAGTGGATGGAAATAGAAACGCAACATTTAATCAAAGCAGTTGTGCTTGTACACAAAATATAAGTGATTCAAACTGGTCTGTTACCTTATCACGACCAGCCATTGTCTACAGATATGTTGTGTACAACCGAGATGGTAAGTTACTTCTTGATCACATGTCTGCTGTCTTCATTCAATCGTGTAACCTCAATAACTATAGAGTAACTAAATACACACCGAGTGTTACATGGGTTGAAAAATAAAGCTTCTGTAACCGCCCAAACATGTCGCCCCAAGGCAACACAAGAAGGTTGTGTATGGAACTAGCAACCTCATAATGTAAAATCATTGCTATGAAGTCACTACTTACTGCAGATACTCTGATTGGGGGTTTCATGTGAAGCAGCCAGCTGCTGGGGTGGTTCTATGCATTTATTTGGAGAGAAAAGGAAGGCAAATCAATAAAGAATTAATTACGGTCTGTCGTTATCCAAATATAATGCATTTTACATATGGCCAAAAAATAGTCTTATTCTTAGTCGAGCTGTACTTCTACAGGAGCATAATCCCATGTGCAGGTCCCATATCTGATGTGAGTTGGATGTAGCCAGGAGGGGGATTTCCTGTTTAACGGTTAGGCTTGAGCAGCTTATTACTCCACTATGGATGGTGGTTAACTAATGTTCGAGTCCATCTTAATAGACTCAAACACTAGAGCAAAGTAGACCCGCAGCCTGTTAGGTGCATCTATGCTGCTCTTAACAGACCACCTAACAATAGCAATAAAAATATACCAACAAACTCACCGTCAAGGATGTAAATAAATCTACAGTGATATTCATGTTTATCTTATTCTTACTCGCCCAATTCTTTGGGCCAACCAGAGAACATAATTGAGTCACTGAATCCAAATATTTTTAAAGTCAGTCCAATCCGCGTATGTTGTAGGAGGGGAAAACCGAAAAGTAACGGTTTTACCAATAAAAGTCGCTGACGAAAAGTAAACGGGCAATGACATAGCAAGTAAATAAACAAAATCAACGCTTTTCGGTACAAGCTTTTATTTATGCTAAGACAAATTGTTGTTTTTGAGACAACATGCGTGTCATTTTATTGTTAATGTTGATGCTTCGTTCGTGAATTGGTGCATTGATGTCTGATTTTTAAAAATGAATTGGTGTTTTGGTTTTTGGTGGTGAACCTTAAATAAAAGAAATTTTGAGATGCATAAAGTAATTTTAGACATTTAAAGAGACATGTTTCACTTTTACTTTTTCACTAATTTAAACCTTCATAATTTTAAGAATTTCATTGAAGATGAGGGGTCTGTCACGTGATGAACTGATCGACTGATTTTTTGGTAAACAAAGCAAATTATGAAATGACACGTTTTGCTTTTTATGAGCATGACTTTGACAATTATGTCTCATGCTGCTACAAAGAATTCAGTGGCGAACCTTGCCGGCAAATAGCCGGCAATTCTCTTGGGATTAAATCGAAACGTGTTCGCTAACTTAAACTTAGTAATTGTGGCTAAACAAAAGAAATATAACAAACTACTTTTTATTAAAAAGGTTTTGGTTGACAAGTCCATGAACCGCCACAGGTGACAGTTTAACAGGTCACACTAGAAGAGACTGTGTACACAGTTTCATCTCTCTAGGTTAGGGTGACGTTGGTTAAAATAAGAGTGGGATCGGGTAATCCATTCAAGAAAAGATTGGATGCACATTGTTATTCTTAGATCAAAGGGAGTAGAAGAAAGTGGTTGTATACAGACTCTGCGGAGTCTTTTAAACCAGTGAGGAAAAGTTAAGTAAAAATTAATAGAAGTCCAAGCACACTTATAAAGGTCCTGTCAAGTTAAATAAAATCTTATAAAAAGGAGCTTAAACGGACTGAAATTATATGAATGCTTTTTTCCCCCAATGTTCTGGGTTTGTCAAGCTGGCTTGTCGGAAAATGTTATTTCCATCACAGGCAGAAGCAAAACATTTTCTCTCCTGACATAATGAAAGTGAGATTGTATTAGCAGCGGTACAAGGTGTCGAAGCACGCCAACAATTGTCTACTGGGCAGGTCAAGCTCTCCTAGAGCAACTTAAGGCAACTGGTTGGTCACTCCTGGACCACTGTACCTTTGCCATTGACCCCAGTTGTCCTGATGTGACAAATGCTGGTTATCTTTTCCCAGGTTCTCCAGTACGGTGCTTGCTCCTTTGTAACCACAGAGGGTGTATACTTTGTTGTACCGATTTTGGGTATGTATCGAGGCTTGCTCATCTTAAGCCACTGTGTTTAGAGTGAGCTCCCATGTTCAGTTACCAGAACTACCTCGAGGAAAATGTTGTTATAAACAACGAGTAACGGTCGTTGAGCAGTAAAAGTTATCTAAACCAAAAGATTAACATCACAATTATTGCTCCTTTCTTAAAGAAAATTATTACTATGGTAAGTCTAAGGTGTGGCAAGGGTTCCAAGACAAGATCATCATATACTTTGTCTGTACCTCCAAAATACGTAAACTTCTCCTCTCTGGGGAAATTTATGTTTGCCGATTATCAGACTGCTATCTTGCTTTGCTACTTTGTAGCACAGGAATATCTACGATAGAATAATGTTGCCGTGATACAATTTAAAAGACACATTGCGTATGGATACATTCCCTTTTCTATATTTAACGTTGCTTTCTTCAATTTTTTGGTATGTTTCTTACCCAGATGAGTAGGTCATCTGCATAGAGCGTTTTTGTACTTTTCAAGAGAAAGTGGAGTGGGATGGAAGGTCAGTTGTGTGGATGAGGAAGATGAGCATATTAATGAAGATCCATGTAGTAATCCCTTTCCTAGTATTTTTGTGTTGTTTGATGTAGTGTAGCGTAAGCTATTGTTGTTTGTATTGTTCTGTTTTTTTTCAAAATGTCTCAAACCAAAAGAACATTTGAATTCTCCTTTGTACCTCTTGTCATGTCCTTAAAACGTCTCGGTCCCTATATTATGTTGTGTGTCATTGCATACTGCTGTATGTTTGTCCTATTGGAAAACTTCTAAGTATTTGTTCATAAAATGGAAAAGTTGGACATCAGTTTTGCAGTTTTCTCTGAAGTTCTCATTGCTATTTGTTTTATTAGTTTTCAGCAGCCAATGTAGTCCATGTTTTCAATTTTTTCATCACATTTACCAATTAGTTGAGGTCAGTGGGATTGGTCCGTAATTTATTGGGTTATTTCAGCTTGTTTATTTTTCGTTAGAACTGAATTGATGTTTGCAGTGAACAATTTTTTATATGTGAGTACTTTGTTGTGTTTTTAATTGCGATGTTGAGCTTTTTCCTGTTATTTGTTCTTTAGGCGTAGGATGTGTTAACAATCTATGTTTCTTTCTTATTCTTTGATATTTTTTTTTCAAACAGATCTTAGTACTAGTTTTAAGAATTATCCTCTTTCTTTTCTCTTGAAGACAGTGTAGAAGTCTCATGCTTTGTGCGCTGCACTATTTAGGTTCGACATCGTATCTTTTGTCAAGGATTCTTTTATTTTTTTGTTTCCAATTGTGAATTTTTACTTGTGATGTGAGTTTATTGTATTTTGTTCTTGTTTTGTTCATTGATATTTTCATATCTTTCGCCTGGCTTATCTTTGTTCTTTAACAATTGTTTCTAGGTCTGAAGTTCGGAAAGAGCTGAAATCTTTGTACCTGCCTCTTGGTATTGTCAGTTTAGTTATTTCTACTGTGCCTGTTGCATCAATACTGTTGAATCTGTTGTCTAAAGTAGGTTTGTATGTTGCCTTGTTATTTTGTTTCTAAAAGTACCAGAACGTCTTCCATCTTGGTTGCACGTGTGCTGTTTTTCTATAGCAACTAGTATACATATGTGGTCGCTTCCACTGTCTTCTGGAAATTCGTATGTGTGGATATCTGTAAAGTTGGCTGATACTATATTGAGGTCAAGTCTGCTGATCGTGTCTGTACCCCTGTACCACTATTCGATAGAGTGAGTTCAGTCTTTGCATTCTGTAAGTTGCCGAGTTGCAGATGTCTTTTACCTCTCTGTTTCTTTTGTTATTTGTTCTCTGTATCCATGATAGAAAGTGGGAATTAAATTCTCCATTTATTAGTGTCCATTTATTAAAAATATCTTCACATTGTTGGGGAAAGTGTTGGGGGGGGGGGGGGGGAGTAAACATTATATGTGTGGTATATTTTGTTTCTATTGAACCGGCAGAGGATCGTATGCATGTAAATATCAGCACTATTTTAGATGTTTCATACTTCTGTTTAAATGTTACTTCTCATGAGTGACATAAACCCTGGACAGTTCTTACATGATGATGATATTGTTGTTTTTGTGGTTCGAATGGTTTTCTGGATTACTGCAATGTGAACTCTGTTGTCAATTAAGAGTTTTGAGCTGTTCTTTGTTCTTGTTGTGTGTGTCTGAAATGATCAGTTGTAATCTAGAACTATATCCTTGTACTCAGAATATACATCCTGTCTCGGCATTCGGTCAGATTGTGTCTGATCTTGGAATGGAGTGCAATGAAGTGGCATAATGTGCATTTTCAAACATCCAAAGAGACGCTCCAGATATGTAGTGATAAATCATTCTGTTCTTGTTCTGAGTTCTCTAAAGGCATTGTCACGTTCTACACAACACCAGCTCCAAAATATTCTCTCAAACCATTTAGCTGTTTTTCGATACATTGCCGGATACTCAATATACCACATATCACATGTAATCTTTATATTAACTATCCGTTGGCTGTCATCAGCCTACCTGGAAGGTAACAGTGGGTTTTGAAGTCATAGTTACATTCCCACTATATGAATTGCCACATACATCTTATGGACTTCATCTGCTCAGAGTAGCCTGATTTTAGGACGACAAAGACTAGCACCTTGATCGTGCTTATTTAGCAAGAACAACAGATCCCGCCACGAGAAGTCCAGGAGTTGGGTTTTCTCTATCGTATGCTATGTGTTATGCATGCCGTGAGAGTATTTGAATATAATTATAGGCTCATTTTCAAACTCATTCCTGACCTTGCCAGAATTTGGGACCCTCTAATTGTTGATGATTATAGTGCTAGATCAAATAAACTGGGAGATATTGTTGAAAATAGGTATGATATTGTTTTCAGCCATGAATTACTCCAGACAAATAAGAGATCCCTATCCAACAAGGTTAGCATCTGGGCCTAAAGATACGGATGATATAATCGACCTGGTAATGAAATATAGTCATGTTGTTCCCTTTAAACACTGGAACGTATTAGAGACACAGGAAAGTGATCACCTGTCATGTGACATAATTGCCAACGGAAACTCCACCAGAAACAAGAACACTAACCATGCTCGTGACAATGGATCACATAAGCTGCACAACAGTACCAGCCCCAGAACCATTAGATCATTTTCAGCACATTCACTCTGGTTTAATCAAACAGCAGAACAGCAATGGGAAAAGAAGAAGGTGACAACAAGGCGTGACAGAAAGTCCGAATGAGATGGCCAATTGTTGTTGAGATCGATGAGTTGAATGAGAAAAGACATACCAATCGATTTTACCCGTAAGCGATGCAATACAAAAAGTTAAAAGGAACAATCTATAACTATGATGGATAATCATAATACCCTACCGAAGTTCTGACACATGCATCGAAAGATGAATTGGAAGAATGCAAGCCAACTTATCCCTACTATTCACAATTCTACATATACTACACTAACGATAGGCGGAGGGAAGAATCTATATTTTTTTTTAAATCGATATGTTGATCGCATAGACAGAGAGAATAGAAATGCATGACGGGGTCAAAGATACTGCACAGTGAATGAGCTGACAGCAGCCAGCGACTCATAACCGACTGTTTGCATCAAGATCAGCTTATAAGAGCAGGCAAAGACTCTGTTCCGCCTCAAAGCTGCGGTCTTGGAAACAGGCTGCACTAGTGTAGTCTGGCCGAGAGAATAGTAATCGCAATGGAAGACAAACCCGGTACCTCAAAAAAGGAGCTGAAATCGGATGTGTCAGCCGAAAGGCGCAGATATCGAAGCATTGCTGTAAACTAGGACACAACGTCCTTTTTCAAGATAAACTAAGAAAAAGAAGAAGAAAATGGGAAGAAATGCTTGCTTAGAAATTATGGAATACATTCAAGACACTACTGGTTTAGAAGAGGCTTATGTAGATCTCGTAACTGAGGTAGAGGTGGAATATGTTCTACCTTCCAGAAATAACAGAAGAAAGTGTAGTATTGGGCTATCTAGAACTTGAATACATTATAACTGCATTCAAATCTTCACTGGCTTGGGGGATACCTGTTAAACACAAAAGGCTTCGGGAGTAAACCGTGAAGTAAAATATGCATCCTGTGCTATCCCCAGTCGTCTTCACTGCGTTTTGCCACTGGGACAGGATATCTCAAGACGAGAGAGTGGGGCTAAGGACAGCGCACATCTTTCATAATTAAATCTATTTAAGCGCAAATTACAGCGGCATACATTTTTAGATGTACCGAGTGATTGATATGGAACAAAGGCTCTTATCTTCTGCACGTGGAACGTGCAAACATTACTTGACAGCACCAAGGCCGCTATACACGAAAGGAGGACGGCACTAGTTTCCAGAGAACTGGCTCGCTACAAGGTGGATATGGTTGCTCTTAGCGACACCAGATTACCTGGACAGGGTCAGATTACAGAAGTTGTGGGAGGATACACGTTCTTCAGGAGTGGGCGCGGCATAACAGAAAGACAACAAGAAGGTGGTGTCGGATTCGCATCAGATTTCATTTAGTCTGCGAGATTTTTCGACCCCCACAGGGTATCAATGACAGGCTAACGACTATCCAACTCTCACTGGGACACAAAATGAGTATTACGGTAATCAGCGCTTATGCCCGAAAAATGACTAATCCTGAGGATATCAAGGATAAATTCTATGAGGAGTTGCTCCCTCATCTTATCAGTCCAACAGTCCGATAAGTTTGTTATCCTTGATGACTTGAATGGCAGAATAGGAACCGACCATCGTTCTGGGAAGGTGTACTTGGGGTACATGGCACGGACAAGTGCAACAGCAACGGGTTGCTACCGCTGGACCTCTGTGCAATCCATGATCTCTCCATCACCAACGCCATGTTTTGGCTGTCCACTCGCAACACAACGTTGTGGATGCATCCTCGCTTTAACCAGTGGCATCTTATTGACTTTGTTCTCACCAGAAAGAGAGACAAATGAGATATGCGAGTGACAAATCTATGTGTGGAACCAAGTGTTGGACATATCACAGACTCATTGTGTAACAGTTTAACCTCCACATAGAGCCTAGGTGACGTCACCAGGGTCGAAAACCTGAGAAGAGACGTAACACCTCCAATTTGCAAAGTGGGACCCATGCGGTACGCTTTTCCAGGCCTCTGGACAGCCAGCAGACGAACACACAGCCATGTACAGAGACAGTCGAGGACAAATGGGCCTATCTGAAGGATACTGTTTACTCAACCACTCTGAGTATTTGGGTCATGCACCTCGCAAAAACCAAGACTAATTTGATGACGATGAGGCTATTAAGACTTTGCTGAATGAAAGACATCGTTTAATAAGACTTCACCAAGACGATCCCTCCTCATCTCCCAACAAGTTTTCGTTCACCAATATTTGCAGGATTGCCAGAACCAGCTCAGGGCTATGCAGGGTGCATGGCGTAACAGCAAAGCAGATGAAATTCAGCGGTACGCAGACACAAATGACTCAAATCGGTTTCACGATGCCCTAAAGACGGTTTATAGTCCCAAGTCATTGATTTATCTCCTGTCCTTAATGCATATGACATGGCACTGATGACCAACAAAGTCGACATTCTAGAGCGATGGTCAGAGCACTTCAGTGATATCCTAAACTGTCTGTCCACTAGCAGTGAATTAGTCATAACACATATGCCTCAAGTTGAAGTCTATGACAGGATGGGTATACCACTCAGTATAGAGGAGGTTGAGAAAGCAATCAGCTTAATGTCCAGTGGCAACGTCCCCAGGTCAGATGCTTTTCATGTTGAGCTCTACAAGGCAGGCGGCCCTGTGCTTCTACACAAGCTAACATACATCATTTGCTCAATTTTGGATACATTTTAGCTCAGGTTTTGCTTAACCACTGAACAACTCCCAGAAGCAAAAGCTACTCAAAGAGTCAATGTGGTTTCCGAGCTGGTCGTGGGACGGTTGACATGATTTTTGCGGTTCATCAAATCCAAGAAAAATGTCTCGAACAGCATTGTGATCTGTACACGACTTTTGTTGACCTGACAAAAGACTTTAACACCGTCCGCGGGGACGGATTCTGTTAAATCATGGCGAAATTTGGTTGTCCCAAAAAATTCATCACAGTTGTCCGCCAGTTTCATGATGGCATGTCAGCCCGCGTACTGAATAATGATGAACTCTCTGCAGCATTCCCAGTCATAAATGGAGTCAAACAAGGCTGTGTGCTTGACCCAACACGTATTAGCATGGTTTTTGCAGCCATGCTTTCTGGTTCAACACGTGACTGGGACACTGGGATACAGATCAGATACCGGACAGATGGGCAGCTGTTCAGTCTGAGGCTCCTTACAAAGGTGAAAGAAGCAACTATCTTTGATCTCCTCTTTGGCGATGACTGTGCAATTAACAAGTGCTCAGAACAGGACATGCAGACAATAATGAATGAGTTCTCAACTGCGAGCACTAATTTTGATCTTACTGTAAACACCAAGAAAACGGAGGTAATGTTTCTACCTGCGACAGGTGAGCCCTACCACGAACCAAACGTCACTGCACAGGGATATCATCTAAAAAGTAGTTGATAGCTTTACCTACCTTGGCAGTATCCTCAACAGAGAAGGAAATATTGACTCTGAAGTCCACAACAGGATTTCCAAGGCGAGTGCTGCTTTCGGAATTCGAGAAATGTTTTAGGACCGGCAGGGAGTCAGTGTTGCCTACACGATTAGTGTGTATCGCGAGGTTGTGTTAACCAGTCTTTTGTACATATGCGCAACATGGACAGTCTATAGCAGGTATGTCAGGAATCTTAATCCTTTCCATGTAAACTGTCTCCTCAGACTGCTCAGCATCAGTTGGAGGACAGAGTGCCCAACTCTGAAGTCCTCAGCTGGACTAAACTCTCTGGCATCCATACGCTGCTAGTGAGAGTCCAGATCAGATGGACAGGCCAAGCTGTTCGCATGGCAGATGAGTGCCTCCCTAAACAACTGGTGTACGGTGAGCTCATGGCAGGACAGAGCTAGCAGGGGGGGCAAAAGACATTCTACATGTTTCTTTGAAAAGTTTCTCTATTGATGTTGCTCTGAACCGCTCAGCTTGGCGCACTGCCGTAACACAAGGTGCTTGCACCACTGAGCAGAGGACCATCACGGAGGAGCAGAAAAAGGGAGATGTGTGAACAAAAAAGAATTCAAGACTGCCCAACTACAAATGCTGTTCACGTGTGGCGTACGTGCGGTAGAGTTTATCATGCTCAGATCGGACTGTACAGTCATATGCAGTCACATCTGAATAAACGTGCCTGACGCCGTCGCCATCTTGCGATGGGCAACTAAAGGGAATTAACAAACTAACATTCTATCAGATTTACTGGACAGCTACAAACCATAGAAGAATACCCGGAGTAACGCTGGTACATTTTCTTATCATGTGTATGAGGACTTCCAGTTCATGTAAGGAACAGTCATGGAGGCTGTTGACCTAAAGGATCCACATAAACCTGTTGATTTTATAAATTTCATTCACGTTTTTAATTAGCGTGGAATCAGCCCATGATGGCGAATTGAATATCAGCTGCCCTGATGGAGAGAACAGTTTCACTCCGAATGGAATATATTAGGACAAAAGAGCCGATTTTAATATGTCTAGGACTGCCCCACAGTTCTCAGCTCTTGTCAATGCTGTTCAACATCTGCATCCAAAAAATCAAATTGAGTGCACTAAAATTTGCAGATGACATTCTGACTTTCAGGACTGACTCGGATAGGCATATAAGGAGATTGAGGGGGTAATCTTGAGGTGGTGTGAAGATTTCAACTCTCAGATCAATGTTAACTAGGTCTGAATTATATGGTACTCCTATAACTACTTTACAAGGAAGGCTGGCCTCCTAGACGCTACCTTTGATGAATGTATCCTTGACAGGTGAGACAGGTTGAAACACCTTGGAACAGCATTGGACCGCATCATCTCATATAGGCACCACGTCGACCAGACTAGATAAAGATGTAAGCGATGACTAAGAGCACTCAAGACTAACGCAGCAGCAAACTTGGAACAGTGACTGCTTTTCAGTCTATATAACCAGTTGGTACGGTACTTTGTTGAGATAAACCATAGCTTACATTAGATAGCTCACTTATATTCCCGGAGTACAATGATTCATAGTAACAGAACATAATGTATCAGTAGAATACGGACTGGTATCGCTGAATTCAGGTAATTGGTAGATGGAATAGTAAATAAATAAGTACTAAATATGGTTGTTATGGCAGAGGTGATGGTTATTGTTTGCAGTCTAATCTTAGTGTCGTTCTCTTTCACCTTTTTTGTTTCATTATCATTCCCTAATTTTTCTTGTGCACATTGTTATTATGCATGTCGTAGCTGATTCAAAGGCCCAGTATAGACTGCAAGGTTTTCATCTCACAAGCTTTGAATTCGGTAATGTCACCGTGTACAACTACACAGACACCAGTGGAAGAGATCAAGATGTATTCACAATGACACCTCAAACAACAGATGATTCAGTTTCTCGTGTAGAAATACAACTAACTGGTCCACATAAAATGCTTACTCTATGTGAAGTAGAAATATACGGAGGTAAGTTTTAGCGCACAATTTTTTTGCTAATGATATATTTATTATTGGTTACAACTGATATGTGAAATCAATTTTGCTGATACGCAAAAAAGAACTTAAAACTGAATTTGATAATTATTTTTATAAATCAAAATGTTTTCTATCATTGTGCATTTTTTATTTACAGAATTACAAAAACTTAGTTTTATATTGAGTAATGTTACACAAAATGCCACATAGCTAACCTCAAATAAATCAGTAATGAAACTGTTGACACGCACGATTTTCATCAATAATGTTTAATCACTCTGTTTTCATGTGTATATGTTTTTGTATGTATCAATATACTTTAACTAGTGACTACATAGCAAAATTCTCCAGTAGTTAGACCATCACTTGTGTTCCTATGGAAAGGGTAATATTTTCTAGTCACACCTGATTGTAAGTGTTACGTTCAAAATGTACAGCCCAGTGTTTGTGTTTAAGGCACCTAATTGTCAATTTTTATTGATTTGTACTTATTTTTTGCATGTCCTTGAGTATACATTTGTACATCATCTTACATTGAGTATTTATTAACTAACAAAGACATGTTATTATTGCAATGTATGTACATGTTTTCTTTGGTGTCCAACAAGATGGCTGTCTCCGTTACAAACAGTGACTGCAAGCCCATGATATTCAGAAAGATGGGAACTAAAGTCCAGTGCTTTAACTTAACGGAATGTCTTTATACTGGTTTGAAGACTCAAAATAGATTCAAACACTAAATCTAAGTAGACCCGGTATCCTGTTAGACGCCTGTCTATGCTGCTCTAACAACACATGACGATGTTCTCCTACACCGGGTCTTGATGATAGACCGTGCTAGACCCATGACGATGTCCTCCAATTGTCGACGCCATGACATTTCAATACGTTTTGATAAACACAACGTGTCATCACCGGTCAAGTTTGCGAGAAACAAGTTCTACATTACATCCTGCAACCTGCAAAGCGGATTTGGACCATAAATAAAACCATTTAAAGACAAGCTTGAAAAGTGTAGCAGACGGAATGGGGTTCTGCTCTTCTGGCTAACTGAAGCCTCTCCTTTACTCTCCCCTTCTACACTCCTCAATTTATCACTTCAACTATAACTCACTCCAATAAACTAAAGGAACTTTTTTTCAAAACAATAAAACAAATTCTTTATTCCTACACGTTATAATTTCTCTTCACTCTTCTATCACACACAGCTTACTACACACTCCTACGTAATGCCTCTCTATGGCTAAACCAAAACTGCGGCTAAACCTATAACAATTGTCATCAATCTAATCTCCGAACTTTGCTATGCTGTGATACGAATATTTCATGTATTCAAACTGATGGTAAATTCGTTGTCTAACCCAGGAGGTCGTCCTTGGCTCTATATCTCTACGACAATTGTTGATCCGCGTGATGGTTGTCGAAATTTAAACTGGATCTGACAAAAATATTACATGGCGATATCGGGACACGAGGCTTTTTGCTTGCTACAAATAATCTGGCGAAATTATATCTCCTAGCCCACGTGAATCTTGAAGAACGGTTGCACCACTTCTACAGCCTAGTGGCTGTCAGAATCTAGACTGCTTTTGTCAAATTTTTTTTTTGTTTTGTTTGTTTCTGTGCGATCAGAAATAGAATAAAATAGTGCGCTCCTTACAACTTCTTCAAAATCTAACCTGGAATCCATGAACAGGGTGCAACATAGTGCTCCGTGTTTCATTAGTGGATCAATGAGGACAACACCAACGGCAAAATCCACACACAGGTGAAACCCCTTGAGATGTGGAGGGATAAAACAGTTTTGGAAATTTATGAGCAAAGTAAAACAGAATGAAACAGGATCATCCCAGCAGACCCCTTGTGGAAAACGCAGCCAAAAAGCAGAATTTTTCAAAAGTCTGTACTTCACCATATTAGTGAAATCAAAGACAGACAGATACCATCTATCAGAAAAAAGACAAGAGTTATAAAAAGTAGTAAGAGACGTACCTCCACCAGCATTTCTTAAAACATCAAAAATACAGGCAAAATTATTAGACCATACAACCAAAATTTCAGATTAAGTACTCTCATTTGAGCAGCTCAAAGAACTATTGATGCCTATCCCGATAAACGAATACATGTATATACTGGTGGATCTGCATTTAAAGTCACCATCAAATCAGGTTATGGCGTTTATATAAAATACATGGACGGATCATCTGATGAACTGTCTGATGCTTGTGGGGAGGTCTGCTCAAACTATGAAGCTGAAATCATTGAATTTGAAGCCACTTTGTACTATCTGAGAATAGTTTTTTTTATCCCTTTGCTTCAAACGCACAAAACACTGTTATTTCACAAAATCAATGTCAGCTCTAATAACATTAGAAGTTGCACTTACCCAAATATCTCTAGACATTGACCATATTATCACTTCCAGTGCTGTCAAAATAGTTCTGCAGTGGATCCATGGTCACTCAAGCACACCTGGCAATGACAAGGCGACAGACTACCAAAGAAGGAATCAAGACAAGATTAGTCACACACAGCAACAACTTTGCAAACAGCAAAGACGCACAGTAAACAAAGAAACTTGCCTGAACAGATGAGCCATAGGAAACACGGGAAATAAGATATACATATACGCTCTACGAGGAAACAACATAAAACGCTACAGATACTCCTTGAAAGTGTCTCTGACAAATTTCATTATTGATCTCACTTCCTGGGTGATGCTTGCACAAAACGGTACCACCTGGCGCCCGAGTATCACAGATAGTGCACAGATCGCAGAGAGTACAACGAAAGCGTTCTGTCCGGAAATGCAAAACACATGACGATTTCACCACCGGCTCCACACATGTCTGTCTTGAATGTAGCAAGGTATGTTGTTTCAGGATTGATCTTTACAACCATAAGAGAACAAATTTCACGGCAATAGTCTGATGCTGTCGCCATACTCCTTCAAGCTTGTCCTAAGGATCAATGGGATGTGAAAGCCATAGACCAGTTGTTTTCATGGACATGAAAGGAAAACCTTTGCGTGAGTTAAAAAACAAAAGCTGACTATGTAACCTTGCAGTTCGTATTGAACTCAATGCCAACTCAGTGCGTGCGTGCGAGCGTGCGCGCGTGTGTGTGTGTGTGTGTGTGTGTGTGTGTAAAAAAAAAATCGGAGTGCGACAAGGGTGCGTATTGCTTCAAAGTATGTTTAACATTTATACTAAACACATATTTCGACAGCTTAAGGAAATGCAAGATTTCTTTTTCGATGAAATAAATAATCTCAGATCTGCGGATAGCACAGGTCGGATTGCTGCAAGCAAACAAAACTACAGGATTTAGTGATTCAAGTAAATAACAAAAGTCAGGCGTATGGAATCCTTGAATGGACATACATTTTTGATAATTAGCAGACTCTAAATCTGCTCAACAGATACAACAAAATGTGGAACCAAATGCTGGAACAGGCCAAATGTTTCTCCTATCTTGAAAATATAATAAGTGAAAATAAATTATTAGAAATATAAATCAGAAATCAAATAGAAATGGAGATGTATGTTTTCATCAACATGAGCCATATATTAGTATCCAGGAAAGTAACTTTTATCTTATCTTAATCGACCTGTTCTTCGACTTGCTATTGTTCCAAACTCTGTTTCCAATTATTACTGTCGCGAACGCGGGTTGACATATGGACGGGCAGCTTGTTCGATATAGGATCGCGATTATTGTTGATCGACTTTAGCACGTCCCGCCATACGATGAGAGACGATCCGCATGTTTTTTTCTTTTCCGCGGGTAACAGGGAAGTTCTGGATCTTCAGCTATCGTCATTTCTTCTGGAAGTATGGTCTGCCTTTCGATGTTTTAAATGGTTTATATGCTGTAGAATGTTTTTGACTTGTGACATTCTCCAGCTACCACCAACTCAAGAAAAATAAGCTTCAGTCCAATACAGCATGGCTTCTCAAACTTTTTCACCGTTGATCCTCTCGGATTAGACAGGTCTTTTTACGACCCTTCACTAAATGTCATATATCCAATTGGTACTAACACGGTATTTATACAAAAGAAATGTTTTTACTGCATGCTGAAAAACAAAAAGAATAAGTTTATGTCCAATGGGATGAATGTGCTTGCGTATTCTTACAGAATAACCTGAATCATGGTTTAATATTCGTCACTGCTGGTCTCATAGTAATCTCGATGTTCTAAAGACGTGCTGAATTTTTGAAAATGTCGATTCCCACAAATAGGTGATAACAAATGGCACAATAGCTGCCATTGCTAATTCCGACCGAGATCACAGGAAATTCAGCTTTAACATCAAGCCAAACATTTTTCCTGAGCTTTCAACGATAAGTGCTTCCCATTTTATTGTCCATTTTCACGATACAATGGTTTAAATTCAATCTATCTACTGTCTAATTCCGGTAGAGCAGAAGTTTTCAAACTGTGCGTCACGGCTCCAAGGTGCGTCGCGGTCCCTAGGTAAGAGCGTCGTGGTGACTTGGGGAAAGTGTTGGAATTTATGAGCCCCGGTCCATCAATAAATATAGATCTTCGTAGGCCGACATGTTTGCGCCAAGGTATTATTACATGTACCAATACATGCCATTAGATACTAGAAGTTAGTCCTATCTGTGTCGGGACTCAATGCATCATTCACATGGAAGCACTGGCATCCAAAAAAGCCCTGCCCTTAATGAAGTCTTTCAATCGGTAATCGAAGTAGTAAATGTCATTAAAACGCGGCCACTAAAGTGCAAGTGTTTTTAACAAATGTGCATTTACATGGGAGCTGAACACACTTTGCTATTTTATTATTGTAACTCTCGCTGACTTTCACGTGGGAGCTGAACGCACTTTGCTAAATTATTATTACAACTCTCGCTGACTTTCACGTGGGAGCTGAACACACTTTGCTATTTTATTATTGCAATTCTCGCTGACTTTCGCGTTGAAATGTCATCAAAAGGATGCATAAACTAAGGATTGAGCTTGATTGTTACCTTGTCGAAGAAAAATATTCAAGTTCTCAAAAGTTCGCGACAACGACTTTGTTTTAAAGCTAGCATATCGCTGTGATGTCTTTGTCAAACTAAATACCTTGAATGTGTTCCTTCAAAGTACTAAGATCTATATTCTGCAGCTGTCAGATAGAATTCCGGGCTTTAGAAAGAAATTGCTATCGTGGAAGGAGATGTTAGACACAAAAGACGCAACTTATTGCTTTCCTTCTTTGCACACCTGTTTAGAAAACAATAACCTGGAGATGAGAGAAGAACTAAAGGTTGTGTTTGTTGACCCCTTAACACAGCTCAGTGTTAACTTTGGAATGTACTTCTCAAAAGAGACTTACCAACACACCTGGATCAAACATGACTTCCGAACAGAACTCTCATCTACACTCACTACTAAAGAACAAGAGCAGCTAATTGATATTTCAAAGGACGCCGCTCTGAAATTGAAGTTCGACTCTTCATCACTACCAGAGTTTTGGAGCTCGGTGACCCAGGAATATTCAGAAGTAGGCAGCAAGGCTCTACGAGTTTTAATTCCATTTGCAACATCTTACTTGTATGAGACAGGGTTTTTTGCTCCGGCCGCTTCAAATAAAAATACAGATCGCGATTGAACGTTGAGAAGGATATTCGAATCGCAAAATCCAAATTTGTGCCCAGATTTGAAGAAACTGATGATGAAATAGCAAGCTTATCTTTCTCATTTACTTTGTGGCGAGTATAAGGTATCATAAAATTGTAAGTTGATTAAATTAATTTAGTTTTTAATTTACAAAATAAATGCAGTCTTATTAAATTTGTGTCCGTAACTTAACTTAACTTGTATTGTGAAAACAAATTGAGGTATTCTTGATTATTTTCAGACAGTAATAGTATAATTTCATTTGTTGGCTCTAATAGGATCACAAACTGCTACTCAGGTCATCCGCACAAGGATCAACTATTTGGTAACACGAGTTGGTCAACTGTTTTGAAACTCAACAGGTTAATAACTAGTTGATGTGCTCTGTATTTGGAGAAACTGAAGTTGGCGCCTGGAGGAAATGACGTATCTTTCACATTGACTCGAGTTCCACTAACATATGGCTCATAAGTTACGTTCCAACTTGCATGGAAGGCACCGTCCAATAATGCTTGACCGACGCAGGCGCGCCCAAAATTGCAAAAACATAAGCTATCGCACGAGCGCGATTGTTTGAACTTCACAATAGCGGCTCATACTCTAATAGGTCTGAAATGTTCGCGAAGGTGTTGAGGCAGCAGTGTGTTTATAACCACAACAATAAATTTGCCACAGCTGTCAAAAATGACGGATAAGATTAGTTACCCAATTAATTATGAAGAAAAACATGTTTTCTAATGGCCCCTAGTTTATGAAGTGTTGCTTTACAGCACTAACACGCCAGCCCCAGGGCGAGTAATGAGCATATGAATTGCAATCATGAAATGAAAGACAACAGTGGAGTGCAGAAACACACGTGATCAATATATCTTTATAATTTAGAGTTACAATAATGAGATCTAAGGTAGTTACATTAGAGTTACAGTAATGAGGTCCAAAACAGTTATATCAGAGCTGCCATAACAACTTTCATCTCTCCTCTCATATTGAAGATAGTTGTTTTGTATACCATGCTCTGCTCTGCAAATCCTTTGTCTCTTACTCTAACGGAGAAACTTCATCAAGCATGGTTCCATTGATATATGCAGCATTGTGACCATTCAGATCATAGTCACTTTTCGGTCATTTTACTTCAAGTTCTCCTTAATATTAACAAGAAAATATCTACATATTACATTGTTATGTGATGTGTTACATTTTCTACACATTCCTGTGCTTTACAGAAACAGCGTGTCCAGATAAGACCTTTGGACGAGAATGTAATCAAACGTGCAACTGTGCTGATACTAGTGAACAGTGTTTTGTTAGTACTGGTGGATGTACCTCTGGGTGTGCTGCTGGTTATCACGGTGAAGGGTGTACAGAATGTAAGTAGTGACGATCTATATCTCTTCTAGTCAGAATAATTTATAATAATAGGGTGGATACATTTTACCTTGAGAAGGACAGTAATGCTAGTATCATTGACAGACACATATCTAATAAAAGTAACCCTTTACATATTTATTCCACTGGAGATTAAAATTTTAGACTTCATTATAATTGTGCCGTAACGTGTGAGGTGGATGATAGGTCCCTTTCCTTTTCTTATACTAATGTGGAATAATAATTGTAATGATCATCTAACTGGGATGATACAAATAATGACAGAGCACGAGCTTACAGATTCACTCAGTAAACCAAAAAGAAACAAACATGTATAACTGTAGTAGAGCTATACTTCCTATTAAGAGCCAATCTATCAGTTTTACCTACTTACTCTCATTTGGGCAATCGTAATCTAGTGGTGTTATCTCACTTATTAAACTTCTAATTAATAATATATCTTTCTAACTCAGGGAATGTTAGCATGCGCTTGAATAGAGTTCCTGGAACTATAAGCGCAGTTCGATAGTCTATCCTCATTTCTGGGACACTCTATACAAAAATCGTTCTACACTGACTAACTGCTATCTATTATGCAGTCACATGTGCCCCCTAGCAGTTGGTGAAGAATTTGATCTCTGACGGCCATCGGTTCTGCTGATAGTTGCTATTGTTGGGCTGCTCTCTGATTATTCAGATTACAACTCTTTCGAGCAAGGGTGATATGGCTGAACCGCCTGACCTAAATGGTTTTTCTCGACCTCAGTAGAACATCAAGAACTGATTCCCGTTGAAACTGCTGTTAAGTTTATCACCTTAGTTTGTTTTTCACCTAAGCAGAACATCAAGAACAAGCCTGTTGAAACCGTCACTGAGTCATGGACATGGGAAGATCCAATAAGTAGTATAATTACATGATGGAAGAGAGCAATATTAGGAATATAAAAAGGAAAGAGACATAGGAGTTATAATAGATCATACAGGTAAAGTGCGGAAGCAATTCCAGGGGGCAGAGAAAAATCCCATGCAATGAAAAGAAACACTATACATAAGAGCAAGAAAGTGTTAGTCAAATTATATAAATCATAGGTAAGAACTAAATTAGTGTTGTTTTCAGATTTGGAGTGCATTGCCACAGGATGTGGTGGAGGCAGGGTCAGTTAATGCATTCAAAAATAGATTGGATGCTCACATATATTTTTAGTATTGGTAGAGTGGAATAAACTAGTTGTATACAGACTCTGTAGAGCTTTCTAAATCAGTACAATAAAGTTAAGTTACGTTAACTCGTCAGCCAGATACATGACCAAATGGGAAACCGAACATACTGGTTACACCAAAAACGACGCCTATTACCAGTTGAACCGAAGAGAGCAGGTCGTTGTCTTCAGACTTCGCACTGGCCACAATAGACTGAGGTACCACCTTTTCAACAAATTGAAGATAGGGTGTACCGACGAATGCCCGTGCGGTACTGGTAAAATGACCGCTGAACATCTGCTGCAGAACTGCCCGACATACGAGGATCAGAGAGAGCAGATGTGGCCATCACCAGTGGAACTGCAAGACAAGCTCAATGGCAGTGGCGACAGCCTCAGGATGACCGCCGCTTTTTTCGAAAAAATAATGGTTACTGTCTGACTGCGTACGAAGAAGAAGAAGAAGAAGTTAACTCGTCACTTAACAGCCTTTTTCAGGGCGCAAAAACCAGTAAACTTGCTCATTGTTGGCAGTCACAACAACGTGTTCAGTCTCAGGTAACCATTTACATTTGGGTTTACTGAATTATGAAGTAATAGGCTACTTTGCTGTAAGAGGGAATCACTTTAACAGATCTGACACCTTGAAAAATTACTACAGTTCCACACAATTGTTGGAATCGTTAGAATAGGGCATATATGATTATATTTACAATCAGTTCTATATAAGAATATCATTTGTTCAGAAAGTTCATGAGGAACATAATAGTAACATGAGCAGAATATCATCGTTTATATAATTAAAGCCATGTTAAATTATTAGTTTATCCAGGAACAGAACACACCATTTTATATACTTCTATTAAATGGCACACCAGTACTTGAACTTATGCATTTATGGTAATGGAAATATTTCATCTCATCTACTTTCATTTTAAGTTAGTCCCGATGGGGGTTTTTGTGAAAACAAAAAGAAATTAAGTCAGCTTTCTAATTTTTTAATTAATTTGAGTAATTGTGTGATCTTTTGTTTTGTTGATGGGTTTGAATTTCCTTTTTTATGGCTTCATTTGCTCGTTCTACGAGTATGTCAGCCATTGCAGTTCCACTTTAAAAATAAATTTGATTGCAGATCATCAAAATCTGACATTTACATTTCTAATGAAATTTTGCAGTACGCTATAAATTGAGTTACATACGTCTTTTAAAAATTCAATTTACATAAGATAATATTTTCAGATAATAAATGGATCAGCTGAATAACTGCATCAATGTTTCGAAAATAAAACAGAGGACAAAATGCAAGTGAATCAAGGAGGCCACACTAAGACTCCTTGCAACCAGAAGACAACTCAAAGTCAATGGAATAACCAATACAATCGAACTGCGTGAAATCAATAAAATGATCAGATGCAAACTCAAAGACGATCATGAACAACACAGGCTACAGGAATGATCAAAGCGGCTGAGACAAGACAGAGTACGATCAAATGTCGAAAAGACATTGGTCAGTCAAAAATGATCCGACGGCTCTAAAAAAGATCGGACGGTACAACATTGACGGACAGAACAAAAATAGAAGAATGTCGGAGGTTCTACACTGACCTCTTCACATCCAAGGCAGTAATCTATAACGGGCCGCTCACTTCAGTTTCTACGTCGGCACCGGAGATCCTAAAGTCGTAGATGGTTCATGCAATCAAGCATCTAAAAACAGGAAAAGACCCAGGACTGGAGGGAGTCGCTGTAGATGTTATTCCTGCGAGATGGTAAACACTGGCAAGCGAGCTGACGAAACTGTTTAATATATGAAGGTCAAATCTCTAACCAATGAAAAATTTCCAAAACAAAACTAATTCATCAAAAATGGTACACAAAAGACCTTGCGAACTACCATGCGATATGTTTGCTTTCATCCCTGTTCAAGCTTTCCGCAAGAGTAATTATGAATAGACTAGAAAAGCAACTTGATGAGAATCAGCCACTAGAGCAGGTGGGATTCAGGAAGGACTACTCTACCATTGACCACTGGGACTACAAATGTTATTTAGTTAATGTTGACTGCGACAAGTCTTATTTGTTTTCAACTTTTAACCAACAAGTCACTGTTTGAACTTTATATGAATGACAAGGTGGAGTGTCTGGCTGAGTGGTATTTATGTTGGTCTTATGGTCAGGAGGATGTGTGTTCAAAAGATTGGTATGCTTAGCACTTTTGTCTTTCATTAGTTAAATAAAATAATAATAATGTTCGCTTAGGCGTCGGTCGGCCACATTCATGACCCACTGCTACGGCCTGGTTCCAGGCCTCTTCCAGGGCGGAGGTGCTGTCTTACTATTCGGGGACAAAATTCTTCTGCGCATCCACCCTGTCGGGGGAAGGATTTTGTGGGCCGGGTTTTCTGGTCTAGGCGTACAACGTGTCCGAACAAAGAAACTCGGCATCGGTCAAGTGTTTCTGAGATTGGAAAAAGGTCTTTTTTAGCGGAGACCTCCACTTTGCGGATGTAGTCATGCCATCGAAATCCCAGAATACTCTCAATGATTCATGTTGAGAGGGATTACACATGACCTCTGCACCTTAATATGCATGTTGTAAAATGCAACTAATGAGGGTTGTGTATGGAGCTGGCAACATCATCACGTAAAATAAAGTGATAAACAAACCATTGCAACAAGATAATTTATATGATCATGTGCTAGCTTTGTACATGTTCAGTTCAGTTCAGTTCATCCCGTAACCCATCAGGTCGTTGAGGCACACATGAAGACATGAAAATCCCACGCCAACCCTCTCTGTCTGTCGCCGCCTGACGTATCTCACCGGGACGAAGGCCTGACCACTCAGTGATGTTGTCCACCCATCTCTTCCTTGGACGCCCTCGCCCTCTCTGTCCCGGTACGGATCCAAAGAGTATCGAGTTGGGAATTCCGTTGGACCTCGCGACGCGTCGCACCAGGCCATTTTTCGTCTTTTGATGGCTGTGAACAGATCTTCAAAAGGACCAATAGCGTCTTCAACTCTCTGACGGATGTCTTCGTTCGTGACACTATCCTTATATGTAACATTTAGGAGTTTTCTATAGCACCGCATTTCCATTGCACGTATCCTGCCCAGGATATCGGCTGTAATGGTCCAGGTCTCGCAGGCATACAGACATATTGACAGCATCAAAGAGCGCAGTAGTCTGACTTGTATGCCGAGGGCGAGGCGCTTGTCTCGCCATATAGGTTTCAGCGTAGTCAGCGCGGCTGTTGTTTGTGCTATTCTTGCAATTACCTCTGGCTTCGATCCCTCTTCACTGATCAATGATCCCAGATATTTGAAACGGTTTACCACCTCAAGTTCCTGCCCATTTGCCTCTATTACAGATTTAAGCCCTGCTATGTTATTGGTCATGAGCTTCGTTTTATCAGCATTTATTTCCATACCAAAACTCAGGGCCGTTCTATCCAATCTACCAATCAACTCCTGGAGTTCCCTTTCTGTGTCTGCCAAAATATCAATATCATCAGCGAAGCGGAAGTTTGTGATAAGCCTGTCACCTATTTTAACCGTGCCAACATGTCCTTTTAAGGTCGTCGCCATTATTCTCTCCAAGACGATATTGAAGAGTGTGGGGGAGAGTATACAACCTTGTCTCACACCCACCGTCATACGGAATCATTCGCATAGCATTCCCTCTACTGAGACAGCGCTGGTCGCCTGCTGATAAAGGTTTGCAATTACCCTCATAATATCACTGTTGAACTTATAATGCTTCATTGTTGACCATAGCGCCGCATGCCACACTCTGTCAAACGCCTTTCGAAAGTCAATGAAGGCATGGTTGATGATACTCTGAGTACTTCTCATTCAGTAGACGAAGATTAAATATCTACTCGATGGTACTCCTTCCCGCACGAAAGCCCGCTTGTTCTTCGGCAATGATACACTCCGCCTGAGGATTCAGTCTGTTAAGTAATATCCTCAAGAGAATTTTTACTTGGATGACTTATCAGACGATAGTTCTGACACATTTTTAGGTTTCCTGATTTAGGCAGTGGTATAATGACTGATTTTGTCCAGCAGGTGGGCCACACTCCTGTCTGCCAAAATCTATTGCAGATGTAAGTCAGGGTATTAATTGTCGCCTCACCTCCCACTTGTAGGAGCTTTGCTGGAATATTATCCACACCTACAGCCTTCCCTCTCTTCGGCATCAGCACGGCTTCATATACTTCTTCCCTTGTTATCGTTTGATTTTTCTCTATCAGACTCACTTCAGGAGACATTGCAATTCTTGGGTCACCTCGATCTTCATGCTTATATAGCTCCGACCAGTACTCTGTCCAGCGCTCACGAATGTCGGGAGGTTCTATGAGACATTTCCCACACTTGTCCTGAATCGTCGTATGTCGACTTTGGACAGGTCTTACTAAGTCCTTGACTAATTTATATGCTCCCATGGCATCATGTCGTCCCAGATTTCGTTCGATATCTGCGCACTGAACCGTTATCCATTCCACCTTGGCCTGTTTCATCTTGGTCTTTATGGATCCATTTATCTCTCTATATCGCTGAATCCCATCAAGTGTTTTCTTCGCTCCCTTCAATGTCGTCTCTTGTCACATAAATCCAGTATTTCACTCGTGATCAATGTTTCTTCTTAACCCTGCACCTACCTAGAACTTCAGACGCCGTGGAGAGTAAAGCCGAATTCAAGGCTTCAGTCATCGTCTCAACATATGTCTCCTCGTTTAGAACCAAGAGAGGTGCGAATCGTCCCTCCATCACCGCTCCAAAGGTTTCCACTACATCCGATCACTTCAACTTCTCCAAGTCAAATCGCAGTCTAGATATCTCTCTTTTCAGAACTTTCTTTAGTCGGAGATGCATGGTCATCAGCACTAAGTCGTGGTCGCTCCCTGTATCGGCCCCTGGGAAACTTCGTGTCCGGGCGCTATTGACGCTAGAACTGAATCTCCTTTGGACCAAAATATAGTCTATTTGACTATGAAGCGTACTCCTTGGGCTGTGCCACGTCCACCGCCTCGACATTTTATGTGGTCCCAGCGTATTCGCTACTATCAGCTTATTGTAATACGCAAATTCCAAGAGTCTGAGACCTCTATCGTTGGTGGTCACATTTCCATATGCTAAACGTGTGCCTTTCCAGACACGTTTTGTACATGTAAGTCAACTACAATGCTGGCTGTTTACTCCTATTGGTCTTAAAAATTAAGATTGTTTTGGTAGCTTAGCTAGACTGCTAGTTACAAAGTGTACCCTTTAACACACAATATCCTACCAGTAGATGTACTCATATCATACCTCGTATCAAATGTTACAGCAAACCTAGATTTGTGGCACATACAGGGGTTCAACAATAACCAACACAAGTGTGATCTAGTGAATAGGACACACTCTCATGAACAAAACCTAATAATATAACATGGCATATGGGAGATTAAAACCCACAATGGGATATATGAAATAGGAGAACAAAGAACATGTGTATGAAAAATAACGAAAAGGTAGGCAAGGTCTACAAGTCTTATGGATGAGAAAAAAGAAGAAATCTCAAAAATAGGAAATAATAGAGAATGACCATTGCAGTCACAATCTTCCAATTCATAAAGAATAACTCTAGTCCTTCTATACATGTATTAATTAGTATAGTCCTTCTATACATGTATTAATTAGTATAGTCCTTCTATACATGTATTAATTAGTATAGTCCTTCTATACATGTATTAATTAGTATAGTCCTTCTATACATGTATTAATTAGTATAGACCTTCTATACATGTATTAATTAGTATAGTCCTTCTATACATGTATTAATTAGTCTAGTTCTTCTATACATGTATTAATTAGTATAGTCCTTCTATACATGTATTAATTAGTATAGTCCTTCTATACATGTATTAATTAGTCTAGTCCTTCTATACATGTATTAATTAGTCTAGTCCTTTTATACATGTATTAATTAGTCTAGTCCTTTTTTACATGTAGCACATAGTCTAGTCCTTCTATACATGTATTAATTAGTCTAGTCCTTCTATACATGTATTAATTAGTCTAGTCCTTCTATACATGTATTAATTAGTCTAGGTCTTCTTTACATGTATTAATTAGTCTAGTCCTTCTATACATGTATTTAGTCTATTCCCGAATAGTCCGCCGGGATTTTTGTGTATAACAAGGACACGAATAGCACAACTGTCAGACAGAGAGCATGTCATAAGAGGCGACTAGCTGTGTGTCATGGCATAACAACGACCACGGTTAGTTTGTTAAGAGCAGCATATATGGCGCCTAACAGGTTGCGTGTCTACTTTTTTATAGTGCTTTAGTCCATATTAAGATGGACTCGCACATTGGTGAACCACTTTTCGCGGCACTTGTTCCAATGCAGTGGAGTAATTGGCTGCTCGAACTTATTCAGCAAAGCAGGAATTCTTCCTCCCGCTACATCCAGCTAACGCCAGAGCTGGGACCTCCATAGGGGCATCCGCCTCTGTAAAAGTACAGTTCAGCTAAGACTAAGACCTCCTATATATTTATTAATAAGGCTAGTCCTTCTCTATATGTATGCACATATTTTAATAATTTCTTTTCCTTTTAACTTTAAAAACATATTTCCAACATTCTACTTTTCTATGGAGTAATTTTATATAACATACATTTATATTTTTATACAGCATGTCAGATTGGTACATTTGGCAAAGATTGCAAGTCTAACTGTTCAGCGTTTTGTGTTGGTGATTCTAGTATTCAAACCTGCAGCAAAATTAATGGTACTTGTCTTAATGGGTGCCAGGATGGATACACGTTCCATTTGTGCAACGATAGTAAGTTTTGCTTGCACGCTTACAGCTTCAGTATACAAATAACATTAAGTGCAGATCCCCCCCCCCCTCCCCCCAACCACAGCCCATTTGGCGCATCCCATTTTATTTTGACATTCTGCAATATTCTATAAATTGAGTAAATATTAAGTCTTGGAGAACTTAACTTTTAAATTAGATATTTTATATTTTTCAATTTTACAAAGAAATGTTTTATAAATTGCTATTTTGTCATACAGTAATGTTTTCTGTTTCTGTCTTTCTAATATTTTGTATTTTATCAAAGAATATTTTATATTTCTGTCATCTATAAAGCTTGTTTATTCTACTGAATATTTAATATTTCTCACACAGCCTATACCCCTGGAATGGGCTGCTTCATGTTTTATAAATATTGCAAATTCTCTTATACGCAAATAATCGCTTTCCTGATTGTCTCCTAGGTCTAAGTTCACGCCATAGGTGATCGAACAAAAGCGAAGTAAGATATTAACCAGAAATACTATCGAACGATAAAAACAAAGAACTGTTATGATTGTTCTGGCAAGCCAACAAGCAGTGTACTATTGCTATAAAATCATTAGTAGAGCTTAAAAGGCTTTTTCACAAATGTCTAATAAAACCTGATTTCATTTAACCTTGAGACTATCATATATGCTCAGTCCCCTTCATTGCTGAAAGTGCAGAAGACGGAGCACAAGCTCATAGCTCTTGTGGTACCTCCGATATTTGTTCATGGATTCGTCAAGTACCAATTTTCAGCTGGTTCGGCTAGGAGGATCAGTCACACAGTGAAACAACTCACAACATTCCCAGTCTGATAAACCGAGCATGACACGATTTGATCCTGGTACTTTGGGAGTGTCAACTATATAAGATGGCATCCTATCAAGTGGAAACGTTAAATGGCTACAGAATAGGCATGCAACTAAAATAGCAACATTAAATGCTACTAAACATGGTGGAAAGAAGCAGTGGATTAAAGTATTTATGGTAAAAACTAAACAATTAATGCCGTGATTAATAGATATAAGAGACAAAAGATAGAACATGAAGGAGACCAATTGAATCTATGTACTGGTGTGGAGAGGAGTAGTTAAACGGAATCAGAGAAACACGGCGTTCGTTTTCTTATACATCCAGAGACCGCAAAATGCATTGTCAAAACAGAATGCATCAATGAAAGAGTAAAATACCTATAAACAGTTAACAATTGAAATCGAAAAAATTAATACTCAAATCTACTGTCCATGTAATGACAGCTGTAATAAGGAAGCTAGAAGGGAATTCTTCAAGTATTATTTGGATGTTTTTCAATGCTTCTTTGTTTGGCCTCTCGTTACCACTGCAGCGCCCCGTTTCTATCAACCGAACTTTTTGGAAAACCATGTCGAGAACTGCCCTATCTAAAATGTCCCCGAATGTAGAATGTTCATCCCATATCTTCATCCAAAATCATATCGCCTTCTCGCCGTTTGACAGCGTACGAAGAAGAAGAAGAAGATATCGCCTTCCCCATATTTAAGAAAACCACTTACTTGCTTTTATTTTTCCGCCAGCTTCCAGACAAGTTTGCACAAATCTTTCACATAACTATTTGCTGCAATTTTCATGCCAAGTCATCAATATACCTCCAGTGGATACCATCGGATGTTCACTACCACTCGCCTATTGGTCTCACTGCACGTTGTTCTAGCCGTGGCTTCAGTACCTTCTGTTTTGTCTCTGTTCAATCCGCTCTGTTCATTCTTCCATCATTGCTATAGTTTATGTTGCCATCCATGCATTACTCAGATGTTTTCCCCTCCCCCAATCTCTCCATCAGATTAGTTCTAAACATGTTTTATCATATGCCGCCATTACCGTACTGCATCACAACCCACCAACCGTTGCAACAGATGATATCCATCAGATATCACAACGTTAAATTTATCCTGCATGTCCTTGCCTCTGATGACTCCCACATCGATTTGCCGTCAATGGTTGCATGTCGTTTTATACCCTCTAAGTCTCATATGTATCATTATCACCAGGACCATGGTCCACGCCCATAGATGCCCTAGAAACTGTGACAGGCATCCAGTTGATGGAAGATAGACGGGACATACAAGTTATGCAGCAAAGAAATGTAAGAGATCCCCCCGAGTCAGAACGAGTCAGACACGGAGAGAAGACGTTTAATAGAAGATGCATATACGCTAATTATCCAGCAGACAGGTAGACACACGACTCTACAGATGACTCGACAACAAATGCAACCCGGTACATATGTGGAGGAGTGGTGATCAGACAAATGAATGGGGAACAGGTAAACCAGTGCGAAAACACATACACATTCTCAAGTCAAGCAGCTTCAAAGCCGAAATATAAACTCTTAAAACTGTAGTAGAAATGGCTCTACAAGACAAAAGCTATATACATTGGAAAGTCGTGATGTTAACTGACGTACAGTCAGTGATAGCGATACTCAAATCCCCAAAAGAACACTGAGCTGAACGAATTGAGGGTAGCCTTGTCTAAAATGTTTAAAGTGTTCCATACAGCTCTGATTCAGTGGATACCATCACATTGTAACATCCAGGGAAATCGGAGAAGCCGACAGTTTAGTCAAATAAAGATCAAAACTGAAACATGATGTGTGTGTTGTTCGTCCATCACGAGTGAAGAGGACCTTTTCTGTTTTCACTTAGCCAGTCCTTCCAGTCGAGTATACTGTAATTCCATGTTGTGGATGGGTGCGGAGATGACTGACATGACAAGTCCGATTTGGGATCTGCAGACTAGCAGACAGTGAATGCATGGAACTTTCGCTTCGCGAGATAGTGATCATGATTGTCAGCAAATCCATGTATCTCATCCGCTTTATTGCTCAGCCAGGAGTCCAGCAACTGAAGCAGTTTTTTTTATTGTTGTTTAAGCTTGTCAGCGGACTCACTCTCTACGCTTCGCGGCTCATCAGACGTCACAGGACTCAACTGTGTGAGTACTGGATAAATGAAAAGAGAATGACTTGCGCGATGAATTTGATTTAAGTGAGGAAGGGTTGCGCAGTTCGTCGACCTCACTCTCTTGCCAGAATCCAACTTTAACCAGTAGCAAGACAAGTCAGGACGACTGGATTTGGACTCGGGTGCAGTGGATGATCACGGCTGCTCAAGTGCCTTGCCGTGATCTGTGCGGTCCACGCCTCTCAGCACATTTGCTGTCGTGGTAGCCTGATGACGAATGGAAAGTGTTATACGCAATGTCCGTCGAGATTTTCATCTACTAAATATTTCATCTTACTTCTAAGAAACGTTTTGAGCACCCTACATAGCATAGATCTTCATCAAATACATGTAAAATCATTAAATGTTGACCTGTCCATATCTGTTGAAGTTGTTTGTGGCTCAAAATGTCTACAAGATGGAGCAGCCTGAAACATGCCCAATGCTCCATATTTACATCCTATAACATGCTTGACAAGTTACTTCTTGTTCTTTCTTTTCTCGTTTCACTTTCTACCGGGTTGTAGTCTAGTGTCGTGGTATTTATTTGTCTTTCGCCTCTCTCGTGTATCAGTTACATGTTTCCCCTTTCCTCGGTCTACCTCTAGCCCTTCTTCCTAATGTTCTCCTGTAAAAGGTTGCATGAACAATATGGTCTGGTTGCATTATCACAATGTGGCCAGACCAATTTATTCTATGTTACTCTATGTACTGTAGGTAAGGAATTGTTCCGATCTTCTCCTGAATACTTGTATTTGTGATTATGCCTCTTCTAGTGTCGTGAGTGACATTTCGAAGGCACCGCATTTCGCAGGCAGCTAACTTTTGTTCTTGTTCCTTATTCAATGCCCATGTCTGGCACTGGTAGCACGGGGTTGGGATGAAGATACTATTTATCATCTGATGTTTTGCTTGGAGGGAAATCTTGAGGTGCCTTAGTAGTGGAGATAGCTGATATGTGACAGCGTTTGCCCTCTGCACTCTCGTCTCTATTTCTTTGTCGAGTCTGCCATGCTTTGTAAAAACAGCTCCCAAATACCTAAATTCTTGCACCTGTTTTATTTTTGTTTCATTCACATGAATATCAAGTGCGGTGTGCTTTCTACCTATTTTAATTGCCCCTGTTTTTTTATGTATTGATATTCATATCATACTTTTGACAATACAAGTAGAGTGAGTCAATATGACTTTCAAGGTTTCGTTTATTGGAGTGACTTAGATATTGGTCGTCTGCAAAGAGCAATTCGTTGGTACTTTACTGTTCTGTATTTACCTCCTGGTTGATTTTATTCATATAAGTGACAAAGAGGAGTGGGCGACAGAACACAACCCTGTCTGACACCTGATGAAATGGGGAACCACTCCAACAGGCTGCAGTGTTACTATTGTGTTCCTCTTTTAAACTCGGCTAAACATTGAAACGGCTAATTGACTATACTTTACATACATTTCTTTTACTCGAGTCCCCTTTTATTGCGAGCCATTATGAGTGGCGCAAGCTGTTGTGGCTCTTGTAAACCCGTGCAGTTTTAGAATGTGTGAATCCTCTGTCTATCTGTCTGGCAATTCTCTTCATGCTATGTTATCAAACCATGTAATTACTATATCATTTCAAATTGTTATTTCTAATGCCTTTTGATGACGCCAGTTTATTTATAACACATTTCTCATATAGCCTGTCGAAATGGAACATATGGTAAAGACTGCAAGGATCGCTGTCCTGATATGTGTGTGACTGACACCAGCGATATACCACTCTGTAATAACATTAATGGCAGTTGTGTGAACGGATGCCAGGATGGCTACATTTCCAACTGGTGTAATCAAAGTAAGTCTATTTGTAAGTCATTTGTTTGCATAATTTTAGAAAAAAAATATTTGAGGAAAAGCCTCTGACACAGACTAACACGATATTTAATTGCTCCTGAATACGCTATACCTGTGTCTAATCTCATATACTTCTTCTTCATCGTACGCAGTCAAACATCAACCTTAATTTTTTCGAAAAAAGCAGCCGTCATCCTGAGGCTGTCGACACTGCCATAGAGCCTGTCTAGTGTTGCCACTGGTGATGGCCACATCTGCTCTCTCTGATCCTCGTATTTCGGGCAGTTTTGCAGCAAATGTTCAGCGGTCATTTTCCCGGTACCACACGGACATTCGTCAGTGCCACCTATCTTCAATTTGTTGCATAGGTGGTACCTAAGTCTATTGTGGCCAGTGCGAAGTCTGAAGACAACGACCTGCTCTCTTCTGTTCAACTGGTAATAAGCATCGATTTTGGTGTAGCCAGTGTGTTCGGTTTTCCATTTGGTCGTGTATCTAGCTCTAATAAGCCGTTTTGACTCTTCGTACGTCATACTAGTGTCTGGTTGTGGCAGTCTTGCACCTTCTTTTGCCAGTCTGTCTGCCTCCTCGTTGCCTTGGATGTTGCAGTGGGATGGAACTCACTCTACCACTACCCTTTTCGGTGCGGACTGTTGGCAGAGTACTGCTCTCAGATCATTTAGCTCAGTATTTTTCTGGCTTTTCAGTACTGTGACTACGGCCAAGGCATCGGTAAGCAGGACTATGTGTCTTTCATTCCTTTTACCTGTCACCATTTCTTCCACTGCCGCCCTCAGAGCCTCTGCCTCCGCTCTGAAATTGCTTGTGTACTTACCAGTAGCGAATGACAGTGTTATTTTTCTGCCATTTGGTAGGTTCAGAGATGCTCCTGCCCCTCCGTTCTGTATAGAGTTTGTTACAGAGCCGTCGGTGCATGCATGGGTCCAGTCCATGCTTGGGTATTTTTCCGATATGTAGCTCAGGGTAGTATCTCTTCTTTCTTTTTCAGTCTGGCAGTTTTTGTTTCTAATCTCATATACAAAATCAAAGAATGAATTACTGATCAGTTACCATAATTAAAATACGAGACAAATGAAACAAGTAAATACCTTTGTTTTTAAGAAAGTAAAGCACGTGTACAGTAGAAAAGATAGGCTTTTAATTCCACTTACATGTAACGCAGGACATAGAAAACGCCTTTCAAGAGGAAATAAATTTCTAGTCATCTTTTTTTTTTTATCTCTCCCGTGCCTTTGATACTGTCTGGAGAGAAGGCCTGAAGCTGAAAATCATCCAAGCGGGAGTTACCAACATGTTCTCATGGATTAAAAGTTTCCTCTTCCTAAGATCTGCCAGGGTTAAATTGAACAACTATACCAACATGACAGTCAGTCTGAGAAAGTGTGTGCCACAGGGAATAGCACCCACTCTGTTCTTCATATATATAAATATATAAACGACATACTAAATCCTGCCATCAGCATGTCTCAAATAGCTTATACGCAGATGACCTCGCTGTATGGACAGCCACAGAACTTGGAACAACTGCCTCAAACATACTCCAAAAGACAGTGGAAAAGGTGAAGAGCTGGACAAAACAGAGGACTGAAAATAAACCACACCAAACACTAAACCACTCTCTTTTCATTCTTCTCCCCCCCCCCCCCCCCCCAATCTCTTTTCTCCTCACCA
This sequence comes from Ariolimax columbianus, assembly GCA_036924085.1. Classification (NCBI taxonomy): domain Eukaryota; kingdom Metazoa; phylum Mollusca; class Gastropoda; order Stylommatophora; family Arionidae; genus Ariolimax; species Ariolimax columbianus. The sequence goes on along the minus strand of JAVGWX010000004.1, from coordinate 93,055,926 downwards.
TAAATAAAGACAATTACAATAAAGATAGGAGACCAACAAATACCCCAGTTGGACAAACTCACATTCCTTGAAGTCAAATTTGGCTCGAGACTTACATGGAAGCCACATATATAGAAAATCAAAACAAGGCACATAAAAAGACTATTAGTGATAAATAAAAAACTGGCTAGTACATCGTGGGGAGCTAACAAAAACAAATCCTCAAGCAAGTATACACTGGTGTTAGCACTTGCAACTCAAAAGAGGAAATAGCGGAAAGCAGGATTAACCACTAAAGCGACGTCTTAAACCACATCTCATCTGCACCCTTACCTGACTTACTTCCTGGCTCATCTACGATGTTCCTGTCACAGACATACACTTCCATACCAACCATGTAGTCAAAGTTAGCGCTGCCCTACCAAAGTTTAAAGATGACAGGGCCGCAGATCCGGACGGGATTTCTCTAGAACTGTTGGAATACGCAGTAGTTCCAAAATGTAAAACCATGCACCAATTATTTACAACAGTCTGGACCACCGGACAGATTCCTGCTGCCCGGCATGACTGATTTATCATTTCCCTGATAAAATGAAGGGACCTCAAACGCAATGCAGCAACTTCAAGCCTATTACATTGTTGTCTGTTGTTTGCCCCAGTAAGGTTTGTGCTCATGTACATCTCTCTATGTGACAACCTTTGCTGAATAAAAAATCAACACTAACAACAATCAGGTTTCATCGCCGGTCACTCCAGCAATGGCGCCGCTCTTGTACTTAGCCTCCTTGCTGAAATACACCGTGAATTCAATCAACCTTTGTGTTGCTAATGTTGACTTCGGGGTCACCTTTGATTCTGTGGATAGGTCTGCTCTGTGGAAGATATCGAGATATGTAGAAGTCCCCAACTTTTGATGAGGTTAAAATAAGAGCTCCACTGCGACACTAGCGTATATCTTTCCCTGAGCCAGCATCTAACTGATACATTCTCATCATGGTCTGACATCCGCGTGGAATGGATCTGTGCACTGTCGCTATTTTACCATGTTATGAGCTAGATCCTTGCGCACATGGAAACGCACAACCCGGAAATCTGTCAGATCTTTGCGTTTGACCGACTTTGAATACACAGCCCATGTCTTCATACCAATTTCAGATGGCAGGCCTTGACAGACCCCCTGGAGAAGTTAAAACAGTCAGCTTCATATTTCGTACTGCGCAATACCTGGACGTAGGCCAAGCTTCAAAATCGTCGCAGTGGTCTGTCTGCAGCAAATATCACTGTCAATGGCTATAACATCAATCCGATCGAGGACTTCATCTACCTGATAGCAGACTGACTTATGAAGGACAAATGAAGGACAAAGTGGCCCAGAAATTAATAAAAGAATCGGCCTTACGGTATTATTTATAATACAGTATAGTTCTAGCAGAGGCTCTCCTGGAAAACCAAACTACGCCTATATAGATCATGTGTCAATTTAATCCTCTTGCTCGACTCCGAGACAAAAACTATCTTACTGTGAAAACGGAAGCGGCTTGAGGTCTTCTATATACACAACCGTCGTATCCTTAAAATTCGCTGACAAGATCTAGCCACTTACATTGAGGTCTCAAGATGGACTAAACTCTAGATCATTTTCTCAACGCTGGATTGGCGCTGTCTATCTTTCTTCTGAAATGTAATTCGCCTCTTCCAGGACATCCCGGTCGACAGCTTCTACATCTACACTTGGAAATCAGGGGTCTGTTAAGATCAGACGCCTCATGTAGTCGTCCTCCATGCCACCCACACCACCTGGCTGAGACACTTTACCTCCATCTCATCTACCCTGTATGTTGTCTGGGAATCTGCCAACAATCATGGTTATGGATAGTAAAAGCCACGACCGTGGTTGCCTGTGCGGATTACTTGACTTACTAATACTGCAACACCGTTATAAAGAATGCAGCAGTGTATGAGGATTAGCTCTACTGTTATATTGATCCTGACAAAGACTCCACACTGATAAGCTGCAATAATGTGACCATCTTAAAAAATGTATAAGCCAAATTTATAAAGAAAATAGTTGTCACAAATGAATGTCCCATCTAGCGGTAGACAAAAAACAACCCGATGCACTGCATAGCTACAGGCAAATGAAGTAGACCTATGGCAATGTTGGGGCATTTGCTTATGATGCTTGGTAGGCGTTCCAACATAAGCATGAAACAGCTGTTGTATTTGTTTACCTGGAAGATGCTTATAACCAGGTGGAAAATGAGAATATGTCTTGTTAGAGGGAATGTGAGTTCAACCCATGGCTGGAACTCAGCTGCACTTAAAGAAAGAACAGTTGTACTGAGATAGAGATCTTGGACGCCCAAAGTTACAGCCTGATTACCCTAGGCCTTTCCTCTCTCATATGTACTGTTCACTATTTGCACACACAAAAATATAACCAACGTTCAGCCCACATGATTGTGATGGATGTTGACATTTGCATAGATCACATCATCACGTACCAGACTGGCTACAGCACAAAAGAGATGGTCAACGATATACATGAGACATTGTAAGCAATCTAACAGTGATGATGGGAGTCCACCTCGCAGATCAATTCCAACATGACCTTTGTGATACAGTGCTCCTTGAACAACTGTATAATGTAGACTGACATATTTGGTATTACCATTGATGGATGTGTCATTAAAAGTCGTGAAAGTTTGAAATATCTTAGTAAAATGTGATCGCATTCTGTCAAAAAGTGCTGTGTAGATTAAACCATACCTAGATTCCAGTCTAGCGACATTCACGACAATGGGAGCTGTGAAGTTGGAGTTATAGCAGCTTTTTATTCTTTATCAGATGGTTCGTCGTTTGCGAGTATCCTCACGCTATCTAGGTTACGTGTCAAAGATTGAACCTATACTGAATGAAGAAATGTGACTGATTCAGAATTTGAGAAAGGTTATCCAAAGTGTGAAGATGAGATCCGTGATTGACCTTCTGTATACGAAATATATATATCAACTGGCAATGCTAGCGGCTTGAAATGAGCAGACACTGTTCACGAATATTGTCGATATCAAGAGAAAAGTTTTGAGAAAGAGAGAGAGAGAAAGGAAGAGAAAGAATTCATGAATAGTACAGAGAAGATTAATCACTTGACATTATTTGCTACTACAATCAAGCGGTAAAGATAGTTTCAGACTGACAGTGACATGACAGACTACGCGAGAGTAATCATCCCATTTGGCAAGCAATGCAAAAAGGGGCACAATGAGAATGCAGTATTATAGGTTTTTTATATTTTTTTGTATGTGTTTACCTCACTAGTTTCTACTTGCGGAGACGCGCCTATTCCACCCTAGACCGTAGTCAATTTGAGCGATATTAAGATGCATAAACCAGTGCTTGCCTGAACTGTATGTATCTGTATGTACCTATGCTAGGTTTGTGCGCTCTCAAAAGCCAGCCCAATCAAAGTGCAATAGAAGGGTCTCAATCTGAGACAAAGAATGCAAAAAAGGGGCACAATGAGAAATCAGTATTAGAGATTTTACAGCTGAAATGTATAAATACTTTAAATAATGATGCTGCTACGTATACGATGGACCTGTGATGTGTGGTGTAAAATCAGTCCATAGCTCCTCTTGATTAGGTGAGAGGTAATGGCACGGCTAAGTGAAGCGTTGCGGACATCACAGAAACTTCCATTGTGAGAAGAGATTGAGGCAGTGAACTCAACTCGGTAGTGGCTATGCGACATCTTTAACGGTGGCTGTCAACATATCTTGCTTTGAATTTTGGTTCCGAAAAATACGCAAGGAAAGGCTGTGGTGTGAGAAGATAGCAGGCATAGAGGCCTGACATTTGCAGAAGTTTGTACGGATCTATGGTGCTGGCCATGCAAGGGTTCGTGGCAATGACGAGCTGTGGTTTGTTTTTGGTGTCTCGAAAATGTAATCAAAGAAGCCACAAAATTATATAAATTGCATTATTGTTTTGGCTCTGCTATTTTTAAATTCTAAAACATATCACACATATTACAGTTCTTTTTAAAAGCTATATTCAGGGCTTGGTAGCGGGAGATTGAGAATAAACGCAGCAGAAAAAGAACTTATTTACAAGAAAACATAGACAACTGTGCAGAAGTACGTTGACAGCATGGGTTTCAACTACCTTATTCAGCACAAACACGAAGAACATTTCAACATACTTTCGACTCGTTAAGTGCGCCCCTTTATTTTCACGACTCGGCTTACTATAATAGTATCATCACGCTTCGCTACTGATCATCTGTGAAGCTGAGGTGGTTAAGTCGCTTGCTATTGATGTTGATGCAATAGCGGGTCCAGTCGCCAGACATTTGGAAACGAGTCTTACTGAAAAAGTATCCCCTTGCAAACATTTTGCAATTACTGGTTTTTGGAAGGTGTGAAAGGCTGTCATGCAGTCTGAGTAGCAGTTAGCAATGATCGCGACATTGTTGGAATCGATGCCTTTCTCCAGCAGACAGTGCCAGACAAAATGTGACTCTACAAAAGTGATCGCCAAACTATGGCCCGCCACTTTGTTTTGTACGGTCCGTGAGCTAAGAATGGTTTTTACATTTAAAATTCTTTATATTTCAAAGTGTGGGCTCTAAAAACATTTCTATTTTTCTTGTAATGTAAGTAGGCCTGCCTACATGCATATCCTCCAGCTTAGCTTTTGGCCCGGAAGAGTCTAAAATATTTACTATTAAACCCTTTATAAAACATAGTTGCCTACCCTTGCTCTAAATGTCGAATACTTTCTTAAAGCCGATACATCGGGTTTGGTACTCACGGACTTTTTCAATTTGGCGGCAGCAGGTTGAGATGTGGTCCATTGCGCTGGAGACACGCCAAAAACCAGCCTATTCGGTTGTGTGGCCTCGAGAAGGTGATGGGTAATATCGATCATGCATTTAGTAAAGAGTCTGTAGGTGACCGGGAGAGGCCTAATAGGACACTAGTTTCCTAGGTCTTCCTTGTCTTTAGCAGTGGCAGCGTTTAGCAGTGGTGGCCCACAAGCTTTGAGATCATCTGCAGTGATGTTATCTATCCGGGTATTTCCCAAGTGGCATACGTTAAAGACGGGGCAGATTTCTGAGCATAATGGGGGCCGGAGAGGGATACGGTTGCAGGGAGAGTCAGCTGATTCCAAAAGTTCGATATAATATTCCTTTATGATCTTGCCCATGTCTGGTCTTGATGTAGTTCAGCACCCATTAGGTGCTTTCAGGCGGAAAAAGTGTCGTAACTCAGCTACTGAAAGGAGACTTTTGCAGGAAAACTCCAGTCTTCTTTGCATTTTTTATGACAGTGAGATGGGAGCATTGAAAGCTGTATTGTTGGTCAAAGAGCGAGTCATTTTCGCCTCTCTTCCAACAATGCTCATGTAACTTGTGATGTTCAATTTTTATTGTGGTTTGGTACCCGAAATCTGGTGGTTTTTTAGATGAAGTTTATTTTTGTTAAAAATTATAGTTGCATATTCAGCTTCAATGCCCATGGTGGTGATGTCTGCTATCTGCAATGGTGGCAGCTGACGTGGTGTTAAGGATTCGCTTTGGGCTTCTGTGTAAATGATGCATCTATAGCTTTGCATGGCGGATGTTATAGTGGAAGAAGTGGTCACGAAGTAGTCGCATGTCGCTGCCTGTGCAGAAGAAAGCAGCAACGGTGATGTATGTCGCTATTCTACGATTGAACAGAATGTGGTCTACTTCGTGTCTGTGTTGTTCGCTGGGTCCTATGTGCGTATATCTTTTGTGTATGGGTTTACTTAATAATCACTTGGTTTTGCAGAAAGTAGTCAATCTATTTGAAGTCTTCATTGTGTAGCTCTCCTCAGTGAGGGCCCACCTAGGTTTGGCTTATTTGGCGGGGTTCCATTTTTGTTAAAGAGCCCGAGGTACAAAATTGCCGTTGGTGACTCTGATGCTAGGTTTTCTGTACATTTATGAATAAGTCTAGTCCTTTTATACTTTTATTAAAAAGGCAAGTCCTTTAATTAGTAAGTATAGTTCTTAAGGAGATGGAGTCCAAACTCAGAGTGACATAGGCATATCTCGAGAGACGCATGGACGCCCTGACGCTTCATTGCCAGCGCACAAAAAAGTCTTCACAACTCGGTCATATGTCAGGTGTCACTAGATGCAGTTGTTTATGCAGACAAGATAAAACATAGCTGGTGGAGGGGGTGAGGGTGGTAGAGGGAGGAGGGGAATTTACTGCGAAGATCGCACGATAGTTAGAGCATATCGACAGCAATATGGTACCCTGAAGATAAGAAACAACCACGGGGACGAGCACCAACACGTTGGTCCAACTCCCTTGCATCCCGCAACAAAATTCATTTACGATGCTACAGATAGACGACATTCTCCACTGGTCCACCGTGGCCCAAGACAGAGACCGTTGGAAGAGAAGTTGGGACCCGTAACGGTGTAACCACGGCTGAAGAACGGATCATCCAGTAATTCAGTAATCCAGTAATAGTTCTTCTATACATTTATCAGACTATACCTTCTAAACATTTATTCAACAATCTAGTCTTTCTTACATGTTTTTACATATTTCAATAAATTTTTTTTTCAACTATAAGATTAAAATGTATTTCACATTCTGCACTTCTACAGTCTTTTTATATAACAGACATTTTTTGTTCTTTTAATCCAGCATGTGAGAATGGGACATTTGGTAAAGATTGCAGGTCTAACTGTTCAGCCTTTTGTGTGGATGATCATTATACACAAATCTGCAGCAACATTGATGGTACTTGTCTTATTGGGTGCCAGGATGGATACGTGTCCCCTTTGTGCAATAAATGTAAGTTTTTCGTGTGCGCTTATGAGAAAGCAGTGCTAGAGGTTTTACAGCTGATAACTTAACTTAACATCTTTATACTGGTTTAGAAGACCCTGCAGAGTCTGTATACAACCAGTTACATTTACATCACCTTGCTCTAAAATCTATGCGCATCCAGTTTATTCTTAAATGCATTAACTGTCCCTGCCTCCACTACCTCCCCTGGCAATGCATTCCAAGCAGACACCACTCTCTTTGACTAAAAAAATATTTCCTAATATCTAACCTGGACCTCTCTTTAATCAGCTTGTAGCTATGCCCTCGTGTTATTGTAGGTGGCTGTATTTTAAAAACTTGTTATAGTCTAATTTATCGATTCCTCTGATCATCTTATAAACCTGTATTAAGTCACCACGAATTCTTCTCTCTTCGAGACACTGTAGGCCGGTTTTTCTGAGTCGTTCCTCATATCTGTAATTCTGGAATCCCACTATCATCTTTGTCGCTCTTTTTTGTATTCTTTCTAGCATGTTTATGTCCCCTCTATGATAAGGACTCCACACCTGTACACAGTACTCCAATCTAGGTCTAACTAAAGCTTTATACAGTTTGACGATCACTTCCTTGCTCCTATGTTTAATATTTCTTTTTATCATACCTAACATTGCATTTGCCTTTTTCACTGCTACCTTAACTTGCTCACTCACCTTTCCTGTATGATCTATTATAACCCCTAGGTCCCTTTCCTTATCTATCTTTCTAATATTGTTTTCTCCCATTCTGTAATTATGTTCCATATTGGATCTACCCATGTGGATGACTGTACATTTATCTACATTAAACTCCATTTGCCAGCTTACAGACCATTCTCGAATTTTAACTAAATCCGACATCAATATATCCACTTCCGCTTTAGATGAGACACTACTGCATAGTTTTGTGTCATCAGCAAATTTTGCAATCATGGATCTCATATCAATGTCCAAATCATTTATATATATCAAGAACAAAATTGGTCCCAAAACAGAGCCCTGTGGCACACCACTTTTCACTTCACTTCACTCCACTCAGAGTACTCCTTATTTATGCCCACCCTCTGCCTTCTTCCCGTTAACCAATTTTCAATCCATTTGGCAACTTCGCCACCTATTCCATGTGATTTTAACTTTCGAAATAATCTTTGATGAGGTACTCTATCAAAGGCCTTTGCAAAGTCTAGATAAATAACATCCACTGGCTCCCCTTTATCTATGATTTTAGTAACCTCCTCCATGAATTCTAATATATTTGTTAAGCATGATCTCCCTCTAGTAAACCCATGCTGACTATTTCTAATTAGATTAAATTTGTCTAAATGCATTACAATGTTTTCTTTGATTATTGACTCTAACAATTTACAGACTATGCTCGTTAAACTCACCGGTCTATAATTTGCCGGATCTGATTTTTTGCCTTTTTTGAATAAGGGGATCACTCCTGCATCTTTCCAATCCCGTGGAACAATCCCTTTTGTAAGTGATTGAGAACATAATATAGCCAATGGTTTTGCTAGTTGGTTTCTAATTTCATACAGCAATTTTGGGTGAATACCATCTTGACCTGGACATTTATTCACTTTCAACCCCTCCAATTTTTTAAAAACCATTTCCTCTGTAATACAGATTGATCTTAATCCCGCTGTATCCATGTCTCTTTGAAAAATATCTATAGGCTCTGGGATCTCGGAGCAGTCCTCCTTTGTGAAGACTGTGCCAAAGTACTGATTGAGCAGATTAGCAGCCTCCCTATTCTCACTTATTATTTTCCCTGTACTGTCTATGAGAGGGCCTACTTTGTCGTTCGTTCTTTGTTTATTTCTAACATAAGAAAAGAAGCTTTTACTGTCTGTCTTGATCCTCTGAGCAAGTTTTTTTTCAAAGTCTATTTTTGCTGTTTTATTCGCTTTCTGAGATATGTTCTGCTTGTCCAAATATTTTACATATGTTTCTTTTGATTTACCTGCCTCTATATATTTTTGCCATGCTTTATTTTTTGCTCTTCTACATTTCACTACAAATCTAGTTATCCACTTTTTACGCTTGGGGTTTACCTCCCTACATGGAACACATTCCTCTTTTAGCGTTTCTAGAACTGTTTTAAAACTTTCCCACTCCTGTTCAACATCTGTTCCTACAATAATATCTTTCCAGATTATGTGGTTCGCTGCCTCTTTCATCTTTTTAACATCTGCCTTAGAGTAGTCGTATGTTCGCGTGTTTATGTTTACTTCTTTCCCTGCAATAAGATCCCAACGGATGATTTGATGGTCACTTGAGCCAAACAGTTCCCCAACGGTAACGTTTTCAATCATATTTTCCTCTGTGGTAAAAACTAGGTCGAGTATGTTTTTGCCTCTGGTGGCTGCTTCTACATGTTGAATTAAAAAATTGTCAGTTATGCACGTAACAAAAGGTTTTGACTCTACAAGTGCTTCTGCCATATCCCATTTTATTTCTGGATAGTTGAAATCTCCCATTAATAATAATTTCCCTTTACTTGCCTTTGCTATACTACTAATCAGCTCCTCATCTTCCTCTTTTTGACTTGATGGACATCTATAGCACACTCCAATCACTGTTTTTTCACCCCCACTTTCTATTTCTCCCCATACACTTTCATTTTTGTTACCACATGATAAATAATCTTTGATCGTTATATTAACAGAATTTATACAGTATAATAAAACGCCACCTCCCTTAGTCTTGTCTCCAATTATCCTATCTTTCCTTAACATTGTATATCCCTCAATTTCAAGTTCACTATCTGCAATCTCCTCATATGTCCATGATTCTGTTAACCCTATTATATCTGGTTTTTCTTCTTCTACATACAGTTCCAATTCTTCTCTTTTATTTACTATGCTTCTCACATTTGCATAAAAACATTTTAGTTTGTAATGTTGTTGGTTTTCCTCTTTTTGCTTCTGCTTTATCATTTTAGTGTTTACTTGTCTACTATGTATTTCACACTTCCCTGACACCAAATTACCCCTTTGACTACATCCTCTATAGCACCCTATTGTAGGCCTATCTTTAGTCTCATACTTCATAGGCCTTACTAGTTTGAGATAATGATCTTACTACGTATATGATGGAACTGATGTGTGGGGTAAAATCAGTCCATAGCTCCTCTGATTAGGTGAGAGGTAATGTCACGGCTAAATGGAGCGTTGCGGACATCCCAAAAACTTCCATTGTGAGAAAAGATTGAGGCAGTGACCTCAACTCTAGAGCGGCTATGCGACATCTTTAACGGTGGCTGTCAAAATATCTTGCTTTGAATTTTGGCTTCTAAAGATACACATGTAAAGGCTGTGGTGTGAGAAGAAAGCATGCATAGAGGCATGACATCTGCAGAAGGTTGCATCGATCTACGGTTCTGGCCATGCAAGGGTTCAATGCAATGACGAGCTGTGGTTTGTTTTTGGTGTCTCGATAATTTAATAAAGAAAGCCACATAATTATATACATTGTATTATTAGTTTGGTTCTGCTGTTTTTAAATCCATAAACATATCACACAATACAGCTTTTTGTTGCAGGTTGAGAAGAAATTGTTCAACAGCTATTTGAGTCTATATTACAGTAGTTTTCAGAGATTGTCGTAGATCATATCAGAAAGTTTAAATCAAGGTAGTATTTATGTTAATTATGGGTTTAGGTCCTTCTGCACGTTCAATTGGCATCCCAGGTAGATGTACTCTTCAACGTCCTCCACATTCTCGCCATCAAAGATGACTGGGCCATTGACAGCATAACGGTATCTCATGAATTTTGTCTTGGAGGTGTTAATCTCGAGAATCGCCTTACTACCTCCTTGGTGAAGCATAGCTATCGTTTGAGTGGCGTATTTTACTGTTTCTGTGATGAGAACTAAATTATCTGCAGTAGCGAAGTGTTAGAAAAGACAGGTTAGGCTGAGCTATCCCAACAGATTTAGAAAAAGTGAGATAAGACATCCCTTTGCATAAAACAAGATGTGAAATAAATTAGAAATTGAAATTGAAATGGTCATTTTTGTTTAAGCGTACTGACATGTTAGCAAATTTGCGAAGCGGCAAAGGTGATTGCGTCCAATCTAACACAGTGTAGGAAAGGTAAATTCGTAGCTTGAAGAGGCTCCTTACGGCGCTATTTCTCTCACAGCTAAATAGCCATATACTAGGCTGGCCTTCCATATTGGATTACACTTTTTAGACAGGTGAACTATTCAACATGTGTTCTGTGAGAAATTGAACTCTGTGTCAATCGTGTGACGGATGATGTTATTTCTACTAGATAATCTGAAATTCCAATATATATCACAGAAGTACATTTTAAAACAGTGCTTTATAATAGAGCTATAGAGTCGATTTGATAATTTTATTGAATCGTTTATTTTTCTCAGTCAATTTAAAAAACTGGAAGTTCTTGAGAAGAAAAATTGGGGCTCTATTCTTGTGTTAAAGAGCCCGAGCTACAAAATCGCCGTTGGTGACTTTGATGCTAGGTTTTCTAAATATATACCTGGGTATATGTTTTTACTCAACGCAAAAAATAGATTATCAGTTTTTGTGCATGTATTTATGTTTAACAATTGTAATGTAATTTCATACCGATATATTCTTGATCGTTACTAGAAGTCTAATTGTTTTAGTACTGAGGTTGAAGTGACCTTTCACTGACCTTCAAAATCTGATTTCATGAAATTAACAACTACTAGGACAGTTTCTCACAATTCACTTGCTGATCACAAAATTAACCTGATCAGGCGGCAGGATCGTTTCATCACTATCGTACATCTGCGAATCAGCATCTGTCACAGCCAGCATCCTCCTTGGACTGAGAAGAATAAGTTAAGCTACTGTCAGGAACCGTTTGTTCGAGCAAGGTCTACGTGCAACATTCCCTGCTGTTCGTTCAACTCTGCAGCCACGGCATCATACCGCGAGATTAGACTTGGTCAGGCAACGTCTGCGCTTTGGGAACGCTTTGTGGGACAGAGCACTGTTTACTGACAAGAGCAGGAACAACCTTTCAAGAGCCGATGGTCGCTAAAGAGTGTATCGTCGGCATGGAGAGTGCTACGCCAACAACTACATTCAAGAGCGCGTTCGTCGTGGAGATGGAGAGATTAGGATCTGCGGATGCATCTGCACAAATCATCTGGCAGACCTCTTCATCTTATACTGTGCTGTTACCAGCTTGTGATACCGTAATGAGATCATGAAGAACCACATCGCGCGTTTTTCGCTGAACCATGCACCAGACATCGTGCTTCAGCAGGACAATTCCTGTCCTCATGTTGCCCGAGTCGTCCATGATAAACTCCAAGCTATAAATTTCACTTGATCTGTCATCAATTGAGCATGTCTAGGACGAGCAATGATCCGATGGCATCCTGTGTACCCCTGGTCTTGTGAAATCCAATTTTTTTAATTTTTCAGTACCTCCTCTAACGTTCCATCAATTCTCATTTGAATAATCTTCAAAATAATTTTAGATGCATGTGTTAACAAAATTATCGTTCGGAATTGTCCGCATTCTATTGCAGTTGATTTTTTTTTGGCAAAGGAATTTATATTCAACTTGTGTGATCTTTTGCCCATATTACATTGCTGTAAATGCCAACACTATGTTGAAAAAGGAAATTACGTAAAGTCTGACCAGCTGCTTTGAGTATAATAATAATTAAGGCATAATAATATAATAATAAATGTGACAAAGAAAGAAAGGAATCGACGGAACTTTTAAGTCTGGAACAAATTTAAAATCTTGCAAAGACCTCTTTGTCACAGGCTGGTGCACAGCATTGATGATGTTTATTTCTATCATCGATTTTGCAGTCCCAAACGTAGCTCTTATCACTCTAAGTCTCACTTGCTCCCATTCTATAGGTGCCCTCATGTAGACTTCAAATTAACATGAATACACTAGGTACAGATTTTAAAAGATATAATATGGAGATTATCACATCAAAGATGGAAACTTTTTGAAGAATTTAAGATCACTAGGTCCACTAAACATAAATGTAAGCAGTATCAAACGTAAATAGAACCAATGGTACAAATAGCTGGGAAGTATTTGTTATAAAAGATGTAAGAATTTACAGAGAAATTGAAACTAATTGTCAGGACGCCTCTGCTGTGACTTATCAACTGTCCCCTCTGATTAAATACCCAAACATCAGTTGGCAACAACTGATAAACAGTATAAGTATATCACCAGCTTTATGCTAGCAGTTTCTAACTTTGTTTTCATCCGAAAAAAGAAGAGAAAAGTTACAAAATAGCAAATCAAAGGCATAAGAAAAGTTATCTGTGTCATCAGGAGAGATAAAATTAGAAATGATGACACAAGTAGGTGCAAATGTAAGTTTGTAAGCTACCCTGATCTTAAATAATTTTATGCAAGCCTGTAATATATTGTTCAGCATCAAAAGTCATGTTGCTAAGAACTCCATGTTATAGCTTTCTTAATGCCATATCAAATTATTGTTGCTTGTGAGAATTTATAAAAGTTAAGAATATGTAAAAACTAATATGGTTTTTAGAAGTAAAAATATTGCAATGTTATTTGGTAAAATCATATTTATTGTATATTAAGTTGCCTATGAAGAAAGCATAGAGCCTTTTTTAAGTAAAAGCTAATTGTTGCATAATGGTTTTTGACAGACACAGAACATGTTGATACTCCTTCAACGTTACCATTAATAAATGTTGTTACAATTTTGCTTCTTGAAGAGATCTTTTAAATCTTCTTATTTATTATACGATCCCCTATTTAAAACTAGTCCAAACTGTATTGTTGGATTATGTTGGGCTGTGATCTTATTAGGTCAAATTAGGTCCTGTGTCTCCACCCTGTAGAGGTAGTGGAGCTTATGTGCCCCCTTGACCTTAAGAGCTAAGCACGTGGTAGCATAGCTGCCAGCAGTACCTCCCAAACCAGACATGTCAAGGGATAGGGAGCAGGCAAAACGGAGATACAAACCTGTTGCCCTGTAGACAAACTGGAGACAGTTAAGGGCTAGGGAAATCAAACCTGATCAAAACGCCTGTTGAAAACAGATGCACTGGGCCATAGGCCTAAAGAAACAGTACAAAGAAAGTTTCGCTTTTTCAGGACACAGCTAAATCAGAGAAAACAGCGTGGCGGTTATCCCGTGGAGTCCTATCAGGTGGTGAGAATGCAGGGACCCCACCTCGAAGGGGTCCATGCGATGCCACTGGTGGTCACCCTCCTCTGTTATGTGGAGTCAAGGCACAGACGGAATGGCTGAGGGCGAATGACCAAACACTAAGGCACACTGAACATACTGCAGTGGAATGTGGAAAGAGTCATGCATAAAAAAGTGCCACTATCAAAACGAAGATCAAATTGATGTGGCATGCATCCAGGAAACACACTTCAACAGCAACCACAGATTATCGGTGAGAGGACACCAGGTCTTTAGATTCAACCGGGAAGGAAACAACGGAGGTATGTCGATACTTACGCGTAACTTAGTAAGCTATAAAACAGATATTTCGGGCTAAAAATTGGTAAACTGGACCGCTCCAAATCGTTTGATTAAAGGTGTGTAATATATACATCAAGGTTTGAAGAAAGAGAAATCACCAGGATGCAATTATATACTTGCATCTTCCCAATGGTAACGATCGGATGTGAAACGTGGACCACCGCACAAACATTTAAGAAAAGTATTGAATCTTTTGAACTAAAATGCTACAAGATGTGCTCAAAATACCATAGATAGCGAAAAGGAAAAGAAATAAAGCATGTTCTACGTGTAGATAGCAAATCTTTTTTTTTTGGTTGAAATTTGTTATTCTAGAATGTGTATAGAAGAGAGTGATGCTATGCAATTGATGTGTAATTTTGCATAAGGATTAACGCATTTATTAAACATGTATTGGAAAACAAATTAGCATTCAGAACTTTACTGAAACATCCAAATCTCACAATGTCCTCTAAAAAGACGCTGTTAAACATGTTGATCGTCACTACGTTATGTTATCAGTGTCAAACTTGGGTCCTATTCGATAGTCATAAATATAAGATTGATACCTGTTGGGTGGGATTGGTACGACGTACATCAGGAAAGACAATTTATGATAACATTCACAACACACTGAGGAATATGGTTGGGACGACATTGGTTAACTACTAAATTGACACACAAAGGATACTGGAACCTCAACTAGGATATAATAAGTTTGGGTTCAGGAGAGGAGAGAGCTGCACAGATGCAATATTTACATTGAGATAAATATGCGAACAGTTTATAAAATATGATGGAAACAACAGCCTTATATTCAATAGAGTAAACTATGGGAGATCCTGGCAGATTATGGACTGCAAGGTCCTCTCCTTACTAACATCAAAGCCTTATATCCGGACAGCCAAAGTGCAATAAGAACAACAGAAGGTATGTCGGAGTGGTTCCCCATTTCATCAGGCGTCAAACTGGGTTGTGTTCTGTTACCAATCCTCTTTGTCACATATGAATAAAATCAACCAGGAGGCAATTACAGAACAGGAAAGTACCAAAGAATTGCTCTTTGCAGACGACCAATGTCTGATCTACTTCAATAAACAAAACCTACAAAGTCATATTGACTCACTCTAGTTGAACTGTCAAAAGTACGATATGAATATCAATACATCAAAAACAGGAGCAATGAATATAGGTAGAAAGCACACCACACTTGCTATTCATGTGAATGTAACAAAATGAAAGCAGGTACAAGAATTTAGGTATTTGGGACCTGTTTTTACAGAGGATGGCAGACTTGACATAGAGATAGAGATGAGAGTGCAGAGGGCAAACGCTGTCACATACCAGCTGTCTTCACTACTAAGGCACCCCAATATTTCCCTCCAAGGAAAAAATGCAGATGATAAATAGTATCTTCATCCCAACCTCGTGCTACCCGTGCCAGACATGGACATTGAATAAGGTCCTGGAACGAAAGTTAGCCGCCTGCGAAATACGGTGCCTATGAAAGGTCACTAACAACACCAGAAGAGACAGAATCACAAATACAAGTATTCAGGAGAAGATTGGAACAATTCCCTGCCTACAGTGCATATAGCAATAGGGAATGAATTGGTTTGGCCACATTGTGATAATGCAACCAGACCATATTGTTTATGCAAACTTCTACAGGAGAACATTAGGAAGAAGGGCTAGAGGTAGACCGAGGAAAAGGTGGATAGACAGCGTAAAAAAGACCTGCCATAAAATGGGGGAAAATGTTACTCAAGCCACGAGAGAGGCGAAAAACAAATGCATTACCATGACACTGGCTACAACTCGGTAGAAAGTGAGAAGACAAAAGAAGAAAAAGAAATTTGGCCATCTGATAAGGATGCAATATTGATCAACCTGCATCAAAATCATGCTAGGTTTCAGGACCAAGAGCAAAAGGTTGATCTTGGTGATGATGGATAGATGGAATTAAAGAAACACTCCAAAAGTTCAAGCATCCAGCCTATTGCAAACAAGAAATCTATGCATACCTCCTCTCTCTGTGACGCCACAAGGCAAGAGCAGCAGTACAAAAGAAGAGGAAGTAGACCAAAAAATGAGCAGAAATTCAATAAGAACTTTCATATGTGAGAAAAGTGCTACTGACAGAAATGACAAGCAAAATAAAAAATGTGGTTTAATGAACTTTTGAAACTAAAGCAATGTAAAACATTTAACATTATTTTTAAATATTGATCTTAAATAGGCCCAAGAGTTCAATTACCTGAGAAAATATCTACTGAAAATGTATTAAATAGAGCAATTTTAACTGAATGACAAAAAGAATCATTAGTGACTGACTTACTAACGATACTGCTACTTAAACACCTGAAGATCAGATTAGAAACTAAGAAAATAATAAAAAAGTATAATGATTTTTTTTACAAACTTTGTTACCACAGCCGTAATATGTAAATGATACTCTTTGAAATTAAATATATAAGAAAAGTAATGAATGTCACAAAGAAATACAAAAAAATAAATAACAACATACATATTGTGACCCTTACTTCCTGTTCTAAATACAGAGCTAAACAGAACGTAAGATGAAACTTAAACCTAAAAAAAAAAAAAAAAAAAAAAAAAAAAAAGAGAAAGGTCACATAACATATATCAAATTTATTTTACAACAAAAGTTTATAAAAACAAAAATCAATACACCTGGTTGAAAGAAGAAAACTTTAGCTCCTCATGACACATTGCCATACAAGTTGGTTAAAAAAGTAAAATATCTAATCTAACAGTAAATGCTGTCCCATAAAACTTGGTATATGTACAATATTTATATTGATAAACATTACAGACGAGACCTAACAGCTCCTTCATAAATGCAATGGATAGTCTATCAAACATCCTAAGATAGGATATTTAGGCCATCACTAGTCTGGATAAGATATCTAGAAATTACAATATCCTCAAACTAACTAATGATTTTTTTAAACATTTTTAAGTTGCCATTTTAAAGCACACAATGATGAAGAAAAAGCTTCCTCTGCAAACTAGTCAAAGCCGATAGCATCTATTAATGAACCGGACTCACTAAGTATTATTGTATGATCACTTGTTTCTTTCAAAAATACAAATAAAATATATAGATTATATCTTCATTATCATCTTTCATGAAGAAAATGCCCATCAGAAAACTATGGCATGACTGTGTTTCCATATGTTATCAGCTTTGTAGCCCTGACAGTGATAACATTTCAATTTATCACACTAATGTTGTATGCCTGAATGGATTCTTGTTAATATACATACCAGGCAACAAACAAGAAAGGCAATTGCTAAGCAATCTGGATTCTAACTATAGACCAACATATGACGAATGGGCCAAAAGTGCCATCTTCAGCCTGGTCTTTTGAACAAGATTTGAATAAAGGATTATATAATCAGTTTGATCCATCCAGTATTTAAAATGCTCATAAAATTTGATTTCTCAAAATAATGATCTTTTATTATCCATTCAGTTTGTCCAGTCGGGAAATTTGGTCCAGGCTGCAGCTCCAGCTGTTCCCAGTTCTGTGTTCACAACAATACCATGCCAGAATGTGATCATGTCAATGGAAAATGTGAATGTCAAAGTGGCTATGACACACCTTGGTGTAATCAATGTAAGCTAGAACCATTTTATCCATCCTTATAACTTAACTTAATGTCTTTATACTGGTTTAGAAGACTGCAAAGTCTGTATACAACCAGTTTCTTCAATATTTCCTTGCTCTAAAAACTATGAGCATCCAATCTATTCTGGAATGCATTAATTGTCCCTGCCTCAACTACTTCCCGTGGTAATGCATTCCAAGCATTCACCATTCTCTTGACTAAAACATTTCCTTGAATTTAATCTGGATCTTTCTTTAGTTAATTTGCAGCAGTGCCTTTTTGTTCTTGTAGGTGGTTGTATTTTTAAAAACTTGTTATAGTCTAATTTATCCTCTCCATTGATTATCATAAGCTTGTATTAAGTCACATCGAATTCTTCTCTTTTCAAGACACTGTAGGCTGTTTTATGTGCCATAATAATACCTCTACTTTTCTCTTTTAGCTTATGATAAAAGTGGTTGTAGCAATAATTTTCTGTTTGGACCATTTTTGTGGGATCATTACGTGAGTCTCAGGATTATCTGGCTTACCATCATTATGTACTGTACTAGGAGTTTTTATTAACATTTGTCTTTTCCCATTGGTCATAAAACACCTCATGTCTTATTATTTAGTTATGTTCTTCCCTGAAAAAATGTCATCTCTAGCGCTTATAAACTCTTCAAAATGATTATAAAGTAGTGTGTGGGGATTTCAGCTCTCAGATAAATCCTATCAAGGACTGCATGATGGGGTGCTCCTTAAATAACTCTATAGTGAAAGCTGACCTCTGGAACATTACATTTGATGAATGTGTCATTGACAGATATGACAGGCTGGAATACCTAACAGTAGCCTTTAAAATTACAGCCACATAGGTACAACTTTTAAAAAATCATACAAAAGATACAAGCATGGTCTGGCAACACTAAAAACTAAGGCAGTTCGAAATTTGGAACAGTGGATGCTTTTCATCCAATCTCGTCAGTTGGACATGTCAGGCATGAAGGCAGTTATGTATCTATATTGCTATATTGAAAATAATAAAATGTAATCTGTTGTGTTAACATCATTTATTTGCTGTTATAGCAGTAACAGTTCTCTTCTATGTCAAATGTCTGTTAACGTATCATCATTAACATCACTCATTTGCTGTTATAGCAGTAATAGTTCACTTCTATGTCAAATGTCTGTCATCTTATCATCATTGATATTCCTCATTTGTTACAACAATAAGGAAACTCACTTCTATGTCAAATGTCTGCTCTAAAGTTTGTGTGTTTTCTTGTAGTAGGGATTCTCTGTAGTACTTCATTTTACAGGATGAGGTTACCAGTTTGATGCACAACTTTCCTCAACCATCATATATGACATTTGTAGTGAAGTAAAATGAGATTTTTATTTTCTCATTAACAATAATAATAAGAGTTGGCCATCGCAAGCAAAAATTATGGAGCATTAGACTAGTGCTGCAATATTAATTTCCATATATCTAAAGAGACCTATCCTGACACGAAAAACTTTGCAGAACTTGGGGGCATTCATGTGAGGAGTTGGCTGTGGAAGCATCGTGTGTTCTGTTTTTTCATGCGGCACACTTTCTCAGGGCTTTCTGAAGAAGTGCATGGATACTCAAAATGTTAGAAATACCAAGAATTTCAGAGTTAGGTACCTTGTCCTGCCACCTGATCCTAAGCAGCCTATGCAGACATCTCAAGTGAAATTGATTTTGCTGTATAAGAATAATCCTGTATAATAAAGAGCCCCTCTGGATCTCAATGGATTATGTTTTAATTATCTTATTTGTTATACAAACTTATCCACCAGATGTCAATTATCACTTATGTACACCATTTTTATTTAGGCATTCAATTGTCAGCACAGTTTTTACAAATTCATGTCTGCTATCAATTATATTTACAATGCTGATTACAAATTGGTTTCTTAAATAAAGGTTTGTTATTATCCATTCAGCTTGTCCAGTGGGAACATTTGGTCCAGGTTGCAGCTCTAACTGTTCCCAGTTCTGTGTTCTCAACAAGAACATCTCAGAATGTGATCATGTCAGCGGAAAATGTAAATGTCAAGTTGGCTATGATACAGCTTGGTGTAACAAAAGTAGGTCCTAACTATAAGTTTGCTTGTAATCATTATCATCATCATTATAATCCTTCCCATTTTGATGTTTCCACTGCCATTGACCTTCTTACAGGATTACCACACAAAGCATTAACAATCCGAGCATGTTTTTCATGAAGAAGTAAATATGTTTTTATCTTTGTATTCGTTTATCCTGTAGATTGCTGACAGATTCTTATGAAACTAAATAGTATTTTATTCTTGCATGAACAAGATAAAATTATATAATTCTTTGCTTCACGGGTCATGACCGTTCTCGCATTATTTGTGATGACTTATTATATATTAACTGTTACTTTCAAATCTGAGGATTATACATTATGAAAGAGCTGCAATTCTTAGTTACTAAATGTAACTTGTTCTTTCTCCTAATTACGTTTTTAAACATATATTTAGTATGAAGATGTATTGATCAGTGTTTTAAAATTATGCTCAAATAAAATAATTATGTAATTTCAAAAAAGAACCTGGTCATCATTTTTCTTCCTGGTCCCACTTGGAACATTAAACCACATCTGTCCATCTGTTCCTATTCTTCTTGAGACCCCAATTTAACTTACTTGCTCCTGGACCGTTTACTGCAAGGTGTTCCTTGGCCTTCCCACTTCCCTTTTTCCACATGATGGTTGAGATGTACGCTTTCTTCACTTCTGGGGGGATTCCATCTTGTCCTGCAGCTTTACAATATTTTAGTAGCTTAAGTGCTTACGTGATCCCTTGTTCATTTGGTGGATTTAAATATATCAATAGAAATTTCTTTGCTGGTTCTATGTCAGTCTAGGATATTGGTGAATTTCTGTTTATTGTTTTATTAAAGTATTTCACCTATGTCTTGCTGTTTCTCTTTGCTGTAGATGTTCTGTTCTTGTTGGTTTTTCACTGGTGTGTTGAGGTCCTGTTTTTTCTTTCACAATATTTTGGTCATATTGTAAAATGTCTTTTAGACATCTTGTCTTACAACCTTGTCAGCCTCCTCTGCTATTTAATTACGTATTTTCTCTTATCCATGTCACTCTTTTTCACTTTCTTGTTTAGCTCAGAATATAGTGTGTGCAGTCTTGCCTTTTTCTTGTCCTTTGCATGTGCTCATTTTTTGTATCATAGTCCTTTCTCCTATCAGATTCCATGTGCCTTCTGTGAGGCAACCCTAATGCTGTTTACTTTTTTTTCCAAGAACCACTTCACAGGCGTTCCAAATTGTTTCTACTTGTACCAGTGGCTGTCTATGGTTTCATCTATGAGGTTACTAAGAATTTCAAATCTATTCTTCAGATTTAGTTTGAATTTAGCCTTTGAGTCATTATTTAGAAAGTTGTTTGTGTTGTATTAATGGCTAGTTTTAACTACCATGCCTTTGAAAGTTCTCAGTTTTATTGGCATAGTCGTTAAGAACACATGGTGATTTGATCTTACATCTGCTTCTCTCTTTCTCTTTAGCCTTACACCCTGTAAGCAGTGTCTCCATTTCATATCTGTTGTGAAATGATATAAATGGTTTCCAGTGTGTCCATCTAGTGAATGCCAGTTGGCCTTATGTACTCTTCTGTCTGTGTAGGAAGATGGTGCCTTCTAAAACCAGGTCAGTGAAGTCACAGAGACTATGAAGTTTCCCATGTTAATTTTGTTCATAATTAATTCATAATTGCTGTTGTCTGTTCCATGAATCTCCAATGATTATCTTGATATTCCTCATTCCTTATTTAAGAGTTCTTTAGAGCATATCAAAGAATTATTGTTTGGTATTTTCATTATCATTGTTGTTTTTTTAAGAACTGCAGTTTGATGGTTGTTTTTTTTTACTTTTTAAGTGAAACCATGCTTTTATTATTCTGAGTGAAATTATTTCCCATTCTATTATTGCCTTTCTTGCTTCTATTGACAATACAAATGTTATTCCCTCAGTGTACGCCATGTCTTTCTCTTTGTGCACTGAATACATTATGGATTCTCCTGTGCTTAGTTTGGTAGACCCTAAACCATTCCATCTTACCTCTGCAAGACCCAGGAGACTCATCTTGCTTCATTTCTTTGGCAACTTTGGCCCCCTGTCCCGTTTCGTACAGGGTTGTGATGTTCCAAGATCTTATCATGGATTTTGTCTTCATAACCAGAATATTAGACAGCAACCTGACTTCATTTGACTAGCTTTCATCAGGTCTTGTAATATGTCTCTCGAATCCAGTCAGTAGTATTGGTATTTGATTTTCTGTTAGTTTCTGTAGCAAAGTTGTTTTTTTCTAGGTTTGGTTTGTTAGCCCAAACCTAATTGCAAAACATAGGGGATGATGGTTGTGCACTTTTAGCTCCTTTGTGACCTTTTTAGTTTGTTGAATCTACCAGAAGCCAAAGATTATCCAAGCCCTCAAGCTGTTCCATGACCTCAAGGAAGTGTGCAAAGGACATAGAAAACTAGTAGATGAGGAAAAATAAATTTCCTATATAAATGAGATAATGTGCATATTTGTGCTGAGCTTAAGGTTGAAGTTCTTCAAACAATAACTGCTACAAATTTATAATTTGTGTTGCCATTATGTTATTATGGAAGACTAGATAAAATGATGGTGTTGGAAAAGTGAAAAAGGACACAGCTCTGAAACTGAAACAAGCATTTATCAAGTAGGGAAATGTCTTTTTGAACATTAGCAACATGCAATTAAGAATACAGAGAGAGACCTGGTGTCCAAAATTGCCTACTAGGCTACAAGGAGATGATGAAGATAAATACATATCTTTAATGAGGTACTCACGGGCTGTTAAAGTTTTTCTCAGGCTGGTTTGAGTTGAGACCCCTGACATAGATATTATTTTCAGAATATATAATATATTGAAATAATTTTGTTATAATTAATTGTATAATTAAACTAAACACTTGCTTTTTTGGGTGCTGTAATTACATGTTTATTCCATACTATACATAGCTTCAGATGAGAGATCTTTGTTATCGTATCCTGAGAAACCGACCAATGGGTAATTAACACTGGCAGTGATATTGAATTACAGAGAGGAAGAATGATCAACAATAAAACAAATAGCAAAATAGAATTGTAATTAAAATTAAGGATAATCAATACATTAGGGCATGAATGGACAGACAGGAACAGTAAATAAATGCAATAATTGACTGAATGATTGATTGACTGAATTACTGATTGTAACTGGTTGTATACAGACTCTGCAGGGTCTTCTAAACCAGTATAAAGACGTTAAGTTAAGTTAAATACCATATGAATTCTTCCTTTAGCTTGCGAGCCAGGAAAATATGGTCCAGGCTGCAGCTCCTCTTGTTCACAGTTCTGTTCCATCAATAGCACATCCTGCTTTTACACCAACGGGTCATGTCTTACAGGATGCCAGACTGGTTATACAGAACCATTGTGTACAAAAAGTGAGTCAATGATCGATTGAATTAGACATGCTAAAATAATTTCTCTATTCTCATTCTTCAGTTGTCTTATGCAATTTTTTGTGTTTTTGTAGCTGCCTATGTCCAGTTATGTTTTAATGTGATTGTTTTATCTATGCATTCATTTTAATCTATTTAACATCTTCAAGTTAATTATTCCTCTGGATCCTGTTCAAGATAATTCTTGTGTGTGTGAAAAAAATGTATTATTACTTTTGTCTACTCTTACCATGCAAAAACTATGAACTGTCTGTTTCAAGTGTGCTTAATCCACAATGAGTTTTCTTTCTGTATTTGACTTCTTCTTCTTTATATCTTCAATAGTTTTTTGTAGTTATTGATGTGAGTTTTTACATTCTTCAACATCACATCTCAAGAAAAGACTCAGAAAAACCATCTAAAAGAGTCTAAAAAAGAGGAGGAGGAGGTGACAATACAGGTTTATAAGAAATTCAAAGGAAAAGATAAATTAGACTATAACAAGTTTTTCCATATACAACCACCTACCAGAACAAGAGGGCATAGCTACAAATTAACTAAAGAAAGGTCCAGATTAGATATTAGGAAATACTTTTGTAGTCAGAGAGTGGGGAATGCTTGGAATGCATTGCCACAGGATGAAGTGACAGCAAGGACAATTAATGCATTTAAGAATAGATTGGATGCATATAGATTTGAGAAAGGAAATGTAAATAAAACTGGTAATATACAGACTCTGCAGAGTCTTCAAAACCAATATAAAGATATTATGTTAAGTAAACAGCCTTCAGTATTCTTGTTCTTTTTAAAAAGAACAACTATTCTTAGAAATTCAAATCCTCCATCTAGGTTATATAATAATCATCAACATATGCTGTGCCATCTGGTATATATGTTCAGTTTTCCACAATTTCCTGCTTCTAGAGCTGTTAAACAATTATATTATTGATTCTCTTCATTCTTATCATATTAAAAGGTCAAAAATATGTTCTTGTTGTTATCCTTACCTTGATTACAAAATAATGGTACCTGCTGTTATTATGTGTTCTATGTCTCCTCTTGTCATGAATTGACACAAGTGTAATATTCTGTTGTGTGTAATACATATTTCGTATTGTACTGATCTCTGCCAGCACTTTATTCTTAGTTCTTTTAGTTGTCCATGGGATTCTTAATATTCTTCTGCACAACTCATTTCGTTGACTGTCATTTGTATTCTGCTTGTTTCACTTTCTTAAAATGCAGAACCATGAACAAATTAATGTTGTAATTAATTGTACTCTTAAATACTTAAACTACTCAGGGGGGTACTAGAAGATGAGACCGGTTCACACATGCAAGCTGGTATTTACTGATGTGGCACTTATCACCAAAGGAGAGACACATCTCTAGACAAGACTTCAAATCAGTACAGAGGAACTGGAGAAAAGAGAAATGACCATTAGCAGTTCAAAAGCAAAGTGTTCTCAAGAGAAGAGAAGAGATATCATATTATGCTTGGAAACAACTTCTGCAACAGGTCAAGAAGTTAAAATACTTTGGGTCTATACTAGACAAAAGGGAGTTGAAAAAGAAGCATGGGCTACTCAAAGGGCAGCAACTGGTAAACCTTTTCATGCCAAAAATAGAGGATTCCTTGACAAAATATAAATAATTCAGAAAACTAAGATGGCTATATATAGGTCCATCTATTTAGCAGTTTTGACTTACGGATATGAGTCATGGACAATGACCACAACTAAGAATGTAATCCAAGTAACAAGAAGAGGCTAAGTCCACAATCAGACAGCACAACAAGATTTCAAAACCCAGCCATTGCAGACTTAATCAAAGCAATTACAACTTTGGTGGTTTGGTCATATCTGCAGAATGAAAAAATGTTGGCTACCACAACAGATATGGGATTCAAAGAGCCAAGTATCCAGATCATGAGGATGACCAAAAGTCTGTTTGGATGACAACATAAGACAAGTTCGTAAGAGACTGTGGGCTAGACTAGAACCAGGCCAAGAGAAAAACAGGATAGAATAGTATGCTGTTCTTTCAGGCAAAAATCTGCACCCGAGGAAAGAAAAGGAACGACTAAGTAATTAGCTAGGTAAGTTAAATACTCGGTACTCAACATAAGAGGAGAGATACAATTCTAAAATGAAAAACACAACTGGCTAATCTACTTTTCTGTAAATAGAATGCCTAATATGTAACTAATATTTGTCAATGGACACGTGATAGTGTTCTTATTTTTAAATCTAACCAGCCCTGTGATGTTGAAGTGAATAATAGATAACTATAAAAAAAAAAAAGGCAAAGAGAAATGTTTTTACAGAGGGGAGTATTTAGAATTCCATAGACAGCAAAGTGAACTAATAAGGGTGTGTATAGGAAGGTGCATGTACAAAGTCAACTTAATTTGCTCGTGAGAACAAAAAAATAATCATTATTTTTTGCATATTATGAGATGACAAATGTATGAGCACACTTTAAAAGCTGGTAAAATTGTTCAAACAAGAGAGAAAGAGAGAAAATGCTAGACATCCTGCATGAAAGACGGTCAATGATAGAAAAGACAAACTTCACTAGAAGCATGAAGATGTGGAGATCCATTACCACATATACCTATTGATTTTGCTCTTTTACAATGTATGAACCATTTCATGTTTTGGTAATAATTTCTTCTCCAGAAATAGATGAAGAATCCACCACACTTGTTGGAGCCATAGTTGGAGCAGTAGTAGGTGCTGTAGTTGCTGCTGTAGTTGCTGTTGTTGTCATCATGTTGTGGTAAGGTTGCGAAGTTAGAGTAGTTCACATAAAAAATTGGGTACCACAATAATCTGGGGAAGTAAAGATGGCCAGCGTGATGGTGACCACATCACCCATAGTGTGATGCTGGTCAAGAAAAACATGGACCTAACACCATATTCCCAATATGCCTACCACATTGGAATGGCAAGGGGATCTTTACTCCAAATATGAGTATATTTATTATAATTCTTCATATATGATTTAAAAATTGTATTAAGTTGTCGGACTTCAAGAGCATTGTTGAAATCAAAAAGAATATTCTTAGTCTATATAAAGCATATTTTGAAAATTTGAAATATAAATATTGACAATTAGGAAGCTAGTAAGATCACTGGATGTAAGGAGCTGAAGTTGCAGCACAGCTAGTTGCTTGTATCATGGTCACCAAACTAGAGCTGACCAAGACCCTATTCTTCCTCCAAGGGGAGGCCCTGAGAACAGGCTGTACTAGTGTAGTCTGGATAAGAGAATAGGGATAGTAGTGGAAAAGCAAATCCAGTACCCAAAAAAGGCCAGTTTAAACCAGATGTGTTAGGCCAAAAGGTGCAGATATTGCAGTCTTGCTGTAAACTACAAAACATCCTTTTCAGAAGGAACACTGAAGAACAAGAAGAAAAAAACTGGATGTCACAGAGCTGTGGTCATGTGAAAGAAAATTAAATAATCTCTTAAACAGCTAAGAAGAATAATACAAATGTACTGAGGAAAACGTGTTACATGCATCCAAAAGAAGAACATATGTTTTTGCAGCATGCATGAGAAGGCAAGAAAGAGATACAAAATTGGCAACATATACAACTGGCAAATAAAGAGTATGACACAGGAAAGCAGAGAAGACGTGGGAGTTTAACATGATAACATAGAAGTGAATAACAACAAGAATTAATAGACATCACTAGAGACAGTAAGTTGTGAATATTTACAAGTGCAAGATAAGAAAGAAGTAGAAATTGCTATTTGCTAGTAGTTCCTGCCCAGTGTGGATCCTAGTGGCTCTTATTTGGAAAGAACGAAAGGGAAAAAGGGACCACAGCACTTCACATACAGGTCAAAAAATAGCAATGGATTGTGGTTTATTACTGCCTTAGCACATTCTGCCTGCAAGGTTGCCAGCTGTAGTTGTTGTTCAATACTTCTATTGAATTTTTTTAATGCATTATAATGGATAGATTCTCATATAAGTTTTGTCCTCAAGTAAGCATATTCTTCAGGTCTATTGTGTCAAGTGTATCCAAACTGGCAGATAAAATAAATAACGTCCATCTTTTTCAGGCGTAAGAAGTCTAAAAAACATGACAGAGACAGCATAAACAGAGAAGGTTTTAGTGCAATGAGCAATGGCAGTAGAAAAAGATTTTCTGGAACAGAGTTGACTGAGATGAGTAACACAGGTATGTTTGTGTTCTAACTAGATATGTTGTCAAATTAAGATTCAAGTACGTTACTTTAAAAGTCATTGTAAAACACCAAACCGTACAGCTGTAATCTTAGTATTCAATCAGGCAGATTTTGTGTCTGATACCTGGTAGTCAAAAGTTGATTACATTATTCTGGTCTTTTGATTTGGAGTGCCATGCTGGACCAAGGACTTTACTCAATCCATCTCATTGGTTGGCGACGACTGAATAGAAATTTATAGTTAAAGGGTCACAAGAATGTAATTTTCCATGCTTTTCTATTGTCAAACATGCATACTGTATGACCTAGACCATCTGTAACATGCATGCTGTATGACCAGACCATCTGTAAATGTATACTTCATGACTAGGTCATTTGCAACATGCATACCATATGACGCAAGTGTATGTAACATGGATACCATATGACAAACCATTTGTAACATGCTTAACATGTGATTGGACCTTCTGCAACATGCAATGGCCAGACCACCTGTATTCTCTATGATGACCTTAAATGTGTGTGCACATGATGATAAAAATAATGACTGAAATTTAGCTGGGAAGCAAAAACTTGCAAAAAACAAAACGTCTGATTTATTAATAAAATAAATTACATTTGTGATCTGGAATGACTAAATGTCAAACAGACTAAAGAAAACATTTGTAATTAAAACAAACACTCTACTGCTGTACCTTACTTACCTTAAAAATATTTTGTTTGTGTTTTGTTTACTATCACTAGTAGTGGAGAGGGATAAAACGTACATTTAATGAAGGAGAGGTTCTTGATTATCAGTAGATTCATGAAAGGCTAAAAGCTAGTGTGTCAAAGATCTGCATTAACTGATTGTAGAAGTATGTCTAGTTGATGCTCAAGCACGGAGTTTCACTGATGTTCAAATAGCAGAGAGTAGCACTATTAGCTCCATTAAAGACTTTGTTTTTGTTTTCTTTGGGACAGACACAACAGAAGTAGGAAGCAAGTCTAGCATTATATTTATCTCACTGTTCGAAACAACTTAACCACTGCTTTTTATTGTTATTTTGATATCCAATATATGAGTCCTATAGTTTTATTAATCATTTCTATCAGCCATTTTCTACTTTCTTGACCATTTATTAAACATGAATTGAATAATATAATTGTTATGACACTGTTCAAAGACTTTATAAATCACAAAATAACTGAAGGAAACAAAAAAGGTAATGAGTGAAAAAAGTGGAAATTAAAGAATCAGAATCAATTCAGTAATTTGAAAACACTGAAGTCTCGAAACATGCAGCATCATGATGAAAGTTGAAAAGTGTTATATCAGTGGAACATGATGACTCCTAATCATAACTACTCACAGCTAAAAATTGTTGTATGAATAGAAGGTCCTAACTCAAAACATTGTAAAACAAGGTATGCCTGTACTAGCAAAGACCATCAATTTGTCCACAGTGTTTATACACAACCCAGAAATGTCATTTGTTTTTTTTTTCTAAATATGACATGGGATGCTAGATCTCAAGTTGTATAGGTTTCTTTATTCTCTGTGGATCCCAGAACACAATTTGGGAACCACTATGTAAATTGATACTTTTTAAATCATTCATGGTGTTTCTTCTCATCTGATAGGAAAGAGTCAGATGGCATCAACATCCAATAAAACAGGCCATGCTGGAGGAAATAATGCTAATGCTGGTGTATACTACAACGCCCTCCCTGAACTTACTGAACGTAGTTCAACAATTATTCCACTGAAGGATCTTGACAATTTCTTAAATACACACAAAAAAAGTTTCTATCAAGAACAGTTTAGTGTAAGCATTATATATTGTACCCTTTCTCCAAGATTTACTACCTTTTGTCATTTTTGGCAAATATTATCACTGTGTTTGATCTCCATTGCTCTCGTTTACTGACCAACTAGTAGCATTATCCATTTCATCTTCCAAGAATATTATAGAATACATCTCCATGCATGTGTAATTTATACTCCAAAGTTGCAATTACAATAATTCAAAATAAAAGACTGTTATATTGTATAGATTATTAAAAATGATAAAGTTTAGACATTTCATTTTATGAATTCAGGATGTTGATTTATATCTTCTTTCACACATAAGTTATACATAGATATAAATTTATATAAGTTAAGCATAAGTAAGACACTGCATTAGGAGCATCCTTGACAGTGCTCTGCATATCAGCCCTTGTAACAGGATGCCTTAAACCAACCCCAAAGGAGAAAGTCTGTACAGTAGCTGACATCGCATCGCCAGACATTAGAAGACATGTTGCATCTGAAGTTGAGATACAAAAGTAGTCCTGTGACTAGAGACACTCCTTTTTGGACATACAGCAGAAAGAATATGACTGAAATCAAGGACAAGTTTTCTGTAGACTGTACAGTCATCAGAAAAGAGCCTCAAGAGAAACCGCATAGAAAGGTGGCGCCAAACAAATGGTGACGGTTGGATGGAGATTATTAAAAAAGAACCTGCACCAGGACATGATTTGCCATCATATACTACGTGGAGATCTCTGAACAGGTTAAGAACATGTGCGTCTAACCTGAAAAAGTGGGGATTTGCAGACAATGATTATTGCAAAAGTGAGGCTGTCCAGGACCCGGATCACCTGATTATATGTCCTAGGATGCAAGAATCCTGTTCAATGGAGGATCTGACAGTAGCAAATGATAGAGCATAGACTCCAGCTGGTTTTTGGGGAAGACTATTTGATGTTGCCGGACACGGTAAGAAAGTAAGTAAGTATACACATAAATGATACATATATTGCAAAGTAATATTATATATAAATAAATATATATATATATATATATATATATATATAGTATATATATATATATATATATATATATGCGAGAATGCATGTGTATATCAGTCAACATTAGACATGAGTGGGCCACATCCCAAGACAGGCCGAATATATTTCAAACACCAAGCAAAACAGATGAGAATAGGCAATGACCCTCTGAACAAACATATAAATAGATCAGATCCACTACGTGAAACAAGCTACAGATTCTTCCATGACCACGGGGAGTCAGTCGAGCCTCTCCTCACTTTGTGCCCCGAGCTGTTCGATCTGCAAAACCTTCTGTTCCCACCACATCTCACCATACACAACATACTCTACACATCACTTCAATAATTGAGGAGGACATGTGCTTTTGTCCAGGTGGCATTGGACTGTGAAGAACTGCCAGTTTACAGCTAAAGGGATTATATCTTTATCAGTCAACTATCTCTCAGCCATCAGCAAGCAAGCCATGTACGACTGCTACAAATCACAAACAACAACAGGCTTGACATTCCTCCAAGTATTGATGAGGTCAAGAAGGCAATCAGCCAAGTGTCTAGCGACAAGGCCCCCTCCAGGGATCAGATGCTTTTCCTTCTGAAGCTTATAAAGCAGGAGGTACCATCCTGCTTCAACTGCTGACAGACACATTCTGTTCACTTTGAGAAGACGTCCCTACTTCAGGACCAGAAAGATACCTCCATTGTCTACTTGTACACGTTTTAGGGAGACTATCACTCCAGTGGAATCTCTCTCTTGTTAACCACAGACAAAATTCGGGCCTGAGTTCTGCTTAACTGCCTAACTTTCCAGCAATGCTCTCTGATGCTATACATGACACTACCACTGACATGCAAATGAGGTATAGGACGTACTGTCAGCTGTTCAAACTGAGTCACCTGATGTCTTACACCAAGGTGAATGAAGCCACCATCTTGAATCTCCTATTTGCTGGAAACTGCGCTATTATTCAGAACATGAATTTTTAATTTTGGACCAATATAATATATATATATATATATATATATATATATATATATATATATATATAAAGGCAAAGGCCATCATCCATCATAGACAATGATGGCATAATTTATTTTGCTAGCGCTATTTTTAGTAAGGATTAACTGCGCTACTTTTTATCCTCACTCTCTCGTCTCGTGCCGCCCGACCCCAGTTGCAAGTCAAGGACAAGACGACTAGTGCGCGACTACAAGATGCAGGGTAACTCCACATCAATCACCCATGAAAAAGATGGCGGAGTCCAGAGTCGACCCACACCACCTGATCACGAGGCCGACAGCTTAACCACTTCGCCACGAAATATATATATTTTAAAAACTTACTTAGCCCTCTTTGTTCTCATTTAACATAAAGGAAACTGCAACAACTACAGAAGCATCTCCTTTCTGAACACCATAGGAAAGGCTTTTGCTCATGTCATCTTCTAAAGATTAGACATGAGCAGGGCTCTCCTTAAGCGTCAATGTGGGTTTAGAACGTGGCGATCTACAACTGACATGAATTTCACTCTTTGGCAGTTTTAAGAGAAATTAAGAGAGCATAGGGAGCCCCTGTATGTTGTATAAGTAAATTTCACAAAAGCAATTAACACAATTCGCAGATTGAGGATTTCTAAAACACTAGAACATTTAGGATGTCCACTGAAACTGTTTTGACTGATCATTTTCTTCCATGTGGACATGAAATATAGTATAAAGTGCTTTAAAGTAAAGATGGAAGTTGAACAAGGCTATGTCCTCACTCCCACCCTCTTTGGAATATTATTTGCCATACTATTATGAAATGCCTTTGGAAAAGCAGGCAGTGATGGGTACATCTGCGCAAGATCTGATGGCTCACACTTAAATTTGGCTCATTTTAAGAATAAAAAAACAAAAACCACATGTATTTTACTCAGTAAGTTTCTTTTCACTGATGGTGTCACCATTTTGATACACAGTGAGGTCAAATTGCAGTCCTTAATTGACAAAATGACCAGGGCATGTAATTTGAACTCTGTTAATAAGCGTCACAAAAATGGTGGTCCTGAATGACAAGGTACACAAGGTGAAAATGGTCCTAAATGCTAAACCTCTTGCATCAATGCAAAAGTTCAACTACCTTGTGTCGGGGCAGGTCATCCCTTAACCAGTGATATCGCTGGGGCACACATGAAGACACCCTCACAACTCATGCCACCCTTTTCTGCCAGTGGCTGCTGCCTGTGCATCTTCTGGTAGGTCAGAGATTGATTCATTCTTGTGTGTTGTCCTCCCACCTCTTTTTGGGAATGCTTCTTTGTCATCTGTCTTGCATCTTTCCATGCAGGATCGTATTTGCAAGACCATTTGATCTCAACATGTGACCATACCAAGCATGTTTCCTTCTTTTGACAGTTACCAAGAGGTCTTCAAAAGGTCCTATTGCTGTTGTAATTCTATCTCGTATTTCCTCATTTGTAAGCTCAATCTTTGTACATGATGTTTAAAAGTCTTCGGAAACATCACATCTGCAAGGCTGTATCCTTCGCTGAAGGTTAGCTGTAACTGTCCATGTCTCACAAGCATAGAGGAATATTGACAGATCCAATATTGACTGCACCTTGTGTGCAACATGTCAACTTCAGAAACAATTTCAAGAATTGTAATTCATATCTCAGCTGCTCTCTCCATAGACAAAGAAATAAACATAGGAAAAGATCTTGAAGCTATCACAGTTGGTAGGGTCTCCAAGACAGCATGGACAAAATTGAAGCTGACAATTCAAATCAAAATTCAACTTCATCAAACTATACTCAACACATTAGTGTATACCTGAGAAGCATGCACAGCCTATTCAAGGCATGCGAGAGGACTTAATATGATTCTGGGAATATTAAGTCATAGAAGATTAGGTTGGTTGGAACTTGTCAGTAGAATGGATAGCAATTGTATCTCCAAACAGGTGCCGTATGGTGAATTTCATACTGGAAAAATAGTCCTGGGCATGTCTATGCTGAGTATAGAGGTAAAAAGACATCTGTAAGGCAATAGGGAAAGATTTTTCCATTGTCGCTAGTGAATAGGAAATTTCAGCTGGAGACCAAGACGTATTGAAATATAAAATTCACAAAAGTGCTGAGATTTATGAGTGTAAAAAAAACCATTTATAGGTATGGTCAGATGCAGCGCTAAGACTAAAACAGAAACAAAACCTACATTACAATCGAAAGGCCTTCATCAGGAACAACAAACAAAAATATGAGCTAACAAATCATAGTGGAACATCTTTACTTGAAACATTTGAGGAATCTTAGAGAATAGAGAATACTTTGAAAAAAATCTGAAATAAGTGGAAAAAACTGAAAGAAATGATTAAAGTTAACCTACTCAGACCTTCCTAAAAAGACCCTCTACTAGACAAAAAATGGTTACTACTATACATGTATATATCCACACAAACGCTCGCACACATGTACATTGATTTCCAAAAGTAATGCCTTCAATTTTATTATGATGTCCCATGACTTCAGAAGTGGATTTTGGCAGTATGGCAGTAAAGTTTGGACCTTTTCTGCAATATCCATAAAATGTTGTTCCCTAGCAACAATGCCATCATAGCAGCTGTGAAACAGTGAGTCATC
The DNA here is from genome assembly GCA_036924085.1 of Ariolimax columbianus. Classification (NCBI taxonomy): domain Eukaryota; kingdom Metazoa; phylum Mollusca; class Gastropoda; order Stylommatophora; family Arionidae; genus Ariolimax; species Ariolimax columbianus. The sequence goes on along the minus strand of JAVGWX010000004.1, from coordinate 93,021,834 downwards.
TCTGCTGGTGCAGATTTTTACGAGCGTGGCATGTATGCCCTTTTTCATCATTGGAGAAAATGTAAAGCCAAGGGTGGTTGGTGACTGTGTTGAAAAAAAGTTTTTTGAAAGCAAGACATTGCTTTATCAAATAGTGTCATTGTGCTCTTTTTATCTGTTATAGTTTTCATGGAATGAAATAGGAGGCATTACTTTCAGAGCGCCTCTCATATAAAGTGTGTGTTTGTTATTCATAGACAATCCCTATCAACAATGAGGCTACAACAGATGTTGCTCAAAGGCCTGATAACAAGATCAAGAACAGATACAAGAACATCTGCCCATGTAAGATATATTTCATTTCATGACATTAGTCTGTAGTCCAATTTGCTGATTTGAAATATGGCTTGCACCAAACTACAAAACTGAAAAGGTATGCATTCCAGTCTAACTTATCGTGAAGGACAGACTATACTTTATTCTTAGCCAAAATGAGCTATCTTAGTCAAAAGAGTCTCAACTGCAAATTAATCTTAGCCGAAAGAACTTTGATCTTTGCTCAAAGGGTATGTACTTTATTTTAATGTTGACCACAAAGTCTTTGATCTTAGCTTAAAGGACATTGACTAAACGTAAATCTTTGTAATAAAACAGTTCTTTGCCAATAAGAAATTGACTCTATTCTAATCTTAGCCACATAGACTTTGATGTTAGTCGAAACAGCATAAATTACACTTTAGACTTTAGTTTTAGCAATACATCCGCATGATAACCAGAGACCTCTAATACACTTTCATCATAGCCATAATGACTGTGATATCACCCAAAATGCCTTACATCTTAGTCAAAGGGCTTAAACTACTCTTTAATCATAATAAAAAGGGCATGTAGACTTGAGCGTGTCACTACCAGCGAGTGCATACAGTAGAAGAAAATTTGATTTTATATGTATATGTAACTGTGTGTGCCTCTTCAACACAGATGACCACTCCCGTGTTCATTTGATGAGCAATGTGAACAATGCACATGATGGTTACATCAACGCCTCACACATTCAGGTAAGAAGGGCAGTGTCTGCTATCTATGTTTTGTGGGTGGTACAGTTGCTCAATATCAATCATCCCTTTAAGAATTGAATGGCGCATCTGCAAACATTTTGTTTTGGTCTTTGATTACAAATGACACATGGCCAAATTAGGGAGCAGGTTTGCATAGTGCAGTTCATATTATGTTAAATCTCTGTCTTAGAAATATGACAAACAAATTCAATAAATGTAACTTTTTCATAAATTATTAGCAGAACCTAAATAATTTACATTAAAATTAATATATTCATATGGACATTACTCTTAACATATTCATTTCAAGGGAAGTAACGGGGCCCCATACGACACTTACTGTGACAGTAATCAATGTTGGTCATTAAAGCCTGTTTTTTTTCCTTCAATTATTTTATTTGTATCAGTCATAATAGAATTTGACTGATATATGACAAGTGCAAAAGTTGACAGTTCAATTATTCACCTCCATCATCTATTAGCAGGTAAAATGTGCACATGTTTTTAAAAAAAAAATGTATCTACATCATTGAAGGCAGTTCACAGCCTGATTTATGTGTTCTGAATTTGTTTCCAACGAGAGACTGTCAATGTCATTCACTCCATTGCCCTTTGAGATCTCTTCTGTATCTGCTTTTTGTAGGTTCCATACCTCACAGTTATATATCATGGCTAGAATAACTGTGCTGTTAAAAAGGTGTGAGCTCTTGACTTGTTATTTTACATTTATTGAAGTATGGTTTTGACACAATTGAAACAGAGCCATTCTGTTGATATCCAAAGTGAAATCTCATGTTTTCTTTTTGGGGAGTTTCTAATTTCTTGGTCCAGGTAAATGTACGAATTCATATTTTCAGCTGGATCAGTTCCTAGTCGAAGTTCCCCACTTGGGCAATAAATGTTCAGAACGTATTGGGTTTTCTTTCTATTGATATTAAGGCCTACTACTTCATTTTCTTCAATGAGCTCATTTAGACATTGCTCATCTTCTCTGACACTGTGACTGAGAATAACTATGTCACCACCAAACATTATGTGGTTGAGTATTTCTTATGATATGTTGATACCTGTGTCTTCCCAATTAAGTTCTCTAAAGAATTTTCTCTTAACAAAATTACCACACAAAAAACAACTGCATTCTACCATAGTGCAACATTTATATTTTTTGTTTAAAAGATTTTTAATTCAGAGATTTATGCAACAGTGATTTCAAATGCAAAGATTTTTGGGATGAAAGAATTCAAATGCATAGAATTTGAGTGCCAAAGGTTTCAAATTCAGGCATTTTTGTAAATTGAAAATTGTATATGCAGAGGCTTTTTCATGACAGATTTTAGATGCAAAATTTGTATAACTACAGTTTTGAAATACATATATTTTTTTGTGTAAAAGATTTAAGCAGCTTGAAGGGCGAATGGACTTTTATGCCACCAGCAGCTGCACTTCCCACGAAGGTCATGAGGAGGGCTACTAATGTTGAGGCGTAAGACGGAGGGGGCATTGGGTCACGGGGGCTAATGACCAGGCTGTGTGTCCTTATAGAGATAGCTGAAACAAGGATTAACCGTTCCGAAATACATAACAAATACAAATAACTGATGTTGCCTCATTCTTGCCTCCATGGAGATGTGTGACAAAAGCTGCATAAGAGCCTACTGTAAAGTACACTTTTCGAGACTGCAGAAGAGGTCAGAGACAAAACCCAGCTCCCTCTGTTGTAAGTGCACTATAATCAGACTGACACAGTGTCAGGAGTGTGGCTTCCCAGCTGCATTAATTTTGATCTAGTTGATTGTGGAGCCTCAGTGGAGCCCTGCTTTGCTACCCGCTTTGCTAGAGGAGGTTTCCCCTCACTTTGGTACCCGGTGACCCTTTTCATTCTGGGATGTGTGGTAGCTGGTAAAAAAGTTTGTTCCCCCTCACTGTTGCTATTTGAAATGCAACAAATATTACAATAAATGTCATGCAAAATATACAAACTTAATGTTGAGTGCAATAAAAGTATTTTAAATAACACAGAAGCAGATGCTGTTGATACAAATAGCAAACACAAAAAGTATTATTGTTTAATAGACTGGATAAAATTATGTTTTTCTTAATAATTAATTTTTTTAAACTTCTCTCTAAGGGCTACAATGGACAAGAGAGCTTCATAGCTTCACAAGGTAAGCGTCTGATGGAAAACAATAATTAAAGAATACTTTGTATGTTGCTGTTTAACTTAATTAGATATAGTTGAGCATTTCATTCTAGACAAATAAATTTAGATTTCTATAACATTTAGATTAATATTATAAGTTAGTGGAATCTCAGAAGCAAGAACATGATGAAGAATGCTTGAGGTAAGTATTAAAAACATCAGGAAGACGTTGTTTGAGCTGTCCCAGATGACCTATGACGGAAAGACTTGGCATGCAGCATTTGTTTAAGACTTACAATCTACCAGGGTTGGTAACAGTTGATTAAGTTAATGTAAACATTGGCTGAGATAGTCAGGTATCAGTCTACATGTGGACAAGGACAAAAACAACAATATTCACTACCACCAAAAGGTCATCATCAGAGACTAAGAACAATACAACTAATAATATCTAACTTATACACTTTTTTTGTAATGTGATGTAATGAATGAAGAAGTTTACTGAGATCAGAAATATATTAATTTACAGAAACATGTTCAGAATTAAATGGGCAACTAAATAGTCAATAGAAGATATTTTGAAAGAAGCAGTCACAAAGAGGAAGCATATTATGCATGATGGAAAGACACTGTCCTCATTTTTTAAATAAATTATGTGCAGAGAATAGCTAGAGCATACCAAAAAGAGACTTCATTTTTGAAATGAGAGACATAGGATGACAGAGAGACATGATACTCAAAAGTGTGACACCATTGCATAGAAGAGAGTCAACAAAAGAACTGAGGAACATAATTTCAGCTTGGAAGTTGTGGAGATGGACAATCACAAATACCGCTTGACATGAAGAAGTAGAAAGTGATTTACTCCTCAGCTACATATTCTGCTGTAAATTACTATTGAAGTGTCTACTCTACTCTGTTCATCCTGGTCACTGTGACCAATTTGATATCAATGTCAAAGTGCTACCACCATGCTGAATCTTGGGATCATCCATCTACACTCAATTCGTCACGTAGCACAAAGATATGTTTAATATGAGTTCAAGAATATATGGCTCACAATGACAATAGGCTCACATCAAAGTTCCAACAATGGAATGACCAATCTTTTGTTCTGCTTATTCACAATTAAAAATAACCGTCTTGTGATCTTCTTTACTATTGTTCCCTTTTCGGGGCCAAAGACTATCTTTAACATGGATATTTGTATGTGCCAGAGTTGTTTCTGAGAAAGCTCTGAGTAAGATAAAGACTAGAATTTGGCTAGAGCCACACTGAGAACATGTGGAGGTGACTAACATTGTTGTACAGCCCTTACAGGGTAAACGACTCTCCAACACAAGACATTACACACCTCACCATTCACTCATGCCAAAATCCTGCTGAATGTGGAGAATCTACCTAGAATTAAAAGAAATCAGTCAATCAAAACTATTCAGCTAATTTTGGAGCAAATGTCTTCAGCAAATACACACCAAATTTTATTGTTCTCTGCCATCTGTTCTAGCCCTGTCTACATCGTTCTTGTTTCTCCCCATGTTTGTCACGAGCTCTCTTCTCCATATATGCCTTATTTTTCTTGCCTTGGAGATTCCATAATAGAGACTCCATGTATCAACTAGTTTCTTTACTTGTGTACTATCCAATGCAATGTCTTCACCTCACATCATGTACAACTGATATTTGTCAGGTTCTTTCCAACAATTTAATATTACTGGTCTTATACCATTTCAATCTCTATTCTGCACTGGAACCCAATTATGAAATTATGTAGCTTCTGCTTGTTGTTTTTGTTGTTTGGCATATTTCATGACCAAACAAAAGAATAGACTTCACATCAAAGTTAAATATTTTTATTTTTGTGTTGTTGAACATATTTGTTTATTTCCATAGGTTCCCCAATACAATGATAGCTGCTCTCGCCTTTTGTACTCTTATTTTCATACATTGATACACACTCCTTACTGTAATTATAGTAAAGCTCTAGACAAAAAAATACCATGAGGCACGATAAAGGAATGAAAAAGTGAATATTTTTTTTTTTTTTCATTTGCATTTGCATTTCCCTTATTTTTCTAATCCCCAAGGCGGTGTGCGTTGCACTGTGGTTTTTATTTTGTGCCTGTCGGCCCAGTGCATCCGACTTCAGCATGCATTTTATGTAAGGGTCTGCTTCCTCCTGCATTTTCTAAGGGTTTGCTTCCCCGGGATAATGGCCGGTGCTGTGATGGGGATTGAACCCAGCACCTTCGGCTTGTGAGCCGTGCCACTTAACCACTAGGCCATGCCGTCCCCCAGTGAATATTTGATTTTCTTTGAAATATGTTAAACATGTATATGTAGGCTACACACAAAGTTTGGGACAGAAACATCGGCAATCTCAATATAACACTTTTTATGGCAGACATTTAAGCCACAGAGTGAGACATATTTATCATTGAACAAGTCAATAGAGAATAACAACTTTTGTTTTGTAATTTGAAATCCATTAATATTCTGTGCAATTTTCTATTCTAATTATTTCTTCTATTGTTATTCACTATTGTATATGTTTTACATCTTATTCTTCATATTTGTTGACTTTTTCTTTAAGCCAACTTTAGAACACAGGGCTACAATGGTTTCTCTCTACAGATTCCTACCTTGGCAGATCTTGTTGAGCTCTCCTTCTACTGCACATTACCAATTGTTCCGTTGCCTACCTGCTCTTTTTGTCTCCTGTGGTTACAAATCTTGTTTATTTTTGCTATTGATCCCTTTTCTTAATAGTCTTCTATGTACGTTCTACACATCCATATTTCATGTGCTAGTTTTCAGTACTTTTTGTTTGTTTGCTTACATTTAATGAAATTGTGTTTTCATATCAGGTCCTACAAAACATACACTTGAAGATTTTGTCACTATGCTGTGGGAACAGGACACAGATGAGGTTGTCATGCTTACCAACTTAATAGAGCAGGGAAAGGTAGGGATATGCTTGTGGTGTCTAAGATGATTGAGAGAAATAATAATGAGGATGCAGAGCAGGTGAGTGAAAGAGGAAGATGACCCAAACAAAATTCCAATATTTATGTTAAAGTTGATTTTGTGTATTTACTTCTACTATTGATGCAGATGTCAATTACTTTAATCTTGATACTAATATAATTATTGTGCTATTGTAGAAATGAAATTTATACAATTCTTGTAGTGATTATGTTACTGACATTAATATAATTATTGTTATGATCATATTTTTGGCATTAATACAAGTCTTGTGAATATTGAATTGTTGACATTACTGACATCAACCCCACAGAGAAAATCATCTACCTGGGCAGCAGATTAACTTCTGGTGCATTCAGTGGCCTGGAGATCACTTGGAGGATTAGCCTTGGGGCATCATCCATGAACTCTCTGCACAGAGTCTGGTTCTAACAGAGGCTGTCATTGGAAACCATGCTGTATATGTGTCATTCCAATTTATTTGTCCAGCTTCAAGACCTAGACAGTCTTACAACGATATCAGAAGCAGCTCAATGTCCTTCCCATGCACAACCAACATTTTATCCTTGGAATTTGCTGGCAAGATCTAATCACTACCATTGAAGTCTCTTAGCGGACACAATTTAAGAACATTTCATAAATTCTGGATTGACGTTGCCGCTCTTGGCATTGTCTCTCTTTTTTTGGCAATATGGCTCACCTCTCCCAGGACATCCTGGCTCAACAGCTTCTACACCTATCCTGAACAGGAACAGGAAAGACCTCCATCCCTCATGAAGTTGTTTCCAGGAATGCCCATGCAACATCTGGTCGAGACACATCATCTACACTCCATCTACCCTGCATGCTGTCTGGGACTTTTCCATTAACTGTGGTCATGGTCAGTCAGCGTAGCGCAATACTAGCCAGTACTCTCTGGGACTTGTGAGTTTAAAACAAGAGTTCCTCCTCTCCTAGACAAACGGCCTGAATAGGTTAACGAGCTTTGTCTACCCAGGTTTATAGTCAGAGTTTACCTTCTCTTAGACTGGCTGCCAACCAAGGCTAATGAGCCCAATCTGCCCACCCAGTTATACCGCCGGGTACTCGATCGCGTCCCACATCAGGCTCTGTAAGAAACAAGAGGCTCTTCATGATGGTGCTGCTGGGGACACAATAATGTAGGAGAGGCCATCGGCACGGAAACTCTTGAACGGCAATCCGAACAGTGAATCCAGCCGTGATCTCTACACCTGGAAAGGAGAGGTTATATCAGACTCTTCACTTTCCTTTAACGAGTAGGACATTCAGCCCAGATCTCGTTACCCCCAATGCAATGATTTAATCTGACTTTAATACAAGTGTTGTGAACTTTGTATTGTTAATATTAATACGACCACTTCAGCGACATGTCTAGCCCTGGACAGAAAACTACGGCTTCCCACGACGCCTCACGGCACAAGTGGAAAAGATAAGACACTAATTCAAGTCTTGGAAATATTGAATTGTTGACATTAATATATTGAATGTGTTTATTATGTTGTTGCTTTTTATACTTGCGATAATTGCATTGTTGCTATCTGCACAATTATTGTGGTGATTTTGCTATTTAAATTTACGCAATTACCATTGATACTTCATTGGTGATGTAATTCAGGAAAAAAGTGAAAGATATTGGCCAGACGACGGAGAGATCAAAATTGGAGAAATAACAGTCAAGCTAACCACAACCCAAGTGTATGCTGACTACACCATAAGGAGGCTACATCTTGGAAAGGTACTAAAGAATGCATACAAATATTTTTCTTCAAATACTGCACAGACATGTAGATGATATTGTCTCTCCATATGTTTCTTTTTTAAGAAGGTCTGGGAAGAGCATGATATAAACATAGATGGAGAAATGTTTACTCATTGTCAAAGGGAGAAATGCGCCTTGAAAATTGTCCCTTCAAAAGTGTAAATTTGTATACCTACTCGGACCAAGAGATCACGAACTCCCATTCAATAAACTGGGAAATCTAGCAAAGGATAGCAGTAGGCTGGCTCATCTTAAACTATATTAAATTCATACTGCAACAGATGTAAAATGAGATTGCTCACATCTTCAACAGTGGAGTTATTCCAGTCATAGTATATGGCTGCAAGGTGTGGAACTTATGGAAAGCTGATGCAGATAGACTATGGGTTGTCCAGCGAGTGAAGAACATTGAAGATCTTCCTTTGAGATAAAATCGGCAATGTAGAAATCAGACGTCTAACTTCCTTCACTGACATCACTGTTATGAAAATACAGATGGGTCGACATGTGTTGCACATGTAGGATAACAGATGGACATGTAAAGTGACATCCAAGATTGAGGTTGGAGAAATAGCATGAAAGAGGCCCAGGGATATCACCTGATCTAATATCAGAATCATCTGCTTATCTTCTTCTTCTTTTTCTTCATTCATCCTCAGATCAATGTTCCGGTTTCTCTTACAAACGACACCGTTGTTTGTAAAGCTGTTTCATCTACATACAGCTTTTCTCTCATATCTGTCTCACAAGGCCAGTATTTTTCTCTCTTTTCCTGCATGAGCATGCAGCTTTCCACGGGTTCCACGGTCATGATATGGGCACCTGTCATCTGTCCCAATACTCATTTTGTTGTAAAGATGACCCTTAAGTCTGTTATGCCCAGTTCTAAGTCTGAAGATGATGACTTGCTCTTTTCTAGTTAAGTTAGCTGTCTTCTTTTTGGAAGTCGGGATGTTGATCAGCTCACTTTACCCTGAAGTCGCTTTAATTATGATCTTGGCCTCATTATATGTGATATTCAGATCTGTTTGTGAGGATGCTCCTCCACTCTTTGCTAGTTTGTTTGCAGCTTCATTGTCTTCAATATTGCAGTGGGATGGGATCCACTGTATGACCAACCTTGGGTGTTCTGCTGAGAGCTGTGTCAGGGAGAACACACATTGCTCGAGATCTTCATCTTTGTTTTGTTTTAGCGCTGCTAATACTGACGCGACATCAGTCAGGAATACTATGTTTTCTTAGTGGATATCTTTATCTTGGATTACAAGCTCAGCTGCCGCCTTCAGTGCCTTCTGCATGGAAATTATTGGAATATGTTCCTGTTGTTAATACTCAAGTTTTTTTCTTCTTCATTCCTTAGTCTGTAATAGACCCCTCCACCTCCATTGGGTTGTGGCTTTGTTAGATGAGCAATCTGTATATTTGTGTATCCATGTTTCTGGTGGGTATACTCTCCTAAGATATTCTTCTGTGATAAATTTCTTTTCTGAATCTAGGTCCCTTTTTCCCCTATTACCTCTTTGGTTTCTAACATCTCAGGGGACTTGGCTTTTTTCCATTGTGGGATTTGGGATGTTTGTTTTAGATCTCTAATCACTGCCTGGCTTATGATTTGTTTCTTTTGTTTTTGATATGAAGTAGTTTCTCTTTAATCTCCCTCTTCCCATGCGATTTATCCTGTCATAAATTGGGTGATCAGGCATTCGTTTGAACTTCTCTCCCTGCTGGAGTGTTTTTTGGTCTCTGTGCATCTCCATACTTTCAATTCTTGTGATGTTCTCCATTGCATTGTTCGCATAGCTCCAGTGATGATACATATACCTTGGTTTTGTGTTGTGTTTATTTTGTGAAAGTTATTCTTTATTGCTGTGGACATCTGCTTATGATAGTGTACATATCTTCTTGACTGCTCTGGGCAAGTAGTTCCCAGTTATTGGTGATGGTTTTTGGCCAGAAAATTCAATGAATCATTCGTCAGGTTGTGTGGAAAGATGACAATTGTTACCTTTTATTTGTTTGTGTTACTCTCCAACATCCCACATTACATAGCAGTACAGGAGGTATGCAGCTCTTGTATATTCTTTGTTTGGTGTTTGTGATGTATGTGCTGTGGAAACTTCAAAACCTTGTTTAAACTAGCAAAGTCTATTCTGGCTTTGTTCATCTTGCTGTGATGTCTTTGTCTGATTCACGATCTGTTGTAACTGCACTTATGAGTTATTTAAATGTGTCCATCCTTACTAGGTCTTCATTTCCAATTTTAATTGCTGTGCTATTGAATGTATTTAATGTCATGGCTTCTGACTTCTTGATATTAATGTTCAGTCCCATTTGTTGGCTATATGTGCTCATTCCTTCCATTTTCTCTGAATGTGTTAGTGACTAGTTCACCCAGCAGTAACTGGATACCTGCTTTCGTTTTGAATTGATGAAATCAGCATAATAAGAATGGAAGCCAGACACGTAATCTCATAGCACTGAAGATCTAGCATAAAAAAGTCTCTAAAAAATCATTCCCTTATGGCAGTATCTTTATAGGACTACTATTTTATATTCACAGTCCATGATTCGGAAGGTCCTGAAAGGGTGACTATTGCATAAGTGGATAAGTGTCATAGAGGCCCCAAGACTTCAGACTCTTCCGTGGATCAACTTACCTGGCCATGCTGGGAATCACAATAATGAAAGAATAGTTATACTGGCTTCAAAGACATCCATTGTGGGGAAAGTAATATGGATAATGTGGACAACCTGAAAATAGTCAATAATATAATCACATATTAGATAATGTGTGTTCTGTTTCTTTCTCACAGTTTTTGAGATAAAAGGGGGGATATCCTTCAAGTCACATAACCTAATCTACACTATAATTTGCAACATAAAATACATTGGTGAGGCTGGCCTTGAACTTCCGCCAACATGTGAATGGCATTTCCAAAACCTCCAGCTCTTCTTTGGCAGCCATATCAATAATCCATGACACCAGGGCAAGACGGACATCAGAATCACTGGCATCATCTCCTGCACCTCCGATGATCAATATCGGTCTGAGCTTGAGAATCGTTTAATGTTTTCTATTGGATGCCTCAAACCACATGGTTTGAATACATTCTCTACATATGTGTAGACTTCCCTTCACGTTCTTCTTTTATGTTATCTTTTCCCTCCTTCACTTTCCTTTCTCTTTTTGGATTTATCACTCTCCTTTTGTTAATATTTATGCATCCAACATTTCTTTACACTTTTCTTTGCGGTGTCTATATGCAGATAACACCCAAGAAAGCTAAGTACATGGAAATCAAAAGCGGGAGATGCAAAAATCAAATTGACTACATACTTAGACAGCGGAGATGAAGCCAGGCATAACACCTATAACAACACTCAAAGGAGCAGACTGCAACACAGATCACCAGAAACTCATAGCAGAATACAAAACAAGACTGAAAAGAATTACCAATTGAGTTTCAATACATTTTAATGTTGATGCAAAACCAAACAAATACAGTATTTAAATACAAAACAAATCCGAAATGTTAATGACAGTGCAAAAGGACATGCTTAATGACGAGCTGGCATCATACGCGAGAGATGTCCTCATTTAAACAAGACAAGATATGATTCCTAGGAAAGTGTATAAGAAATAGGACTATATCCCTGAAGACACACTGAAACCTATAGAAGAAAGAAGGAAATTGAGACAAACAGGAATAGAATGCAATAATGACAAACACAGAAGCTGCACAAGAGAAATCAGGAGAAAGATCAGAAAAGACAGGAAACAATATATTACAAACAAATGCAACAAAATAGACGATTTCCAATGGCAGAAGAAGAAAGGTGAAACATTTTAGGAAATCAGAGCACTGACAGGTGAATTTAAAACTCACTACAGGCAATAAACTATAGAAATGATGAAACAATGACAGAAAGCAATGATATTCTAGAAAGATGGAAGGACTACTACAGCAAGATGTATAAAGACAATATAAAGAATGATGGCAATATAATAGATGACAAAGAGTAAGAACCAGAACCAACACAGACATGTTTTTGTTGTTTTTGCGTTCGCCTTATTTTTCTATTCCCCAAGGTGGTGTGCGTTGCACTACGGTTTTGTATCTGTCGGCACAGTGCATCCAACATGGGAATGCATTTTATCTATGGGTCTGCTTTCTCCTGCAATTTCTAAGGGTTTGCTTTCCTGGGTAACGGCTGGTATGTGATGGGGATCGAATCCAGCACGTTTGGGTTGAGAACCATATCCCTTAACCACTAGCCCACGCCGTCCCCACAGACATCAGTAAAAGTACTAAAAGAGGATGTGAGGACATACCCAAAAAGATTGTACAATCAGGAGTAAATGCAGGCATCCGCATATATCATACAACCTGCATAAAGATCTGGTGCAGCACAGAATGGTCCAAATGTCCCAAGTGGTCCGCCGGGATCTTTGTGTAGTACAAAGACAAGAATTTCCCCACAGAGAGCATGTTGTAAGAGGCAACTGTGCAACATTGCATAACACTGGCCATGGTTGGGTGGTTTGTTAAGACTAGCATAGATGGTGCCTAACAGGCTGCAGATCTACTTTGTTCTGCTGTTTGAGTCTATTAAGATGGACTTGCACATCGGTTAACTACCCTCCAAGAAACTGGTTGTATACAAACTCTGCAGACTTCTAAACCAGTATAAAGACGTTAAGTAAGTTAAATCATGGAAAAGATCCATATTTATCCATATACCAAAGAAAGGAAATCTAAAGTTGTGCACAACCTATTGCCCTGGTAAGTCAGTATTCAATCTGTTTTGCTTTGTTGAGCTCATTTATGAATTGACCAGCGGCTCTGATGCTCTGACTGACGATGACTCTCATCAGCAAACCTTAGATTGGTCAGCATTGCTCTTTCTATATTTATGCTTTTTATCTTTCTAATTTAGTTTTCTAAGGACTTTCTCAAGGGCCACTGTGAAGAGTTTTTGGGAGATTTTATTGCCCTGACAAAAGCTGTATTGTATTGGTATGTTGATTGGCTGATGAAATAGGGTAATCTCTGCTGAGCATCTCTCATTAAGCACGTCTATCAGCTAAGCACTTGTTATTTCAATACCAATATTCTAGGTATAATTATAATTGCAGGCAGGAAAACACAATCACTTGGTGACACACTTCCACTTTACTGCCTGGCCTGACCTGGATGTTCCACAAACTCCCTGGAGCCTAGTAGACTTTGAGCAGAGAGTGGCTTCTTATCCCACTAGCAAGCCTATTGTTGTCCACTGCAGGTGGGTTTGTATGTTCGTTTCTCATGAATGTATACCAGCATATGTTAATCTGAACTACACAGTATGGATCCACAGTCTGTATGCAGGAAGCCAATATTGGGTAAGAAATAAGAAAGGGGCTCTAACATTTGGAGCATGTCATAAATAGAAATCTATGGTGGTTGTGCATGGGGTTTATGTTATAAATGTTAATTTATGGTAGTTTTTGCATGAGGTTTATGTAATAAAAGTTAATTTAGGGTGGGTATGCATGAGGTTAATGTTATAAATATCAATGTATGGTGGTTATGCATGGGGCTTTTGTCATAAATGTTAATTCATGGTGGTTGTGTTTATCGTTTGTCATAAAAGTCCATTTATGGTGGTTGTGTATAGGGTTTATGTCATAAAAGCTTGAAGCTGAATGGTTTCATTGCCTGGCTGCTGGCAAGCAGGGTAGCAAATTGAATCTCTAGTAAGGAGTATGTAATTTTTTTGTTTGGGGGGGAGGGGAATAAACAAACATTGTAAGCACATGATGTGGTGATATGATGGGCAAAACGGCCTGTAGTCATCAGCCTTTAAAACGCCTTGACTACCCAAACAATGGGAATAAAGTTGTACTGCAGTAACAAAATAAAACAGTATACATGGAGCAGCTTGCCGAGTGGTTTGCATGTCGTTCTTCAAAACCTCAGTAAGTCATATGTGTTTTTTTTCAATCAAATGTTAAATAATAGCCTAGCTTTTACAGTACATTAAGGGAATGTAGCCTTTATCTCTTAGTCTTATAAATTCTCTTGGTGAACTTTAGCAATGGAGACAAATACTGCAGTGAAAATAGTAGGGTGTGGGGTATGTGTCATAAAAGTCAAATACGGAGGGTCTTGCATGAGGTTACCTTAGCATGTACAACACAAAAAAGAGCGACAAAACTGAAAGTGGGATTTCAGAATTACAGTTATGAGGAAAGACTCAGAAAAACCCATCTATAGTATCTAAATAAGATCAGAATTCTTTCTTCTTCTTCATCGAATGCAGTCAGACATCAACCTCAATTTTTTTGAAAAAAGCAGCCGTCATCCTGAGGCTGTCGACACTGCTATAGTGCTTGTCTAGTGTTGCCACTGGTGATGGCCACATCTGCTCTCTCTGATCCTCGTATGTTGGGCAGTTTTACAGCAAATGTTCAGCGGTCATTTTCCCGGTACCACATGGGCATTCGTCAGTGCCACCTATCTTCAATTTGTTGAATAGGTGGTACCTAAGTGTATTGTGGCCAGTGCGAAGTATGAAGACCACGACCTGCTCTCTTCTGTTCAACTGGTAATAGGCATCATTTTTGGTGTAGCCAGTATGTTCGGTTTCCCATTTGGTCATATATCTAGCTCTAATAAGCCGTTTTGACTCTTCGTATGTCATACTAGTATCTGGTTGTGGTGGTCTTGCACCTTCTTTTGCCAGTCTGTCTGCCTCCTCGTTGCCTTGGATGTATCAGTGGGATGGAACCCACGGTACCACAACTCTTTTTGGTGTGGACTGCTGGCATAGTTGACAGAGTACTGCTCTTAAATCATTAAGCTCAGTATTTTTCTGGCTTTTCAGTGCTGTGACTACGGCCAAGGCATCTGTAAGCTGGACTATATGGCTTTCATTCCTTTTACCTGACACCATTTCTTCCACTGCCACCCTCAGTGCCTCTGCCTCCGCTCTGAAATTGCCTGTGTATTTTCCAGTAGCGAATGACAGTGTTATTTTTCTGCCATTTGGTAGGTTCAGAAATGCTCCTGCCCCTCCGTTCTGTGTAGCGTTTGTTACGGAACCGTCGGTGTATGCATGGGTCCAGTCCATGCTTGGGTAGTTTTTCTATATGTAGCTCAGGGTGGTATCTCTTCTTTCTTTTTCAGTCTGGCAGTTTTTGTTTCCAATACCTGGTATATTTTCTTCCACCTCTGGAAATATATGCTGCCTCCAGATAGGTTTTCGTACAGTAGGGATGGGCTTTGGTGTTGTTAGTGCGTTCATGGGCTCTTCGTGCATCTTTGTTTTGGCTATTTCTGCAAAGTTTCTCCGCTTTAGTTTCCCATTTCCGAAATTGTTTAGTCTCTGGTGTATTGGATGGTCAGTCAGTCTTCTGAGTGATAAGAATTCATGGTGACTTAATACAGGTTTATAAGATAATTAATGAACAGGATAAATTATACTATAACAAGTTTTTTTTAAATATAACCACCTACAAAAAAAAGAGCCCACAGCCTAAAATTAATTTTAGAAAGCTCCAGATTAGATATTATAAATATTTTTAGTAAGAGAGTTGTGAATGCTTGGAATGCATTGCTACATGAAGTAGTGGAGGCAAAAACAATTAATGCATTCAAGAATAGATTTGATGCACATAATTTTTAGAGCAAGGAAAACTAAATGTAACTGGTTGTATACAGACTCTGCAGAGTCCTCTAAGCCAGTATAAATATGTTAAGTTAGTTACGTTAATGCTACAGAAACCATCTTTGATTGAACCTTTCATCAGAAAATGTGGTCTTGTTCTCTTATTGAGATGTGTAAAAGAAGCAATATGAAGACATTGATGACATAGTAGTTACAGATGACAAAAATAACAAATGTATATACTGTTATCTCCAACATGCCTTTTAGACCAATGGGCTTTAGCTAAAAACTCAATCATGTCCTGATTTTTATCTCTCTACAATAATGAGCACGAGACCAAGGGATTGTGAGCTTGGTTTACAAATCCAACATACTAGGTTCAAATTAGGTCGTGTTCGGTTTGACAGAATGGGCATGTCTTGGGTCTTTTCATAGTATGACTACTTCTCCCAGTCAACCTAGCTGTAAATGAGTCACTGACAAAGTCAGGGGACAATTGAATCGCCACAAGAATCTTAGAGTTTCTGTTCAGTTTTTGATATTATCAACAATGAAAGTGATTGAACATACAGAAAGGCTCCAAGTTGTAATGAAGTTGGATCTATGAGCCATTTTCCATTTGTCTCTCTGTAATGCTTCTTATGTTCATTGTTTATATATCTGAGAAAAGTGAATAACATTTCCTGATCCTATGCCAAAACACTTTATGTGCTTCTGTGGATGTGATTTCTGTAGCATTTTGTTTGACCTGGTGGTATTGCTGGCCCTAGATTCACACAGGAGTTAACACAGAAGTAACCCTAGCATAGCTTTTGTTGCCGAATTAAAGTATATACTGTTTTCCCATAAAAATATGTGCATTTTTAACATTCATTTTTCAGGACAATTGCATCATTTTTTTTATTTACCTCATCAATTTTTCATTTACAGGTTGAAACACATCTGTAAACAATTGAATATTGCAACAAACTGTATATTTTTTTAACTTCATAAAATATTGTTTGTATTTAGATACAGTGAGGAAATTGTGTATTTCGGCATATAGTCCTACCCAGAAAAGAAACAATGTTTCAAAAATTATTTGATGATATTGTTAGAATATAGAAAAATCGTTGTACAGCAAATTAAATTTGAAAAAAAACTCAGAAAACAATGACATAAAAATTGAAAGGATAGCTTAAAAATAAATTAAATTAACTGAAATTAAAACCAAGATCAAAATATGGTAGATAATTTTACATTTGCCTGCTATTTTCACAGTGCTGGTGTAGGCCGAACAGGAACTTTTATTGCTCTGCGGAATGCTATCAAGCAAGCTGAGGACAAAGGATATTTGGACATCTTCACAACAGTTCAAAAGCTTCGATATGACAGGGTTAATATGGTGCAGACTGCTGTAAGTTCTTTGATGTATGTGTGGCATCAATGGCAGAAGTTATTTTGTCAGAGCATTGAAAGAAGTGTTTGTATTTTGTGTCTCTCTTACTAGTACAATTAGTGTACTTATTATGAGCCTAAAATCTCTATCTTGAATCACATGGTCTCTTAATTAGGAGGGAAGAATCAAATCGTACTGTGCATGTTGTTAATGGTGTCTAGCAGTGGTTGCGATGAAACTGGCTGCATCATCATGTAAAAAAAGTGCTACCCAAGCAGAATTATATATATGCCTTTGCACAGTCTTCCTGCAAGGTCTACAGATGCACCATGGTTTGTAATGGAGTGAAAAAAGGAATGATCAGTGTAAGCCTTGTATGATAAGTCTTTGTGAAATGAATCATTTTAACATAAATATATTGTGGTGTCACTAAAATGCAATGATGTGATGAATGCCCATGTGTCAGTTTTTGTGTGAAAATCAAAAAATGTGAATGGTCTTACAGTTAGATAGTCAAGCATATTATAGTTTACAAATGGTTGTACATGTTGTTGTGATTAACTCTGCAATGTTACTAAAGGCTTATTTCTGATTGTATGCTAGATATCAGACGCAAACTGAAAACATTTAAAGGCAACCATATAGAGGTTAGATTACCCATTAATTTTACACCTGTCCCCTACTAATGGATGCTCCTTTACGATTGGGGCAGATTTACTTGGTTTAATTTTTGTTATTGACATGCTCCAGCTAACTCAGCTGTAAATAGGTACATGGGCTACTATTAGGGAAAGAAAAAAAGACAGTAATTACAGGAAACTGATCACCTAACCTTATAAAGAGCTAAAGCCTAGACCAAGAAAGTCTGTAACACTTCATCCCCTCCAGAGGTGTCTGCTATGAGACTACCTTTACCCCTGTGATTAATATGACAATATTTGATCACTGACATGCACCGTTTGTGTTCAGTTTTACTAGTCTACAACACATTAGACCTGTGTAAATAAAGTTTACAATATCTCTCATGAGATCGGAATGTACACATAGAAAGTTAGAATATAACATTTTACTAAATGGCTGTTGGAAATTGACAATTTCAGCTTTGCATCCTATTTCATCATTACAGACACAGTATGAGTTCCTGCACAGAGCAGCTCAAGTAGCCATGTTGTGCCTAGGCACAACTCTGACATCAAGTGGAATGCAAGACAGGATCGATTACCTGGAGAAGTCATCAGATTCTGGACTAACTAACATAGAGAACGAATTCAAGGTAATATCTTGTTTTGACTTTGCTACTTAAAAAAGAAAATCATTCTCAACTTGTACATTAGAATTTGAGGTTAATATGTTCAGCACAAGAGTGACAACTTCTATGAAGTAGAGCAGTCAGTAGCACTGTTGTGCTTGTTGCAGTGCCTCAAATTCTAGGTCCACCTTAAAGTGCTACATCTGGTGTATGACTGTCAGAAGCTACAGATAGTATTGCCCATCCCTTGGTAATAGTTTCAACCATATGGTCAAACTATGCTGTGCTCCATTATAAGGAGTCGTTCTCAAGAAGGAGAGGCTCAATAGTCCAATAAGATAGTTTTCCTAGCAAAGACAACTTTGATAACAAACAACTGCTGCCTTGCAGGTAGGCTAGTGACAGCCAAAGGCTAGGGAAGCAGTCCCAAACAAATTCATGCTGAATATGAAAACACTGGGCCTCTGGAACATTCTGTTGCAAGGCAACCCTCCTCAAAGACAGCCCCAGACATGAGTTTGTTGCACCCATTGATATAGCTTCTCATGACAAATCAGGAAACAGTGTCAAATCCAAAAAAGATTGTACTGTTCTTGTTTATCTTCCTATTAAGCAAAGAACAACTAGAAAATATGTGCCAAAACACTTCCTGTGCTCCTGGGATGGTTGTTTCTGTAGTTCTTAGTTTTATAAAATGAGGTTGCTAGCATCAAATACAAATCCCTTTAGTAGTCCTTTACAGAAGGCATATTCTTTACTGATATGCATTCACATGGGTGAGATGATACAGTGGAGATATTCTTGAAGGATATGTATTTATATGGATGGAATGATACAGAAGACATATTTCTTTCTTACATGGACAAAATGATACAGTGGACATATTCCTTACTAATATGTCATCCTGTGGGTGAGATGATACAGAAGGGATATTATTGTCTAATATGTAGTCAAATGGATGAGAAAATATCAAATAAGCAAATTAAACCAATCTAGAAGTGTAGTTCAGCTTTGTCCCAAATCTTCTCACAGCTGGTGGTGGTATAGAAGATGAGCTCTCATATTATGTCATATTATAGTATATTGTATCGTTATGTTATTATGTTATGGAGAACCAACATTACTTCATTGTGGATATTTAGTTTCTGCCAGGTTATGGCATAAGATGCAGATGTTGATGGACACAAAATAAAAACCTACCCTACGCACTTCATGAGGAATACAGGGGCAAACGACATTTACTTCTCAACCCATACATGCCACACTCCACCTCATAGAAAACCTAACAATTGGAATTATACTCAACAATTATCATTTCTTTAATAGTTAATTATGTTTTACAAATGCATCTTCAGAGCAAAGTTAGTGTTCGACTCCTGCAACCAGCATGCTGGAGTCAACCCAGCTATACATGGGTACCTGATATATAGTTAGAGAAGGAAAAGACAGTGAGGAAGGGAGCTGACCACCTCATACAGCCTAAGGCTTAGTATACTGAAGTCTCAACACTTCATTCTTGCTGAAGGACTCCCTTGGATTTTTAAAAAATGTATTTTGTGCATCTCTGCTTACTGTCATTGTCACTCTGGGACTAAAAAATTTAGTGGTCTTTTGTATACAGAAAGTTCAAGGTAGTTCCATATCAGAAACTCCTGTTGAAGATGAAGTGCTAGAGACTTCATTGAACGAGGTTCCAGATTTAGGCTGACCATCATGGTTCCCTTTCTTACTGATTGTCTACCTCAGCCAGTATTGCTGTATGGGACATTTGCTCTGCCAGTCACAAACACTGTTGTATTTACAATTAAGGGAGGAGAAGTAGCATAGTACATAGTGGCATGGCTAATAAACCAAATGTGTTGGGATTTGTGAACCAACAAGGCCATACACCTATGTGAAGGGAACTCATTAAAAAAGGTGTGCTGAAGTCAGATAAACTAGGCCATAAGGCTTAAAACACAGTGCAACACAATTCACATTAGAAAACAGGTGAACGGGAAAAAAACATAATATACTTAAACAATCATCATTGTCATAACTCATGTCATTGATGATCAAGTCTCACATTATCATGTGGCATGCCTCTTGGCATTGATGATGAAGTCCCATATAACTATGAATTCTTTCAGCATTTCAGATGCTGTCATACATCCCATATCGTTTCTCTATCCCATCCTACTTGTCATACTACCCCTGATCATTTATCTTTGTCACCCTAAGCCTCTCCAGCCTTAACTTTCTATCACCTTTACAAACTAGGTCACCTTAATGCTATGTTTATTTCATTTCAACAAAATATGTACCTTTTTTTATAATTAGATCATCTGCACCCTGAAGACTAGTGGCGATAATGACAATGATGAGGACAAATCTGCAGATGATGCCTCGAATGTGTATGAGAACAGTCAAAATATAACCAACATGCATAAGAATCGGCTGCATAACATTATACCCAGTGAGTGAATGATTATTTTGTAGTCTTTGTTGGGATTCACCACTAATAAATAGTTTATTCCTTGTGTGCTTTAGGTGTAAGCTTGAACATATGTAAATAAAACAGTGGTCAGCCTGAGACACCTGCCTTCTCTATAGAGTATAGTCCAAGAATGGTACTGGTGATGGCTATTTGGGCTGTCTCTGTTCTCATTTGGTACTTTTGTAGGAGATGTTCAGTGGTCAAAAGATGTTCAGTGGTCATTTCAAAGAATAACTAACAAATTATCCTGGTATCTTTATCGGTAATCTCTTGGCACCGTAATGAGTTATCACCATTATCAGGCTGATATAACTTTCCAAATTCCTAAGCCAGTACGACTACCTCTTTAATGTCATATATATTGCAATGAGATGTGATGCATTGTTACACAATTCATTTGAACCAGTGATATAGTTTATAGAGTATTACCCTCAGTTAATTTTGGTCTGCATTTTTCTGTTCCTTGGTTGAATACAGATTCTGTAGAGCCTTCTAAACCAGTATAATGTAGTTAAGTTAAGAGTACTACCTGTCTTTATGTGATTCTGTCTGCTATTTCAACGTCTGCTAGAGTTTTCAAGACCTCACCCTATGTCTTAACTAAACGTTTTTATACTGGTTTAGAAGACTATGCAGAGTCTGTAAACAACCAAGTTCATTTACAATTCCTTGCTCTAAAAGCTATGTGCATTCAATCTTTTCTTAAATGCATTAATTGTCCTTGTCTTCACTACTTCCTGTGGCAATGCATTCCAAGCATTCACCACTCTCTGACTAAAAAAATATTTCCTCATAATTTTTTCTCTGAAGTTTTTTGAGAATGTTCCTGTTGTGTGGCACTTCTTTTAAATACAGTTTTGAAAGGTTGCAACATTCATTAATCTAGTAAATTAAACTAATTAATCTAATAATTTAAAATCTTTCTTATTAATTTAGTAAATACAATTAATTAAATAAATTTAACTCACTAATCTAGTAATTTCAACGCATTAATCTAGTCAGTTCAATTCATCTAGTCAATTCAACAATGTGGAAAATCACACACATTTTTTTATAAAGGAGGTCTTCACTTTTTGTGGTGGTTGTTGTTGTTTAATGCCCACAATGAGTAAGTTTACTCTTTTGTGTGCCTTAAAAAGGACGTTAAGTGACGGGTTGTAGTAGATTTCCTCACACCCTGATAATGCTGATGAATGTGGACCACAGTCCTCAAGTCAGCTGTGCTATGCTGTATTCATCAGTGTGGCACTCACATTGATCTACATCTTGTCAGCCAGGCTGCCTTGAAAACAGCCTGTTTCCAGGGAACGCTACCTAGAAGAGAGATTAGGGTCTTGGTCAGTGTATTGTACCTACCCTGACGTGTCATCCTGGTCAGTATGTTGCAACTAGACTAGCGTCTCAGTTCTCCATCTGTTGTGGTTAATTCATACCAATAAAAAATTGTTTAAGTTGAATGATACTTAAATACAATTTATGTACGGTACTGCATATATATTTTGTTTCAAATGATAACTAGAGTGAAACAATTCTGCATCTGAAGATTAGCATTCAAAAATAAAAAATATATTCCTCATGTATCAAGTACATGCATATAAAACCATTTATAATTGAAAGAAAACTCTTATAAAGGCATAGATGTTTAAGGGATTTCACGAATTGATGAGTCTTTTCACTTTCTTTCAGTGTATGATCGTATACAAACTTGTATCAGGTTTTTTATCTAAAAAGTTGTTATAAATGACAAATTATAGAAATGTGTATTTCAGTGTCATTTCCTTAAATTAAGAATTCATCCATTCATGGCATTCTTCTTCATCTTCTTCTTCTTCGTACGCAGTCAGACAGTAACCATTATTTTTTCGAAAAAAGCGGCGGTCATCCTGAGGCTGTCGACACTGCCATAGAGCTTGTCTTGCAGTTCCACTGGTGATGGCCACATCTGCTCTCTCTGATCCTCGTATGTCGGGCAGTTCTGCAGCAGATGTTCAGCGGTCATTTTACGGGTACCGCACGGGCATTCGTCGGTACCACCTATCTTCAATTTGTTGAATAGGTGGTACCTCAGTCTATTGTGGCCAGTGCGAAGTCTGAAGACAACGACCTGCTCTCTTCGGTTCAACTGGTAATAGGCATCGTTTTTGGTGTAACCAGTATGTTCGGTTTCCCATTTGGTCATGTATCTGACTTTGATAAGCCGTTTTGACTCTTCGTACGTCATACTAGTATCTGTTTGTGGTAGTCTTGCACCTTCTTTTGCCAGTCTGTCTGCCTCCTCGTTGCCTTGGATGTTGCAGTGTGATGGGACCACTGTACCACTACCCTTTTTGGTGCAGACTGCTGGCACAGTTTGCAGAGTGCTGCTCTTAAGTCATTAAGCTCAGTGTTTTTCTGGCTTTTTAGCGCTGTGACTACGGCGAGAGCATCTGTAAGCAGGACTATATGGCTTTCACTTTCTTTATGTGTCACCATTTCTTCCACTGCCGCCCTCAGTGCCTCTGCCTCCGCTCTGAAATTGCTTGTGTACTTACCAGTAGTGAATGACATTGTTATTTTTCTGCCATTTGGTAGGTTCAGAAATGCTCCTGCCCCTCCGTTCTGTGTAGTGTTTGTTACAGAACCGTCGGTGTATGCATGGGTCCAGTCCATGCTTGGGTAGTTTTTCGATATAGAGCTAAGGGTAGTATCTCTCCTTTTTTTTTCAGGATGGCCGTTTTTGTTTCCAATACCTGGTATATTTTCTACCACCTCTGGAAATATATGCTGCTCCAGGTAGGTTTTCGTACAGTAGGGATGGGCTTTGGTGTTGTTAGTGCGTTCATGGGGTCTTCATGCACCTTTGCTTTGGCTATTTCTGCAAAGTTTCTCCGCTTTAGTTTCCCATTTTCCAAATTGTTTAGTCTCTGGTGCATTGGATGGTCGGTCAGTCTTCGGAGTTTCTCTGACTGCAGCTGGGCTCTGCAGTCTCTTCTATCGGTCATGGATTGCAGTTTTGTAATCTTTTCAAGTTCTACAATTGGCGTTGACTTCATGCCTCCTGTTAAAACTCTCATGGCTTGGTTTTGAAGTTTGCTAACTTTATCGAAGTTCGCCTTTGCTGCTGTTGTCCATGCCGAAATGCCATACTCGAGAACTGGTCTCACTCTTCCAGTGTACAGTTTCTTTAGTATGCTTTCGTCTGCTCCCCAGCTTGTGCCAGCAAGTTTCCTCATGATTGCCATTCTTTCTCTGGCTCTCATTCGGTTTCTCTCGATCTGACTTTTCCATGTCATGAGCCGATCAAATGTGACTCCCAGATAGTTTGGGTTGTCGTTTGGCTGCAGGAACTTGCCATTTAAACTTAATTTGGTATTTTGGGGTTTGATTGAAAGCGAGAATATTGTGCATGTGGTTTTCTCCTCGCTTATTTTGACCAGCCATGAGTTCGCCCACTCTTCCAGCGATGTTAGGGCCTGCTGCATCCGATTTCTTGCTATGGTGAGATTCTTTTCAGAGGTCCACATAGCCAGGTCGTCTGCAAACATTGAGCTATGGACTCTTCTTGGTATATTCTCTGTAA
Organism: Ariolimax columbianus; assembly: GCA_036924085.1. Lineage (NCBI taxonomy): Eukaryota > Metazoa > Mollusca > Gastropoda > Stylommatophora > Arionidae > Ariolimax > Ariolimax columbianus. The sequence goes on along the minus strand of JAVGWX010000004.1, from coordinate 92,997,580 downwards.
TGTCGTTTATATACACCAGGAAGAGTGTAGGTGACAGTACTCCCCCTTGGGGTACTTCCTGCTCGAGTGTCACCTTTCTGCTCATCTGCCCTTGTACTTGGACTCTGGCCGTTCTGTTTTTGAGGTAGTGGTTGATCCACTTGTACATTTTCCCACAGACATCACTTCTTCTTAGCTTGACTCTAAGTCCATCTTTCCAGACTTTGTCAAATGCCTTTTCCAGGTCCACCCAAACCGCTACTGTGTGTTTCTGTGCCTGGTAGGCATCTTCTATTTCCTGGGCTATGAGGATGACCTGGTCCTCAGTGGATCTGTGCTGTCTAAAGCTGGCTTGCTGTGGAATTAGTATTCGTTTTTCTTCCAGATGCCACATCAGTCTGGTGTTTATCATACGTTCCATCAGTTTGCCGACACAGCTCAAGTAGGCTGATAGGCCTGTATCCATTTGGATCTGTTTTGTCCTTTCCTTTTTTTGGTACTGGTACCAGTACTGCGTCTTTCCATGCCTGGGGTACATTTCCCCTTTTCCAGCTTTGGTTCAGGACCGATAGCAGCTTCCTCTTTTTGCTGTTTGGCCCAGCCCCATCAGCATTTCGTTTGTAATCCCATCTTTTCTAGGAGATTTCCTTTTCTTTAATGTTCTCATGGCCTCTTCCATTTCGCTCATTGTTAATTTGGCCATCATATGCTCTTCAGGTGCCGTATTGATGTTGTCGTGCCCCTTTTGCTCTTCACTAATGTCTGTATGCCTATCTGCAGGGACCTCGATGTGGTTTGCTCTGGCATAGTGATCGACAAAAGCGTTTGCAGCTTTTTTACCAGTGAGCAAGTTTTCGCCCTGCTTGATGGTAATTTGTTTGACGGGGTTTCGTCATTCATGGCTGACTAGCTTCCATAGCTTGTTCCCTTCTTTGTCCAGGTTTAGGCTTTCCGTTTTGTTTTTCCAGCTCTCTCTTGCTGTTTGCTTGAGAGTGTATTTGTATTTCGCCGTGGCGGCTTTGAGGGCGATGTTTGCCTCCATAGATTGTTCTCGCTCTGCCATGTTCCTAGCATGTGTTACTGCATCTTCCGCTTTCTGCAACACATCATTCCAATAGGGCTTATAGTTTTTCCTAGCCCCTCTTGGGATGGTTTCAGTGGCGGCTTGCATTATTGCCTTGCTTAGGCTTTCCACCATGGGCTTCATTTTGTTGTTTTGTGTGTTGATGGTTTCACACAGCCCATCTGTCAGGATTGCAAATCTGTCCCAGTCGGCTCGTTTGTAATTCCAACGTGGGAGCGGTTTTGTTTCCTGTGGGCCTACTTCCATATCAATGTCTAGCCTGATCGGCGTGTGGTCGCTACCTGCCAGTTGCTTTAGCACCTGGCGGTCTATTTTATGGTGTATGTCATGTGTGGAGAAGGCCAAATCTGGAGTCGAGGTGGTATGCCATGTTCTAGAATAGAAACTAGGGCTATCCTCCGGCCTATTGATTAGGGAGAGATTTGTGTCTATCTCAAAATCTTCCACTTCGTCACCTCTGCTGTCTGTGTCCGAGTATCCCCATCTCTCCGAGTGGCTGTTGAAGTCTCCAACTACTATGCAGTTGGAGTCTTTGACGTCAATACTCGAGAGCGATAGGGATTTATTTGGTGGTTCGTACAGATTGAAAATGCGGAGCTTCGTCTCTTGAGCCATTATGTCAACTCCTACAATTTCTGCTTGTCCGGTGTGATTGACAGATACCGCGCTACTCGGTATGCAGTTTCGGGTCAGTATCAGGACCCCTCCTTTGTGACCTTCTCTGTCGAGACGGAAGGTCTGGTATCCTCTGATTGAGAATTTATGGTTTTTGTTGAGGTGCGTTTCCTGGATACATGCCACGTCAATCTTACCTTCATGCAGGTGATGTGTTAGGGAAAGCTTTTTGTTAATAACAGAGTCAGCATAAAAATACTGTTTATCAGCTGTTGATTTGTTGCTGACCTAATGCCCGGATGCCTAAGCAGTAGTGACAGTGTATAAGTCACAGCAGATGCTTTCTGATTTCACTGTCATGTCGTCTAACGTGTGCAGAAAAATGATAGCCCAAAAACCTGAACTCATGGGTCTGTTGAAGAGCAACATCATTTAAACTTCTGTTGAGTCGCCCAGGTGTTCTGTTGATTCTCATAGTTTATTATCTTTGTCTCGTCAATTCTTATGTTGTATCTGGCACAGATTGTCACACGCACGTTCATGTGATTTTTCCCTTTTTTGTCCATCATTGTTCATGACACTAATATCTGCAAAGAGCAATTCGTGTACTGAATTCCGTTCTGCTTCTGCTGTCTCAATTTGACTGGCATGAACTGTGGTTTTGTCCATGAAGATGTTGAACAGTTTCAAAATAATGAATGAAAAAAGTCAGGGCATCTCATTAGCATAGTCGTAGCGCTTTTTATAGCAAAAGTTCTGCGGTTCAAATAGTCAACTGAGCTGACTTACTGTTAAGGAAAGAAAGGCAGTGAAGAAGGGAACAGGTCACCCCACCTCATAAACAAGACATTGCCTCATACAATGAAGTATCTAACACTTCATCCCTGACAATAGTGTCTGCTATGGGACTACCTTTACCTTATAACACAATAAACCTGACAGACATGTTGTATCAGACAACTAGGGATGGTTACGTATGCAGACGGCTAACCATCCCTGTTGAAACTATAAGCCACAAAAAATAGATAGGAAGACCTCTATATTCTACGAAGACATGCAACTAAGTCAAGTCATCTTGACCTGAATTCTTGAGATGTACTGAAAACAACAAAATATATAACAATTTAGGTAGTTTTAATTTTATGTATGTAACACATGAGAGTGGATAGTTCTCATTTGGCTGCTTCTTCCTCAGAGGCACTGTATACACCAGTCTTACAGTGTGAGACAGACTACTTGGGAGATTACATCAATGCTGTGTTTATTCCAGTAAGCTCAAATTCAACCTTTTTTTTAAGTTAGTATGCATTATTTAGGTTGCAAATACTACATCAAGATAATTTATCCTATTTTGAAGTGCATTTAAAAGTAAAATGTATATCTTATCTCGTCTCATCTTTCCTTAACCCTAAGAGGTCTCACAACTGCTTACTCAGCATGTGAGTGATGTGTCTTGGGCATGTTTCTAACTGGGCATGGCCAACACTTTCCTCATGGAGTGATCATGTATTTGTGTTTAGTCTTTTTCGTTTTTGCCTTTCTCCCACCCTCCCTCTAGGTTGTTTTCTTTGAGTGTGTTAAGTGCTGGTTTTACATAGGATTCCAAGGCCTGAGAGTGTCTAAAACCTCCAGTGATAGAGAATGGTAGGAATGAGTTGTTATCCTGAGTGCATTGATGGTGTCCCTATATATTTGGCTGTGCTAGGATGACCTGTATGGTGTCTGACACTGTTGTTGAGCAGGGGGTTGGGTGCTAGTTTTGACCTCCTTTACTTGGCAGCGTGCGCTGTCTCAGACTATGTTGTGACCAGTGTTCACTGGCCATTTTTCTATGCATCTATCCCAGTCTTCACAATGACTACCAAAACATTTTACAATTATTGAATTACTGTGTCCAAATGTATAGTTTCTTCCAGTGAATATGACTTTGAGTGTAGGCCATCACTTGTATAAGTTTAAATTAATTTACTCTTGTTTTATCGCCTGCGTGCACTGTCTCATTGTTAGCTTGGTAGGCTATGATCAATGTTCACTAGTATTTTTCAATGTATCTATCACAGTATTTACAATGACTTACAAAACGCCTCATAATTATTGAATTAATATATCCGTGCACAATTCCTTCTAGAGAAAATGGCCATGAGTGTAGGCTATAGCTGGTGTAAGTTTAAAGGGCTAGACCACCTAGAAAAAAAAACAACCATCGGGGTGACGTGCATCTGCAGCCTTTTATGCATGTTTAAACTAATCACTATATATATATATTTATATATATATACATGCAAACACATACATAAATGTAAGTATGTATCATCTTTGTTCTATTAACTACATTTGAAAGATGCAGCTCAGGTATAAAGAATAGAATATCCCAGATAGTGACAGCATTTCAGACAAAGGTGTCCAATGGAATACATTTTTCTTATAACACAAAGTGTTACATGTGCAAATCCTAAACTGTGGATGTAGGTCTTGGAAATATAAAATAAAAAACGATCTCTTGAAACCACATACATTCGTTTTTTTAAGATTATTGTGAAGAATTGACATAATAAAACAACTATCAAAATAGATAGAAGATAACAAAGGGAGCTTCTTCTTCTTCTGCTTACGTTCTTAATATCCCGCTACCATGCCCTGAACAGGGCTTTGCAATTAGCAGGATGTAGTCCAGAGAACAGAATGCATTGTGTCCCTAGTTTACAGCATGATTGTGAATTTGCACCTTTCGGTCTGACACATCAATCTTAACCATTACAAATGGAGATAATAAACATCCCTTGAAAGTTGCACATATACACCATCCTATACGTCAGTCAGCTTGGTCTTTGAAGAAGAAATTTAATATGACAATGGTTTAATAAAGAAATGCTGCCATTATGTAATGGTCTGAAACAATACTTACTTACTTTGCATGTCCAAGCACCATATCATATAGCGTTCATCTAGTGTTCAGTGACTTGAATTATGTCATTCGACTTCAGCATGTCGCTCTCCTCATATGTATCCGGAAGGTTAGGACAAATCATAAAATGACCTGGAACTTGTACCACACCGCAGTCTCATGTATCGTGTGTTGCCAACCAAGATACCCCATTTCCTCAGGCTGATTCATTGTTTTACACCAGTTCGAAGTCTATTTATTGTCTTCCAAAGTGAGTAGGGTAAGTTATGTCCAGGGGCAGGTTCCTCCTGGAGCTTGATTCCTTTCAGTGCTTGACTGTATGAGCTTTGTTAATTTAAGGAGACAATGCCTGGATTTGAGTCTTGTGATCTGCTCCCGATGTCCAAACATTAGGTGTATAGGGTCATTTTCCTTTCTCTCTCGTTCAATTTCAGCAGTTACGCTTCTTCTGATGGTAGGTAGAGCTATGCCAACTATAGGGTATATTTTTGCTGTGGTGGTGAGTTTTAGGCATCCTGACACTATCCTGCCTGCCTCGTTTATTGCTAAATCAATGAGTTTTGGTGTGGACAATAGAAACTATTTACAAATAGTTGATTTCACAATAATGTGAATGTTAATGTCAGCTGTATGATAACAGAGAATTTATAGTTTGATATTGTCATAAACTGAACTATGATATGAACAAGCAAACAATGCTTTGGACACAAACTACATTCATAACAATTTTAACTTTTTTTTGCCTGTGATCCCAATTTTAACAGAACTTCAAGAAACAGAATCAACATTTCCTGACACAGCTACCACTTCCAACAACTGTCATAGACTTCTGGCGTCTTGCCACTCAGTATAAGGTGTCCCTGATTGTGTCATTTGAGGATGATCTGAAGGCTACTGATCCGGTAATGGTTGTATATTAAAGAGGTTCAAGTCCTTAATTATGCACCAAAACATTGAGCGTTTATGGATCTAAATTGAATTGTTGGAAAACACAATTTAAAAAAATGTTTATACATGTCCACTATTTAGGTTGGAATACTGTCTCAATTCTTTGATTTCTAATTTGGGAAGAAAGAATAGAAACATGTCACTTTACTTGTATACCCCAACTAGAAACATGTCACTTTACTTGTATACCCCAACTAGAAACATGTCACCTTACTTGTATATCATAACTAGAAACATGTCACCTTAGAGATAGTCACTCTTCTACTACCATGTGGTGTAGAGGCCTCTTCTTGACTTAGTCCCTCCTCTTCTACCATGTGGTGTAGGAACAGTCATTCCTCTTTTGGGGGGAAGATGTGGGCTAGTGGTTAAGGGACACGGCTCACAACCAGAAGGTGCTGGGTTCACTCCCCATCACAGCACTGGCCATTACACCGGGGAAGCGAACCCTTAGAAAATGCAGGAGGAAGCAGACCATTACATAAAATGTGTGCTGAAGTTGGATGTACTGATCCGATAGGCGCAAAATAAAAACACGTGCAATGGGGAAAAGAGAATATAAATTGAACGCAAACAACAACAAATAAACCTGGAAAAGACATTCAATAAGGTTCACTGGAAAAGACTGGAACTGCCTTGAAGGGAAGAACATCTCAGCACACTAGATCTGCGCTACACAGAAAAAAAGATAGGATGACATTATTTCACCATACCTTTTCATACTACTTATGGATGATATTCGATCTACATAAACAAAAGATAGGGTGACATAATATCACCATAACCTTTCATTCTTCTCATGGATAATGTAATCAAAGCTTGTAAGTAAAGTAAAGTAACCCATAGCATTACTGCCGTAGGGGTGTGAGGTGTTACCAATCTCACATTTCAAAGGCTCGGCTATATGAAGGTGGTAGCCATCTCCTCTCCCTCTACTGCTTTTACTTCCCGGACTGAACCGGTACCCATTTAAGGCTGGGTCGATCCGAGAACCATTGCGGTCTAGAAAAACATTACCGCCTCAACTGGGGAATGAACCCAAGACCACTCAGATGCGAAGCCAGCGCGCTAACACTGCGCTACGTGGCTCCCTATGCTTGTAAGGGAAGGACCAAAAAGCAACCTGCCACTTAACGTCTTTTTCAGGGCCCACAAAAGTGTGAACCTACTCATTGTGGGCATTCGAAACAATAACAACAAAATCGTTCAGTTATGTTAAACATAATTATTTATCCATTACCATTTATCCTTTCATGATTATTTATTTATCTCATACTACCATTTGTATTGCTCCTGACAAATACCTTTTGGTCATAACATATGCTGTTGTTTTTATGTGTCCATTTAAAACTAATTATTCGTTTACACTTGGTTTTCAGTTTTCCTGCAGTCACTCAGATTTTTATCAGTAACAAAATTAATGTGATATGATAAATGTTTTACAGACAGTTGGAGAGTACCTCCCATCATTTGACAATCAGCCAGTCACATATTCAATGTTTGAAATTGAATCTCAGACCATCTCTGCAAGCAGGATATGGCAGCAGAAAAAAGTTACAATCACTGCTGAAACAGAATACAGAAATACCAAACTTGCAACATCAGCTGCTGTAAGTTTACTATAATCCCCTTTTTTTTCAAAGAACTGCATTTAAAATTAAAAATTAAAAAAAGATAGGCAGGTTTGAAATATAAAGTGACTTGTTTTGAGGTGTATTTTTTAAATATCAAAGAACTTATTTTAAGCTTAATATTTCAAATGTAAAGGAAGATGTTTTAAGGATATATGTTTCAAATTTAAAAGAAGTTGTTTAAAAGATATATGTTTTAAATGTAAAGTGAGCTGTTTTAAGGATATTTGTTTCAAATGTAACGGAAGTAATTGTTTTAACAAATAAATGTTAAATGAGATTTACTTTATAATTTATTTATAAATTAACAGATGCAATTTAGATGTATAATGAGTTTCCTTTTCTTTCCTTTCCATTTTAATATTTAAATCTATTTGCATTACATGGACAAAATTGATAAACTACATAAATAATGTATAATTGGCAATCAAAAAGAGTGGCACAAATGTATGTGCATTAATTATGCACAAGTAAACATTTAAAAAAATAGCAGATTTTTTTTTTTACTCCCTCTCATCTTTCTTCTTGTATCGTGAAAAATATCATATATTTATTATATCTGCGTTTATAGCACTGAAGATAAGCATTTGAGTCAGGTGAAATATCCTGATCAAGACCCCTCACCTCTCTTTCACATTATACTTCTGGAAATTGTATCCCAGCAGTCTGGCCAATGATTTGGGGATTGACACTATGGTCTTCATAGCGGTGAGCTTACTGTGAATCTTTGAATTGCACTACAACCAGGAGGACTCAGGTCCATCATCTCAAATGCGTTTTGAGATGTAGAAAGAGCCACTATGACATGCCATAAAAAAACACAACATGAAAAGTTTAGTGGTTTGCAACAACAGTTACTGAATATATATATATGCCTGCATACATGCACATTATATACATACATACATACCTACATACATACCTACATTACATACATACATTACATACACATATGCACCTATGCACACACTCATATACATACATTCATATATACAATACTAAAAATCATAACACAGACCTGTTACAAGAGTTTCTGAATTGCATGATCTCCCAGTAGAAATGGTTCTTTCATGGCAGAAGTACCTCTTCTTCTATTCTTATTTTTACCCTGAGACAAAAAAAAGTTTTATTTAATAATTTTCTTCATTCCGTTTTTTTCTAGTGCATTCCATCCACTCTCTTTTTTTCATTCAAAATTATCTTTATTCAAAGTCGCTACAGTTTGTACAGTTCACTTTTTGTCTGTCTCCACTTGTTATATTACATTATGATTGTCTTACTCTAGATCTTTCTATGTCCTCCAATTTGTCTTCCATTGTCATTAAATTAATGGTGTGTTCTTTAATAACAGCTAAAGGAAGAACTTGTTCTGACGCATCTAAAGTGCTTAACAACAAAATCTGACCCAGAAAATCTTCTGGCTCTCATTGCACAAATTAGGTCACTCAACCCAGGCGGTGAAGGCAGAATAATATATATGTGCAGGTAATGTTATCATTTTTATAGAATATTGGAAAATGTTCATAGGAAAGAAAAGAAATACAAATGGGGAATTACTGAAAACATTGGAGATGGGGTGGGAACTGCTGTCAGAAATTATGGTTAGACAGTTGAGATATTTAGGCCATAAACCATTAAAGACTACTAGAGGGTAAGGTGGTATACAGATGTGTAAGAGACAGACAATGTTACAAGTTATCAGATTTTTCTTGCCGTTGTTTAATGCCCACAATGAGTGTTTACTCATTTGTACGTCATGAAAAAGGAATAAAGTGGCGAGTTGTAGTAACTTTCCTCACACCCTGAATGTGCTGGTGAAGGTTCTCTAAGCTGTTATGCTATACTTAGCTGTATCTGTGTCACGCTCACTGTTATGGGAATCCTCATCTTGTCAGCCAGACTGCCTTGAAAACAGCCTGTTTCCAGGGAACACTACATGGAAGACAGATTTAGGCCTTGGTCTGTAAATTGTGCCTGACCATGACGTGACATCCTGGTCAGTATATTGTGTCTCACAGGACTAGCGTCTCAGTTCACCCAGAACAAGAAATACCAGAGTGTGCTGGAAATCTATTGTACCTGAAATTAACTGAATGTAATCAATAATGTGGTGAGTTGGAATCTATTGTCTGGTAATGGTTATGGAAACGTAGACTAACTGTCACAGATTATAGTATGAACCTCCCCAGTGCTGCTGGGATCCTAAAGAAGAGTAAAGAATAGTACCACTGTAACTTGTCAGGCATGTAGTAAGAGATGACTAAGGAAGACTGACTACCCCATCTTGTAGGAACTTTATGCCATAAAACTTCAGTAGATATGGGCAGGTCAACATTTGATGACTTGGCATGTATTTGTTGAAGACCACAGGGAGCTGAAAAGGTTATGATTAATTTATTCATAATTTGGATATTTACTTGTCACCATGTGTTACTGGGGCCTGAAATGGGACAAACAAATGGTAAAACTAACATGCCAACCATATTGTAGGAGGTGACTAAAGAGAATTAGGCATGACCTTATTAATGTCTCTTTGTAATCACTATAATAATACTCCTGAAAGTCAATGTTCTGATTTTGTTACAAATATATTAGCAGTTCTTACAGTTACATTTATAATGTTCCCAAAAACTGAATATAATACTTTTCTTACAAATCAATGTAAAAATGTTAATGAAACTGAATCACAAAATTGACAAACAACACAATGTGCAGGAAGTTGAGCAGGAACATGATCACCTTAGCCATGAATTATGACGTACAACACATGAAGAAAGATACCCAGGATGTTGATTGTATCATATATACAGATGTATTTGTGCTGTGCTGTAAGAAAGCCAGTTGGTGTGTCTCTGCTAAAGTGAGAGGCAGGATCGAAAATGGTGCCTACATGACAAGAACTTCCAGCAAGAATGGAAAATGAGGTTTTGACTTCAGCTCTGAGATGGCTATCTAGGACCTTTTTAAGAGTGTTGTAATTATATCTAACTTTCAATTCTTGCTTCTTAAGGTACAGAAGGTTTGGCTATGGCATGAGTTGATAGTGATATAGAGGCAAAGAGCCTTTGTGAATCTACAATTAAGGTGTTACTGGGGGAGGGGGGGGGGGGTGGTGCAGGAATGAAAGATCTGACATCCTGGCCTTAAGGGCACCTGTAGTGAGGACAATGGCAATGGACAGAGGTGAAATTTTGATTCTTATCATTGTCTCTTTGATGAAGACTCTGCAATCGATTAACCAGCAACGCAAGGATTGGAAAGTTTTGAAATCATATGTGGGTCCAGCAGAGAGGGTTGCCTGGCAGAACAAAGCAAGAGTCCATACAACCAATGAGCTGCAGGATCCATCAGTATCTGCACTTTTCACCATTTACTAAGAGTGACTGAACACTTATGTGTCTGCGTTTTATATCACTCTAATAATGGTTCTTGAATTCATTTGAAAAATCTTTCCATCATTTCCAGAAATGGTGCTGACTACAGTGGTCTGATGTGTGTCTTGTCTCTCCTGCTGGACAGAATTGACAATGATGGTTGCTCAACTGTACCTTTGGTTGTTGGGGCAATCAAAGCTATCAGGCCTCAGGTTATTCCCACCCTGGTGAGATTGCTATTTTATTTAAATGTTACAATTTTCTTTACAATTTGATCATTGTATTTATAGTGGCTGAAAAATAATAAAATGTTCAGATGCAGTTTACCATGACAACAGTAGCAGACTTGCGCTGAGGTTTCAACTTAAATAGATCTTTATCAAGGAAAACATCACACAAGAAAAGATAAAGCAAAACTAATAACAGTGTAATATTGAGGGTATTTAGGATTAAAACCTTACGTTTTTTTTCTTCTTTATTTACTAAGAAAAAGGGGCATATAACTATCATTTTTTAACATAATCTCCATTGTGTTTGATATGTCCCCCAGCATCTACAAAGTGCATGGATTCTTCTAGAAAAAAATTAATTCTTTTTGTTGTTTGTGTAGCCACATATGTAGCTTGTCATATCTTCAATTCTAGAGCAAGTTGCTATAGTGCTCAAGCTGCATACACAATGTGGAACTGGTGTGTATCATGAATGATACGGTGTACTGAACTTTGACAGATGTCTAGAAATGTGGCTCTTTTATTATAGTCATTCAGTGATTTTTTTATTACAGATGTGTTCAACTGCTGCAATTGTCTCCTGTGTTACTACCTCAGTGCAGCTAACTCAGTTTAGAAAAGTCTGTCACTGAACTCACGTCCTATCTAAACTTACTATTTCACCTGTACACTTGTTGGGGTGACATCATTCATCACTCTACTGAGCCATAATTTTGATAGGTTTCATTCCTTTGCTGTTAAAAAAAACAGATAATAGAATGCTGCTCCTCCTTTGCTCATATCACTATTGGGATGACCAGATTTAAATGGCTGCTATGAAATCATGTGGTGTATCTGTACAATGATACCACCTGAAAGACACTCTTAAAGTTCTTGGTAATGCAGTTGCCAACTTTCGTGACAATGGCAGGTTGTTTCAAATGTATGTCCTAATTTTAATGTTATCATTTGAGGCTCCCTCCTAAAATTGAGACAACAGTTGTCTTGTGGCAGCAAGTTATCCACTTCCCCTTCAGATCATAGTTGATTTAAGTGTATTGATGCTCTTTATTCAAAATATAGGCTGAAGTTTTTGTCCTAATGACAGCCTTCCTAACCTCATGTAGGAAATATGTGATGGAGCACTTTGTGTGCTCTTCATAGTGACTTTTTATTGCTGCATTTTATGTAGTTTTAAAGTGATGGTTTCTTTTAGCACTTTGTGTGGTTTACAAGTAATGGTTTCTTACTGCACTTTGTGTGGTCTTATATCAATGGTTTCTTGCTGCACTTTGTGTGGTTTATAAGTGATAGTTTCTTACTGCACTTTGTGTGCTCTTATAGTAATGGTTTCTTGTTACACTTTGTATAGTCTTATAGTAATGGTTTCTTGCTACAATTTTTTTTTTACTCAATGAAATTGGTAACCTCATGCACAACCTCTTTAATAGCCTTTTATAACACGCAAGGAAGTTCAGAGGTGCTAATGTTTCCTCACACTTAAGGGGATCTTCTTGGAAATTCCTGATATTGTAAGGTAAAGGTAGTTCCACAGCAAAAACTCCTGCCGAGGATGAAGTGTTAGAGCCTTCATTTTTCAGTTTATGAGGTGGGGTGGCCAGTTTCCTTTCTTGCAGCCTTTTCGTCTTTAACATTAAACCAGGTACCTATTTGCTACTTGACATAGTTGCTAGGCCCTGTGGAACACTTGAAATAACTGCTCGGTCCCATTAAACACTTTAAATCATTGTTAGGCCAAATGGTACCCTTAAAAATAATTGTTAGGTTCCATGGAACACTTGAAATTATTGTTGGGTCCCATGGAACACTTGAAATAATTGTTAGGCCAAATTGTATCCTTGCACAGACATTAGTTTACCCACAAATCAAGGGTGATCAGTAAGTTGCCAATATAATATTCTAATAATAGTTGTCTGCTCTTCATTTCATTTTATCTACATCCAAAGGGAAACTAAGATGCTAGTCTGGTCAGGGACAATATACTGACCAACACTACTATTTCTCTTCCATGTAGCGTTCCAAGGAAACAGGCTGATTTTCAAGGCAGTCTGGCTGACGAGATGTGGGTCAACTTGATCCCCGGTAGTAGTGAGGGTCATACAGATGAAGACAAGCATAGCACAACTGCCTGGAGGACTGTGGTCCACCTTCATCAGTTTGTTCAGGATAGGAGGAAAGCTACTTCAACCCACCACTTAAAGTCCTTTTCAGGACGTACAAAAGAGTAAACTTGCTCATCATGGGCATTCAACAACAACATCTACATCCACAAAATATAATGATAATGTTCAAAAGTCCAGGTACAAAAAAACCATGGGTCAAAACAGTATTGATGCCTTTTAATTGTGCACCGACATATATTGTTGCTTGAATTCTGACTAAAACTAGTGGCTAAGATGTTATTTTTTAGTTATTTTTTAATGGCATTCATTCAATCCCAATCTCTTATTGAACCACCAGAGATTTTCACTGAACCTCTAAAGACTTGCTGAGCCACATAGAGACCTTTGACTGAAGTCTTAGAGGTCTTTCACTAAGTCCATATAGACCTCTTCCTGAGTCCCTAGAGACCTTTCACTGAATTCCAAGAGACCTGACATTAAATTTCAATGACCTTCTCATTAAACCACTACAGACCTCTTGCAGACCCTAGACACATTTCACTGAACCACTAGAGACCTCTCACTAAAACTCTGGAGACCTATTGTGGAACTCCTACTAGAGACCTCTCACTGAACACCCAGAAACCTCTTGCTTAATCCCTAGAGACATCTTTCTCAGTACCTAAATCTCTCACTGATCCTCCTAAAGACCATTCACTGAACCCAAGAGACCTCTCCTTAAAACCTTAAAGATTTTTTACTTAACCCCTAGAGGCATTGCTGAATCCCTAGAGACTTTTTAACTGAGCCTTACACTGAATGTCTAGAGGTATATAACTGAACCTCATTCTTCTTCGTACGCTGTCAGACGTCAGCCTGTATTATTTTTAAGAAAGCAGCGGTCATCCTGAGGCTGTCGACACTGCCATAGAGCTTGTCTAGTGTTGCCACTGGTGATGGCCACATGTGCTTTCTCTGGTCCTCATATATCGGTCAGTTTTGCAGCAGATGTTCAGCAGTCATTTTCCCTGTACCACAAGTGCATTCGTCAGTGCCACCTATCTTCAGTTTATTGAATAGGTGGTACCTCAGTCTGTTGTGGCCTGTGCGGAGTCTGAAGACCACAACCTGCTCTCTTCTGTTCAACTGGTAATAGGCATCATTTTTTGTGTAGCCAGTATGTTCTGTTTCCCATTTAGCCATGTATCTGGCCCTAATAACCCTTCTGGACTCTTCGTAGATCACACTAAAATCTGGTTGTGGTAGTCTTGTACTTTCTTTTGCCAGTCTGTCTGCCTCCTCGTTGCCTTGGATTTTACAGTTGGATGGAACCCACTGTACCACTACTCTTTTTGGTGCGGACTGCTGGCATAGTTGACAGTACTGCTCTTAAATCATTAAGTTCAGTATTTTTCTGGCTTTTTAGTGCTGTAACTACGGCCAGGGCATCTGTAAACAGGACTATCTGGCTTTCATTGCTTTCGCCTGTGAGCATTGCTTTTACTGTACCCTTCAGTGCCTCTGCCTCCGCTCTGAAATTGCTTGAGAATTTTCCAGTTGCCACTGACAGTGTTATTTTTCTACCATTTGGTAGGCTCTGGAATACCCCTGCCCCTCCGTTCTGTGTTGTGTTTGTTACAGAACCGTCTGTGTATGTATGGGTCCAGTCCATGCTTGGGTAAACTGAAGCCCTAAATACTTTCACTGAACTCATTAGAGATCTTTCACCAAACCACTTCAGATCTCTCACAAACCCCATAAAGACCTCTTGTAGAAACCGTAGAGAACTTTTGCTGGACCCCTAGAGTCTTCTTGCTGAACTTGAGACCTTCCACTGAACCTCTAGAGACCTCTTATTGAAACCTTAGAGACCTATCACTGAAACTCAGTAGACTTCTCACTTAACCCCTAGAAAACTTTCACTTCCTCTTGTGTTCATTCATTGATTTTTACACTGTCAGACGAGTTCTTGATATGGTCTTGACAATTGTCTTCTGGTTAAGTCTTACTGAAACCTTAGTGATCTTTTACTGAACTCCTAGAAACCTTTTGATGAATCCCTTTCACAAAACTCTAAGATTCTCTGGAAAAGCAGTCAAGAAACCCTACTGTAGAAAGTAAGCCACAATAAAAAGAGCAGAAGCCTCTACACCCCTTGGTAGAAAAGGAATGAACAAGTTAGTCATTTGTATTGTGTCTATTTAAATAAAATGTTCTCTTTTCTTACAGGCCCAGTACAAGCTTTTGTACCAAGTTCTCAGACAATACAATGACAGCAGCAATATGTATGCCAATTTAAACCACATGCAACAGAAGCCTTCCGTCATCACAGAAAATGTACATAAAATCCAAACAGTTTCAAAGATTTAATATTTTTTATACATTCAAAACTGTAGCTTCTCATGTTTTATTGTGTGTTTTTTGTGTGCATTGCTGTTGATTTTTCTTATTAACTAATTGTAAAAATATGATTCATTTTTATTTACTGTAAGATATATAAAATCTTGAGTTTTAGAATTTACTGTTTTATGTGATTCATCTTCTTGCCTCATTTCCAAACATAGAATTACTACTGTAGTTGGTCTCTTACACAATTCATGTATAAAATCACATCATGTGCTTTAGCAGTTGTGTTTTCTCTAGTATTGTGTGTTTACTAAATGACATTTTTAGTCAAACACAAACTTCTTCAGTCATATTATATTATATTTTATAATATGCTTGGACAGTTACTGTGGTCCTATTCTTGCCTCCCTGTTATCATCTCATTGAAATTTTATTTATTAGTATAGTATCATATTCAATCAAGTATTATTTTGGCCTGAATATAATGCAATGTTTGTCTTCATAAAAATGTCCTTCCAAAAATGTACACATATTATAAGCACATCCTAACATTTTCACTGAAAAAAAATTCAGATCTATGAAACTGTACCAGACCACAGCTCTGCAAGTCATCTAATAATAAGTTCATGGTTAAAATGATGTGAGATAAAGGATTTGAAGCCTCCAGAGTCACTTAACCAGTAATTTTGTAGATTAGTATTTGTTGATGGCAAAACCTGTGCTTTGTCACCTAAATTTAAAAAATGACCCATGACAAATTCAAAAGCAAGTGATCATTTTGAGAAGAAAGTGTACAGGTAAATAAAAATTAGGTCACCCATTTATCAATGAACTTTCACTTACTTACTTACTTAGTCGCTCCTCTTCTACCGTGAGGTGTAGAGGTTTGCCAAAGAGAACGCCACACTGCTCTATCCGCTGTCTTTTTCCTGGCCTCTTTCCAATCCAGCCCTTAATCACTTAGGGACTGTCGTATGTTGTCTTCCCAACGTACTTTGGGACGTCCTCTGGGTCTGCGTCCTTGACTTTTGATCTCCCATGACCGCTTTGGTATCCGATCTTCTTCCATTCTACAGACATGGCCAAACCACTGTAGTTGGGACTGCTCCACTCGTGTCTGCAGGGGTTGAACTTCAAGATTGCTACGTATTGTCTGGTTACGGATCTTGTCCCTTTTAGTCACCTGAACCGCCTTTCCTCATTTCTGTACCTTTTCTGTTTCCTGTACCTCATTTCTGTAGTTTGTAATTGCCTTTCTTAGGCTGTAGTCATTGCCCATGACTCACATCCATATGTCAGGACAGGCACATAGCTCGAGCAGTATACATCCATCTTTGTTTTCCTGCTTATTTCTCTTCTGCTGAGGAAACCTTTGTTTATTGCATGGAACAGTCTACCTGCTGCTGCCCTTCGTGCAGTTAACTCCTCTTTGATTCCTCCCCTGCTGTCTATTACCACTCCTAGATATTTAAAGTTGCTGACCTGCTCTAGTGCTCGTGTTCCCAGGGTTATCTGATGTCTCTTTTCATCTCTGGCGATCACCATGGTTTTTGTTTTGGAGTTGCTGATGTGCATTCCTCTCTTCTTCAACTCTTCTTCCCAGACCTGCAAGTTGATCTGGAGATGTGCTTCGGTTTTCGTGATCAGGGCCACATCGTCTGCAAATGCTAGTTCCGATATGTAACTTTGTCTCATCTTCCAGTACCCTACTTTATACTTTTTTGTCCATTCCTTGCAGGCTTTGATGACTTCATCCATGAGGAGTATGAAAAGGTACGGTGATAGAATGTCCCCCTGTCTTACTCCGCTAGTGGTCTTGAACTCTCCTGACTTTTGATTTGATGTCCGCACATACTTTCTGCATGTTTTATAGAAACTCTGTTTGGCAGAGATCAGGGGTCCTGGGATGTTCTTCCTTGTCAGGCACTCCCAGAGTTTGTCCCAAGGAACTTTATCAAATGCTTTCTCCAAATCCAAAAAGCAGAGATGCATCTCTTTATATTATTCAAGAGCCTTTTCACTTAGCTGTCTGAGTGTAAAGATAAGGTCTTGAGTACTTCTGTTTGCCCTAAACCCACATTGAGTTTCATCCATATTTGGCTCTGCTAGACCTCTTAATCGCCGTTCTAGAATCCTAGAGTAGACTTTCCCGGGGACACTAAGAAGGGAAATACCTCTGTGATTTTCACATTGTTGATTGTCGCCCTTTTTAAATATTGGTATTATTATTGCAACCTCCCAGTCTCTTGGTATCTTCTTGTGGCGCCAAGCTGCCTTGAGAATCTTCATGAATAGCATGTCTCCTGCCGCTCCCATGTATTTAACCATTTCTGGTGTTATACCATCATGTCCTGCTACTTTACCCATCTTAAATTTTTTCCAATGCTGCCTTTAGTTCTTCCATTGTGATATTATCGTTTCCCTCCATGGCTCCCTCTTCTTGAATTGGGACTGTTACTTCCAGAGTTTGGTTTTCCTCCACTCCAAGGAGATCTGAGAAATATTCTTTCCATCTGTTCATTACCTCTTCTGTGGCAGTCAACAGCGCACCTTGTTTATCTTTAACAAATTTCAGGGGGCATTCCTTTTCCTTTCTCATGATCTTTAAGGTCTTGTAGAACAGTTTCTGGTTTTCGCCAGCATTATTTTCCAGTTTCTCTCCAAATTCTTCCCAGGATTTCTGTTTGGCCTTGAGCACAGTCTTCTTTGCTTCTGTTCTAAAATTTACATATTCTTTACATTTCTTTGTTTGTTCTTCTGTATTCCTAGACCCTAGGTATTGCTTCCATGCCTTTTTCTTTTCTCGTATTATTGTTTTCACTTCTTCTGTCCACCATGGTGTACTTTTTCTCTTCCACCCTTCTTTGGGTTGACCGCATGTCTCTGCTGCAGCCTCTTTGAGGATGTCTTTGAATTTTACCCAAAGCATTTCCATATCTTCAGATTCCTTTATCTTTTCTATTGCTGTTGTTATGAGCCCTTGGTATCTCCTTTTAACATCTGGTTCTCGTAGTTTGTAAGCCTTAATTTTATTTCTCCTTGTGTATTATGTTTCATGCTTGCTGATGGGTGTTGCCTAGCTGGATAGTGTTTTTAAATTTCTCTCTTTATTTTAACTAGGTAGTGGTCGCTTCCTATCTCTGGTCCTCTGAACACTCTAGCATCCTTTACATACTTAAAATCAGTTTTCCTCACTATTGCATAGTCAATTATAGATCTTTCATTTCTTGCCGGCTCACATCTTGTGTAGGCATGGATACGCTTGTGTGGAAACCTTGTATTTGTAATAACAAGGTTTTGTTCTCTGCAGAATCTGAGCAGTCGTTTTCCATTGTAATTTAAGACATCTTCTCCATATCTACCGATCACTCCATCTAGAATAGTCGTTTCCAACTCTTGCGTTGAAGTCCCTAAGGAGAAGTATTTCATTATGGCAATCGTCAATGGTCCTTTGAAGGAGCTCATAAAATTCATCTTTTATGTCAGTGCTCTCATCTTCGTTTGGTGCATACACAGTGACGATATCCATTTGACTATCCTCCTCTTGTAGACTTAGAACAATCAGTCGTTCTGAAATGAACTTCCATCCTTTAATGTTTGCTTTGCTGTTACCATTCACTATACAACCAACCCCTGCCCTGGCTCGTTCACTCATGGGAACTCCGCTGTAGTATAGCATGTTGCCATCATGGTCCAGAACGCCCTGTCCCTTTTTCTTTTTTTCTGTAAGTGCCAGGACTGTCAATTTTGCTCTCTTCATCTCCTCTATTAGTTCTTGTTCTTTTCCATTTATACTTCGTACATTCCATGTTCCGTAAATTGTGGTCCTTATTTCTTGCCTGTTCGTCGCCGTTGAGGTCAGTCCGGTTTTCTCTGTGTTTTGACTTGTAATCGTTGTTTTAAGACAAACAGGTGATTAGCCTGTTGTGTCTTTGCATGGTGGAGGGTCTGCCGCCTTACAGCCTCCATACCTGCCGACCCGTTTTTGTCCACGGCTGATTATTTATTCGCAGCTAACCTCCAAATTAGGAGGCCTTTCAGCAATCCGCAACCCTGCTGACGAGCCTGGTAGGAGGTAGGTGCCTCCCCCAGGAACTTTCACTTTACCCCAAAAAACAAAACAAACTTGCAAAGGACACTGTTATTTGTAATGCTGTTTCATCTCCATACAGCTTCTGTCTCATATGTCTCACGAGGCCAGCATTGTTCTCTCTTTTCCTGTGTAAGCATGGAGCTTTGTAGGATGTGTTCCACGGTCATGATATGCTTCCCACATGGGCACCTGTCATCTGTCCCAATCCTCATTTTATTGTAAAGATGACTCTGTTATGCCCAGTTCTCAGTCTGAAGATGATGACTTGCTCTTCTCTAGTAAAATTTTAGTAGCTTATAGTATTATATAGTAGTTATAGTCTTCTTTTCAAAAGTCTGAGTGTTGATCAGCCCATTTTACCCTGAAGTTGGCTTTAATTATGGTCTTGGCCTCATTGTGATACTCAGGTCTGTTTGTGGGGATGCTCCTCCACTCTTTGCTAGTTTGTCTACAGCTTCATTGCCTTCAATATTGCAGTTGGATGGGATCAACTGTATGACCAACCTTGGGTGTTCTGCTGAGAGCTGTGTCAGGGAGAACATACATTGCTCGAGATCTTCATCTTTGTGTTGTTTTAGCGCTGCTAATACTGACACAGCATCAGTCAGGAATACTCTGTTTTCTTGGTGGATATCTTTATCTTGGATTACAAGCTCAGCTGCTGCCTTCGGTGACTCTGCTTCTGCACGGGAATTATTGGAATATGTTCCCGTACTGGAAATTATGTTCCCGTAGTTAAAACTCGAGTTTTTTTCTTCTCCATCCCCTAGTCTGTAATAGACCCCTCCACCTCCATTGGATGTGGCTTTGTTAGATGAGCCATCTGTATATACGTGTATCCATGTTTCTGGTGGGTATACTCTCCTAAGATATTCTTCTGTGATAAATGTCCTTTCTGAATCTGTCTGAGTTCCCTTTTTCCCTATTCCCTCTATGGTTTCTACCATCTCAGGGGACTTGGCTTTTTTCCATGGTGGGATTTGGGATGTTTGTTTTAGATCTCTAACCACTGCCTGGCTTATGATTTGGTCTGCTCTTGCAAATTCTTTTGCTTTTGATATGAAGTGGTTTCTCTTTAATCTCCCTCTTCCCATGCGATTTATCCTGTCATATATTGGGTGATCAGGCATTTGTTTGAACTTCTCCCCCTGCTGGAGTGTTTTTTGGTCTTTGCGCATCTCCATACTTTTGATTCGTGTGATGTTCTCCATTGCATTTATTGGTGTTGTTCTCATAGCTCCAGTGATGATACGTATACCTTGGTTTTGGGTTGTATTTATTTTGTGAAAGTTATTCTTTGCTGCTGTGGACCATGCTGCTATCCTGTATTCTAGCACTGGTCTTACATAACTCGTGTACAGTTTTTTTAAGGTGCCTGTGTCCGCTCCCCATGTTGAGCCTGATATGTTCCTCATTATCGCCATTCTGTTCTTAGTTTTGTTGGTGGCTTTTTTTATCTGGTTTTTCCATGTCAATCTTGGGTACATTGTTATTCCCAGATAAGTTGGACTTATGTCAAGGGTGAGAGTCTGGCCATTTACTGTCAGGATTACTTATTGGGGCTTTGGGAGATAGGGAGAAGATTGTGCACATGGTTTTGGATTCGTTTATAGCGATATGCCATTTTTTTGTCCATGTCTCTATTTTATTTAGCGCCTCCTGCATTTGGTTCCTAGCTACAGGTGTAGACTCTTTGAATATCCATAGTGCCAGGTCATCTGCATATAGTGCACTGTGTACTCTTTTAGGGATTTCTGTGATTATATCATTGATATATATGAGAAACAGCATGGGTGAGAGTATTCCACCTTGTGGAACTCTTTGTTCCATTTTCATCTTTTTGCCGAGGTGTCCTTGGAGTTGCACTCTTGCTGTCCTGTTATCTAGATACTATTTAAGATGATTTATGTTTTGATCTAGAACACTGTGAAAACTTTAAGGTCAAATTATGTAAATCGAATGCTATATAACGGATGTACATTAATTTAGTTACATATTATTTTGATCTCTAGCCAACACTTGATTAGATCTTATATTTTCTTGAACTAATCATCTACAACTTCACTTTTGTCAAATTAAATGTATAAGATCTTGTACTTTTTGTTAAAATATGATACAACTTTTGCTTGACTTGATTTGGTCATTCCAATTCTACTCTGAGGGGAAGAGGTTTCATATTTGTTGAAGTGTGATACAAACAGTAAAAAAAACCTATTTACAAGTCTTTTACATCTTCTATTGGCAACTGCATTATTTGTTATTGTTACTTAATTCTATATAATTTATTTTGTTATGTATATCCATACCCCTGAATATTTGAGTCATTATTGGCCTGAGATTGCTGGTATCTCTATAGAAATTGTCCGAATAAGGTAATGGATATGCATATCTGTGGCCCTTGTATGAAGGACATTTTTACAGCAGATATTCAGCAGTACCATACCGTCTGAATAGCAGAAGGTATAGAGTTGTTGCTTTATTGCAAAAGTGATTAGCGTGTTCCCTAGTAGCAATACTTTCTAGTCTACCCAACTGTAATGTGATACCTAACTTACTGCTATGAAAGGTAAACACCAAGGAATGGAAGTGATGCCCTACCTCACAAACAATGATGAGGCCTAGAACAATGACATCTCTAACATTTTATATTCAACGAATTTGCCTATTTTTTTGTAGCCATTAGAATTTGTATGAGTATTTCCAAATTTGTATTATTATTATCCTTCCTTTTAGTTTTTTGCTACACTAATAATAGCTAACCAATTATGTTTTGCCCTCAAGAAACATGCACCAAATAATATAGGCGCTCTTACTGTGATGATATCTGTCAGCACTTGATTTATACTTTGAGGTTACTAGATCTATGTACAACCCTCCTTAGATGCCTTTTGCAACATGTTTAGAGTGGTGTAGGGGTACTATTTCCCCTGAAGACACGCAGAAAGAAATTAATTTATGGATCATTTTAAATGCATACGTTCGTCAACACAAAGCACAATTTTAAAGTGAACTTAAAGCGCATCAAATCATAAAAGGCCAGGTTAACATAGTTCATCTCCTAACTGGCCACAACAGAATGAAAGACCACCTGTACAGCAAATTCAACATATGTACCACCTGCCTATCTTACTGCCGCCTTGCAAAACTTAACAGCAACACATGTACTTCAGGCCTTATCCAAGCACACATAACTGGGGAGAAGATTGTGGCCTATGCAAACATCTTTTTTTTTACGTACCACAAACAAAACAACGCTGTTAATCTAAGACATATAATAACAACTATAACAACAAATTAATCATATCAAAAATGTACACAAACAAATTATTTATTAGGTAGTATGTTATATATTACTTCATTCTGAATCAATTACATTTTACAAAGTTAACTTCACATTCAGAGTCCGATTCTTATGAATTACTTGCCAACTGTTGATTTGTGCTTTATTAAAAGATACAAAGTACCGAGATCATTGAATAAAAATATGGAATTATGGTCATGTCTCCAATGATGAACAATATTCTATTTCCACATTCTTCTGCCGGTAACCATCGCAAAACTGGTCTCACTATCGATCCCTGAGGCACTCCACTTATAATATCACACCAATCAGAGTAATCCTTATTTTTGCCAACTCTGTGCCATCTGCCCCTTAACTATTTTAAAAATAAATTGACAACTCCAGCACATATACTATGTGATTGCAATTTTTTAAATAAGGTTTTATATCAAAGGTTTTTGCAAAATCCAGATAAATAACATCTCCACCATTTTGGTAACCTCCTCCATTAAAAAAAGTACAGAAGTCACTAAGTAACATGCAGTCGGCTCATCTGCTTCCATGTGGCCTTTAGTAGTTAGCGAACTTCTTGGAACCTGATAGGCACCCTCTTGGAACCTCAAAAAGTAAGCAGAGCTACTTCCTTTTGACAGTTAAAAATTTGAAAATTTTAATTAAAATGTAAGTTGTTTTAAATAAAAATGGTATTTTCAATGCAGGTGTTTTATTGCATGTTGTAGTGAACAATTAGGAACAATTATAATAGGGTTAACAGAATCATGGACATATGAGGAGATTGCAGATAGTGAACTTGAAATTGAGGGATATACAATGTTAAGGAAAGACAGGATAATTGGAGACAAGACTAAGGGAGGTGGCGTTTTATTATACTGTATAAATTCTGTTAATATAACGATCAAAGATTATTTATCATGTGGTAACAAAAATGAAAGTGTATGGGGAGAAATAGAAAGTGGGGGTGAAAAAACAGTGATTGGAGTGTGCTATAGATGTCCATCAAGTCAAAAAGAGGAAGATGAGGAGCTGATTAGTAGCATAGCAAAGGCAAGTAAAGGGAAATTATTATTAATGGGAGATTTCAACTATCCAGAAATAAAATGGGATATGGCAGAAGCACTTGTAGAGTCAAAACCTTTTGTTAAGTGCATAACTGACAATTTTTTAATTCAACATGTAGAAGCAGCCACCAGAGGCAAAAACATACTCGAACTAGTTTTTACCACAGAGGAAAATATGATTGAAAACGTTACCGTTGGGGAACTGTTTGGCTCAAGTGACCATCAAATCATCCGTTGGGATCTTATTGCAGGGAAAGAAGTAAACATAAACACACGAACATATGACTACTCTAAGGCAGATGTTAAGAGGATGAAAGAGGCAGCGAACCACATAATCTGGAAAGATATTCTTGTAGGAACAGACGTTGAACAGGAGTGGGAAAGTTTTAAAACAGTTCTAGAAACGCTAAAAGAGGAATGTGTTCCATGTAGGGAGGTAAACCCCAAGCGTAAAAAGTGGATAACTAGATTTGTAGTGAAATGTAGAAGAGCAAAAAATAAAGCATGGAAAAAATATATAGAGGCAGGTAAATCAAAAGAAACATATGTAAAATATTTGGACAAGCAGAACATATCTCAGAAAGCGAATAAAACAGCAAAAATAGACTTTGAAAAAAAACTTGCTCAGAGGATCAAGACTGACAGTAAAAGCTTCTTCTCTTATGTTAGGAATAAACAAAGAACGAAAGACAAAGTAGGCCCTCTCATAGACAGTACAGGGAAAATAAGTGAGAATAGGGAGGCTGCTAATCTGCTCAATCAGTACTTTGGCACAGTCTTCACAAAGGAGGACTGCTCCGAGATCCCAGAGCCTATCGATATTTTTCAAAGAGACATGGATACAGCGGGATTAAGATCAATCTGTATTACAGAGGAAATGGTTTTTAAAAAATTGGAGGGGTTGAAAGTGAATAAATGTCCAGGTCAAGATGGTATTCATCCAAAATTGCTGTATGAAATTAGAGACCAACTAGCAAAACCATTGGCTATATTATGTTCTCAATCACTTACAAAAGGGATTGTTCCACGGGATTGGAAAGATGCAGGAGTGATCCCCTTATTCAAAAAAGGCAAAAAATCAGATCCAGCAAATTATAGACCGGTGAGTTTAACGAGCATAGTCTGTAAATTGTTAGAGTCAATAATCAAAGAAAACATTGTAATGCATTTAGACAAATTTAATGTAATTAGAAATAGTCAGCATGGGTTTACTAGAGGGAGATCATGCTTAACAAATCTATTAGAATTCATGGAGGAGGTTACTAAAATCATAGATAAAGGGGAGCCAGTGGATGTTATTTATCTAGACTTTGCAAAGGCCTTTGATAGAGTACCTCTTGTTTCAGTTTGGTCTGGTTTCATTTGAATACGCCACCGCTGTGTGTCGCAAAGTCTGAAAAAGTTTTTCCAGGATGCTTTATCAAAGGCTTTCTCGGAGTAAATAAAGGAGATAATCAGTGGAGTTCTTGATCGGCCATTCTATTTGCGAGATTGATCCAATAGCATCCCGTGTGCCTTTGACATTGAGAAATCCAAACTGGTAATCTTTTAGCCTCTCCTCAATCTTGTCGTCGATTCTCTACTTAATTATCTTTCATATAATTTTAGATGCATGTGTTTCTAAGCTTATTGTTTGGAATTGGCCGCTTTTCATTGCAATCGATTTTTTATTACACAGGATTTAGTATTGAAGTTGTGTTATTCTTTAGCGATATTCCATTGTTGCAAATACGATCATTAGCATCGTATCAATGACATGCTAGCAAATGAAATTTGGTAAAGTCTCTCCCGCCATTTTGGGGAGCTCGATCACAGCAGCAGAGAAACAAAACGGTTAGACAGCTTGTTCTGTAGAAAAAAACAACTCACTGAATGTTCAAATCACTTCTCTCACACACCAGGCTACTGACAATGAGTTTCTGATTAGTTTACATTTAGAAACAATAAAACAGCAATATATAATCTATTTTTTGAATTAATTAAGAGGAGGTCGATAACAAATGTCGTGAGTGGATATCAAATGTAGAAGGCCTACACATCAAATGGTTGGATCTATTTTCCTGGTCGCAATTGGGCTCTGGGCATCGGAAGAGCTGACATGCTGTCTTCAGAAGCACCCATTATCAGTTCATTGAACATGCGTAAGAGTTACATTTAAAATGATGTCTATGATGATCAAACCACAGTAAGTGAAATAGCAATGTCTTAGTCGACCTGTCCTTCTACAGGGGTGGATGCCTCTGTGCAGGTCCCAGCTCTGGCGTGAGCTGCATGTAGCCGGGATGAGGATTTCCTGCTTAGCTGGCTAGGCTCGATCATAATATTACTCCATTGTGTTGGGACAAGTGCCGCAGAGGGTGGTTAGCCGATGTGCAAGTCCATCTTAATAGACTCAAACACTAGAGCAAAGTAAATTTGCAGCCTGTTAAGCGCCATCTATTCTGCTCTTAAGAAAGCACATAATTATGGCCGGTGTTATGCCATGTCATAGTCAGTTGCCTCTTACGACATGTTCTCTTTGGGGCAGTGGGGCTATTCGTGTCTGTATCATACACAAAGACCCCGGCAGACTACTCGCGATAACAATGTGCAGACTGTAGAACTTTGATATCAAACATGGGCCGAGTAATGTAGGAAACTGCGGACGACACAGGTAAAGTGTGTACAGCCAGCAAGTTTACAAGTATCATCAGTACCCAAATCGTTCCTCCTCTACTGTGAAAGAGACAGTGAGAGATAGAGAGACAGAGAAAGAGAGAGTGACAGACAAACAGACATCAATATATTGATTAGATAGATAGATATATATATATATATATATATATATATATATATATATATATAAATATATATATATATATATATATAGATTGATTAGATAGAAAGACAGACAGGCAGGCGGGCGGGCGGACAGACAGACAGACAGGCAGGCAGGCAGGGACGGGACGGGACGGGATCAAGATGCGTAGCAGCGCTTGAGCTGCAGTGGTCAGCGACCCATAGCTGACTGCTAGCGTCAGGGCCAGCGAACCAGAGCTGCCAAGACCCTTCTACACCTCCACTTGGTGATCCTGGAAAATAGGCTGCAGCAGGGCAGACTGGCTAAGGAGAAGGGATCGTAGAGGGAATGCTAACCTGGTACTCAAAAAATGCTTGATGAAGTCGGATGTGTTGGACCGAAAGGTTAAATATTGCAGTCAAGCTGTAAACTACGACACAACGCATTCCGTTCTCTGGACTACATTCTGCTACTTAAGCTCTTTCAGGGCTTGGTAGCATGAGATTTAGAGCGAACGAAGCCAAGCCAAGATAGATAGATCAATAGATAGATAGACATATAGATAGGATATATTTATACATATATATAGGGAGAGAGAGAGAGAATTAAAATGTGTATTCTAAGCGTGCAGTCTAAGAGCAGAACAGAACATATTTTAGTGGTCAACGGGAAATAACCAATATAAATCGAAATGCACATAAAGTTTGGCAACGTGATCTCCCATTAAATTTCGTTTTCGCGTTGGTATTTCAAACTCTCGTGCTTTTAAAACGGACATGACCTGGTATGTGGCTTGATAAAGTAATTCATATGAACGAATTATTTTCTGTAACATCGAGACTTTTTCTAAAACTAGAAAATTTATGTAATTGGGGTTTCCCTAGACGTCCATCAAATTACATTTTCACATTTTGCTTTCACCACACACTCACACGCGCACACACACACAACCACATACACACACAACCACAAACACACAAGTACACAGAAACATGCATTTTTCATTTCGAAATAATATTTGAATGGGAAATAGTAAACACGACAAAACACGATTTCATCATCAATTTACAGTAGGTGGGGACGAAATAGTTCAGGTCACACATTTTGAATATCTGGGCTCCAGAATTGACAAAAATAGCGACTGCGCAAAAGAAATAAGAAGAACACTAACCAACGCACTTAGAGGATGACCAGCCTGAAGAAATTATGACAGAGCACCAGCAAAGTGACAAAAGTAAATGTCTTGAGAGCCTGTGTCATTCTAGTCGCATCGTATGGCTGCTAAGCTTGAACGATTATCAAAACATATAGTAAGCGAATCGAGTCCTTCGAGTCAAACTGTAACAGAAAGATACTCAGAATATCCTGGACAGAGAGAAGGACAAATATCCACATTCAGCAAGAGTTGAACATAGAAGACAACTGGTTTATAAATTCCACCATGGTCAGAAAATTGAAATACTTTCCTCACATCAAAGATCTTGAGAGGACAGTGATGGAAGGTATGCTAATGAGCAAAAGAGCCATGGGTAGACCGAGAAGATGCCACCCATAAATCAAGGAATGCATGGGCATAACTTTAGCCAAGGCTAGAGATCGTATACCAGATAGATTGTTATTAAATCTACCAACATATTTTTAAATACGAATGTGCTGGGACAGGTTGTAGAAGCCACACCAACTCTTAAGATCAATAGTTATCAATTAGCAGCTGTTCAATGACAAGCTCAATCTAGTCCCATTAGCTAATAGTCGCATTGACAAGGATGATGTCTTATTTGCTTGTCTTACAACGTGATGTTTTAGAAAACCTGAAACCTACAATTAAAAACCAGGACAATTGTTTACAATGCATCTTGTCAACACGTTCCTATATGGTTGCGAAACATGTATAGCCTCTGCCAAACAAGATCAAAAGTTTAACGTAACACCTTCCATATACGGCGCCTGTCATTCATCCTTGGAATGAAATGGAAGGACATAGAGGTCTCCCTAGACAAGCAAGAACATGTTGGATTTCTTATGTTCTTCTTATGGCATATGATCGCATCTTCAAACATATTCTCTTCTCACAGTTGGCGGAAGGAAAAAGAACAGTCCGCCGACCATAAGCGAAGCTCAAAGATATGTTTAAGCGGGATATGAAAGCACTAGACATAGGTTTGACATCCTGTGAACACTATGCTGTAGACCGATCCAAGGAGAGATGTTCCCTAAAGAACAACCTCATGCTGGGTGAAGAGAAGCTCTTGAAACACGGAGAAGTGAAACGACAACCCCGCAAGGAAAAAGAAAACCAAAAAACAGTAGATAGTTACCACTGAAAGGTCGTAATAACCTATAGTCCGTCATGAAAATGTTAATATGTTCAACAAACATGTGTATATGATTTTAGTTATATGAAAACCAACAATTTCATCATTTCTAGAGAAATAAATCAATACAATCAAAAACAAACTGTGTTATGTGTACGCTTATATATACAAATTGAGACAAACATAAAGAAAACATGACAAACAAGAACAGAGCTCGAAAGGACTACTCCGGACAGAACTTTGCACATATTTATGCACGTCTATGACTGCAGCTAATTAATTATTCGTCACTTTGTTTAAATTTATAAGTTTTTGTTACTATGGATTCAGTGGACTGCGTGCTCTCACTCTTCTGTGCTGTTGGCTGGAGTCTAAAATCATCCATAGTCTACATAATGTTGTTGTTGAATAGACGATTTTCAAGTCTGTTCTTTCATGTGCTAAGTCTGGACATCCCCATTAGTTCATTACTGATGAGATGGTCATGTGCAGCACTTTTAGTGGCCTGGATGCTTATATGTAATATTTTCCTATATCTCCTACGGCCATTTAATAAATTATACTTACTTTCAGTTAAGGAAACTTTCTACATCTCTTTCTACAATCTTTCAGTCTATTCATTGCCAGGGGTATTGTACTGAGTTAAAATCACATGTATCACAAAATCAGTTAAATCGAAGACGTAATTTATAAAGTAGTACTAATAGTTCATTTTTGTCTGCACTTTTAGCTCAGTGATGCAACCGACTAAGACAGTTAGGATGCTGGATATATTTTCCATCTTTCATCTCTAATTATGACTCCTTTCATATTTTAAAATTTCTTCCTTTCTCTAAACATTTTATTGCCAATGATAACGTTATCTATACATATTGTTTTTTAGATTCCAGAAGATTATCTGATGATATTTTGTCATACGAGGTAGCTTCAAAAAGTTTCCGGAATAGTTGACTCGTGTTTGAATGGAAGATGGTATTATGGAGAATATATATTTATAGGTTGGTAGTGGCCTTGTATCAAAACTGTCAATGGTCTCGTCTTCTCTAACATTTCTCATTGTACATTCTACATTTATGTTTATTAGATACGGTGAGAGGATACATCCTTGTCTTACTTCCTTTTGTACTGCGAACCAATCTGATGTTTGCCCAGATACTCGGACAGTGGCTCGTTGATCTTGGTATAATGTTTCAATGAGATGGATAATGTGCACAGGAAACACAATTTCATTCATGATGTTCCACAGATTTTGATTTTTTACCTTATGGAAGGCCTTGGTGTAATCCTTGAAACATGTGTACATGTCTACATTAAACTCTACATTTTTCGTTGATATTCCTCATATTGAATATGTGGTTTATGGGTCCCTCTGTCGTTCCAAAAACCTGCTTGGATCAAGTGAATTTCAGATTCAAATCTTTTCTCTATCCTTTTTAATATGATCAGCTAGAGTTTCTGGTTATCATGGCTAATTAGCGCGATAGTTCGGTGGATTGTGCACATATTTAGATTGCTTTTTTGGGGGGAGGGAATATAAATTGTGCTGTTCCATATCTGTTTACACAGCTTGTGATAAACTGGAGCACTGTCCCCCCTCCTGCATTTGTTAGCTCTGCTTGGATATCATCACATCCTGGAGACTTTCCCTTTTCCAGGCTTTTGATTGCTGAGCGAACTTCCTCCAATATTGTTTCAGGTTCTTTCTCATCCTTCGATAGGATTGTAACTGAGCACTTTGTGATATTTTCATACATGGTTTTGCAGTACTCTCTCCAACCATTCAGTATGTCTTTGGTTTCAGTTAATGTGTCATCCTCTTTGTCATTGATGACAAGTGGAACCGATTGTGCGTTTACGATTGGTGGGTACACGATTCCAGAGTTACGATACGCTGACGACAAAGTGATACTATCAAGAAGTGCAGAAGGGCTAGAGCAGCTAATTTCAGCTGCTAATGGATACAGTAAAGATAAAAACCTGTTTATTAACATAAATAAAACAAAGATAATGACCACCGACAAAACATAATGTCAACATAAATTTACAGTAGATGGTGATAATAAGGACACGTATTTTGAATATCTGGGCTATAGAATTGACAAGAATGGCGGCTGCTCGAAAGAAAGAAGAAGAAGAATAGCCATGCAATGCATAGGCTGAACAGCCTCAAGAAATTATGGCAGAGCACCAACAAAACGACAAAAGTAAAAGTCTTGAGAGCCTGTGTTTTTCCTATGGCAGCTTATGGTTGCGAATAATGGCCGATTACCAAAACTTCTAGACAAAGAATCGAATCCTTCGAGTCAAAATGTTGCAGAAAGATCCTCAGAATACCTTGGATGGAGAAAAAGACAAACGTAGACATTAGACAAGAGATGAGCATAGAGGAGAACTGGTTTATCAATTCCATTATGGCCAGAAAATGTCAATACTTTTGTCACATCAAGAGACACAACGGTCTTGAGAGAACAGTGATGAAAGGTATGGTGCCAGACAAAATAGGCAGACAAGAAGAAGCTGGTACCAAGATATTGAGGAATATTTGAGGAATAATTGAGGTGTAACTGTGGTGGAGGCTGTAGTTTTGGCAAGGGAAAGAGGTTCTTTCAGACAGACTGTGATGGGAGCGACGTTCTATAAAGGGCATGCTACATGATGACACGATGAACAATTTTTTTAACAAAAGCAAAACAAAGAATGTTTATTTCACAAATCTCATACACAGCATATCAATACACTAGGCTCGTAGGGATATTCCCATTTACATGATTGTAATTCATAAGAGTATAATTTATATAGTTATCAGTTGCATTGTCATAATTGATATGCCTATTAATTTATTTGGCTACGAATTTTATGATTTATGATTTTAATTTAAATGATTCTAGCGCTAATAATTATAATTTATCTTTCTTTTTCATGTATCATAAGAGGTTGAATAGACATCACACCTCACTACATAATGAACCATCTGTCATCACCTTGTCTGTCCAATGTTTTTGTCTCTTTCAAATGTTTTTCCTGTTTATTTCTAAACATGAACTTATGGTGACATTTTTCTTTTGCCAGGAACGGTGCTCCTGAGTATTATATCAGGCAGTCGTTTGATTGTATCACATGGACGTATCACATGTCTGGACCACAGGGCCTTGTGCGTGTTTACAATTGACAGGCAATCTCGATATGGTCCGATAAAGTCATGGATTGTACTGCAAGTAATGACATCTGTGACACGATCCCTGTTCGTTACTCAAAGGATGTGTTTGAAGTATCACATCTCCATTGTCTGAAGTATCACTTCTCCATTGTCCGGATCTCACGCTCTAGCTCGGCCAATGCATTTCTCAGGTACTCTGAGATGATCAATGTCTTAATTAATATGATCTTAGTTTTAAGCGGAATGTTCTTGTACTTTCATAGCGGTTTTAGTGAGGCGACAATTGTTTCTACCTATTCAGCCCTGATACTCAGTTGTGTGTTCGTTCACTGCTCTGATTACAGATTGTTTAACTCGTCGAAACTATTTATCAATGTTTTTTGTCTAGAACAGTTCATGCAAGTGGAAGTGTTTTTTTTCTTTTATCAGGTCTTTGTATATATGTGCTGATGTTGGGTCTTTTAGCTTGACCAAGTTGAATCTATGTTTTACAGTGTTTGATTCTCTCATTATTTTCTGCGTGACTCTACATCACTGGATCATGATGAGTGTCTATGTCAGCGCCTGGAAAAGTTATTGTCTTTGATGTATTTATTATCGACCGAAATAGCTTCTGTATTCAGATGTAGTCTATTGTGTTGTGGTGTAATTGATCAGAGACACGCTATGTATGAAGTCGCGGTGCCTTGTGTACTGTTAACGTGTTAGCAACTTTGTGTATTTTGTTAATCCTAACAGTCTGTAGTCGCGATCATTTGATAGTTCTTTACAGGAAGGGCAGACGTCTTGGCACGTGGTGCAGACATCTTTGTCTAATTTGGCATTCCAATCTCCCCGGGCAATCAGTATGCCCTGCATGTGCCCATTGTTTCATGTAATTTGCAGTTGACTATAACAAAAACCGATTTTTGTCTCAAGATGGTCTCATGTAGGTGCATAGATCTGTATTGTTACGATGTTGAATTATGCTGCCTCTAAACAAATCTGACTAGCAGTTATTGGTTGATATTCCGATATCCAGTTTTTGTATACGTTTACGGACAAGAAATCACACATACCACGTGTCACGTGAAGAGTTTCTCACATAAAATGCGCCACTTGAATAGTTTTTTACGTTTCTAACATAATGACGAATCAACACACACAAATCATCTTTTATCGGCGTTTGTTTGTGTTGTTGTTGTTGTTCTTCTTCTTCTTCTTTTTCTTATTCTTCTTAGACATTTGTCATTAAAAGGACGTTGTGACGTTTGTGTTGAAGGGTACAACGGGGCTGCGATATCTGCGCCTTTCGATCCAATACATCAGATTTCAGCCAGTTTAAAAAAAAAACAAATACTGGGCTTGCCTTCCCACATCGATCCTTATCACTTGGCCAGACAACGCTAGTCACTAGTGCAGCCTGTTTCCCAGAGCCGTCAAAAAGAGTTGGAATAGGGTCTTGGTCAGTTATGGATCGCCGACTCTGATGTCTATTTTATACGACTCAAATTTGTCTTATTATAGTTTGAATTATTATAATTTGCAGGATTATAATTTAGATGATTATAATTTACATAATTATAATGTATATGAATATAATTTATATGATTAAATGTATATAAATGCATTTAATGATTATATCTATATGATTATAATATATATGATTATAATTTACGTGATTATATTTTATGTGATTATAGTTTCTATTAATATTGTGTATTTGACTATTATTTATACTAAAATACTGTAATCTTGATGCTCATTTAAGCACAGCATGTGTTCTTTATCAGGTAGCCAATGTCGTCTAAATCATCTTTTCCCTCAAAGTACCTCGTTCTAGCCGCAGGCCATTTCTCCTTCTCATTGGTGGACGTTCGGGTTGACGTTTAAAGGTGTGAGGCCATCATGACGTCACATCTCGTCTCTATCTATTGTCTAGCAAGAGGACCACGTGGCTGCCCCACTAGTACTTTCCTAGACACACCGTATCTACGACGTCACTGAAATATGTTTGACTCCTGCTGGCGGTGTAGCGAGTGTAGTCCAGTATTGAAACAGACAATGATATACGCTCCATCCTTCTGTTGAGGAGCTTGGAGCAGCGTAATGTGAATTTCTTCAAGTTTCGCCAAATACCATCGCTGGAATGACCGTGCTGTTTGAACGTGTAGACTCTCGCTTCGCTGTTTTTCACCTGCTGAACCACCCTGCTGATATCCTTCGTGAGATATTTCGTGGAAAATCGTAATTTCTAGGCCCTAGAAGATTTATGAAGTCACGTTTTGAACGTGATCAATTCAAATCTGCATTTTCCTGTATTTGCAGAGTTTCTATAAAACATGCAGAAATTATGTGAGGACATCAAATCAAAAGTCAGGAGAGTTCAAGACCCGTAGCGGAGTAACACAGGGTGACATTCTATCATCGAACCTTCTCATACTCCTCATGGAGGAAGTCATCAAAGCCTGCAAGGAACGTACATACAAGTATGAAGTAGGGTACTGGAATATGAGACCAAGTTACATATCGGAACTAGCGTTTGCAGATCACATGGCCCTGATCACGAAATCCGAGGCACATCTCCAGATCAACTTGCTGGTTTGGGAAGAAGAGTTGATAAAGAGAGGAATGCACATTAGCAACTCCAAAACAAATACCATGGTGATCGCCAGCTAGGAGAAGAGACATCGGATAACCCTGGGAACACGGGCAGTGGAGCCGGTCAACAACTTTAAATATATAGGAGTGGTAATAGACAGCAGGGGAGGAATCAAAGAAGTGTTAACTGCACGAAGGGCAGCAGCTGGTAGACTTTTCCATGCAATAATTCCTCAGCGAAAGAGAAATAAGCAGGAAAACAAAGACTGATCTATACCGCTCGACCTATGTGCCTGTCCTGGCTTATGGATGTTAGTCATGGGCAATGACTACATCCCAAGAAAGGCAACTACACACTTCAGAAATGAGGTATCTTAGAAAGGCGGTTCAGGTGACGAAAAGGGACAAGATCCATAACCAGACAATTCGTAGCAATCTCGTAGTTCCACCCCTGCAGACACGAGTGGAGCAGTCCAAACTACAGTGGTTTGGCCATG
Source organism: Ariolimax columbianus (assembly GCA_036924085.1). Taxonomy (NCBI): domain Eukaryota; kingdom Metazoa; phylum Mollusca; class Gastropoda; order Stylommatophora; family Arionidae; genus Ariolimax; species Ariolimax columbianus. The sequence goes on along the minus strand of JAVGWX010000004.1, from coordinate 92,962,586 downwards.
TCTGTAGAATGGAAGAAGATCGGATACCAATGCGGTCATAGGCGATAAAAAGTCAAGGCCGCAGACCCTTAGGACGTCCCAAAGTACGTTAGTAAGACAACATACGACAGTCCCTAAGTGATCGAGGGCTGGATTGGAAAGAGGCCAGGAAAAAGACGGCGGATAGAGCAGTGTTGCGTTCTGTCTGGCAAACCTCTACACCTCACGGTAGAAGAGGAGCGACTAAGTAAGTAAGTATTTTTCTGTATCTGCAGAAAGTGTACAATATGTATTGTGTCTATTTATTTTTAAACCAACTGCCTCGCTTGAAATGTTGACTTCATTTAAGCATTGCTCAGCTTCCTTGATGATGTGTCTGATGACGACTATGTCATTCACAATCTGGAGATGGTTAAGCATTTCTTCTTCTATGTTAATACCCTTATCATCCCATTTAATGGGCGGAAGATTTCCATTATGGCTGTCGTGGCAAGTTTGGGAGAGATTGTATCATGTTAGATCTGAATGTTAATTGACCGGTAAATGAAAGCTTCTTATTGTTAGCTTGACTTGCACGTTGTATCCGTTTGGGTGGACTTTTTATTTCTCCTATTTTAACCAACTCCTTTACAACATAGAGAGGCGAATAGTTGTGCACAGCCACTACTAGTGCGACCTGTTAATCTATCACTTTTTGACGGACCCTCGAAACAATGAAAGATTGTACCAAAGAACGTAGTTTTTTTCATATTTACCTGTTCAATTAATCTTTTACTTGCCATTATCTATTTGCTCTATCTCTTTCTATTTATCTCTCTTACTCTCTTCCCCTCTTCAACTATTTCTTTTCCAACACCTATGTCTACTTTCTCACTGGGTAATGTCTGCTTTCTCACTGGGTTTTATCTTTCAAAATTGCGCTTGGTAACTCAAGAAAAATAATAAGTGAGAAAAGGGATGCAGCTAATCTACTCAATCAGTACTTTGCACAGTCTACACAAAAGAAGACTGCTCCAAAATCCCAGAGACATTTTCAAAGAGACATGGATACAGATCAATCTGTATTATGGAGGAAATGGTTTTTAAAAAATTGGAGTGGTTGAAAGGGGATAAATGTTCAGGACAATATGGTATTCTTTCAAAATGCTGTTTGAAAGTAAAGACCTGTTAGCAAAACCATTGGCTATATTATGTTCTCAATCACTTACAAAAGGGATTGTTCCAGGGAATACGAAAGATGCAAATTTAACTAGCATAGTATGTATACTGTTTGGTAAATAATCAAAGAAAACATTGTTATGAAATGAGACAAATTTTATCTAATCAGAAATAGTCAGCATGGGTTTACTAGAAAGAGATCGTGCTTAACAAATATATTAACATTCGCGGAGGAGGTTACTAAAATGATAGATAAAGTGGAGCCAGTGAATGTTATGCAGGCAGTGTATGGTGACAAAAGTTTGTCGAAGACAACAGTGAAGAACTAGACAACGATGTTTAAAGAAGGACGTGAGTTAATGAACGATCTTCCGAAACCAGGTCAGGCGCATATTATTGCGTTAACTCACGTTCTTTTTTAAACATCGTTGTCCAGTTCTTCCTTGTTGTTTTCGACACACGTTTGTCACCATATACTGCCTGCATTATGCGATGAATGTCAACTGGTCGACATCCTTCAGCTGTTAGAAACCGAATCACCGCTCGCTGATCAACTGGACGGATTCCATATCACACCCGTCATGTTTTTAACGGTCTGATGAAGAAACTATGATTCAGAGGATAATCAAATTTTGCAAACTTGACGTATGTGCTGTTTACAACAGAAGTGACGTCATCATGCGCATCGTACCTATGTTTACTTCTTGCAGTTTGGTCCGGTTTCATTTGAACACCCCTCATAGACTAAAGCGTAGCCATCCACATGTGTAGATCCAATATGGAGCATAACTACAGAATGAGCTAACAACAATATTAGAAATATAGAAAAGAAAAAGAAACTAGGGGTTGCAATAGACCACAGGTAAAGTGATTGAGCAAGTCCAAGTAGCAGTGAAAAAGGCAAATGCAATGCTAGATATGATACAAAGAAATATTAAACATAGGAGCAAGGAAATGATTGTCAAATTGTATGAAACCTTAATTAGACCTAGATTGGAGTACTGTTTACAGGTGTGGAGTCATTATGATAGAGGAGATATAAACATGCTAGATAGGATACAAAGAAGAACGACAACGCTGATAGGGGAATTCCAGTTATGAGGAAATACTCAGACAAACCGGCCTGCAGTATTTAGAATAGAAAAGAATGCAATGTGACTTAATACAAGTTTATAAGATAATCAAAGGGAAGGGTAAATTAGACTATAGCAAGTTGTTTTTTTTCAAAACAGAACCACTTACAAGAAAAAGAGGGCCAGTTATAGATTAACTAAAGAAAGGCACATATTTAATATTATAACATATTTTATTTAGCCAGAGAGTGGTGAATGCTTGAAATGTACTGGCGCAGGAACTACTGGAGGCAGGGACAATTAATATGTTCAAGAATAGATTCGATCCTCATAGCTTATTGAGCAGAGACGTGTAAATGAAACTGGTTGTAAACGGACTCTGGAGAGTATTCCAAACCAGTATAAAGACGTTAAGTTAAGTTAAGTTCATGTAATCTAGAATATTTTGAGTCGCTGAACACATTAAATATTCCAATCTAAGACTCTAGCAATATCGCTTGGTAGAGACTGATTTATTTAAAAAAAAAAATTAACTGGCATGTCACGCATTATATTATCAACTATTTGCATGATCCGTACATGCAAGAAACTGTTCACGTTACACACTTTATATGAGAAACTGCTCACTTGACATAAATTATGTGAGAAGCTGTTCACGTGACACATATTGTGTGAGAAACTGTTCACGTAACATATATTATGTGAGAAACTGTTCACGTGACATATTATGTGATAAACTGTTCACGTGACATATATTATGTGAGAAACTGTTCACGTAACATATAGTATGTAAGAAACTGTTCACGTGACATATATTATGTGAGAAACTGTCCACGTGACATCTATTCATCATTAGCTCTTTCCATCCTGTTAGACGATAGTAATTGTGCTTTGAAAAGGTATGCAACTACAGTCAATGACGGTAACGAATGTGACTCGTAAGACTAATCCAGGCAGAGAAGCATCTTCCACAGTGTGTGCAAGAAAAATCAGGACCGTTTGCGAACGAAATCGCATGGTGTGGCGTGTCTTCTCAAACTCTGAGTCTTTAGCCTATCAGCAATCAGTATCTCCTTTGTCTGCATTCCATGTTTAATCCTGCCCATCCATGCAATACGATCCATCATGGCGTCCTGTTCCCATGATTCCAAATCGATTACTGCGTCATTCATATCCCGCTAGCATACATCATTGTACCGAAGTAATGACCGGCCCCGAGACCTTTTCCCCAACTGTAATTCCCCATAGAGAAGATTTTTTGGTATTCTGCCATCATCCATCCTCCGAATGTGTCTCAGCCAGCGGAACCTTCAATGACTTAGCATGGAACAAATTGTGACAGTGCCTGTTCTCTCCAACACCTCTGAATTGGTGATCTTGTCTTGCCACCCAACTCCCAGGATTCTGCGCAGACACCTCATATTACAGCTGTTTAGCCGCCTCTCCTGGTGCATGTAGGGAGACCATGTCTCACTGCCGTAAAAAAGAGTGCTGCGGGCATAGGCCTGGTAAAAAAAGTGTTTTTGTTTTAACAGTGAGTTTCTTGTTCTCCCAGACCCTTTTTGTTAATCTGCTCATTGTTGTTGCTGCCTTTCCTATCCTGATATAAATCTCTTGGTCCAGGGACAGTTTAATATTGACTGAGGATCCCAAGTACGTAAAGTGATCTACTACATCGAGAGCTTCATCATAATTTGAGATTACTAGTGGTTTTTTTGCATCCTGGACCATAACTTGTGTTTTTGTTTTGCTGATTGTTAACCCGAACTCACAGCAGGCATCCGAAAATGCAGATATTAAGTTTTGCAGTTCCCCCTCTGAATGAGTCGTAATTGCGGCATCATCCGCAAAGAGCAGTTCTCTCATCAGCACCCTGTTTATTTTGGTCTTGGCTTTCAGCCTTTGGGAATTGAAAAGGCCCCCATCTGTGTGAGAGTGAATGAAGATATCACCTTCCTGGTCACGAAATGCATGTCTCAACAGAAGTGAGAAATATATTCCAAAGAGGGTTGGAGCAAGTACACAGCCCTGTTTTACTCCGCACTTGATTGAGAACTCCTATGAGGACGCACCGTCAAAATTGATGGTGCCTTTCATGTCAGTGTGGAACAACTCGATAATGCTCAGAAGAATCGGTGGTTAACCAATCCTCCCAAGCGCTTAGAACAGACCCATACGACTGACCAAGTCAAATGCCTTCGTGAGATCTATTTAGGCAATATTGAATGGTTGCTTTTGCTCTGCATTTCTCTTGCAACTGTCGTAACGAGAATTTCATATCTGTGGTAGACCTATTCCCACGAAAATCATACTGTGACTCTGGGTCAATCTGATCTCCTAGGACCTGGAGTCTGCGCAGAATAATTCTGGCAAGTATCTTCCCAACGGTACAGAGAAGCGAAATTCGTCTGTAGTTGTTGCAGTCACTTCGGTCCCCCTTGTTCTTGTTCAAGGTTACTATGCTCGAATCTTTGAAATCCTACGGGACATGTCCTTCATGCCAGCATAAAGTTATCAACTTTTGTATCTGGGGAGCAAGTATGTCCTTTCTACTCCTGATGACCTCTACCGGGATTCCATCCTTTCCTGGAGCTTCGCAAGAATATAATATTGCATGGTAAACTGTTAAGAATTAAAGAGATTTACAAAGACAGAAAAAAGAACATTAACATTTTGGCATCTGTTATGTCAGAATGTAGATGTTTGGAATGAGGACTACAGTGACATATTTTTTTTCTGACAATACTGGCATCTCAATTATTCAGGCATATAAACCTAACGGTCCATCAATTTGAAGAACTGTAAAAGTGAACAAGTCGACCGAAAATAAGGTAAACCAACGGTCACATGAAATAATTCATTTTAACACGTATTCCATCTTTATCCCATTCTTTGGACTGAGTAAATATTTTGTCCCGGATTTCAAGAAGGTAAAGAAACCACGATCGATGTTGATTTTATCAACTTTTTATTGACTGATACTAGAAGTTTGTTCAGATTCAGAACTGGTTCTTAACAAGGAAGTAACCCGGGAACATGTACGTTGGCCTATATCACTGATATTTAGGCTGCCCCGTCCTCAAATCGCTGGGCCGTCTCTTTAGCTAACGGATGATGCATGTAAGTACTGTCCTTTAAAATGTTTACATTTATTTCATAAGAATTCATCGAAACATTGAACGTCTTTGTTTTACAATGTGAATTCTTATGTGTGTATATGTGCGTGTGCGTGTATTGCTGTTTATTCTTTGCTCTTGTTAGGTTCACGTGGAGAGATAATACCTCACCGTTCAGACCGTTGCTTTGAGTTGACTATTACATGCCGTGTTGTCTTATGATTTATGTAATATCATGTGTACCTCACCGGAGTGGTACCCGTGTTGGAAAAAACAAGAACACTGTTACCTGCTAAACGTGTTCTAAGCGACGACTTAAGAGGATTTAAAAAAAATTAGATCTAGTGGCCTAATCATGTTAAACCATAACTATGAAATGGCTGCTGCTAATTCTCAGGTATAGGCGGCCTATAGTTGTGGTCTTAAGCTTCACTTAGACACATAGAGCGGCAAGGAGAGACAATTTAAATGCAGATATACCTTTTGTTGTTTATTCTGGGAAATAAGCAGTTAGACGGGATGTTAAATTGTTATGAAAAAACAGGCAGATTTTATATTATGTTCCTTTAAATTCAATACACAAAGGCAATCCCTTGCAGTTATTGTGAATACGATCATATGACTACTGCACCGTGAAAAGTATGCTACATACAATGACAGAGAATGATTGGTCTAACAGCGTCAACATCTAAGAGAAACTCCAATACACATCTTCGTCTGACAGTCACGCGCACATGATATCTATAGATCGCAGTGCTTTAAGGGGATCAGTAAGTTGTCTATATAATAAATACAATAACATTTGTCCTTATTCTTTTCATAGGCTTTATTTTACTGTATTTAACAGCTAGCACTACGGCGTTTATTTATATTCTATGGGTTTACCAGGTGGATTAATATGGCTAAGGAATAAAGGATGCTTGTTCATGCAGTTGTGATGTACTCTACATGATATATTTATTAAAAAGTATCACTGGGAATTTTTTTTTTAATGTAGTACCGATGTTTCTTCTTCTTCTTCTTCATCGTACGCTGTTTACAGCGATATTTACGTTGCACTGTTTCAATTTGTTAGCCAGTGGCTCAGTGCATCCGATTTCAACAGGCGTTTCTGTAGGGTTGCCCTCCTTAGCCTTTGGCTGTCCCCAGCCTAACTGCAAGGCAGCAGTTGTTTTTGGTCAGAGTTGTCTCTCTCAGGAAGTTGTCTTGCAGGACTATCGAGTCTTCCCTACTCGTGTCTATAGCGTTTGGCAATGATATGATGGACTATGTACTAGTTTGTACTATCCCGGAAGAGAGGCAGTCCAGTGTGACCTTTTCCCAGAATCGCCACGTCCTGCTAGAGACGTAGCATATGCATATGAGTGAGTACCGATGTTTCGAAACTGGCCCTCTTGGCCAGAACACCCGTATCCAAACCGTTTGTTCACCTCGACGTGCACTACATAAATTAGAAGTGTTAAATAGGAGGGCATTAACAAACATAGATCAAAACAGTATTCATTATTTGGGTAAGAAAGTGAAATCACTTTTATATTATTCAATCAAGGTGTTTGGTTGACCCTCTAGAGATCTTCTCCGGAAGATTAGGGAGTTGAAAACAAATAATTCATGGCATAAGATCGAACGAAAACAATATTAACCCATAACTGCTGAATGGAGAAATACTAGGTGGCATAATTAATGTTTTTCTCACTTTTTATTACCCTTGGGTAACTGCATCATTATAGATATCATTTTAATTGTTCACAGACTTGCATGACTAATACGTCATTTAGACGATAATTGAATGGTCTGTGTGACAAGATAAAAGGTGATAAATTCTCTGACGATTTGGGTTTCTTATGTTTGATAATTTGCTAAAATAAATAAATAAATATTAAAAGAAACACAAAGTTCCTATGTCTGAATTTTTAAAAGACGGTGTCCAATACAAAGTTATTAGTAAGAACACCCACAGCCATGGAAGCGAAGAAAACACACATGCCATATGCTCGATTGTTTGATAACATCGGTAGGAAAGAAGACAAAAATAATATGAAGCAACTTGATGCTTTAAAACATAAAGATTGGGTGTTAATTGTATCGTATATACGCCGTCAGATGTAACACATGATGATGATGGACACCGTATTATCAGCGTGTGATCACTTCAGATGGTCTGCTCATAACGCGTGTGTGTATCATTAAATCTATTGGAATAATTTTAGCACAGGAAAGTCCGTGTTATCAGCTATCTTACGACCTTTCGCTTCAGTTGTCTAAGGGTAGGTCTCACGATATCTTCGTCTTTCCGTAACTAAATTTAAGGAGAAACTGATTCCAGGCATATGTTGAAGGATAGACAGAACCCTACATTTGGCTTACCTTTACCAGCTTTTAAGGAAGTCTGATTCCAATCATTAGTTCTGTGGTTTCGAAATAATGTTCTTACATGATGAAGGTGCCAACCAAAAGCACAACTCTCTTAGTCACCTCTTAAGTCATACTGAACAATTTTTTTTATTTTAAATTTGGGTTCGCTGTATTTCTCCATTCACTAGAGCGGTGTGCGTTGCACTGTTGTTTTTGCGCCCGTCGGCCCAGTGCATCCGTCTTTGGCATGCATTTTATGTAAGGGTTTGCTCCCTCCTGATATTTTTAAGGGTTTGCTTCCCCAGGGTAACGGCCGGTGCTGTGATGGGGAGCGAACCCAGCACCTTCGGCTTGTGAGCCGTGTCGTTTAACCACCAGCCCGCGCCGTCCCTGGAAATTATAATGTCCAGCTTACCTCTGGAACCACTCGTTTGGAGTCTTTGGTAAAGTTCTCTATTATCTAACCCCCCATGTATTGGTTATACGCCAATGTGATTCTAACAATGAACCGCCATTCCTAAATAAGCAGTACCCAGGTATTTTGTGTGGATTCTGGTTTCCCGTATAGATCCCTGTGGTGTTGTCCATTATTGACGAGCATATCATAGGTCATCCACTGTACACTTCCATTGATTGTTATCTTAGATGACGAAAAGGGATGTACATGAAGCTGACTAGCCTCATCATAATGATCAAACAGATTTGTACATAAACAACTACTATTAGAGCGCTAACATTTCTTGGTATAGGTTTCCTATGAGAAGACTTCGTATATTGGTAACCAGGTGGAGAAACCATAGCGATGATTTGTATTGTATGATACATTTGTATATACAACATTGGATATTAAAAAATCAGAACAGTGGAGACATTTGCCTTTTATAGCGAAGTCACTCTTATCTCTCAACGATGTCGACACGCCCATGCTTACAGGCATGAGCTGTTAGTATGTGCAAGACCTACAGTTCAGAAAGTTAAACAGCGAAACAAAGAAACTGATCAGCTAACCTCCCATACCCCGAGACCTTATACAATTATGTATATATCATTTCATCCCCAACTACGATGTCAGACGATATGAGATTAACCTTATTATAATGGAATATGTTAACGTTGTCTGAAGATCTGTTCTTAATTTCAATATATATATATATATATATATATATATATATATATATATATATATATATATATATATATATATATATATATATATATATATATATGCCTTCGTGATGATATATATATATATATATATATATATATATATATATATATATATATATATATATATATATATATATATATATATATATATATATATATATATATATATATATATATATATATATATATATATATATATATATATATATATATATATATATATATATATATATATATATATATATATTTAAGGGAGCCGCGTAGCGCAGTAGTTAGAGTGATGGCTTCGCATCTGAGTGGTCTTAGATTTATTCCCCAGTTGAGGCGGACATTTTTTTTCTAACCGCAACGGCTCCCGGGAAGTAAAGGCGGCCGGCGTGATGCTGACCACATAATCCACTAAAAGCCGTGAGTTACAAAATAATCTGAGCTTAACCCCATATTTCCTATGCCCTGTATGGAGGGACATGATCTTTACTTATTAATATATATATATATATCATTGTCGAACAGTGCTTTGCGTCCCAAAGCGAATTTACAGATGGCGACATTGAGGATTTCTATAAGCTGCTTGAAACTCAGCTACGTCAACCAGCATAACTTCTTCTTACGCTGTCAGACGTCAACTTGCATTTGTTCGAAGAAAGCAGCTGTCATCCTGAGGTTGTCGACACTAGTCTAGTGTTGCCACTGGTGATGGCCACGTGTGCTTTCTTGGTCCTCGTATGTCGGGCAATTTTGCAGCACAACCAGCATAACAAATAGTCGTCATTGGGAACTTCAATGTGAGATTAGAGTGTCAGCAGACAGGCAAACGTTTCATCGGAGACTTCAATGTGAGATTAGAGTGTCAGCAGACAGGCAAACGTTTCATCGGAGACTTTAATGCGAGAGTAGGGTGTAGGCAGACAGGCAAACGTTATATCGGGGACTTCAATGCGAGAGTATGGTGTAGGCAGACAGGCGAACGTTACATTGGGGACTTCAATGTGAGAGTAGGGTGTAGGCAGACAGGCGAACGTTACATTGGGGACTTCAATGCGAGAGTAGGGTGTAGGCAGACAGGCGAACGTTACATTGGGGACTTCAATGTGAGAGTACGGTGTAGGCAGACAGGCGAACGTTACATTGGGGACTTCAATGCGAGAGTAGGGTGTAGGCAGACAGGTGAACGTTACATCGAGGACTTCAATGCGAGAGTAGGGTGAAGGCAGACAGTCGAACGTCACATCAAGGACTTTAATGCCAGAGTAGGGTGTAGGCAGACAGTCGAACGTTACATCGAGGACTTTAATGCGAGAGTAGGGTGTAGGCAGACAGTCGAACGTTACATCAGCGCTTTCTCCGAGGACATCCGAAATACGAGGTCAGCGCCTGGCTGTCTTTGTCCAAATACGGAAGCTTCTTGGGATGAACACCTACCTACACAAGCCGACCAGGAACAGATGGACCTAGCACTCCCGGAACTGGAAAACTAGTTGGAAATAGACTATGTGCTAAATGACGCCATCAAGTTTGTTACAAATATAGATCTGCTGCATCGACTAGATATAAACAGCGACCACAGCCCCGTAAGGGCAACCTTAAACATGGACTCACTACCGTACAAAAGACGTTTCCAGAATCCAACAATGATAGATGCTGCTAGGCTGTCAGAGTAAATCGACAAGAGGATTTGAGGTGCGCGGGATCTCCTACCTGACACCTGAAACAGCTGACGGAAAAACGGAAACAGTGCAACACTGCGGCAAAGGCAGTCGGATTAGCGAAGATACCCTACAACCTCTTCATACGATGAGAAGGCTGAAACAGAATGGTATGCGCAACATCTTCGAGGTGTGCACAACATCTTCGAGGTATGCGAGCTGAAGAAGTTGATCAGAAACAGACTAAAAAAGGACTATGACCAGCACATTCTGAACTAGATGATCAGAGCAGCTGAGACAAAAGGCAGCATGATCAAATGCAGAAAAATCTTTATTAATCAAAGAATATTAAGACCACACTAACAAATTGCAGACGATGTCAGCACGATGGATAGAGCTGTTATATAGGCCAAAATGTCATAGGTAGTACACCGATCTCTTTGCATCAAAGGCGATAGTCACCAAATTAGCACCCAACAATGAATCTGGACCAGCACCAAAGATCAAATCAGATGAGTTGGCACATGCAATAAAATACTTTAAACCAGGTAGAGCCCAAGGACAAGACGGAATAAAAAATGACGTAATCCAGGCAGGTTGTGACACACTAGCGCGACATTTAACTACTTTCTTCAACATCTGTCTGAACGAGTGGCAAATCACCGACCAATGGAAAACATTAAAAAACCACGCTAATCTATAAAAAGTGGGAAAACCTTATAAAATTACCATCCGATCGGCTTCCTCGTATTATAAATTCTTCACCAGATTGATCGCCAACCGCATAGAGAAGCTACTAGATGAGAACCAACCACGAGAGCAGACAGGTCTCAGGAAAGGCTTCTCAACCACTGACCACCTCCACACAATTGACCAATTAATGGATAGGTCGCATGACGTACATATGCCTTTATATCTTGTGTTCGTGGATTGTGAGACGGCTTTAAGTATCATCATAATAACTGCGGTGTTGAATGCCTTGAGAATTCAGAGAATTAATGGCAAATATGCGTAACTGATGGATGAGATAAACAGCGGATGCACAACGGATATCACACTCTTCTATAGACCGATCACCATATCGATACAACGGGGCGTCAGACAGGGTGACACAATCTCACCATAGTTGTTTACAGCAGCCCTTAAGTGTTTAAGCTCTTTGAACATATGGACTGGGAGGATAGGGGTATAAACATAAACGGAAAATCCTTACTCATCTAAAGTTCGGTGATGGAATAGTCAAAGAAGCGAAGAAAAGCCTGATTGATCTCAACAGAGCAAGAGTTGAAGTTGGCCAACAAATCAATTGAAACCCCAGTTAATGCTCAACACTTTCTGCCCAAAAGGAGATTTGAGTCTTGGAGATTGTCTTGGCGAAAACGTAAGATCGTGTATCTACTTGAGTCAAGTGATCCCGAACTCTCATTTAATAAATCGGGAGATTTCACTAAGGATAACAGAGGGCTGGCCAATTTCAACTGTATTAAACCCATACTGCAGGGGACGGCATGGCCTAGTGGTTAAGTGGCACGGCTCACAACCCGAAGGTGCTGGGTTCGATCCCCATCACAGCACCGGCCGTTACCCCGGGGAAGCTAACCCTTAGAAAATGCAGGAGGAAGCAGACCCTTACATAAAGTGCATGCTGAAGTCGGATGCACTGGGCCGACAGGCGCAAAATAAAAACCACAATGCAACGCACACCGCCTTGGGGGATTAGATAAATAAGGCGAACGCAAAAAGAACAAACAAACAAAAAAAACCATACTGCAACAGATGCGACACGTCAACGCTAGGGCTCACACCTTCGACAGTGTGGTTATTCCAGCCATGGTAAATGACTGCCAGGTGTGGAACCTACGGAAAGCTGATGCAGATAGAACATTGAAGAATTCCCTTCGAACCCAATCCGCAACGAAGAGATCAAAGGTCGAACTTCATTCTCCAGAGAAGTCGCACTGTTACAAAAATATAGATGGACCAGCCACGTTGTGCGCATGCCGAATAACAGATGAACACGTAAAGGGACGTTGTGGTGGCCATACATCGGGCGACCGAGGATGGGGTGGAAAGATGGCATACTGGAGACTCTGGGCCCTACATGGTACACTAAGGCGAAAGAACGAAATGAGGTTACTCAACATATATACAAATATATATACAAACACAATGCAGAGCGGCATACGGCCTTCCCGTGATTTTGATCAACTGGTTGATTGTGTGGAGGTGGTCTCATGTTGAGTAGCCCTTCACGAAACCTGCCTGTTCCTGTGTCAGTTTTCGTCCAGTTGCCTTTCTAATCTTCGGGTAACTATTTTTGTGAAAAGTTTATAAATAGTTGATAGCAAACAGATTGGTTCGCCAAAATGTCCCTGTCAACCTTTTTGTGGATCATGATTGTCTTGGAGCACTTGATAGCGTTGAAATAAATGATGTGGTACTCCCAACTTATAGAGCAGATAAACGACGGCTGCTCAACTAAGATACATTTGTATATACATAAATGTAAAAGTTAAAAGTCAGGTGCCCATCGCAAGTGGTGATTTCGATATCGACAGACGGTTTTGTCTAGATGTAATATGCCATGTATTTGTATTTTGGTGAGGAAGAAGCTGCACTAGCCATGAACCTCTCTCTCTGGTCCCGAACTACCTTTAACCAGTGGCAAGACACAAGTCAAGACGACTGGAGATAATTCAGGATGCAGGCACTCTAGTCACACCTCCTTTGAGACCAGGGGTCGCTTGAAATGTGCTGGTTTCGAACTCACGCCGTTTCCGTTCATCGCTTTGAGAGGCGAGTGTCTTAACTCTCGACCACAGCGACCCTAACTATATATATATAGCTTTTCCTACATATTCATTGTGCGGTATAAATCTGTTCTGATACCAATCTGTTAGCGAAGGAGACACGGGTTCAAAATTGGTATGACTTGTTGTTTTACTTTCGGAGGTAAGGTAAACACGAATCTGCTACACTGGGTGGCGACTGCAGGGAGCAAGTAGACGTTTTTTTTTGGTCCATGTAATCATTCGAGTGGATTCCACCATTTAGAATAATATGTGTGCGTATACATATATATATATATATATATATATATATATATATATATATATATATATATATATATATATATATATATATATATATATACATACATACATATATATATTCACACACACATATATATATATATATATCTCTCTCTCTATACATATATATATACACACACACACACACCCACACACACACATTCAAACAGTAGCATTTTAAAGAAAGACTAAACAGACCTCTACCACAAGAAACGCCAAACAACCTACCAGCAGAGAAAACCCTGAACTTGGATTGAAACCCACAAAGTAAGATAGAACTCCAAAGTGCTGTTTCTAAACTCAATTTAACTCTTTCAGGACTTGATTCTTTTTAGGTTTGGACCAAATTAATTTTCAGCTGTAGCAAAATTTCACTGCATCCCTTTTACAACTGACTATTACACACCCTAGCATAGAGAAATATAGTACTCATTATATATCATTGTAAAGAAAAATGGGTACAGAAAATGAAAATATCAGTAAATTGATGATATTTCATTATTTGAAAGAATAAATGTTGTACAACAAAAAATAATTTAAGGGGCATATAATTTAAAAGTCAAAATATTGAAACTCACCATCCTTTTTCAATGATCTGAATTGTTGATTTCAATTTGTCTAGTGCAGAAAGGTATCCAAACTCCCTCAAAACACTGTTTATTTAATGCATTTATCTCCAAAAATGTTAAAATTATGAACATTTTTCCTCAATGACCAAAATCAATAAAAATATTTAAAAATTCACAACTTTCCTTATTTTGTTCCATTATTTCCATTAGTTTTTTTTGTTTTGTTCAGCACAGCTGTGCTTATCTTGTATGGTATTCTCTAAAACATGATTTATTACACAGTTGCGGCTTGTGCGAACAGCCTGTGCAGTAATAGCTGCTTCGCAATGTACGCACGGCGAGTCTTTTCCATCATAGTCAATGAGATGGAAGACCTGGACTACGTAGATGATTTCATATATTTTGTCACACAACCACAGCCAGATGCAAGTTAAACTGGACAAGATGAAAGAACAACCAGCCAAATTGGGACTGAATGGCAACACGAAGAACACCTAACTCCTTAAACTCAACACTGTCAACAAAGAACCAATCCTGAACAGTTGGAAGAAATGGATACATTTACCTATTTGGGCAGCGCAAATGTTAGGATCATATTTGAAAAGAAGGGAATTACTGACACTAAAAAACACATGAAGATCCACATAAATCAAGATTCACACCAAAATATTCAACGCCAATGTCAAGTCATTGCTTCTGTATGGAACGGGAAACGTTGAGAACGACCAATGTCATTCTAGAAAGACTCCAGCCCTTCATTAACATATACCAGCGAATGATAATTTGCATACCGTGACAGAACGTGGTGAGTAATGAAGATCTATCGGAAAAAAGCAAACAACAGCCACTGGAAATACAAACAGATCGAAGAAAATTAGGCTGGATAGGACATACTCTTCGGAAGTAACTGTTTGACATAGTCAGAGAAACACTTAAAGGGAATCATAAAGACAATAGAGGTTAATCCGCTGATACATGATAACAAGTGAAACCATTAAATAGTCGCTGCTAGAGTGAGAGGTCCGGCCGTTGCAGTGGTGGACATACAGAACAGCAAATTTTAGAATGGAGAATGGAGATGGAAGCAGTGATTGCAGCTATGAGATAACTTTCTGAAACCTATTTCACATGGCCGGTCATTGTGTCAGATTCCGAAAACACACTTTGGGAGATATAGAATGGTTGGGTAAGACATAAGTGAATGGCAGCTGTAGAAAATAAACCCATGAAAGGGCTGATGTGGATATACTATCCTTGTCAAGCTGATGTTCTGTGCAACTAAAGAGCTGATATTTTTGCTTCATGAGTATCATTTTCGGTTACACTAGAAATGAATAGCAGTGACATTTTGAAGCCTATCCATGACTCTCTGTTAGATGATGAGACTACAATAGATGAGCCAGAAAATCACATACTGCAGAGCTTTTAAATGGAACGAGGTCAGAGCGGATTGAGGCACACGAGAAGAGAGAGCAGAAATGTGTACAGCTAAAGAGCTGTAGGAACAATCTGTATCCACAGCCTTTGCTATTTACTTAGGGAAGAGACACTGTGCACCTATGTGTATGAATGGAATGTGTTGACCAGAACACAAAAGATGTACATCTAATAGCTGTCCATTGTTGTCGATGAAAACCCCCAACATCATCCTTGTCACAGATTTCCCTGTTAGGTATGGGTGCGCATGTGGCTGAACAGGCCAATTCGGGCACGAAAACATCTGCTACATATCGGGCACACGATGTTTGTAGAAGGTGATGGTGTTCCCGCTGTTCGGGATTTCCGGGTCTCGCATCTGCTCTGGGCTTTCACAACACGGTCGTCTTCGCCGATAGCTACACCCGATTTGACTGCGCTTCTCCAGTCAGATCTGTTTTGCGCAAGACATTTCAAGGTGTCGATGTCTATCTGGCAACTTTTCAGTGAGTCCTTCAGACTATCTTTAAAACGTTTCTTTGGGCGCCCTCTCTTGCGCCATCCCTCTCTCAGCTCGCCGTAGAGAAGCTTCTTTGGGAGCCGCTCGTCTGACATACAGACGAGGTGTCCGGCCCATCCTAGTCGTGCTTTTTCTAGCAGTGCATGGATGCTGGGCATGTTAGCCCTCGAGAGAACCTCGATGTCAGCGACACGATCTTGCCATCGGATGTGGAAGCAACCTGTGTGAAAGGGGTTTAACCTCCTTGCATGTCCAGAGTATACAGTCCAGCTTTCGCAAGCGTATAGTAGGATTGGAATGATAGTTGCACGGTAGACTTTGAGTTTGGTCTTGGCGCTGATGCCACGACGTGTCCAGACCATCGAGCGCATTCTACCAAAGGCTCTGCTGGCCTTTGCTTTTCTGCTTGCTATCTCATCGTCTAGGCTGACAGATCTCGACAACGTGCTGCCAAGATATGTGAATTTGTCTACGACATTCAGCGTCTGCCAGCTGACTGTAGTATCTGGTTTTGTGTACGGCATTGTGTACGGCATTGTGTAGCTGTTTCACAATGGTTATGAACTTGTTGAGGTAGCCAAACTTGGACATTATCATCTACAGCTCTCCCCTGTTTACTGTTTCAAATCCTTTTGTCAAATCAATAAATGTGGTATACAATGCCTGATTTTGTTCCCGACACTTCTCTTGCACTTGGCGAGCGGCAAAAATCATGTCCACTGTTCCTCTTCCGGCTCTGAATCCACATTGGCTTTCAGGAAGGCGGTGGCTTTGTTCAAGGTGTTTGTTGAGCCTGTTTAGCAGTAAGCGCGCTAGGATCTTGCCTGCTACGGAGAGTAGCGATATTCCACTATGATTGTCGCATTCCTGACGGTTGCCTTTTCTTTTGTACAGGTGAACGATTGAGGCGTCCATTAGCTCCTGCGGAATTTTTCCTTCAGCCCACATGTACACAAAAGATGTACATATATATATATATATATATATATATATATATATATATATATATATATATATATATATATATATATATATATATATATACTAGAATTGACTGCTGGTAAGAAATCAGAAGAAGATCAGCCATGGCAATGCAGAGACTGAACAACCTGAAGAAATTATGGCAGAGAACCAATAGAAAAACAAAAGTGAAAGTTGAGAGCCTGTGTTTTTCCTGTGGCAGATTATCATGGACGTTTACCAAATCGTCAAGACAAAGAATCGAATTCTTCGAGTCAAAATGTTACATACAGATCCTCAGAATACCCTGGACAGAGAAAAAGATATGCAGACATTCGACAAGAGTTGAGCGTAGAGGAGAACTGGTTTATCAATTCAATTGTGGCAAAAAAATCTAAATAGTTTTGCCACATCAAGAGACACAACGGTCTTGAGAGAACAGTTATGGAAGTTATGGTGCCAGGCAAAAGAGTTAGTGGTAGACCAAGAAAATGATGATAACAAGACATCAAAGAATGTGTGGGTAGAACTGTGGCGGAGGCTGGAGTTTTGGCAAATGAAAGAGTTTCTTTCAGACAGAAGACTGTGATTGGAGCGACGTTCTATAAAGGACATGCTACATGATGATGATGATATATAAGTCCACTATTTTCCAATTATATGGCTAGCAGCGTGATAGAAACGCTTTAACCTAGCGCGTCTTAATCTTTGAGATGTTCCCCATCAGTTGAACATCCATCACAATCTCATAATCTCCCATCTCATAAGTTTAAGACAAACTCAAACAAATTTAAGTCAAACGTAAACATAGTAAATTCTATCTCAAACAAAATCGCCCAACTCTGAAAAAGTTAAGCCAAACCCCAAAAATGTAGCCTAACACAAACAAAGTTTAGTCAAACTCAAACAAATTTAAGCCGAACTCAAACAAGGTGAGGACTTACACAACGATAATCTACCAATTTACAGATCATCAGCATCATGTAGCATGTCCTTTATAGAACGTCGCTCCCATCACAGTCTGTCTGAAAGAAACTCGTTCCCTTGCCAAAACTCCAGCCTCCGCCATAGTCATACTCAGGCATTCCTGGATATCTTGGTGCCATCGTCTTCTTGGTCTACCCCTTCCTCGTTTACCAGTCACCATACCTTCCATCACTGTTCTCTCAAGACTATTGTGTCTATTGATGTGACCAAAGTATTTGCTATTTCTAGCCAAAATGGAATTGATAAACTAGTTCTCCTCTACGCTCAACTCTTACTAAATGTCTACATTTGTCTTTTTCTCTGTCCAGGGTATTCTGAGGATCTTTCTGTAACATTTCGACTCAAAGGATTCGATTCTTTGTCTGGAAGTTGGCAATCGTCCATGATTCGCAGCCATAAGCTGCCACAGGAAAAACATAGGCTCACAGATGGCTGAACTAAATTGCTTTGCTACTGGCCATCAGCTATTATCCTTCACCTGTATAATCCAGCATGAGACATATATTTCAACTACATCAGTCCTTTTACGGGAAGTGAAAATTTGACTGGGTTGTTTTCTTACATGGTCAGGTTGCAATATAACGTTTCATACCAGGTGGCACTGGGAACCATACGTCCTCAGAAATGTCGTGAGTTGCAAGTTCATTGCGACTTTCATGGATTACGGACATGACGTTGTCAGTGTAATACTCGCTCACATATGTGGTGTATTTGGCAATACAATATTTTGGTGTTTTAGTTTTTCTTATTTATAAATCGGGAACGAAGGCAAAGGTCAGGCTCAGGTAAAACTTTCTAATCAAAACTCAACATTACGCTCACGCCTTGTACATGGAAACATGTTACTGCTACTACTGCTACTGTTACTACTGCTACTATTGCTACTATTGCTACTACTGCTACTACTGCTATTACTGCATCTACTGCTACTAATGCTACTGCTACTGTTGCTACTATTACTACTACTGCTGCTACTACTACTACTACTAATGCTACTGCTACTGCAGCTGCACCACTACGTCTGCCGCTGTAACTATTACTACTACTACTACTGCTGCTACTACTGTTACTACTACTACAGCTACTACTACTATTGCTACTGCTACAACAGCTGCTTCTACTGCTACTACTGCTACTACTGTTGCTACTACTACTGCTACCAGTACTACTGCCACTACTACTGCTGCTGTAACTGCTACTACAGCTGATATTACTGATTCTACTACTGAGTCTACTGCTACTACTGGAATTACTTTTTAGCTTCTACTACTGCTACTACCATTGCTACTGATGTTACTACAACCACTGCTACTACTCCTACTGATGCAACTATTGCTACTGCTACTCCTAGTGCTGCTGTTGCTACTACAACTTCTGCTACTACTGCTGTTACCACTGTTACTACTACTGCTGCTACTAGTACTGCTACTATCACAGTTAATGTTTCTCCTGCTACTGCCACAGTTACTGTTGCTACTATTACTGTTATTAGTACTACTTTTACTGCTATTACTACTGAGACTATTACTACAACTGCTGTCACTACTGCTGTACTACTGCTACTGCTACTACTACTGCTGCTACTACTACTGCCATTACTACCGCTGCTATTACTACTGCTGTTATTACTACTGCTGCTTCTGCTGCTACTACAACTGATATTTCTACTACTGCTATTACTACTGCTATTACTATTGCTACTACTACTGGTACTGTTATTACTACGCTTGCTACTACTGCTACTGCTATTAGTACTACTATTACTGCTATTTCTACTGATGCAACTGCTGAAACTTCTACTACAACCTCTGCTGTTGCTTCTACTGCTACTTCTACTGTTGCGGTTGCAACTACTACTGCGAATACTAGTACTACTATTGCTACTACTACTGCTACTGCTACTGATGCTGCTGTTACTACAGCTACTATTATAACTACTAGTGATACTACTACTGTTAATACTGCTACGACTACAACAACAACTACTACTTCTACTATTACTACTACTACTACTGATACTATTACTACATTACTATTACTTTCTGCTGTTACTACTACTACAATTCGTATTCTGCTACTACTACTTCTGCTGTTTCTACTACTGCTACTGCTCTACTACTACTACTAATAGTGCTACTGATTTTTTTCTGCTGCTACTACTACTACTCCTACAACTACCACTACTACTCCTACTACTAACACTACTACTACTGCTACTACTACTACTACTACTACTGCTACTACTACTTCTACTACTACTACTACCCCTACTACTACTGCTACTACTACTACTACTATTTCTACTACTACTGCAACAACTATTATTACTATCTCTGCTTCTACTGCGTTTACTGCTACTACTAGTGCTGCTGCTAATACCACTGCAAATACGTCTTTTACTGCTACTATTAACACTATTATTACCACACATGTTTATACAACTACTACTGAGATTATTACTAATACTGCAAATACTACCATCACTGAAAGAGATTCGCTTTTGTAAGTTTGACTATTTGGTAAGCAGGAACATAACAAAACAAGGCCTAGCCTAGAACAACTGATAAAAGGTACGCATATCAAACCTGATAACAAAACAAGTTTGGCTATCGAGTTGTTTTGCAGAAATCGGTTCAACGAGCTGTGGATCAACACGGGGATCCCCGTAGTTGCGAGTCGTCTCAGAAACCTTGTATTACATTACATCTAGGAGGACCAAGGTGCCCCCTCTTCAGTGCGTCCCAGATGTAAGAAGAGCCACTGCAATCAGAGTCACATCTGTCGCTTTAATCACCTAACTTAGTCACTTCTATTTTACTTCTGTGGAGGTCAAGAGGTATTTTCTATACCTGTAATCAAGTGTAAAGACAACCAAGTGATTGGTCAGTTGTAGTTTCATGTGAGAGGCCCCTCGTTTTATATCTTCAGGTAGGCCGCCACTGGGTAGGCGTTTTGTTACCATTAGATTGGTTGCTCTGGACAGCGGCTTACAGCCTGCTATTTTCCATTTTCAACTGCCAAGCGTCCTTGTACGTGCAAAGCGTGCACACGTGATATCAGAGTTTATCATTCATCTCAGATAGGACTAGACGTCTCGCTTTCTAAGAGACGAGTAGGCGCTTGAAATTAAAGGATTAAAACCAACCATAGTTTCTCGATCTCGTTCGTTCGTTTTCGTTTCTTGAGATGTGAGCTTTCTACCTACTAGCTCTAGCGACTTATCATCGCTTCAAAAAAAGGCGACATTACCATATTTTTCATTTTTTCACTCCAAAGGGAAATAAAATTTCACCTTTACGCAAAGCCTATGTCATCCAAATTCCAGAGACATGTTTTTCAAGGATTTCACATGATAACGTTACTAACACCATGCACGGCCATCTTTAATCGCTCTCTATTAACTTAACTAAACTTAACAACGTCTTTATGCTGGCTTAGAAGCCTCTGCAGAGTCTGTATACAACCAGTTACATTTACATCACCTTGCTCTACAAGCTATACACATCCAATGTATTTTTAAATGCATTAACTCTCTCTGCCTCCACCACCTCCCTTGGCAATGCATTCCAAGCATTCACAACTCTCTGACTAAAAAAATACTTCCTAATATCTAATCTGATCCTCTCCTTAGTCAACTTGTAGTTGTGCCCGCTTTTTCTTGTGAGTAGCTGTATTTTAAAAAAAACTTGTTATAGTCTAATTTATCAATTCCTCTGATCATCTTATAAACCTGTATTAAGTCACCATGAATTCTTCTCTCTTCTAGACACCGTAGGCCGGTTTTTTTTAGTCTTTCTTCCTAACTGTAATTCTGGAATCTCACTGTCATCTTTGTCGCTCTTTTTTGTATTCTTTCCAGTATGTTTATATCCCCTCTCTGAAAAGGACTACACACCTGTACACAGCACTCCAATCTATATCTAAGTAATGCTTTATACAGTTTGACTATCACTTCCTTGCTCCTATGTACATGCTTGGAAGGTTATAGTGGTCATATCCTTTTCATTCCCGGGTCCCACTCGACTGATAGGTAGACATAGTGTGATATTAAGATGTACCTATCTCTGATACGATGAAATAAAATACACATAATTTGCCAATTTCCCTGTGTGAATTTACTGACCACTTATATATCTGGTAAGAATAGATCACCTGTTTAACAAAAAGTCGTAAAGTTCAAGAAATACGAGTTCGAATTGTATGGAGCTGGTAACCTCTTTGTGCAATATAAAGTGCTTACATGCTAACTTTGGCGCCGAATGCCATTAACGAGGCCAACTACAGAGGTAGTCATATGCTTCGGCTGGAGCATAAAGAGGAGGACGATGAACCTTTATATTTGATTTCTTTCAGTTTTTCCTTTTCCTTTTATATACACCAACATCATGTTACTGGGAGACCGATCGTGGAACAAAGACAAGTGACACTGTAACCTGCCAGGCTAGTCGTAAGAGGTGACTAAGAAGGGTCGGGCATAGGACTGGCTACTACATCCTATAACAACTTTAAGCCACAAAGATGTCAATGTGTATATGAGCAGGTCAACGTTTGAGGACTTGAAGTTTATTTGTTGAAGAACTATACTTCCGAGTGGCTCATCGGGGTCTTTGTGTGTGACAAGGACAAGAATAGCACCCCTGCCCCACAGAGAGCATGTTGTAAAAGGCGACTAGCTGTGTGACATGGCATAAAACAGGACATGATTAGGTGGTTTGTTTAGAGCAGAATATATAGCGCCTAATAGGCTGCGTGTCTACTTTGCTATAGTGTTTGAATCTGTTAAGATGGACTCGCATATCGGTTAATCACCCTACGCGACACTTGTCCCAACACCGGGGAGTAATTAGATGCTAGATCCTAGGCCGCTAAGCAGAAAATATTCTCATCCAGCTACATCCAGCTTTTTCCAGAGCTTGGACCTGCACAGGGGCATCTTCCTGTCGACAAAGAACTAAGAACTATACCCCACAGAGAACTAAACAATAATTGATTGATTAATTGGTTGACTTATTAACTGATTGAATATCAGCGTATCCCCCAGAAGATCCTACCACATCTTCCTGTGAAAGAAATAATTGAACCGCTGCATTGCAGTGCTTTTCTAAAATCAAGAAAAAGAGTTGTGCATTGGGTTAGTATTCTTGTCATGTGCATTCCTTCAGAAACCACAACATAAGGCGCAGACAAAGTCAATTTACACAGGCTTCCTAAAGGAGGCAAACAGTAATGTATGACTCAATACTCAATAATCAAACAAAAAAGTATAAAACATTTAATGAAAATCGAATAAACAAGAACATCGACATAAAATGGAAATACAATTAACGAGAATATCGACGTTCAATGAAAATTGAAAAAGAATAATATCAACATTCAACGAAAATCGAATAAAGCAATCGGGTCGAAGACGCAGCAGTAAATGATCTGACAGCATCAGGTGACTCAAAGCTAGTTGTCTGCATTAGCATCAGAGTCAGCGAATCATAGCTGACTGAGACCCTATTCCGACTCCAAGTGACGGTCCTGGAAAATACTGCACAAACTGACGTCTGCATGTGAGAATCGAATTAAAAAATGAAAGGAAGAAACCCGTTTTTGCAAATGCCGCGCTAAAAACATGTGTCTGGTCTAAAGCCACAGATATCGCATCCACGATGTAAACAGCAAAACAACGTTTTGGCTAGAAAATGCAAATACTTTGGTCACATCAAGAGACACAACGGTCTTGAGAGAACGGTGATGGAAGGTATGGTGCCAGGCAAAAGAGGAAGGGGTAGACCAAGACGATGGCACCAAGATATCCAGGAATGCCTGAGTATGACAGTGGCGGAAGCTGGTGTTTTGGCAAGGGAACGAGTTTCTTTCAGACAGACTGTGATGGGAGCGACGTTCTAAAAAGGACATGCTACATGATGGACGCTAAAGAAGAAGAAGGAAGTAATGTAACGTCACTTGAAATTGTATGATTTTTCTCGCTTAGGAAAAACTGCAAATCAACGTTTCTTTTTTTCTTCTCTCGTCACTTTTGCTAATCAGTTTTAAGCCAATTACTCATCTATTTTATGAATACCACAAAACTGGAAAAACAACAATTCATTAATTTGTCGAAATATTAGACTATTATCTGGTACCCTAGCACGCATCTATAGAAGTTGTCACAGAGATATCAAGGTGTATCCGGGTCGTAGTACTATTTGATCACAAAAAAGATAACTGAGCTTCCCAAAAATGGTACGGGCGAAAAACTAGAGGTATGACACACCAATATGTAAACAACCTATTTAAACAGAAAGTAAGGATTGGACTTTGACACACGCGTCTTGAAAAGCTTTCAATTAATGTTTGCAAATAGGCGGATCTGTCCTCTTACTCTCTTCCTTGTCCTATCTAGCTGTAAGTAAAATATAAATTTAATTCAAGGTAGACCTGGCGTGCCTCAAACAGCGAATATGATCTCCTTGTTATGAGAGAAAAGCGCCCTACCCCCTAAGTCACTAGACAGGTACTTAAAGTGAATAGGGTACAATGTGAATTAAGAATAGACAATGGTAGAATTAAATTTATTAATCGAAGTTGCGGCAGTACTGAAGGTCAAAAGTGTATCAAACAAATACAGAGGTAATGGTTCAATGACCATACCAGAACAAAAACAAAAACGAATCTCACGATACCGCCACATAACAGTCTTTGTCAGGGACCATAACGGAGAAAACAATTAACAAATTGCAACAAAAATTAAGACATGACTCACAACGAAAAGTACAACACAATTTTACTCCAGACAGAGCAAATCTATGTCTTACCTTTTGTCTTGGTTTTTGGTGGGAATTGATAGTTGTTTTCGTTTGTTCTTGACCCTGACAAAGGCCTTGTTGTCGTAGTGTGGGTATCGTGTTGTTTGTGCCCTGCTGCGATCAATGCGGTCTATGTATGTTTGATAAACAATAGCAGTAAGTGCCACGAGGTTAAATTAATAGTTCCACCATAACCATTTAAGCGCGTTTGTGAAAGAGCACTAACGAGGGTTGTGTATATATATATATATATATATATATACATAGTAAGTTCATTATGTAAAACCTTTGTTACAGGACCTGTCACTGCAGATACTCGTATACAGGCTTCCTGTGAATGGAAACACTATCGGTGACCCTATGCTTGACATAGAGCCCAAATGAAAAATGAAATGAGGGGCAGGAACAACAGTGTTTGTCAATCTCTCCGTCACGCGCATCAGCTGACACACTCCACATGTAACACGAAACACCACCCAAATAAAATCAATAGCCTTCAGTTTGTTTTGTAAATTACGTGTATGTAGGATCCCCAGTTTAACCCAGATTAGCTTGTGACAGGAGTCTCTAACTGGCAGCCCGCGTAAGCATGCAGCCCTTGAAGCTGCTATCTGCAGCCCGTGATCATATTAGCATTTGCGTATATGATAATAGGGAATCGTGTGGCTGGCTAAGTGCATGTGAGCTTTTGACTTACAAACCCAACGTGCAATGATCAAATCACGTCGCAATTTGTTATCTGTGATTAGGAAAAGTCGTAGGCTTTTTTTCATTGCATGATCACTTTTCCAAGCAGACTCAACTGTAAATAGGTACCTGTCGAAGTCAAGGGACAATTCGAAGCAGCCACGGAAGCAACGGACTTCGTACTCGTCACTTTCAACAATTGAGCACTTAAATATGAAATATTACATGAGTAATCTTCCATTTCCTACGCCACAATAAAGATTAGACTGATGTGTAAGGCGTTCTATTCCATTGAACTCAAATCCTGAATATGATTGATTAACAAATAGTGCAATTCGAACCAGGCTTTTAAAGAGAAACATAAATGTTAATAATAATACCGCTTCTATGATACCAACCCAGAACATCCTAATAAGTACACTAAAAGTCTCGTTGCCGTTAAAAACATCGACACGGCTCTTTCACCTGCTGATGTTTCTCATAAAAGAATTGTTTGTTAGCTTTTCATTTGTGTTAAGACGATAACAGTGTGAAAAGAGTAAAATGGTATTAGCCACACGATATGACACATGGGGAGACGAACTTACTTGGAATACTTGGAATTCAAACATGAAGGCTATGCATGGTGCCAGCAGATAGCCGAAGACTTACTAGTTCCAGGGGAAGATAGTTTACGTGTTGGGTAGGATTTTTTTTCCGTTTCAGAATTTTGCTTGGAGAGAGGCTAACAGTTTACTGTTAACAATTTTGAACTGATAAGTGTTCTTTTACGTGGACAGTGTGTACACGGGTTGTTCGATCATTCGGCAATCTCCAATATGGCACGAAACTTATCTGACATTCCTTGAGACCCGAGCATGCTTGAACCGTATGAGGTTGTAATCTTCCCCGCTTTGCGCTTTTGCTTTTTTGTTAGGAAAACACCTTCACATATATTAGCTATAGCGACACCCCATACTTGAGTCCCATCAATCTGAAATAGAAGGGAGGAAACAGTTCTGAAGAGGAAACAAGCAGTTGGTCAACCATTTCTCTGTCTGATCAAACATACGAACAGACACCTACCATAATATAATATTACAGGGAGGACGAGAAAAGAGAATATAACATTCACTGTTATGCTGCCTTCGAGTTATTAAATTATCATCACGCGGCCGTTTGTTTGATTTGAGTTTGAGACCCTCGCCAACGAATTGTTACTTACATGATTCATTGACGGTTGATCAGGTGGTCTGGAAATCGGACTTCTGACCACGAGTAAACGTTCAAAATTTCGGCATGTCATAGGTTTGAAAACACATTTAATGTGCATAAATATCTAGCTATACATAAGTGTATACTGCATGGACAAGCAGCTTTTATTCCTTTTGCCCTATAAATTTTCCCCGTGGGTCTCTGCAATAGGAATAAAACGCAGTAAATTAATGTTTGTGTATGTGCTTATTGCCATGAGGTCAGGTCCCATGTCTCGTTCCTCCCTGCATATCATTTATAACTCAGAGCATAATCAAGTACTCATTTTACTGGTAGGTGAGCTGGAACATACCTATAACAAACATTTTCTCATTGCAAGGTTCATTTGCGTTTTGAAACTACCTTGATTGAACAAATAAACTGCGTTTGTCTTCTTTTTTCCGACAATTCAACTGAGCGTATCCATTACTTGTGTCCACAAGGGAATTAAGGCCAAAGAACAGGCTGCAGCTCATAGCGACAAAACTTGTCTTACTTTTCCGTCCAGCTGTGCCGCTTAGCGACGTAAGGAGTTGAAGGCGACCTTCTAGTGTCATGCGTGTTGCGCCAATCATTGTGAGCCCGGGGTGTTGTAGGATATCGCTTATGTCACATATACATATGTTATTTCGGTCTTCCTCGTGCGTGTAACTATATCGCCACGTGTAGTAAGTAAGGGTGCAGTGAACGTTTTTCAGGCTGCTTTCTCCTGAGTGGACCGGACCGTACTATTGTTTGTCTTAATAAGGATTCAGCAATACAGGGGGTATTTCTCACCAAATTTCTAATGTCTTCATTTATAATGTTATCTCTCTTGACTATAGCAATGACTTCTCTTAGACATTTGATTTCACACGTTGTAATGTGTCCCTTATGTGTCTTGGATAAGGACCAGGTTTGATATTGATAGCACAGGATTGCTGAGAATATGTTAATCAGTTACTGTTGTGTTACCAAGCTACTGTTCGAGTGTTTAAGCAGTTGAAAAGTGTCAGCCGGAGGCTTTTTACACCTGCTGGCTTTTTGACATCTAGCTTTCCATCTTCTCAAAATATTTACATGTATTTGAATTTGTTGACCAGTTGAAGTTGAATATTATTTACACGTATGTTAAGTATGGTATGTGGACATTGGTGTGCTGTTAAAAAGTATCATATTTGATACAGTTTTGGAATAGATTGCCTGACTTAATATTATCATATATGATAAAGATTTAATATATATTGTCAGACTTTATAGTATCATATATAATAAAATCTTAGAATAGATTGTCTGTCCTAGGGGTTATAATAGATCATACAGGTACATTGAGTGAGTAAGTCCAGATAGCAATGAAAAAGGCAAATGCTATGTTAGGTATGATAAAAAGAAATATTAAACATAGGAGCAAGGAAGTGAGTCAAACTGTATAAAGCATTGGTTATACCTAGATTGGAGTATTGTGTACAGGTTGGAGTCCTTATCGTAGAAGAAAAATATAAACATGCTGGAAAGAATTCAAAAAAGATCGACAACTCTGATAGAAGGATTTCAGAATAACAGTCATGAAGAAAGAAAAATCGGCCGACAGTGTCGAGAAAGGAAAAGAATTCGAGGTGACTTAATACAGGCTTATAAGATAATCAAAGGAAAGGATAAATTATACTATAACAAGTTCTTTTCAAAATACAGCCACCAACACGAACAAGAGGGCTTAGCTACAAATTAATTAAAGAAAGATCCAGATTAGATATAAGAAATATTTCTTTAGTGAGAGAGTGGTGAATACTTGGAATGCATTGCCATATGGTGTACTGGAGGCAGAGACAGTTAATGTATTTAAGTACAAATAAAGGCGTATAGCTTTTAGAACAAGTAAATGTAAATGAAGCTGGTTGTATACTTCTTCTTCTGCGTACACAGTCAGACAGTAACCATTATTTTTTCGAAAAAATCGGCGTCATCCTGAGGCTGTCGACACTGCCATAGAGCTTGTCTTGCAGTTCCACTGGTGATGGCCACATCTGCTCTCTCTGATCCTCGTGTGTCGGGCAGTTCTGCAGTAGATGTTCAGCGGTCATTTTACCGGTACCGCACGGGCATTCGTCGGTACCACCTATCTTTAATTTGTTGAATAGGTGGTACCTCAGTCTATTGTGGCCAGTGCGAAGTCTGAAGACAACGACCTGCTCTCTTCTGTTCAACTGGTAATAGACATCGTTTTTGGTGTAACCAGTATGTTCGGTTTCCCATTTGGTCATGTATCTGGCTTTGATAAGCCGTTTTGACTCTTCGTACGTCATACTAGTATCTGTTTGTGGTAGTCTTGCATCTTCTTTTGCCAGTCTGTCTGCCTCCTCGTTGCCTTGGATGTTGCAGTGTGATGGGACCCACTGTACCACTACCCTTTTTGGTGCGGACTATTGCACAGTTTGCAGAGTGCTGCTCTTAAGTCATTAAGCTCAGTGTCTTTCTGGCTTTTTAGCCCTGTGACTACGGCGAGAGCATCTGTAAGCAGGACTATATGGCTTTCATTTTCTTTGTGTGTCACCATTTCTTCCACTGCCACCCTCAGTGCCTCTGCCTCCGCTCTGAAATTGCTTGTGTACTTACCAGTAGCGAATGACAGTGTTATTTTTCTGCCATTTGGTAGGTTCAGGAATGCTCCTGCCCCTCCGTTCTGTGTAGTGTTTGTTACAGAACCGTCGGTGTATGCATGGGTCCAGTCCATGCTTGGGTAGCTTTTCGTTATGAAGCTTAGGGTAGTATCTCTCCTTTCTTTTTCAGTCTGGCAGTTTTTGTTTCCAATACCTGGTATATTTTCTACCACCTCTGGAAATAAATCCTGCCTCCAGGTAGGTTTTCGTACAGTAGTAATGGGTTTTGGTGTTGTTAGTGCGTTTATGGGATCTTCGTGCATCTTTGCTTTGGCTATTTCTGCAAAGTTTCTCCGCTTTAGTTTCCCATTTTCCAAATTGTTTAGTCTCTGGTGCATTGGATGGTCAGTCAGTCTTCGGAGTTTCTCTGACTGCAGCTGGGCTCTGCAGTCTCTTCTATCGGTCATGGATTGCAGTTTTGTAATCTTTTCAAGTTCTACAATTGGCGTTGACTTCATGCCTCCTGTTATAACTCTCATGGCTTGGTTTTGAAGTTTGCTAACTTTATCGAAGTTCGCCTTTGCTGCTGTTGTCCATGCCGCAATGCCATACTCGAGAACTGGTCTCACTCTTCCAGTGT
Organism: Ariolimax columbianus; assembly: GCA_036924085.1. NCBI lineage: Eukaryota > Metazoa > Mollusca > Gastropoda > Stylommatophora > Arionidae > Ariolimax > Ariolimax columbianus. The sequence goes on along the minus strand of JAVGWX010000004.1, from coordinate 92,932,618 downwards.
ACAGTTTCTTTAGTATGCTTTCGTCTGCTCCCCAGCTTGTGCCAGCAAGTTTCCTGATGATTGCCATGCTTTCTCTGGCTCTCATTAGGTTTCTCTCGATCTGACTTTTCCATGTCATGCGCCGATTAAATGTGACTCCCAGATAGTTTGGGTTGTCGTTTGGCTGCAGGAATTTGCCATTTAAACTTAATTTGGTATTTTGGGGTTTGATTGAAAGCGAGAATATTGTGCATGTGGTTTTCTCCTCGTTTATTTTGACCAGCCGTGAGTTCGCCCACTCTTCCAGCGACGGTAGGGCCTGCTGCATCCGATTTCTTGCTATGGTGAGATTCTTTTCAGAGGTCCACATAGCTAGATCGTCTGCAAACATTGAGCTATGGACTCTTCTTGGTATATTCTCTGTAATGTCGTTTATATACACCAGGAAGAGTGTGGGTGACAGTACTCCCCCTTGGGGTACTCCCTGCTCGAGTGTCACCTTTTTGCTCATCTGCCCTTGTACTTGGACTCGGGCCGTTCTGTTTTTGAGGTAGTGGTTGATCCACTTGTACATTTTCCCACAAACATCACTTCTTCTTAGCTTGACTCTAAGTCCATCTTTCCAGACTTTGTCAAATGCCTTTTCCAGGTCCACCCAAACAGCTAGTGTGTGTTTCTGTGCCTGGTATGCATATTCTATTTCCTGGGCTATGAGGATGACCTGGTCCTCAGTGGATCTGTGCTGTCTAAAGCCGGCTTGCTGTGGAATTAGTATTCGTTTTTCTTCCAGATGCCACATCAGTCTGGTGCTTATCATACGTTCCATCAGTTTGCCGACACAGCTCAGTAGGCTGATAGGTCTGTATCCATTTGGATCTGTTTTGTCCTTTCCTTTTTAGAATACATTGTCTGACTTAATAGTATCATATATTATAAAGTGTAAGAATATATTTTCTAACTTAATAGTATCATATATGATGAGATGTTAGAATAGATTGTCATACGTTGAAAACGCCCTAGATTACCTACATGTGCGGTGTGTGAAGACTAATCAGAAAGTCACTATTAATAACTTGCAGCAAGTCATCAAACATTGCGTAGAAAGAACTCGTAGCAATGACTAGGGTATGTGAAGTATTTTTACGCTTGTGTGTCCGACACAGCCGCAAATAGAAGAGTAGTACAGTAGCGTGACATTCATGTCCTAAGAGACGACTAATGAGGATTGATCAAGGGCCAGCTACTCCATCATGTCGGAACTAAATCACATACCAACAAGAAGAGATGACCTCTACTCTCCATACTAGACGAAGATAGAGTTAGGAAGAACGTCTTTTGATTTCACCTCAGCTTTTATTACGACAACTAGCGTCAAACGGAATCACTTTTGGGGTAGTGGAATAAATGCCGCCTTCCCTTACAGTCACAACGAAGTCAACAGAAACTACTTATTTGGATTCTACAGATATATTCATATATATATCATATTCCTTTAAATAGATTTATTGAGTGCAAAGTGTAATCAGATTTTGGTGAAATAGTGATCAACACTCCACCTCATGTCCACGGTCCTGCTTTTGGAAACAGTCTTGTCACAACAGTCTGACTATAGAGGTAGGGATTAGCACTAAAAATGTCCCTATCTATTTATCTATCTATCTATCTATCTATCTATCTATCTATCTATCTATCTATCTATCCATCCATCCATCCATCCATCCATCCATCCATCCATCATCCATCCATCCATCCATCCATCCATCCATCCATCCTTCCATCCATCCATCCATCCATCCATCCATCCATCCATCCATCCATCCATCCATCCATCCATCCATCTATCTATCTATCTATCTATCTATCTATCTATCTATCTATCTATCTATCTATCTATCTATCTGTCTGTCTGTCTGCCTGCCTGCATGTCTGTCTCTCTGGCTGTCTGGCTGTCTGCCTATCTTTCTTCAGTCTATTTGTGATGTTAGATGTCGTGGAGAAGTGGAGGCCTCCTTTGTTTAATTCTTTTGGCAGGCGAAAATTCGCTGGTGACTTGCCACTTTCTGTTACCAACCATTAGGTTGGTAGCCCCTGGAATGTACCTATTTATGGGACTGGTGATGCTGGAAACGTAAATTAGAGCAAGGTAGTCCCACAGCCTATCAGGCGCCATCTATGCAGCTCAGCTAACCACATATCAAGACCCGATGCTATAGCCTGACAGTCCCCTGTTTGCGTAAGTTCTCTGTGGGGTGATATTCCCTAGAATAATTTGAGTATATTTTTAACTTAAATTGTTCCCGAGCAGCGACCGTTAGGCCTATTCTTTTCGATTGTATTCTTCCAAGGGATTTTTAACGTGTGCACCACTACACATCGGCGTCTAATCACACTACTCAGAAGTCAGGATATATTTTTATCGGATGATCCGCGTGTGCACTTACCATACATGTTGTAAACGACAATAAACAGAATTGCACAGAAACATCCTTACAAGTTACAAGACCACATACATGTTTTGATGAAGTCCTCTTGCTAGGAGAACAACTGGAGTGAAAATGGTCACATAGTGCTTCAATCTTAAAACAAGAAAGTGTACACAACGACATATTCGCTGTACGCAGAGGACCATGACCAATCAATATACGAAAGGTGTCGAGTCCAATTGGACGACCAGTTCCTTCATACTTTGATTGAAGCCACTTTCACCAACAAGACTTTTCCACTTCCAGCCTGGATATTATATTCCTAAAGTGCCGAGTCTTTTCGGCTATGTCAAATGAACGAGGCAGTACAGAAGTTCCACCACCGAAGATTGGACCGAGAACTGTGTCTATTACAGCTCGAGGAACAAACCCTTTACGGCCCAATTGTATTCGAACAAGTCCGTCTACTAAACCTGCAGCTGCTGTGTATTCAACAACTGATGTCTTGTTTCTGTAAGAGACAATCACTTGAGTTAGAGTAAGAAATCCAGCACAGAACGCCCCAATGTTTGCCGCTAATGTTGCCGTAACTGAAGCCATCATCCACACAGTCATGCATCTTTCTGTCAGCTTCAATACGAGTCATGAATGCAGTTGCATTATGTTTCCTGATGAAATCATCTTTTTTTGTTTATTTTCATGATGGCACACACTTGAGGAAGAAGCTCATACAGAAAACCTGTTTAAGAACAGCTATTATGTTAAATATCTCGGGCTAGACTCTCCTTTTTGCTTTTCTCGGAATATCAGAAGCACTCTTTCCCTAACCGATTCTTGAGAAATATAGGGTCTCGCCAGAGCTTCCCAATACATGACACTGAGTAATATGTAACTGTTCATTACCTGCGCCAGTTGTAGCAGTATTATCTGGAGTACGCGTATCATATACGTTGACTATGCCATCATCACAGTTACTTTTTGTTTCCATTGCATAAACTTTAGTAAACATGTTAAATTATTAGATTATAGAGTTCTTTAAATTGACGTTGGTGCTAGCAGACTTTCAGCTGTAGTCCGCGGACAATCCTGTTTACCCACTTTGAAACAGTAGGAAGGTAATAATGATATTATTTTAAGAGTTGAGAAAGGCTGATTTAAAGAAGCTTTTATTGCAGTGCAGACATGGGCATCTAGGGAAACAAAATGTGTGACAAAAATAAATGTCAACGCCAATGGAAAGTCTGCTCTACTTTATGGTTCAGGGCAACAAAGACGTAAACAAGTTAATTTGTTCAAATACTATTTGACCTTAATTTATCTTGTGTTATTTCAACATGGATAATAAACGTGTAAGTTATTGTAGTAGTTATTATCTGTTTTCGTAATGGCTATATGTGTTAAATACGATCCACGTTATTTATGTTTATGTTCGTGTGGGGTTCATTTGAGGTTTCTTGAACAGGCTGTTTGATTTAATTTATCTTTTATGTTTTGTTTTGTCAATGAACCTGAGCAAAACGTAAGAAATTATTTTCTTAAAATAACTAGTAGGCGTACAAATAAATATAAGCGATGGCTACAAACAATGATGTTAAATTACATGAAATCACAAACTAGAACATGCACCCATCAACAACACTGGAATGTAAATAAAGACAGAGATGGGATTAGGACTTCATTCGGGTGTCTGTCACATCATGAAATCAATAGACCGTGCGTCCTTTTCCGTTTTGCGTTCATATTAAGCTTACTCTCTGCAATTATAAATAATTGTTTTTCTCTTGGGCAACTGTTGGATACGATCATGATGCCCTATTCATTATATGTGGCATGAAGACAATGTCCAGTGTGCGCCACGGTACCCTTCAATTTAGAAGAAATAATATGGCCCACTATACTGTACAATGCGCGTCATAAAAGGTGATTGACCTGAGCAGCATAAAACATTAAAATATAAGACAAAGTACTATAGCAATCAATCAGGGCAAGAGTAGACATTGCTGCTTTAGATATGTGATTCTTACACGAAGAGCAACTGTAATGGTTGCGCCATGATCATATTGATGTCATCATACGTCTAGTGGTGATCCCTGCTCCTAGTGGGGGTACATGCTCCTGATGGTTGTCCCATGCTCCTGGTGGTAGCCCTTTGCTCCTAGTGGGGGTCAATGCTCCTACTGGTGGTCCCATGCTCCTGGTGGTAGCCCTTTGCTCCTAGTGGGGGTCAATGCTCCTACTGGTGGTCCCATGCTCCTCGTAATAGTCTCATGCTCCTCGTAGTTGTTTCATGCTCTTAATGGTGTTCTCATGCTGCTTCTCGCGTCCCCGTGTACCAACCAGTAGTCAGATGCACCTCTCAGTGGTCTCATCCTAGTTGCGTACAGAGGTAGTATTGTTAGTTATACATGGCAATGTTGTAGATCCAATAATCAACATCCAGAGCCGAAGTCTTAAATAAAGCTGTAAAGTTTTCATCCCTGCCACCGGTTGATCAAAAAGAACTATTGAAAACGTTTGTTACGTTTTCAAAAGCTGATTTGTATTTTAATTACTCGGACACACTTTTTTTTTTTTGGGGGGGGGGGGGGGGAGAGGGGGATGTTGGGGGAGAGGGGGGGAGGCACATTTTGGTGAATTACTGACAGATCCTGAGGTAAGCTGTACGAATACAGGTTCCTTGATCCAATCTGGTTTCATGTCCCAATAACTCGAAAGTGTGATACAATTAGAAACCTAGGCTGTAACTTCAGGGGTATGCGACCTTCAGTCCTCAACCCTTTAAATATGCATGTACAATCATAATAAACAAAACATTGGTACTTTGTTTTCTTTTTTCGCATTTGTTTTCTTTTGTTTGTTTTTTGTTGTTGTTGCTGTGAACGCCTTTCACAAAGTAAGCAAGTTATTAACCCCAGGAAAATTTATTAAGTTGACAAATAGAGCAAGTAACTATGAAGTGTACACATTATAACTCTACCCACCTTTGAAACTAGACAGCTGCTGCTTCTAAAAAAAAAGAGCTTTTCTGTACATACATGACAATACATGAACACACTGCTGTTAACGTTTGGTTTGTGCTAGGCTCTCAGTAGTGACGTAACTATCTCAATAAAGGCCCTGGAGCTGGTTTTTCTGGCAGGACCCTTCCCTCCAACATTTACTTCACTAAATCCAATCGTCACAGCATATGTAATGATTTTCAAATGGTTATTTATAGATCAACATGCCTTCAAGTTCAGAATTTCTTTCTGCGGCACACCTTTTCTGCAAAAATAGTAACAACGTCCATTTCTATTTTGTGTCAATTTTCTATATTGAGAATGGCTAATCCAGATAGTCTGTCTTGCAACATGGTAACACGTAGATAGTTTTCGATGAGTTTAAGCTTTGAAAACAACCTCTCCGCTGTTGCCATAGTTACTGGTAAAGTGAGGAAGAAAAAATAATATATAGCGACGATGTCCGGGAATGATGTAGCGAGAGAAGTACTTTCGATAATCAATACATGACTCAACTTTTTAACAATTTTTTTAACTTAATCTCTTATTTGAGAACCAGTCTAAAGCTTTGTAACTGCTCAAAGAACTATGGTGATGTGTCATTTGAATACTGCAGCTGCTCTAGAAAACGTTGGTGATATGTCACTTGAATGCTGCAGTTGCTTTGTTGATTTTGAGAACAGTTCATCATCAGTGGCGGCAGTAAATTCACGAGGCTGCAGTACGCCAAATGTATCTACCATAACTTGTATTCCTCTGGACAATGAACAACCTGATTGATGTATATGTCTAGATTGTTGTAAACTACATTTACTTTGAATTGCATTTCTGGATCCGTGAGTCTGCTACAATTGCATAACTGATCAAACTGCATCTATGCTTTTGGGATTCGTTAACCATTTCCAAAGGTGATCTGTACACCCCATTGTTCGGCAAGAGAAACTGCTATTTTATTAGCATTTTTTGTATTCATCTGAATTGTTTCTGAAGGTTGACATGAGTTCAACCAGATTGTGTGCCAGATTTGAAATCATAATTAAGTCAATTGTATCAGTCTGTAGCATTTTTGAAAAAAAGAAAACAACACATTCCAGAGATACTAATCTTTTGAAGTCTGAGTTCTTCATCAATGATGCATTTTTTTTCTCTCAACCCGATTTATATTTATTAATGCTTTCACTATATATACATAGTGACAGTCTTTTGCTATTACACTCTTCAAGGTTAGACCATCTTGTTGGACACGATATCCTGCGATTGATATTCGACACAGTTGGAAACGGTGATAGTATATACCCTATTTTGATGCTGTCATAGAAGAACGTTTAGAGTGTTTGTTTAACATTAAACAATTTTTAATACTTTTTGAACTTGAGAAAATGCATCATTCAGAACCAAATTCAGATTATATGCAACACAATAAACTTATGGTGCGTTGGCCCTTGTTCCAAAATACGTGATTGAGGCACTTTATTAAAGGCCTTTACAAAATCTAGATAAAAAAACATTCACTGGCTTCCCGTTATCTATCATTTTTAGTAACCTCCTCCATGAATTTTAAAAGATTTGTTAAGCACGATCTCCCTCTAGTAAACCAACGCTGATTATTTATGATTAGATTAAACTAAATGCATTGCGATGTTTTTATTAATTATTGACTCTAACAGTTTACGTACTATGCTCGTTAAGCTCCCTGGTCTATAATTTGCTGGATCTGATTTGTTGCTCTTTTTGAAAAAGGTGGTCACTCCTGCATTTTCCAATCCCTTGAAACAATCCATTTTGCAAGTGATTGAGCAATGGTTTTGCTTGTTGGCCTTTAAATAAAAAAATAGCAGTTTTGGATGAATACCATTTTGACCCGAACATTTATCCACTTTCAACCACTCCAATTTAAACAAAAAACCCATTTCATCTGTAGTACAGATTGATTTTAATCCAACTGTATCCATATTTCTTTGGGAAATATATATAGGCTCTGGGATCTTGGAGCAGCCTTCTTTTGTGTAGACTGCAAAATTACTGATTGAGTAGATTAGCTGCCTCTCTAATCTCACTTATTATTTTACCTGTGCTATCTATGAGATGACTTTGTTTGCATTTCGTTCTTTGTTTATGTTTAACATAAAAAAGAAGCTTTTACTTTCAGTCCTAATCCTATGAACTGGGTTTTTAAAGTATATTTGTTCTGCTTTATTCACTTTCTGAGCTATGTTTTGCTTGTCCAAATATTTTTAATATATTACTTTTGATTTAACTGCATCTATAGGGAGAAAGACTAACGTCTGGTTCAGGCAAAACATACTGATCAGACATGTTAATCAGGGTCAGTCAAAACATACTGGCCAAGACCTTCACCTCGACTTCTTAGTAGGATCCCTGGAAACGGACTGTTTTCATGGCAGCCTGGCTAACGAGGTGAGGGATCGACGTAATTCCCATAGTAGTGGATGGAACGCAGATGAAGCCGAACATAGCTCAACTGCATGGAGGACCTTGGTCCACCTTCATCAGCACGCTCGGAATGTGAGGAAAGCTGCTGCAACCGGTCACTTAACGTCCTTTTCAGGGCGCACAAAAACGTAACCTACTCGATGTGGGCATTCGCAGATAACAACCTGCCTCAACGGATGATCTGATGGTCACTTGAGCCAAATAGTTTCCCAACGGTCTCGTTTTCAATCAATGTTCCCTCTGTAGTAAATACTAGGTTCATTTGTTTTTGCCTCTCGTAGGATATTCTACATGTTGAATAAAAAAAATTGCATATTATGCACTTCACAAACGGTTTTGAATCGGCTGCGATGAAAATTAATACAATTATAGGAGTAACAGAAAAGGAGTTTCAGATGATATGTGTAAGATGACAGCAATATCAGAAAGAGGAGGTTGAGATGGAATGTGTGATATAATACGACTAACAGGAAGAGGAGTTTCAGTGTTATTGAGTTAGCCACTTGGAGCAACATACAGATTAGTTCGGAAGTAATTGAGTGTAATTTTTGACAAAACTTCTGTCTTAGATGCGACTGTTGACGCATATTATTCAGCTCCGTTGAATAAAATACTCAGCGCTATATTATTGGGCTCATTCCACGAGTCTTCCTTTTTTTAGTATCATCGCTAGGTCTATTTGGACGCTCCTATTTTCACAAGTTCATTACGTATTCTGTTATTTTTTCTGTCTGTCCTTCGTTAATCTATGACTTCAAATTCTCTGTTATTAATCGAGGCCAACGCAACATTTATAAATGTGTACTTCTTGAATTATTTGACGGAAACAGTGCATTAGCTGCAGGGACAGTGTCTCAAAGTTGACTGCAAGAGTCAGGGCCAGCGAGCCAGAGCTGCAAATACACTTCTCCACCTTCATGCGGTGATCCTAGATAACAGGCAGGCTGGCTAAAGAGAAGTTATCGAAGAAAGAAAGCTAAGCCAGCACCCAAAAATCTCTGCTGGAGTCGGATGTGTCGGACCGAACGGTGTAAATAACGCATTTCGTTCTCCGGACATCCTTCTGCTTGCAAAACCCTTTTCAGGGCTCGGTAGTTGAGAATTGAGAACGAACGACACAGATGAATTATCTGACCCTGAACGTTTATGATCTTTTAATGTTTAGTGATTATCCTCATTACCTTTCAGTCATATAGTAAAAGTCCATTAAGAGGGATGTGCTTACGGCTTCCAAACTAATCATGTAAAAAACATTGCCCTAATAATCAGCCCCTCTAAAAGCTTGCACAGGCTTACTGTCAAATTACAAGCTGCTATTAAGATCTTTGCTTTACCACCTCGGAGAAATAGTGAACGATTGCAAATGCTTGGAAATAGGCTTCCCTTAAAATGGACCAGCTGTATTGGTGGGTTATGCTTCAACTGAAGCGAAACGGTGAATGAATTAATAAATTATTATTTCCTTTACTTTTTTTACGCTGGTTTTTTAAGCTAATCTACAATCATTGATTTTTTACTAACTTCAATGTTCGTCTGTGGTTAATTGTACGTGTATTGCTTGTTATTTATACATCAACATACATATTATCATCTGTAAAATCAAGATCATCAAAGTGTTTAATAAATTTAAATATGCATTGTATTCCTGGTTTCCTGCTACTAGATGTTTGTCGCTACCTAAAGCTAATGTAATATGTCGTATCATCAACGCTCAGACACGCGCCTGAGAACACCCAGAAGAAGAGAAGCACTTAAAAGCATTAGAGCACCTGTCAAAGTAAAAAAGAACAGAAAGTAGGGAGAATCTTTTTCTCATTAGTGGAGCTGAAGAAGACAGCTCAAAATATACATTAATGGAGAGTAGTTGTAGAGCTGTGCTCTGAGGGAGAAAATATACACACACCACACCACACAACCACACATACACACACACACACAAACACACACACATACACACACACGCAACAGTAAGTCTCGACAAATCAAAGTCCAAGATTTACATATAATCGAAAATATTTGATCATTTCTCTATACAGTATTTAGTGATGCCAACAGACGACATCAGCAGAGAACAAATTAAATAAACATTTGGAAATGAGGTTTCTAATATGCATGTGGATTTCTCTGGTAGGACTGGCAACCTCCCAGGCACAAAGTGAGTGATACTATCTGAAATGTGTGTTATTCTATAAATAAATGTAATATTAAATTGTCAGAATTGTTTTATATTTAGCAAAAGCACACAATGATATATATACATTTGGTGAGTACTGTTACGGTTCGTCATTCAATTTAAAGATGTCCTATTTTGATGAGATAAGAAATAGGGAACACAGTACAGGGCACATTAGTATGAATCAGCATCATTGTCAGACGTTGTTCGTCCCTAGTCAACATGTGTTTCAACACCTTCTTTTCTTGTTCATTACTCCTCAGTCAACTTTAAGCTACTTTTTTTTTTTATCTAAACGTGGGATTGAACCCAAACAAAGTTTGATTAACAGATGGTTATCCTATCAAGAGGGATTCCAAGTAGGGGAAGAAATTAAAATATATGTAAACACTCCTGACCTCCCTTGAGACTATGGGATGCTAATTTTTTGCAGGAATCAAACACCATTACGCGCCTTCGTTTCTTGAAAGGCGAACATCTTACCTCTCAGCTCTCCCGCCTTTGGGACTCACATTTGGCGATTAACAGTAAGTTTGTGGGTGGTTTCCTTCTTATGTCATATTAGCACTGGGGAAGGTGTAGCTCTTAGGTGTCGCTGCCTCCAGGATTTTCTCTGTTGATATTTAGCTACCCAGCAGCATAATGACCTGCCCTCTGCTTTTGGCCGTGCTGGTTTTGGCTATGAGGTATGTTACGTCAAATATAGACTTACCATCGAGACCGTTACTATTCTTTACATTTTTCGAATAACCAATACTGACAATATCAATTTAAATAACAGTTATGAACTTAAAAATACCTTCAATTTCATTGTTTAATGATTAATATTCTGACATTCTGTTCTGTGAGTGAAAGCTAACACCATGTTCATGTCATGACTGAAGACCTCTACACGAGTTGTTTTGGACAACAGCACCATGTTGTGAGAGATCTGGAATTGTCTAAAAAATAAATCAGAGCTCATGTGTTCCAAACTGCAGCAATGGCATCTTCCAAAAGAGAATGTGCATGTTTCTGTATTTCGTGCCTTCGCAAAAAGATCTGCTTCCTTATTTTAAAATGACGGATAACCTCATTGCTTATTGTGGATCTGTTGGCATTACGACAAATCAACTACGTGTATGACGATTAGAGGCTGTTCAAGTTGAGCTTATACTCGGTGCTGCTCCATAATGGTAAAGTGTTACCATCTATTCTATCTATCTAGTATGCAGTCCGCGTAAATAAAGAGTTCATCAACATGAAAAACTGTTATACACCATCAGCTATGACAAGAATGAGTGGCAGATTTGTGATGACCTGAAAGTCATTACCATCTTGATGAGGCTACAGAAGAGTTACACACAGTTTTGCTATTTCCTCTGTCTTTAGGGCATCCGTGTCAAGACTTTCCAATACGAAAAAAAAAGAATAAAAAATTGACACCAACTACAATCACTTGAATCAGGGAAAATCAAAATCTGGGGCTAGTCTCTCGGTGGCACGATTGACTCGCATCCAGTTTTCGTACAGCGATCTGCGTCCCGCCAGATGGAGTGAGAGCGCGTGCTTGCCTAACAAGCTCGCCCGCCTCTCCCCGGCACTGTAGCTGGACCAATTTTGTGAAGTCGTACCGCTGGTAACGGTACGTTACTGTAGTCCTTACGAGAAGCTCTATCAGTCAGTGTGGTTCGTCTCGCTTGTGGTCGTTCTCTCGCAAGGAACTTTGGATCGGCGAATGGAAAACATGAATCGTGCCTAAAGGCCCTGTCCTCGCCTGACCAACCGGTCGGAGAAGGGAAGGCCGGCAGTCAAAAATCGTCTCCAGTCCGAGTGAAAATCATCGCCAGGGCCGTTGGGATTCGTTCTGCACAGAGCGCTGCCATCCCTCCCCAAGGGAGCCGGGTCGGTAGGTTAATGTGTGTACGGGCCCCTGTCAGGCCGTCCTAGTTCGACCAATTGAGGGATGGAACAACCGTCCTTCCGTCCGTCAGTCGGTCCCTGCGGCCGTTCTGGTAATGCTTTTTACACATCCATATATCGCCGGCCGGTGTGTGTGTGGTTCATCCGTCTCCGACAGATATCTGGTTGATCCTGCCAGTAGTCATATGTTTGTCTCAAAGATTAAGCCATGCATGTCTAAGTTCACACTGTTTCACGGTGAAACCGCGAATGGCTCATTAAATCAGTCGAGGTTCCTTAGATGACACGATCCTACTTGGATAACTGTGGCAATTCTAGAGCTAATACACGCTTACAAAGCCCCGACCCTCGCGGGAAGAGCGCTTTTATTAGTTCAAAATCAATCGTCGTTTCTGTTCGCGGGGTTTCGGCGTCCCCACTGGTGGCTCTGAAAAGATTTGTGCTGATCGCATGGCCTCATGTGCCGGCGACGCATCTTTTAAATGTCTGCCCAATCAACTGTCAATGGTACGTGACATGCCTACCATGTTTGTAAAGAGTAACGGGGAATCAGGGTTCAATTCCGGAGATGGAGCATGAGAAACGGCTTCACATCCAAGGAAAAGCAGCAAGCGTGCAACTTACCCACTCCCGGCACGGGGAGGTAATGACGAAAAATAACAATACGTGACTCTTTCGAGGCTTCGTAATTGGAATGAGTACACTTTAAACCCTTTAACGAGGATCTATTGGAGGGCAAGTCTGGTGCCAGCAGCCGCGATAATTCCAACTTCAATAGCGTATATTAAAGATGATGCAGTTAAAAAGCTCGTAGTTGGATCTCGGGCCGTCCGGCTCGCGCCGGTTCACTGCCTGTTGTCTCCTGCCCTACCGTCTGCCGGCTCCCTCCCGCGGGTGCTCTTCGCTGAGCGTAAGGGTGGCCGGCGCGTTTACTTTGAAAAAATTAGAGTGTTCAAAGCAGGCCTCGGCTGCCTGAATAATCGTGCATGGAATAATGGAATAGGACCTTAGTTATATTTTGTTGGTTTTTGTTGGACAAATGGGGGCATTCGTATTGTGGAGTTAGAGGTGAAATTCTTAGATCGCCGCAAGACGAGCTACTGCAAAAGCATTTGTAAAAAATGTTTTCATTAAACAAGAACGAAAGTCAGATGCGCGAAGACGATCAGATACCGTCGTAGTTCTGACCATAAACGATGTCGACTAGCGATACGCAGGAGTTGCTTCGATGACTCTGCCAGCAGCTTCCGGGAAACCAAAGTGTTTGGATTCCGGGGAAGTATGATTGCAAAGCAGAAACTTAAAGGAATTGATGGAAGCGAACCACCAGGAGTGGAGCCCGCGGCTTAATTTGACTCAACACGCCAATACTGAAAAGATTGACAAGCTGAGAGCACTTTCGTTGGGTCTAATAGGTAACGTGTGCTGGAATTACCCTCTTAATGAAAGAGCGTTGCTACGGAAATCCTGCTCTCCCTTGAGGAATTGCAGTTTTCAGACACTTGGTCATTGACTGACTAATAAGCTCTTTCTTAATTCGTTGGGTCTAATAGTGAACAGGTGCTGGTATTAGACCCTCGGAAGACAGGTCAGTTTTACCCTACTAATGACAGGGCGTTGCTACGGATATCCTGCTCAATACGAGAGGAATCGTAGGTCTAGGACATTTGGTCCACGTGCTTGGCTGATAAGCCAATGATGCGAGGCTACCATCTGAGGGATTACGGCCGAACGCCTCTAAGCTGGAATCCCGCCCTAAATCTCAGCACCACTGCGATTGGAGGTACCTGGGGATCGCGTCACAGCCCGACCCGGTCGAGCAGCAGAAAGAGGTCTCTGTCGTCCTCCGATCAAAGCGGGCAGAAAGCTGCTCGATATTTACCCCATACGGCGTTGAGATGTGAAAACACTAGTAGAAGACTTAGTTCTCGGTCGGGGTGTCGTAAGCAGTAGAGCAGCCACCTCACTGCGAACTGTTGAGACGCAGCCCTTGATCATGAAATATGTCCGCACACCAGGCAAACAACATCTCCGTGCCATGACCAGGCTTGTCCCCTGGTTAAATACACTCCTGCCTCGCTCTTTACCTCTGTCTGCTATCAGTCATCCCAATGGACGCAGAAGATATGCAGGCCAGCAGGCATTGCACCTCTGCCCTATTGTGACAACCTCCCAGGTGGCGGGGAATGCTAGGCGTACCATCACTGCAGATGAGCCGAGAAAATAAAAGGAGCAAGGAGATACCTCACTCTCATACATATGCTACGTTTCTGGCAGGACGTGACGATCCTGGGTCACAGACACACTGGACTCTCTCTCTTCCGAGATATTTGAAAAAACTAGTACATACAGTCAATTATATCATATCATATCATTGCCGCACCCACACGAGTGGAGAAGACTCGATAGTCCTGCAAGACAACTTCCCTAAGAGAGACAACTCTGACCAAAAACAACTGCTGCCTTGCAGATAGGCTGGGGACAGCCAAAGGCTAAGGAGGGGATCCCTACAGAAACGCCTGTTGAAATCAGGTGTCCTGGGCCACAGGCTTCACAAAGTAAAACTGCAACGTTTATCGCTGTAACCAGCGTACGAAGAATAAGAAGAATCAGGGAAAATAATATACATATCGAACCACTTGCAGATTCCCACAATATCGTGTGCCCTAGTCTCCACGTCAAACTTTGGCTAATGAAAAACTTTGTGAAGCTCATCTGGGCAATGGGGCAGGGTGTTTATATTTTCGTGATAAATGTCCAAGACTTAGTGAGGCCAAGATCAAGGAAAGTAAATTTGTCGTTCAACAAATACGCCAGCTCTTTTTCCTGGTAATTTATTTTCATAAACATCAAAATAAAAACTAACAATTTGTAAAGTACGTCAAATTAGAAGTTGTTCTTGTAGATAAAATACAATAGCATAATCATGAGAAATAATTAATATTAAAATGACCCAAAAAATAAGCAAAGAATAGTAGCACTGTAACTGCCATAAATGTCAGAATAGAGTAAAGAGTGTTGGGAGTGTGGATGACTACCCCATCGTGCAGAAACTTTAAGAGGCTAGAAAAGTTCAAGAAGACTATATACCAACGACAGAAGAGGGGAGTTTAAGTTAGCAGGTAAAGTAAAGTAAAGTGAAGTAAAGTAAAGAAAAGTAAAGTAAAGAAAATGTCTTGTTAAGAAGTAATCTTTTGGAGAGCAATGAGTTTAGTCCGGGGAGAAAGACAGCGAACCACGTGACAAGATGTCAGTAAAATGATGATGGTTGGAAGACATTCACGTACAGTTGAGGTTAATATGGCTGGTCCAATAAACCGACCTGGGTTCGTCACTGCGTTTATGTCAACTCGTCATTGTGATTTATTCTTTGCAAGAAGGAGAGGAAGACCTAAGTTGCGAGGATAGATACTTTTCATAAATAAAAAGGTAAACATCACCAGAGAGAGAAATACGGACGGCTTGTAAAGGGAAGTAGAAAAATATATTTCATCATAAAATGTCACCTCTTCCTAGATTACATGAAGCATAGAAATGTGTTGCTGTGTATCATAACAGTGCACGTTGGCATAAATATTTAAAAAAGAGAAGGTACTGTATTGTTGCGATTCTAAAACGTACTTTTCCTATTTAAAGGTTTTTTAAAAAAAGATCGAGAGCGCTTTACAATCAAAGGTGTCTTATAGTTGCAGTGTAAAAGAAAGATTCCTGGCGTCAAATGGGCGTAACTTCACTCGGCATGTCATTACTTAGAGTTTGTACACATTTAGTAGTGTGACTTCCCTTGTTCGTCATGTCGCATCATTTAAGTTTCTTTCATTTTGATCCCTTCTTGCGGTGCTCCACTGGTTGTTGTTGGTTCATCTCCCAAAGGTCTTCATTCCTCCCATTGTCTTGTCGGTCTGTATCAGTTATCCTCTGTAGATATTTATTAAAGAACGTCTGGAGTTTCCTCTGTATTGTCTTTATCGTTCTCCAAGTTTCTGCTCCGTGCACGAGTACTGACTTTACACTGGAATTAAATAATGGTAACTCTGTTTTTGTCTTTATTTCTTCTTCTTCTGCGTACGCAGTCAGACAGTAACCATTATTTTTTCGAAAAAAGCGGCGGTCATCCTGAGGCTCTCGCCACTGCCGTAGAGCTTGTCTTGCAGTTCCACTGGTAATGGCCACATCTGCTCTCTCTGATCCTCGTATGTCGGGCAGTTCTGCAGCAGATGTTCAGCGGTCATTTTACCAGTACCGCACGGGCATTCGTCGGTACACCCTATCTTCAATTTGTTGAATAGGTGGTACCTCAGTCTGTTGTGGCCAGTGCGAAGTCTGAAGACAACGACCTGCTCTCTTCGGTTCAACTGGTAATAGGCATCGTTTTTGGTGTAACCAGTATGTTCGGTTTCCCATTTGTTCATGTATCTGGCTTTGATAAGCCGTTTTGACTCTTCGTACGTCATACTGGTATCTGTTTGTGGTAGTCTTGCACCTTCTTTTGCCAGTCTGTCTGCCTCCTCGTTGCCTTGGATGTTGCAGTGTGACGGAACCCACTGTACCACTACCCTTTTTGGTGCGGACTGCTGGCACAGTTTGCAGAGTGCTGCTCTTAAGTCATTAAGCTCAGTGTTTTTCTGGCTTTTTAGCGCTGTGACTACGGCGAGAGCATCTGTCAGCAGGACTATATGGCTCTCATTTTCACTGTGTGTCACCATTTCTTCCACTGCCGCCCTCAGTGCCTCTGCCTCCGCTCTGAAATTGCTTGTGTACTTACCAGTAGCGAATGACAGTGTTATTTTTCTGCCATTTGGTAGGTTCAGGAAGGCTCCTGCCCCTCCGTTCTGTGTAGTGTTTGTTACAGAACCGTCGGTGTATGCATGGGTCCAGTCCATGCTTGGGTAGCTTTTCGTTATGAAGCTTAGGGTAGTATCTCTCCTTTCTTTTTCAGTCTGGCAGTTTTTGTTTCCAATACCTGGTATATTTTCTACCACCTCTGGAAATTTATCCTGCCTCCAGGTAGGTTTTCGTACAGTAGTGATGGGTTTTAGTGTTGTTAGTGCGTTTATGGGATCTTCGTGCATCTTTGCTTTTGCTATTTCTGCAAAGTTTCTCCGCTTTAGTTTCCCATTTCCCAAATTGTTTAGTCTCTGGTGCATTGGATGGTCCGTCAGTCTTCGGAGTTTCTCTGACTGCAGCTGGGCTCTGCAGTCTCTTCTATCGGTCATGGATTGCAGTTTTGTAATCTTTTCAAGTTCTACAATTGGCGTTGACTTCATGCCACCTGTTATAATTCTCATGGCTTGGTTTTGAAATTTGTTAACTTTATCGAAGTTCGCCTTCGCTGCTGTTGTCCATGCCGCAATGCCATACTCGAGAACTGGTCTCACTCTTCCAGTATACAGTTTCTTTAGTATGCCTTCGTCTGCTCCCCAGCTTGTGCCAGCAAGTTTCCTCATGATTGCCATTCTTTCTCTGGCTTTCAGTTGGTTTCTCTCAATCTGACTTTTCCATGTCATGCGCCGATCAAATGTGACTCCCAGATAGGTTGGGTTGTCGTTTGGCTGCAGGAATTTGCCATTTAGACTTAATTTGGTACTTTAGGGTTTTAATGAAAGCGAGAATATTGTGCATGTGGTTTTCTCCTCGTTTATTTTGACCAGCCATGAGTTCGCCACTCTTCCAGCGATGTTAGGGCCGTCTGCATCCGATTTCTTGCTATGGTGAGATTCTTTTCAGAGGTCCACATAGCCAGATCGTCTGCAAACATTGAGCTATGGACTCTTCTTGGTATATTCTCTGTAATATCGTTTATATATACCAGGAAGAGTGTGGGTGACAATACTCCCCCTTGGGGTACTCCCTGCTCGAGTGTCACCTTTTTGCTCATCTGCCCTTGTACTTGGACTCTGGCCGTTCTTTGTTTGAGGTAGTGGTTGATCCACTTGTACATTTTCCCACAGGCATCACTTTTTCTTAGCTTGACTCTAAGTCCATCTTTCCAGACTTTGTCAAATGCCTTTTCCAGGTCCACCCAAACCGCTACTGTGTGTTTCTGTGCCTGGTAGGCATCTTCTATTTCCTGGGCTATGAGGATGACCTGGTCCTCAGTGGATCTGTGCTGTCTAAAGCTGGCTTGCTGTGGAATTAGTATTCGTTTTTCTTCCAGATGCCACATCAGTCTGGTGTTTATCATCCGTTCCATCAGCTTGCCGACACAGCTCAGTAGGCTGATGGGCCTGTATCCATTTGGATCTGTTTTATCCTTTCCTGTTTTTGGTACTGGTACCAGTATTGCGTCTTTCCATGCCTGGGGTACAATACCCCTTTGCCAGCTTTGGTTCAGGACTGATAGTAGTTTCCTCTTCGCTGTTTGGCCCAGCCCCATCAGCATTTCCTTTGTTATCCCGTCTTTTCCGGGAGATTTCCTTTTCTTTAGTGTTCTCATAGCCTCTTCCATTTCGCGCATTGTTAGTTTTGCCATCATGTGCTCTTCAGGAGCCGTATTTATGTTTTCGTGTCCCTTTAGCTCTTCGCTAATGTCTGTATGCTTATCTGCAGGGACCTCGATGTGGTTTGCTCTGGCATAGTGATCGACAAAGGCGTTTGCGGCTTTCTTACCTGTGATCAAGTTCTCGCCCTGCTTGATAGTAATTTGTTTATTTGACGGGGTTTCGTCATTCATGGCTCTGACTAGCTTCCATAGCTTGTTCCCGTCTTTGTCCAGGTTTAGACTTTCCGTTTTATGTTTCCAGCTTTCTTTTGCTGTTTGCTTGAGAGTGTGTTTGTACTTCGCCACGGCGACTTTGAGGGCGATGTTTGCCTCCATGGATTTTTCTTGCTCTGCCATGTTCCTAGCATTTGTTACTGCATCTTCCACTTTCTGCAACTCATCATTCCAGTAGGGCTTATAGTTTTTCATAGCTCCTCTTGGGATGGTTTCAGTGGCGGCTTGCATTATTGCCTTGCTTAGGCTCTCTACCATGGGCTTCATTTTGGTGTTTCGTGTGTTGATGGTTTCACACAGCCCATCTGTCAGGATTGCAAATCTGTCCCAGTCGGCTCGTTTGTAATTCCAACGTGGGAGCGGTTTTGTTTCCTGTGGGCCTACTTCCATGTCGATGGTTAGCCTGATCGGCCTGTGGTCGCTACCTGCCAGTTGGTTTAGCACCTGGCGGTCTATTTTATGGTGTATGTCCTGTGTGGAGAAGGCCAAATCTGGAGTCGAGGTGGTATGCCATGTTCTTGAATAGAAGCTAGGGCTATCCTCCGGCCTATTGATTAGGGAGAGATTTGCATCTATCTCCCAATCTTCCACTTCGTCACCTCTGCTGTCTGTGTCAGAGTATCCCCATCTCTCCGAGTGGCTGTTTAAATCTCCAACTACTATGCAGTTGGAGTCTCTGACCTCCATACTCGAGAGCGATAGGTCTCTATTTGGTGGTCCGTACAGATTGAAAATGCGGAGCTTCGTCTCTTGAGCCATTATGTCAACTCCTACAATTTCTGCTTGTCCGGTGTGATTGACAGATACCGCGCTACTCGGTATGCAGTTTCTGGTCAGTATCAGGACCCCTCCTTTGTGGCCTTCTCTATCTAGACGGAAGGTCTGGTATCCTCTGATTGAGAATTTATGGTTATTGTTGAGGTGCGTTTCCTGGATACATGCCACGTCAATCTTACCTTCATGCAGGTGGTGTGTTAGGGAAAGTATTTTGTTAATGACTCCCTCCACATTCCACTGTAGTATTTTGAGGGTCTTGAGGTTTTGGCCAATAGAAGTTGCCCCATAGCCATGTGCCTTGACTCCACGACACATGGGTGGGTGACCACCAGTAGTCAAGGGTGGGCCCCTTCGAGGCGTGAGGCCCGGCACTATCGCTGCCTGGCGGGACTCCGCAGGATGAGCGCCATGCGTTTTTCTAATAGGTTGTACTGCCATCATGCTGCGATTTACGTTGCACTGTTTTGTTAGGCTTGCGGCCCCGTGCATCCGATTTCAACAGGCGTTTCTGTAGGGATGCCCTCCTTAGCCTTTGGCTGTCCCCAGCCTATCTGCAAGGCAGCAGTTGTTTATGATCAGAGTTGTCTCTCTTATGGAAGTTGTCTTACCAGACTATCGAGTCTTCACTACTCGTGTCTATAGGGTGCAATGATGATATGTGAGATGATATATGAGATGGACTGGTTTACCCAGGAGAGAGGCAGTCCAGTGTGTCTGTATCCCAGGATCGTCACGTCCTGCCAGAAACGTAGCATTTGCATGTGAGTGGGGTATCTCTTTTTCCCTTTATTTTCTTGGCTTCTATGCAGGGATGGTACGCCTAGCATTCCCCGCCACCTGGGGTGTTGACACAGTGGGGCAGGTGTGCAATGTCCGCTGGTCTGCATCTCTTCTGCGTCCAGCATGATAGTTATATGGCTGATAACGTACAGAGGTAGATAACGTAGCCGGAGTGCATTTAGCCAGAGGACAGGCCTGGTAATGTCACAGAGATGTTGTTCGCCTGGTGTGCGGACAACTCTCATGGTCAGTGGTTGAGTCTTGACAGTTCACAGTGAGGTGGCTGCTCAACTGTTTTCGACACCCCGACCAGGTACTAAGTCTTTGGTTGGTAGTTTCGCACCCCATCGCCGTATAAGGTGAGTATCAGGCAGTTGTCCGCCCGCTTTGATTGGCGGACGGCAAGGACCTCTTACTGTGGCTCTACCTGATAGGGCTGGGGCGCAAGCCCCGTCCCGAGCATGTAGGAGCCTCCCATTGCAGTGGTGCTGAGATTTTGGGCGGGATTGCGGCTTACAAGGGTTCGGCCGCAATCCCCCACATGGTAGCCTCGCGCCCTTGGCTTATCAGCCTGGTACGTGAACCAAAGTGTCTGCGGCTCCTCTCGATTTGAGCTGGTTTTCCGTAGCAACGCCCTGTCATTAGTAGGGTAAAACTGACCTTTCTTCAGATGATCTATTTCCAGCACCCGTTCACTATTTGTCACACGAATTTATTGAGGGCTTTTGTTTGTCAATGACCAGGTATTTGAAATCTGCGGTTTCTGCGGGGTTAAACACGATTTCCGTAGCGCTCTTTCATTTGAGTGTTTGAGAGCTGACTTGTCATCCATGAGTCTAAGACCAGCGTACGTTCATTATTAGACCCAAACGGTAGTGCTCTCGATTTGTCAGTTGTTCTACAGTATTGGCGTGTTCAGTCAAATTAAGCCGCAGGTTCCACACCTGGTGGTGCCCTTCCGTCAATTCCCTTAGCGAGACAATCAAGTTACTTAGGGGGTAGCCCCAGATTTTTGAGGGTCTAATTCCAGCACATGTTCTCAATTAGATCCCACGAAGGTGTACTTTTTGACAGTCATTCTGCAGTATTGGCGTGTTAAGTTAATTTAAGCCTCAGGCTCCACTCCTGATAGTGCTCTTCCGTCAATTCCTTTTTCAGAGCACTGGATGCAGACAAACCGGGCCACAGGGGGCATAACCCCAGATTTCTGAGGGTCTAAATCCAGCACCAGTTCCATATTAGACCCCCAGAAGAGTGGTCTCGGCATGTCAATCATTTCAGTGTTGGCCGTGTTGAGTCAAATTAAGCCGCAGGCTCCACTCCTGGTGGTGCCCTTCCGTCAATTTCTTTAAGTTTCAGCTTTGCAACCATACTTCCCCCGGAACCCAAACACTTTGGTTTCCCGGAAGCTGCCCGCAGAGTCATCGAAGCAACTCCTGCGGATCGCTAGTCGGCATCGTTTATGGTCAGAACTACGACGGTATCTGATCGTCTTCGCGCCTCTGACTTTCGTTCTTGATTAATGAAAACATTCTTGACAAATGCTTTCGCAGTAGCTCGTCTTGCGGCGATCCAAGAATTTCACCTCTAACGCCGCAATACGAATGCCCCCGTTTGTCCCTGTTAATCATTACTTCCAGTTCCAAAAACCAACAAAATAGAACCGAGGTCCTATTCCATTATTCCATGCACCATTATTCAGGCAGCCGAGGCCTGCTTTGAACACTCTAATTTTTTCAAAGTAAACGCGCCGGCCACCCAGGACGCTCAGCGAAGAGCACCCGTGGGAGAGAGCCGGCAGACGGTAGGGCAGGAGACAACGGGCAGTGAACCGGCGCGAGTGGGCCGCCCGCCTGCGCCTGAGATCCAACTACGAGCTTTTTAACTGCAACAACTTTAATATACGCTATTGGAGCTGGAATTACCGCGGCTGCTGGCACCAGACTTGCCCTCCAATAGATCCTCGTTAAAGGGTTTAAAGTGTACTCATTCCAATTACGGGGCCTCGAAAGAGTCCCGTATTGTTATTATTCGTCACTACCTCCCCGTGCCGGGAGTGGGTAAGTTGCGCGCCTGCTGCCTTCCTTGGATGTGGTAGCCGTTTCTCATGCTCACTCTCCGGAATCGAACCCTGATTCCCCGTTACCCGTTACAAACATGGTAGGCATGTCACGTACCATCGACATTTGATAGGGCAGACATTTGAAAGATGCGTCGCCGGCACATGAGGCCATGCGATCAGCACAAAGTTATCCAGAGTCACCAGTGGGGACGCCGCAACCCCGCGAGGGGAAACGACGATTGGTTTTGAACTAATAAAAGCGCTCTTTCCGCGATGGTCGGAGCTTGGTAAGCATGTATTAGCTCTAGAATTGCCACAGTTATCCAAGTAGGATCGTGTCATCTAAGGAACCTCGACTGATTTAATGAGCCATTCGCGGTTTCACCGTGAGACAGTGTGAACTTAGACATGCATGGCTTAATCTTTGAGACAAGCATATGACTATTGGCAGGATCAACCTGATATCTGTCGGAGACGTACGTACAGCACATACCGGTCGGCGGAGGAAGGGTGTGTGAAAAGCCTCGCTGGGACGGCCGCAGGGACCGACTGACGGGACGGACGGACGGTTGTTCCACCCGTCCCTCACTCCGTCGACCTAGGACCGCCTGACAGGGGCCTCCCACACGCACCAGACGACCGACCGACTGGGCTCGCTAGAAGGGGGATGGCAGCGCTCTGTGCAGAACGGATCCCAACGACCTCGGCGATGAATTTCACTGGGACTAGAGACAATTTGGCCTGCCGGGCTGCCCTTCTCCGTAGGAGAACGCAGGGCCTCGAGGCACGATTCCTGCTTTCCATTTGCCGGTCACAAGCTCTTTGCGAGAGTCGGACCACCAGCGAGACGTACTGTCGAGCTCTGCTATAAGCCTTAGATAAATCACCACGGACGGACCACGTTTCCTGATACGGACCAGACTAGCGCACCTCGGTGGAGGAGCCACTACAACAAACCGCACCCAATTCGCTCTACGGGGAAAGGCAGGCGAGCGTTTTCCGCAAGCCCGCGCTATCGCTCCGCCTGGCGGGACTGAGATCGCTTTACGAACACTGGTTGAAATTGAGTCGCTGCGGCGAGACAACTACCCCAGATGTTTTTGTCTTTATTTCCCTGTCCAGGCTTATTGTTTTCTAGAACGTTTGTGGCCACTTGCCGGAAAAAAATTCCAAGCTGCCTTTCCATCATCCATAGAGATACGAACATACTTAACTTGAACAACTGACGCAGTGTCGACAGCCTCAGGATGACCGCTGCTTTTTTCGAAAAAATACAGGTTGACGTCTGACAGCGTACGAAGAAGAAGAAGAAGAAGAAGAAGAAGAAGAAGAAGAAGAAGAAGAAGAAGAAGAAGAAGAAGAAAAAGAAGAACTGACGTATCAGTAGACTGATTAATACACCTTCGATTTTGATCTCAATAAGTCATTGATATTTCTCACATAGGTTCAAACGTTTGATTTGTTGCTCCAATGTTTACTGTTGGCTGCATTCCCAAAAATCTTGATCCTCACAACATCTAGCCAGTATATGCCCATTATCCTTAGAAGACAGTTATTGAGAAACGAATGTAGCTTGCTCTGCATTGGCTTTGTCGTTCTCCAAACGTGTATTCTGTGAAGGAGTTCTGACTTAACATTGGAATTAAGCAGCCTGATGTTTGTATCAGTCTTTATTTCCATGGATCTCCATATATTTTTAAGGAACAGTCCATGCCTTAACAATTATAGCCCTTACAAGTACCTCTGTGCCTCCCGCGAAGGTACCAATGGTGATGCCCGAATATGTGAAGGTGTCCACCTCTCTCAGCCCCTCACATGCAGCATGGCTTATTCTGTGCTTACGGTATTGATTTTAATCAGCTTGATTTTCTTCATTTTATGGCACGCAATCTAATAATTTATTTATTCTTAGAAAATGTATTCATAAGATTTTTTTTGCATGTGACAATTTTGCGTTATAAAATCTCAGCTTTAAATTGTTTTGTGTTCCTGGTGCTCAAATTTTTTTTTGGTCTTGTTTTTTTTTGTTTTTGTTTTGGGGGGGGGGGGGGGGGGGGGGGGGATGGCGAGTTTTATAATAGATGGTGTCCAAGAATCTAAGAATTACGATAAATGCAATTCAATATGTGATACTGCTATCGGGGATTGTAACAGTTCCCGCCGGAGCAAGGGGAGTTTAGGATGCCTGAACATGTTAAAGCTTAAAGCTACCTGAATGCATGTCAAGGTCACTCACCGTCTCAGCAAAGGAGAACGGAGTTGGGTTAAGGAATGTGGACAGGTAGAAACTGACCACTGGCTTTCCGATTTTGGTAGGGGGAGATTGATTGACAGACGAAATTGGCAGCGGGGCTTGCTGCGAGAGAATGAGTGACAGGTGTGCAAAGTGTTTCGTTCCAATTGGGATTGAAGATGACCATACCTGAGATCGATTGGTCAAGCTCTGGCCTTGCTTGAGGATATATAACTCAAGACAAAGTTTAGCTCGGGAGGCTGGAGGAGAGATGGAGAGTGAGGGAGAGAGTGAGGCTGTATGGAGGAGAGAGAGAGAGACTGAATGTGGATAGTATGTTTAACTCACCGACTTAGGTAGAGGAGCGATTGATAGACTGTTGGACAAATGTTTAGTGATAGAACAGGATCGCTCAAATAGGTGTGTGAGTTTTGCATTAATAGATAATCTGAACGTGTGTTTGTAAGCAAGGACACATTGTGAACGAGTATGTCGAGATCGCCCGCCTGAGGGGATTTCAGTGAGGAAGAGTATTTGATAAGGTGTGTTGAAGACGCAGTTAAGGCGATGTGTGTGTGATGTAATTGCAAGGCAATAGAACTGGGTTTTAGATAGTTGGGAATTCCATCAATAGCTAATGCTTACAATTCCCGTTTTAGTAGAATGTTAAGTTAAGATATGTATTATATTGTGTTTGTAATTTCTCTACTCATTCTATGATATGAGTATGATATAATAAATATGCCACCTGCTGTGTTATATGTCATTTACTGAGTATGGTCATGATGATGTGGATGAGTGTGAGAACGTTCTAAGTTAGATCACGGCAGCAGAGGGTCTGTTACAGGATGAAGTGCCATAAACTTGAATGTAGGAAGTCTGCGGTGACGAGTTTCTTCTCCAGCTGCCTTTCCTCCTATAACTGTAAATCATGAACACATTTTCAGCTTTGTATATTAAAGTGTACTGCGACCAGGTTGCGAATCTGAGGCTATATTTATGAGAATTTCTAATCCCACTGTCGATAGGACATCTATATGGAAATGTCTGTCTAAACAACACAACGATCATGCTATTAAAGTCAGTGTTAAGTGAAAATATATGTTTGTTTGTTCACACACACACATATTTACACACTCAGAAACATGTTTTGATGTTATAATGATATAATGCTGCAGTCACATGTCCATTGCTATCACCTTTGTTTACCTACACAAATAGATTGCCATGGCTGGTTTGGTTCCCCTTGTGTATTCAAGTGTCGCTGCACGTCTGACTGTGACATCGATGGTTCCTGTATAAATGGTGGTCAATGTGAAAGGCCATGGTTTGGCCCGAGCTGTCAATACGGTAACAATGTTTGTTGTGCTTTTCATGTTACATCGGTACTTACGCTAACGTATATAGAGGAAACGTTATTTATTCCATTGCATGTGCAGAACATTACTATATGTAGATCGCAGTGCAAAGACATTACTTTATGTAACTTGATGCAGAGAACCATTACTTGCTGTGACTCGTTGTAGAGAGACATTACTTGCTGTCACTTGATGTAGAGAAACATTACGTTCTGTAACTCGATTTAGAGAAACATTACTTTTTGTGACTCGTTGTAGAGAAACATTTATTTCTGTGACTCAATGTATAGAAACATTTATTCATGTGACTCGTTGTAGAGTAACATTACATGCTGTGACTCGATGTACAGAAACATTACATTCTGTGACTCGATTTAGAGAAACATTACGTTCTGTGACTCGATCTAGACAAACATTACTTTCTGTGGATGTATATGGAGATTCAGTGGTCTTATGGGCTGTGCACTTTGCTTATAATCCAAACGTACCAGTTTAAAATCATATCGTGCCGAGTTTGACAGACCGAGCATGTCGTCGGTCTTTTTCATGGTATGATCGCTTCTTACAGTCAGCCCAGTTAGAAATGAGTAACATACGAAATCAGTGGGGATTTTTGGAGCCGCCGTGGTAGCTACGGCGTTTTTGCCCTGTTGTCGACACTTTCAGCAATGACAGGGAATGTGCACACGTAGGAGAGCTCACGTGGAAAAATACAGAGTTGTGGGGCGAGGAGGCCCGGCTTCTAAAATATAGATCATGTGTAGTTCAAATAGCTGCATGACATATAGTTATTGAACAATAAGGAGAATGGAACGCATCACTTAAATCCCATCCTTGAATTACGAGACGGAATTTGATTTGACAGTTTAGACAGAGAATCACTCTGGACATTGCCCAGGTTCTACGGATTTCTCCCTGAAGTTCACTAACATTACCAAGGAAAAGTATGAACATATGAAGTGTAGAATTCCACCTGATAGACAATTTTCTGAGTCACGATCACAACCCACTGTAAAATAAAATAAATATACGTACTGAATGGCCACTGATATTAGGTATGAGGGTACACAGTTACAAAAACTCACAGATTATGATATTAAAACCGTTTAGGTTCTCTGGGAGACGCGTTACTATACCAGATAGATTCATTAACAAATATTGGAAGAAATATAAACAAGGTCAGAGGTACTGAAAAAGAGATTAAATTAAACATTAAAACGACAAGAGCAGCTTCTATTGCTGTATGGGATTTGTGGAAATCGGATGTAATTAAAAGCTTCATCATGTAGCATGTCCTTTGTAGAACGTCGCTCCCATCACAATCTGTATGTAAAAGAAACTCGTTCCCTTGCCAAAACACCAGCTTCCGCCACTGTCATACTCAGGCATTCCTGGATATCTTGGTGCCACCGTCTTCTTGGTCTACCCCTTCCTCTTTTGCCTGGCACCATACCTTCCATCACCGTTCTCCCAAGACCGTTGTGTATCTTGATGTGACCAAAGTATTTGCATTTTCTAGCCAAAATGGAATTGATAAACCAGTTCTCCTCTATGCTCAACTCTTGCCGAATGTCTACATTTGTTCTTTTCTCTGTCCAGGGAATTCTGAGGGTCTTTCTGTAACATTTTGACTCGAAGGATTCGATTCTTTGTCTAGAATTTTTGGTAATCGTCCATGCTTCACAGCCATAAGCTGCCACAGGAAAAACACAGCTCTCAAGACTTTTACTTTTATCGTTTTGTTGGTACCCTGCCCTAATTTCTTCAGGCTGTTCAGTCTCTGCATTGTCATAGCTAGTCTCCTTCTGTTTTCATTCGATTAGTCACCATTTTTTGTCAATTCTGGACCCCAGATATTCAAAATGTGTAACCTGATCTATTTCCTCACCACCCACTGTAAATTTATGCTGACAATGTGTTTTATCGGTGGTCATTATCTTTGTTTTGTTTATATTTATGAACAGATTTTGATCTTTACTATGGCCATTAACGGATGAAAATAGCTGCTCTAGCCCTTTCGCACTTCTTGATAGCAGCACTGTGTCATCTGCGTATCGTAACTCTGGAATCTCGTATCCCCCAATCGTAAATAAGTCGAAACTTTCAATGTTTTCATCTTCTCGTACATTTCTCATTATACATTCCGCATATATGTTGTACAGATAAGGTGAAAGGATACATCCCTGTCGGACTCCCTTTTGTACTGCAAACCAATTTGATGTTTGTCCAGATACTCGGACAGCGGCTTGTTGATCTTGGTATAATGTTTCAATGAGATGGACTATATGCAAAATAAACCCCATTTCCTTCGTGAGTCTCCATAGACTTTGATGTTTTACCGTGTCGAAGGCCTTAGTGTAATCAATGAAACATATGTACAGGTCTACTTTAAACTTTCTACATTTTTCATAGATATTCCTTAAATTGAATACGTGGTCCCGGGTCCCTCTGTCTTTCCTAAAACCTGCCTGGACTACGTCAATTTCAGATTCAAACCTTTTCTCTATCCTTCTTAATAGGATTCGCAAGAGTATCTTGCTATCATGGCTGATCAGTACGATAGTTCGGTAGTTCGTGCACAGCTTCAGGTTGCCTTTTTTGGGGAGGGGAATATCAATTGATTTCTTCCATGCTTCTGGCCACTCTGCACTGTGCTATATCTGTTTACACAGCTTGTGATTGACTCGAGCACATGCCTTCTCTCCTGCTTGTATTAGCTCTGCTGGGATATCATCACAGCCTGGGGCTTTCCTTTTTTCAGGCTTTTAATTGCAGAGCGTACTTCTTCCAATGTTGGTTCAGGTTCTTTCTCATCCTTTGGTAGGATTGTAACTGAGCGCTTTGTGCTATCTCCATACATGGTTCTGCCGTACTCTCTTTATCTATTCAGTATGTCTTTGGTTTCTATTAATGTGTTATCCTCTTTGTTATTTATGACATGTGGAACCGGACGGAATTCCCTTGTCAGTGTTCTTATTGCTTTGAATGCCTCTCTTCCTCTGCCTTGTTGTTGAAGGTTTTCTATATCCTTACATGTTTCTACTATGTATCTTCATTTATCTTTTCTTATTTCTCTTCTAACTTTTCTTGCGCAGTTTTTATATGCTGTGTTGGTCCCCGTACTTCCCATTTGTTTTAAGTGTTGCCTTCCTGCAATGAGTTTCTGTGTTTCTTCTGTTATATAGCTCTGGGTCTTGTGCAATATCTTTGGAATCATTTCTTTTGCTGTTGAGATCAAAATATCCCTTGCGTACGATGTCAACTCCTCAGATGTCATCTCTTCCTGAATAGCAAGCAACGCCTCAAATTTGTTTTCTACTTTGTTGTTGTATTCAGTAGGTATTGCTGATACATCGAAGCGTATTGGCTGGCGGCCCTTGTCAATCCTACGCAGTCTTGTTTGGAAAACCGCAAACAGCAATTCGTGGTCCGTTTCGCAGTCTGCTCCTGGCAGCGTTTTTGTCGCCAGCATTTTTGATCTCCATCTTTGTTGCACTAGGATGTAGTCTATTTGGTTTCTACTGTTGCCATCAGGGGAGGTCCACGTGTACAGTCTTCGTGGATGTTGTTTGAAGAAGGTGTTGGCAATGGAGAGGTTGTTTTCCGTGCAGAATTCAACCAGTCGTTCTCCTCGCTCATTTCTGTGTCCCAAACCAAAAGGTCCTCGAACACTTATCTCCTCTTCAGCTCTTTCCTCTCCGACTTTAGCACTGAAAACTCAAATGATGACCGAGATGTCTCTTTTTTTCAACTTTTTTCATCGCTTCTTGCAAGATGTTATAGATAACATCCATTTCAAAATCGTATGCTGCTGATGTTGGTGCATACACTTGAATTATTGTTAAATTTATAGTCTTTTTCTTTAGTCTGATTACAATTATGCGGTCGTTGGCTGGATTGTAACCGAGTAGTGAAGGTGCTGTCTTCTTTAACAGAATAAAGCCGACCCCGCTTTTTCCTCGCGTATTGCGGCACGAGCTGCTTATATAAAACCATTTGATCCACACGATCAAAAGCGGAACGAGCTGCTTATATAAAAGTCACACGCTCAAAATGTGGATCCACATGAACTTGACCCCGCCCCACGTCTTCCCCAGACACGTTTTTTTTAACGTCGCTCTGCGAAGTTATCCTTTTTAAACAAAAATTAACCAGGGTAGCTAATTATTGATTTTTTGTCCTAGTCTGTGTAATTACAATATATAAACAAGTAGACAAATAAGACGAAACAAAAGATGATGGAAATATACGACTTTTATTTTTGGATCAATATCACAAATCTCGCAGGTCATTTCAAGCATCACTTATGACAATTGTCAACACCGACAAAAGTATACACATGTATAAATGTAATATTCAAGTGTTGATATGAAGAGGTCGAAATAAGGCAGTTCAAGGTCGTTTATCCGGGTTTTCATAAATGATGCAACAGTTCTTCGCTAGTTTGAACGATTGGTGATGATTCTTTCCCAGTAATCATAATTAACACAGTTATTAGATATAACGTATCCTTGTAACGGTTTCTACACTGCTTGCTCTTTTGGAGCTCAACATAAAGCAGTTTCAGAGGTAGACGACGAGTCAACATGTTTACCACATAGCCTGGACATCCCAACTGTACAGTACATAACATGTAACGGAGAGTAGGTAAATGTAACATTCGAATGTTGATATGAAGATACCGAAATAAGACATTTCAAGGTCCATTATTCGTGTAGCATTATATGCTGCAACAGTTCTCCACTAATCTGAATGATTGGTGGTGGTTCTTTCCCAGTCATCAGGATTAACACAGTTATTAGAATTAACGTGTCCTTGTATCTTTTTCCACACCGCTTGCTCTTTTAGAGTTCAACATAAAGCAGTTTCGTAGGTAGATGACATGTGGACCACATAACCAAGCCATCCCAACTGTACAGCACTTATCATGTACCGGAGAGTAGGTAAAAAAGGGTATTGTATCAGCAGTAGCACTGGAAATATTTAGAGAGAGGGTTGAGACGTCGTGAATCGTCCTCGTGTACATGTCTTTTTATATATAAATAGGATAGCGAGTTTCTTTGTTGTGTATAGGTGTATATACCAGTGTTGTGGACTTTGAATCCGACATTTTTCTCACCTCGGGTATGTCGCGTATTTAGGACCTCCAAAAAAGTGTCTTTATCTAATTTATTATGATTTTTATTTAGACCCTTAGTGCTAGATTTGTCGAAAGCCCCAAAACAGTAGTAGGTTTTACCGCAGAGTGAGATCATCCCATCCCCCTCGTATTCTAATTTAAACAAACCGGGCGCTCGCTTATCAAATAACTGTTTGTCTTGACATTTTTGGCAATCAAAAGTCACTTTACCCTCACTACTAATAAATGAGTCTCGGTGCTCAGGACAGGTATCGGCGGGGAACGATTGATCGTATCCTCTATAGAATTCGGATCTCAGGTCCGGGTATATAGCGTCAAAGAAAGTGGGCGTCGATAACGCTAGATACAGACTGTCTGTATCTGTCTCACATAAATGAAAATCGGCTCTATCTATAAATTTATCTAGGCATTCATATTAGAAGCGCAACATCCGAAGTTTGGCGTACTGGTAAACGAAAAAACCTATTTGTAAGGGGAGATATTACCACGCCAGTCACAATAATAGCACTGTCTTAGACAAACCCGTTTTAATTAACAACCGTCACGATTTCCAAAATTTTGTTTCACTTGTGCACGATAATGACCCACTTAACTTTGCCCATTACAATAGACCAAACACTAAATATTACATAGAAGCCCTACCGGCCACCTCTTTCTATTTTTACCAACTCCAAGACTACCCCGTCGGCTGCTGTTTAGTTGATCTCCCACCCTACATTACAAACAACAAAACAATTTACACATTACAAAAAGATTCAAATTCAAAACTTTACACGGATAACCTTAGTTTTTTTTAGATGTTTAGCAGGTGTTCCCGTTAGGGGTGTTAGGAATATAACGCGGCAACTTTTCACTCAGTGGGAAATACAACAGGGTCTCGCGTCACTTATTGACTTCCCCAGGATTCATTTAACTCAAATTTTTGCCTTAGAATAGTGTTTCGGTTTGAACATCGACGCATTTGAAGACGACGATTCGGAAACACTTTACCCCAAGCTTCGCGGTAGTACTCATTATAAAGACACCTTTCGGCTCTTGCTCCACGCCAATCATTTCATGTTCATATCGGACATTGATAAAGCCGCTCACAATTTTCCTGTTCCAAGTTTGGGAAGTTGTGGAACTTGTATAATGAGATGAATAGACACTCAAAAACCTGTGCAGGAGGTGTAACTAGAGAATGTTTTAAAGAATGGTTTAAACAGCACCCGAAACCATTTGAAAATCGGTCGCGGCTCATGGGATAAATGTTGATACGACTTTTGTCTAACCCTATAGGGTGACCTTTGATTACGAGTGTTATTTTCCGAACGCTGACTTGCCAACTGGGGGTAACTTCACCACTTTTACAGCCAAACACGTCCCATTGTCTTGTTCGGTAGTGTACAAAGTTCCGGGTCTGTAAGCCCCCGCCTGTTTTATTACCGAGGGTGACCCACAAGTGTTAGTGGATACTATGCTCGACCATCTGACCCTTATAGCAGACGAGGCGTATGCCTTGTTGCGGCAACATTTTGACAAGGGTATACAAAGAACTAGCAGAATTACCCGGAAAGCTGGTTGATAGGTTAAATGAGAATTTACGTGAACTCCCGGTGTTAGGTTTCAACTCAGGGAAATGCGACATAAATGTTATAAAACCGTTTTTAATCAAACATTTCCTCCAGTCCCAACAGGGTGATACGTTTAAGTACCTAGTCAAGAGAAATAACAACTTTATGTGTATTTCGACTCCCAAATAACATTTTTTCGATGTAATCAGTTACTTAGCTCCTGGTTTTAGCTATAATAAATACCTCGCGGCCTATAAAGTAGAGGATATGAAAGGGGTTTTCTGTTACAAATATATAACAGATTTACGTAAATTATACGAACTCCAATTACCACCCCATGCGTCGTTTTTTCAAACCTCAAAAACTAACGTGTCTGCTAGCGAGTACGCTGGGGCTCAAAATGTCTGGTCTGAAAAAATGGTATACTCTGCGTTATTTTCTTGTTTTGTATAATAACAAGGATGTCGTGCCCATCTAAGCTGCTTTATAACAACAAGTTAGCTTTTACGCAAACTTGGGTGTCGACATATTTAAAGACGCAATTTCAGTACAGGGAGTTACCTTAAACTATCTCTTTAGCACCCTTTCAACAAATGTGGTTTCTCGTTATGTTCGAAAAGAGACCAAGATTTGCACGCCACTATTCGGCAAAATATCATCGGTGTTCCTTCTATTATCTTTCATAGATACCGCGAAAAGGGTAAGACTGTCGTTAGAGGAAATCCTTCCAAAGTTGTGCAGAGTATTAAGGGCTATGATGCCAACGCACTTTATTTGCGGGCATTAATGCAAAAGATGCCTACTGATTTTCCTATTAGACGGATAAAAGAGGACGGTTTCAGGCAGTATAAACCCTTTAGATACACCATCCAGCGCCGCGAGTGGTTGACGTGCGTAGCCCATACCAAAACGATCGTGTTGAAGACCCAGTTCAATGGTCGTGCATTGGCTTTGGGACCTAAACATATTAGAGTTGACGTTTGGGACAAACAATCTTGAACAGTCTACCAATTTCAAGGTTATCTGTTCCACGGACACACGCCAACTGTTCCTTAACCCCAGGTCGAGATACTAACCCCGTCAACAACAACTTTCTGGGTGAGTTATATGAAAAGACACTTGAAGTTAGTGAATACCTAAGGACCGAATGTCACGTTAATTTGGTTGAGATTTGGGAATGTGAATTTTAAAAACTCAAAACGGCTGACCCGAGTATAACGGCTTTTCTGACAGCAACATTTCCCAAGTCAAAGCCTTCATATACCAAACATTTAATATCCCCTAACGGAGCAAAAGATCCTGGCTTCTGTTGAAGATGAAAGTTTATTTGTTTTAGTAGAATGCGATATTCACGTCCCCGACCACCTAAAGTCACATTTTTCAGAGATGACTGATTTTTTTAAATGTTGACGTGAGTCGCGCTAATCTTGACCCGGTCATGCACGAGTATGCCGAGAAGCATAAACTCTTGACCACCCCTAGACGGACGTTAATAGGGAGTTATGTTGGTCGTAAAATTTTTTTGGCGACCCCGATCCTTCGTTGGTATCTGTCCAAGTGATTGAAAGTCACGAACATTTACCAGGTGATTGAATATACACCTGTGACTTGTTTTAAAGAGTTTGTGGACACCATGTCGGAGGCACTGCGACAAGGTGATCGAGATAAGATGTATTCCATTACTAGTAAAACCATGAAACTTTAAGGGAATTCTGTGTATGGGAAAACCTTAACCGATCAGGCAAAACACGTAGATGTAAAGTACACCACCAGAGAGAGAACGTCAAAATTAATAAACTGCCCCCACTTTTAAAAAATGGGACTATTAACAGACAATATTTTTGAAGTAGAGCTAGGTAAAAAGAAAATTAATTAGGATCTCCCCTTACAAATAGGTTTTTTTCGTTTACCACTACGCCAAACTTCGGATGTTGCGCTTCTACTATGAATGCCTAGAGAAATTTATAACCAGAGCCGATTTTCAGTTATGTGAGAAAGATACAGACAGTCTGCATCTAGCGTTATCGACGCCCACTCTGTTTTACGTGATAAAACCAGACCTGAGATCCGAATTCTATAGAGTGTACGATCAGTGATTCCCCGCCGTTACCTACGACAAATCTAGCACTAAGAGTCTAAATAAAAATCATAATAAATTAGATAAAAACACTTTTTATAGATCCTAAATACGCGACATACCCGAGGTGAGAAAAATGTCGGATTCAAAGTCCACAACACTGGTCTCTACACCTATACACAACACAGAAACTCGCTATCCTATTTATATATAAAAAGACATGTACACGAGGACGAGGTCACGACATCTCCTCTCTCTCTCTAAATATTTCCAGTGCTACTGCTGATACATTACACTTTTTTACATACTCCCCGGTACATGATATGTGCTGTGCAGTTGGGATGGCTTGGTTATGTGGTCCCCATGTCGTCTACATACGAAACTGCTTTATGTTGAACTCCAAAAGAGAAAGCGATGTGGAAAAAGATACAAGGACACGTTAATTCTAATAACTGTGTTAATCATGATGACTGGGAAAGAACCACCACCAATTGTTCAGACTAGCAGAGAACTGTTGCAGCATATAATGCTACACGAATAATGGACCTTGAAATGTCTTATTTCGGTATCTTCATATCAACATTCGAATGTTATATTTACCTACTCCCCGGTACATGTTATATACTGTACAGTTGGGATGTCCTGGCTATGTGGTAAACATGTCGTCTACCTACGAAACTGCTTTATGTTTAACTCCAAAAGAGCAAGCGGTGTGGAAACCATTACAAGGACACGTTAATTCTAATAACTGTGTAAATCCTGATGACTGGAAAAGAATCACCACCAATCGTTTAGACTAGCGAAAAACTGTTGCAGCATGTAAGACAACCTGAGTAATAGACCTCGAACTGCCTTATGTCGACCTCTTCATATCAACACTTGAATGTTACATTTATACATGTGTATACTTTTGTCGCTGTTGAAAATTGTCATAAGTGATGCTTGAAATGACCTGCGAGTTATTGTGATATTGATCCAAAAATAAAAGTCGTATATATCCATTATCGTTTTTTTTCGTCTTATTTGTCTATTTGCTTATATGTTGTAATTACGCAGACTAGAAAAGAAAATCAATAATTAGCTACCCCAGTTAATTTTTTTAAAAAAGGATAACTTCGCAGAGCGACGTTAAAAATAACGTGTCTGGGGAAGACGTAGGGTGGGGTCAAGGTCATGCGGATTAACATTTTGAGCGTGTGGATCATATGACTTTTATATAAGCAGCTATGCCGCTTTGATCGTGGGGATCAAATGGTTTTATATAAGCAGCTCGTGCCGCAATACGCGTCGTAGACAGTGTAGTAACTACTTATTTGTTCAATCATTTGATTTGATTATTTACATTTGTTTTGGATATCGTTGTCGCTTTTTCCAGATATTATGTTATCCAGGTACGAAAAATTGTTCACATGTTTTAATTGTTGGTTTGGTATGAATATTGTTGTCTTTATTTATTTTTTTGTAATTTTCATAACTTTGGTTGTCTCTGTTGATTTTCAAAATGTAATCTGTACAGACTTCATTAAAATTGTTGATATGTTCCTCCAGTAGTTTTTCTGAAATTGCTTTTATTGCTTTGTCATCAGCAAAGATAAATTCATTGTAGGTATCACGTAGGTTGTTTCTCTCATTAATTTTACATATTGCATCCACATATGTGACAAACAGTGAAAGAGGTAGTACACAACCTTCCGGATGTAATATGACACTTTTCGAAATATCGTGCGTTTGTCCTTACTGTACATTAACTATTCACATTAAGACTTTTACATATGTTGGTAAAATGTCTATTTACTCCATAAAGTTGCAATGTTGTCCACAGTTGGAATCTTTTTAGTCTATCAAATGCCTTATTTTGGCCTGCGAAAGCAATGTGTGGTGTCTGATCGTACTCGATTGGGTTCTCTGCTAGTTGCATCTGTACAGCTTCTGTTTTTCCTAAATATCATCTGCGCTTCGCTAAGATGCGGTTCTATTATTGGGCGTAGCCTTTTTTCCAGTATTTTATGGAATATTTTTCCAGTATAGTTAAAGCAATGATATTCCTCTATATTTGGAACAGTCCCTTTTGCTGCACTTTTTCTTCTATGTGAGAAGTATTGTTGCAATTCTACAGTCTTCTGGTGTTTCTTCTTTAATCTGCACTAGG
Organism: Ariolimax columbianus; assembly: GCA_036924085.1. Classification (NCBI taxonomy): domain Eukaryota; kingdom Metazoa; phylum Mollusca; class Gastropoda; order Stylommatophora; family Arionidae; genus Ariolimax; species Ariolimax columbianus. The sequence goes on along the minus strand of JAVGWX010000004.1, from coordinate 92,895,844 downwards.
TTATACAGTCTGTGTAGCCAGGCTATCACTACATCTGTTATTCGCTTGATTAGTTCAATATGGATGTCACCCGGCCCGGCCCTGGCGACATGTTTAATGTTCCCGCTGGAATTGCGTTTGGTAGATCTGATTTAATTATATCAGATGTCAGTTCTGTAGTGATCGCTAAGGTGATATCTTTTGTTTCTTTTATTCTTCCAATATTCAGTAGCTTTTCGAAACACTGTTGTCATCTTTCCATAATTTTTCTTTTCTCGTGTATATAATTTCCTTTTTTATCATTTATGATTTTTGGTAGGTCATAACACTTTGTGTTTCGTTATTTGAATTTTTTGGTAGATGTTTCTAAATGCAATTTAATGGTTTTAGTTTAGATTTTATTTTATTGTTTCCTTGATTTTGTATTTGCCTCTTGAATTACCCTGTTTGTAACTTGCCAATTTAAATTCAGTATAGACTGTAGTTGTTGTTTTTGTTAAATCTTAACTCGTATTTTGTATTTGTTCTATTTTTTTCTCTAATTGCTGTTTTTACTTCATCATTCCACCATGCTGTAATTTGTGGTTTAGGGCCTATTGTCTTCAAAGTTCTGTGTATTGATTTTGCTGCTTCAGTGAACATCATCCATTCTTCTTCGACTGTCCCTATTTCTTTTGGGAATTTTGCAAAACCTTCTGTTACCTTTTTAAGTAGTCCTATTGTGTCTGGATTTCTTTTAATCATTTAAATTTGATTATTTCTCTTACTGTTTGCTGACTTGGTTTTTGTCTTCGCTTTCCATTTTGTTCGTATAGTCATCATTAGTGCTATTAACACACATGTTTGGAAGAGCTCTTGCATCGGTCACTCATCTGTTTCTGTTTTTTTTGGCTAGAATGAATTCTATCTGACTTTTCTAGATCACATCATTCCACCTGTGCCATGTCTATACCTGTGTGCTTTTGTGTTTTTCATTGCTATCTTGCCTTTTCAGTCTCCTCAGCATTTTGTTTGTGTGTTGTCTTTCCCTGTTTGTCATTATTGTATACTTTCTTGTTGCGATTCGATAATATGGTCCGCCGCCTGGACTTTTACCCTGCTTTTCTGTTTCCGTGTCATTCATCGTCTCTATGAGGTCACATGTGCCTTTTGTGAGTGACTCATTGTGCAGTTTACTTTTCGGTCCAAGAAACTCTTCATGTATCCCAACAATTGTTTCCTAGAACTTGTGTAACAGTTCCCGCCGGAGCAAGGGGAGTTTAGGATGCCTGAACATGTTAAAGCTTAAAGCTACATGAATGCATGTCAAGGTCACTCACCGTCTCAGCAAAGGAGAACAGAGTTGGGTTAAGGAATGTGGACAGATAGAAACTGACCACTGGCCTTCCGATTTTGGTAGGGGGAGATTGATTGACAGACGAAATTGGCAACGGGGCTTGCTGCGAGAGAATGAGTGACAGGTGTGCAAAGTGTTTCGTTCCAATTGGGATTGAAGATGACCATACCTGAGATCGATTGGTCAAGCTCTGGCCTTGCTTGAGGATATATAACTCAAAGTTTAAGACAAAGTTTAGCTCGAGAGGCTGGAGGAGAGATGGAGTATGAGAGAGAGAGAGGCTGTATGGAGGAGAGTGAGAGAGAGAGAGACTGAACGTGGATCGTATGTTTAACTCACCGACTTAGATAGAGGAGCGATTCATAGACGGTTGGACGAATGTTTAGTGATAGAACAGGATCGCTCAAATAGGTGAATGAGTTTTGCATAAATAGATAATGTGAAAGTGTGTTTGTAAGCAGGGACACATTGTTAACGAGTTATGTCGAGATCGCCCGCCTGAGGGGATTTCAGTAAGGAAGAGTATTTGATAAGGTGTGTTGAAGACGCAGTTAAGGCGATGTGTGTGTGATGTAATTGCAAGGCAATAGAACTGGGTTTTTAGATAGTTGGGAATTCCATCAATAGCTAATGCTTACAATTCCCGTTTTAGTAGAATGTTTAGTTAAGATATGTATTATATTGTGTTTGTAATTTCTCTACTCATTGTATGATATGAGTATGATATAATAAATATGCCAGCTGCTGTTTGATATGTCATTTACTGAGTATGGTCATGATGATGTGGATGAGTGTGAGAATGTTCTAAGTTAGATCACGGCAAGCAGAGGTTCTGTTACACGTTATTATTATTTTGGTGCCTGTTGACCACGGATAGTCGTGGTAGATTTATAAATATAGTGCGTGTGTAGCTATAGATCTTGATTTGCATGTTTAACACAAGTGTCGCAGTTATATATAACTTGTGTGTGTAGTTAGGAATAGAGGAGTAGCTAGTGGTTAGGGTGTTAGTTACCATAGACAGCTTTTCCAATCATCTGACTGGTAAGTGTGACATTTTTTTTCCCACCCATTGTTGTATTATTGACAAGACTTTGTGCGTACTTGACAGTCTTATACATTTTTTTTTTGGGGGGGGGGGGGGGGGGCAGACGGGTTTATTCAGTATGTCGAGGTTGGACAATGTTAAACAATGTTATCATTGTCTAGATTTTGGACATTTGTCTATAGGATGCCCAAATATATTTCGGAATACGAACGTTGTCTGGAGAAGAGGACTGTTTGTCAAAAACAAGCCTTTCATGGCACTAGCTACAGTCAGCGATAAGTGGGAGGACAAAAGTCAACTACAAAACCAGCTAAGAGAACTAACAGGCAGAGTTATTCGGCTGGAAAGACAGGAAAAAGACCTCCAATGGAAGCTGCGACAGCTGTTGCAACAGTTTGAAAACAGAGCTTTCAAACCAGCTAGGAAGGAGAGAAGAAATCAAGAAATCACAGAAGTAAACACGGGCCAGTATTTTGGAAGGGGACAGAGTGGTAGGAAAGTGAGTAGGAAGCCCGTCCAACTTCCACATTCCGATGCGTGGAGGGACAGAGGTGGAAATCTCAGGACGGACGTGTGTGGACGACTGGAAAGAGATGGCGAAAAGAGTAGGAGTTTGACCCAGGTGCAGAGGCCAAGTCAAGTGAGAGGAGGAGGAATGGTTGGGCAGAAGTTTTAATCGGGCAGATTCTTAGCCCACAAGAGGCCTTTTGCACGGTTACAGATGGAGAGGCAGGACAGGAGCTATCAAAGAGACTTTGAGCACGAGGCGGATGGACAGAAAGAAAGAGATACAGGTTTTGTATATCCAGAAAAGTTAGGTACGGAGGGCAGGTTACGCAATGCAAACGAGACAAACGTTCGCTCAGAGGTCCAGATGAAATGTTACATCATTGGACAGCGTAGGTCGAGAATTCAGGAAGAGGGTATTACGTCGATTAACATGGTCGGGCGTGCTAAAAGGGGCCAAGTTTACCAGGAACTTGTGGTCAAGCCTGGTAGAACATTAGTTGAAGTCGACGAAGAATCGAACAAGGAAATAGTCGGAGATTCGTCAGATAAAGAGGAAAGGAGAGGAGGAGGAATGGTGGCAGGACCAGCTATGGTTTCGTGCCAACCCAAGCCAGGTTATAGACATGCGGGAGAAGTGGTTGAACAGACCGAAAGAAGCGACAACCTTTCGGTCACCGAGGAAGGAAGTGGGAATGACGCACACTTGGAATGTGGAGTCTCGCCAGGCAGAGAGAGTGCCGGGCTCCACGCCTCAAAGGGGCCCACCCAATGCTACTGGTGGTCACCCACACATGTGCTGTGGAGTCAAGGCACAAGGAGATGGGGCAAGAGCTATTGACCGAAAACCGAAGACCCTTAAAATACTGCAGTGGAATGCGAAGGAAGTCCTTAACAAAAAGGTTTCTCTAACACATCGCCTGAACGAAGGCAAGATAGACGGGGCATGCATCCAAGAAACGCACCTCAACAATAACCACAGATTTTCAATCAGAGGATACCAGACCTTCCGACTTGATAGAGAAGGTCACAAAGGAGGTGTTCTGATACTGACACGTAACTGCATACCTAGTATCGCAGTATCTGTAAATCAAATCAGACAAGCAACAATTGTAGGAGTCGACATAATGACACAAGAAACGAAAATCCGTATCTTCATTCAGTGTGGCCCACCCAACAAAGACCTGTCGCTCTCGAGTATGGAAATCAAGGACTCCAGCTGCCTAGTAGTTGAAGACTTCAACAGTCACTCGGAGAGATGGGGATATACAGATACAGACAGCAGAGGGGTTTGAAGTGGAAGACTGGGAGATACACACAAATCTCTATCATATCAATGGGCCGAACGACAGTCCTAGCTTCTATTCCAGAAGATGGCATACCACCTCCACTCCAGACTTGGCCTTCTCCACGGGGGATATCCACCACAAAATAGATCGTCAGGTGCTCAATCTACTGTCAGGTAGCGACCACAGGCCAATTAGGCTAGATATTGATATGGAAGTAGGCCCCCAGGAAATAAAACCGCTGCCACGCTGTAACTACAGACGAGCCGACTGGGACAGATTTGCAATGCTGAGCTTTGGACTGTGTGAAACTATCAACACACGAAATAACAATATGAAACCTATGGTGGAAAGCCTAAGCAAATCAATACTGCAAGTAGCCACCGAGACCATTCCAAGAAGGGCAATGACACACTATAAGCCATAATGGAATCAGGTATTGCAGAAAGCTGAGGATCAAGTCTCAAACGCTAGAAACACGGCAGAGAGAGAGAGAGAGCAATCTTTTGAAGCAAATATATCACTCAAAGCCATCACTGCGAAATACAAAAGATCACTGAACTAAATAACAAGAGACAACTGGAAAAAAAAAAACGAAAGTCTCAATCTAGATAGAGAAGGGAACAAAATATGGAAATTAGTCAGAGCCATAAATGACGAAACACCATCAAACAAACAAATTACCATCAAGCAGGACGATAACATGATTACTGGGAAAAAAGCAGCAAACGCTTTTATAGAACATTATGCCAGAGCAAACCACATTGATGTCCCTACAGACAGGCATACAGACATAAGTGAAGAGCAAAAGAGTCACGACAAGATCAAGATTGCACCAGATGAGCACATGATGGCAAAACTAACCATGAATGAAATGGATGAGGCCATGAGAACTTTAAAGAAAAAGAAATCGCCCGGAAAAGATGGGGTAACAAATGAAATGCTGATGGGGTTGGGCCAAACAGCAACAAAGAAGGTACTGTCAGTCCTGAACCAAAGTTGGAAAAGGGGAATTGTACCGCAGGAATGAAAAGAAGCTGTACTTATAACAGTACCAAAGAAAGAAAAAGATAGAACGGATCAAATTATACAGGCCAATCAGTCTACTGAGCTGTGTAGGCAAACTGATGGAGCGTATGATAAACACCAGACTGATGTGGCACCTGGAAGAAAAACACATACTAATCCCATAGCAAGCAGGATTTAGACAACACAGATCCACTGAGGCCAGATCACCCTCATAGCGCAGGAAATAGAGGATGCTTACCAAGAGAAAAAGCATACAGTAGCGGTTTGGGTGGACCTAGAGAAGGCATTTGAGAAGGTGTGGAAAGAGGGATTTAAAGTCGAGCTACGAAGAAGTGAAGTATCTGGAACAATGAACAGAAGCCACTACTTCGAAAACAGAACAGCCAGAGTTCAAGTACAAAGACAGATGAGCAAAAAGGTGGCACTGGAGCAAGGAGTACCCCAAGGGAAAGTACTGTCACCCACACTTTTTCTGGTGTATATAAACAACATCATAGAGAATATACCAAGAACAGTCCACAGCTCCATGTTTGCAGACGATCTGGCTATGTGGATCTCTGAAGAAAATCTCACCGTAGCAAACAATCGGATGCAGCAGGCCCTAGCATCGCTGGAGGAGTGGCCGAAATCATTGCTGGTCAAACGAAATGAAGAAAAAGCAATATGTGCGATATTTTCCCTTTCAAATAAACCACAGAACACCAAAATAAGTCTAAACGCCAAATATCTGCGGCTAAACGACAACCCAAACTACTTGGGAGTCACATTTGATCGGCGTATGACATGAAAAAGTCAGATCGGGAGAAACCGAATGAGAGCAAGACAAAGAATGGCAACCATGAGGAAACTTGCTGGCACAAACTGGGGAGCAGACGAGAGAATACTGAAGAGACTGTACACTGGAAAAGTGAGACCAGTTCTCGCGAACGGCATTACGGCATGGGCAACAGCAGCAAAGGCGAACTTTGATAAAATTAGCAAACTTCAAAACCAAGCCATGAGAGTTATAACAGGAGGCATGAAGTCAACGCCAGTTGTAGAACTTAAAAATATTACAAATCTGCAATCCATGACCGATAGAAGAGACAGCAGAGCCCAGCAGCAAACAGAGAAACTAAGAAGACTAACAGACTATCCAATCCATCAGAGACTAAATATGATTTGAAAAAGGGAAACTAAAGCGGAGAAACTTCGCAGAACTGGCCAAAGTAAAGACCCTATGAACACCATAACAACACCAAAGCCCATCCCTACTGTACGCAAACCCACATGGAAGCAGCAAATCATTCCAGAGGAGGTAGAAAATATACCAGGTATTGGAAACAAGAACAGCCAGACGGAAAAAGAAAGAAGAGACATATACCTGAGGTACATAGCGGAATACTACTCAAGCATGGACTGGACCCATGCATACACCGACGGTTCTGCAACAAACACAACACAGAATGGAGGGGAGGGGTATTTCTGAGCCTAACAAACGGTAGACAAATAACACTGTCAGTGGCAACTAGAAAACTCTCAAGCAATTTCAGAGCGGAGTCAGATACATTGAAGGCTGCAAGAAGCAATACTGACAGGCGAAAGCAATGAGAGCCAGATAGTCCTTCTTACAGATGCCCTGCCTGTGGTTACAGCACTAAAAAGCCAGAACAATACTGAACTTAATGATTTAAGAGCAGTACTCTGTCAACTATGCCAGCAGTCCGCACTAAGAAGAGCAGTGGTACAGTGAGTTCCATCTCACTGTAACATTCAAGGCAACATGAGGCAAACAGACTCAATTTGATTTTAGCGTTTATGTCTACTTTATGAGATTATATGTGCTATATCTGTAACTTCTCCTTTGCCGTCACGTTCTGTGAACCTCCATATTCAATATATTGTGAAATGATCGATTTGGTTGTCGATGTGCCCTTCTGGTGAGCATGAATAAAATGCGCATATGTACATTTCTGTATAAGAAGATGGATGGTACGTCTAATGGCCAAGTTATTGAAGTCACAGAAGATCTATTCACGTTCTTTTCTTTCATATCCGTTCTGACCTATAATCAATTCTTAATTTAAGCGGTCTACTCCAACTTTTGAATTTAGATCTCGTACAGCTATATCCATTCTCGTTGATATGTCCATACTTTTGTAGATCATGTTGTAGTAATATTGTTTTGTAGCTTTGTCAGCATTATTTGTTGACGAGTAACACTGTGTGCTTGCTATTTGTCTTTTCTTTGAGTGGAACCTTTCTGCTCCTACTCCTGATCAGTTCTAATTACATTCGTGCCTTCCGTGTTTCTGTTAATATCATACCATGTTACTCACTTTATATTGGCATGGTCTTACTCTTTGTTTTCTGAACATATTATGCATCTTATTGTGTCAAGTGGCATGTGTGCTGCACCGCTGCAACTTGTCAGAAAAAGACACATGAGGTTTAATTTGGCACGTTGAATTTCATCAATATCTTAGTTCCCCTTTCATATGTCCTACACGGCTTAGAGTCCCAGTCTTCAACCTGGATTTTGCTTTCCTTGCAGAATTTTTGTAGCACACTGACTTGCATTGGCGGGTGTATATTAGGCTGCGTCATGAACCTTCATTGTGATGGGCCTTCGAGAATGATACCGGAAGTATCGGTGTTTTGAGCATTCGTTGAAGTTTCTGTAACATACTTTTTCCAGTTTTGAGTTGTTAGCCATATCCCAACCTCCGAACATGCTGGATCAATGTTTACATTTTGTCCAACTTTTGACCTGGTGACCTGTTAGATTATGTTAAATCTGCCAAGAGCAAGAGACTTAATGTAAAATTATGAAGAGAATATTTAAAGTTCAAAAGACAATGTAAAATTGTGTTAGGCTAAGTATAACATTAGAAAAAAATTAAATGCGAGATTCTGAACACTAAATTTAAGTTTTAAAGACCTTTAACAAAGAACGATAGTAAGAAATATTACATGTACACGGTTGGTAACATGTTATCTATAATATATTGATGAAATGTGATATACACATCATTGATAACATTTTTTTGTATAAAAGACGGATGAAATATTGTCTATGCGTCACTAGTGAAATGTTAAACATACAAGATTGAATGTTTTTTACAGAAGATTGACACAATATTATATAGGCAGTGTTGATTAAATTGGAAATATATATATTTCTCGTTGTTTTCTCTCAGTTGATCTGGCCTCTAATGTTACTGTGAGGACTAACCCTGAGAATGCCCCCATAGTCGAGCTCACAGATGGCAATGACTCAACTTGTAACACATACACTCAATCTCAAACGTTGACACTGAAGTTGAATAGATCGTACCTGATTACTTGGCTGAGAGTGTATACAAACAATTCTGGTAGGTTTTGAGTTCAGTATTAAAATATCTTGCTTTCATATTTAGCACACGTTTTGTAATTGCAATATTCGGAATTATTATTTTGTTAACGTGCATTTGGCATTTACACAATTTATTTTCACATTACAGAAATTAGACATCCTATAATTTTGGGCATGTTATACATTAACTTAACTTAACGCCTGTTTGTTGGATTAGAAGACTGCAGAATCTGTATACAACCAGTTTCTTTTACCTCACTTTTTCTAAAAATAACTATTCATTCCACTCACTATCTGACTAAAAATATATTTCTTGGTGTCTAATCTCGGCTTTTCTTTAATTAATTTGTGGCTGTGTCCCGTTGTTCTTGTTCGGCGACTGTATTGAGAAGAAACAAAATATGTTGTATTCTAATTTATCCTTTCTGTTGATTATCTTATAAACCTATATTAAATCACCTCGAATTCTTTTCTTTTCTGCGTCGGGTTTTCCGAGTCTTTCTCATAGTCTTAATCATATTTCTGGAGTCCAAATATCAGCTTTATCGCTCTTTATTGTATCCTTTCCAGCATGTTTATATCCTCTCTGCGATAATGACTTCACACTTGTACACAGTGCTCCAATTTAAGTCTAACTAATGCTTTATACAGTTTGACTATCACTTCCTACTTGCTACTATGTTTAATATTTTTTTAAATCATACCTGACATTCCATTTGCCTTTTCCACTGCTACTTGGACTTGCTCACTCACTTTATCTGTATTTCCTATTATAACCTCTATGTCCTTTTTACATTGTATCTTTCTAATATTGTTCTCTCACATTCTGTGTCATGCCTGACACACACCAGCATCAAAATAAGGTCGACGGGAATTTGACAAAATCGATGGTTATACCGTTACCTAAATCTGGGAACCTAAAGCTGTGCCAAAATTACAGAACGATTAGCCTCTGCATAACTAAAGATTGGATTATGAAACACTTTGCCGATGATAAGCATTTAGGCATAGAATGGACAGATAAAAAGACCTTAGAAGATCTTGATTTTGTAGACGATCTAGCGCTATTTAGTACCACTAATGAAAAAACACAAAAACATACAGATAAACTATGCCAATGGTCAGAACAGATATTACTTCAAGCAAACGCTTAAAAGATAAAAATCATGGTTTCCACAACCACAACGGTTGATATCAAGGTACAGGGGCAATCTCTACAAAATGTTCAACACTACACGTATATGGCAAGCAAAATGACATAAGACAGAGATGCCACGAAATACATTCCACAAGAGTTGCTTTGGCCTGGTGCGCCTTTAATCAGCTCATCAACATCTGGAAATCAAAGACACTGAGCAAACATACCAAGCTCAGACTATTCAACTCAATCGTAATATCAATCCTGACATATGGATGTGAAGGATGTTTAACAAAAGCGTTGGAAAACAAACTAAATGTCTTTAAAAATAAATGTTTAAGAACATGATTGAATATACGCTGGGTTCAGTTCATAACTAATGAATCGATCAAAATAAAGACAAACCAAAAATACCTGTCGACCATCATGTGGATATAATGATCGACATGTATCGGATATGTCTTAGAATGAACAACAGTCTTCCATTGCAAGCACTAGAATGGACACAAAGAGGCGTTCGGAGAAGATGGAGACCCAAAGAAACACTCAGAAGAATAATCATCCGGAAGGGCTCAACCATGGCAACTAAGACCCTCAGCACTATAAAAGATCTAAAAACTAGGCGTCACACCGTTCCAACTGGAAATCATTTGTTTCTGCATTATGTGCCGAATTTGTCGCGCAAAAAACATAGATAGATTGAAACGAGAAATAGCTGAACTACCTCAGCAAATTAAAGTCTGCTGCATGTTATAAAATTGGTCCACGTGACCAGCATATCTTAAGTGGACCCTGCTACAGCTGCGCTTGTGCAAAGCTTAACAAAATTTGGTAACATAAACGATTAGCCATATGCACGAAGATCAGATTAATGTGTGCATTCGTCCTGTCAATATTCCTCTATGATGGTTGACCTGTAGCGGAGGATACAGGCCTTGGGGATAAGATGTTTCCGAAGACTTCTAAACGTCACGTACAAAGACCGAGTTAAAAATGAGGAATTACGAGAAAGAATTACACAGCAATAGGGCCTTTTGAAGACCTTTTGGCAACTGTCAAAAGAAGGAAACTCGCTTGGCTCGGATACATTCAAACGTTCTTGCAAATACTAACTTGCAAGGAAATTTGCATTGCAGACGACGAAGAGGTTGTCCCAAAATAGGTGGGACAACAAGATAAAATAATGGATCAATCCCCGACCAGAGAAGACACAGCCAGCTGACAGAGAGGGATGGCGTGGGGTTTGTGATGATGTCTTCATGTGTGCCCCAACGACCTCACCGGTTTTGGGAAGATGTGACCTGACCATTCTGCAATTATATTCTATATTGAATTTACCCATTTAGATAACTGTACATTTATCTACAATAAACTCAATTTGCCAGCTCTCAGACCATTTCCCAATTGTATCTAAATCCGATCTCAATATATCCACCTCTGATTTAGATGAGACACTACTGCATAGTTTTATGTTATCCGCGAATTTTCCAATAATGGAATGCGGTATCATTGTCCCTATATTGTGTGTATATATATATATATATATCAAGAACAAAATTGATCATAAAACCGAGTCCTGTGGCACTTCACATTTGACCTCACACCGCTCAGATTCACATGTTCAATGCCTTCTTCCCGTTAACCAATTTTCAATCCATGTCGCAACTTCGGCCCACCTATTCCATGGGATTTGAATTTCTTAAACACTCTTTGATGTACAATCTAGATGAATAACAGCCACTGGCTCCCTTACACAAACCATCTCCATTAATTTTAATAGGTCTGTTAAGCATGATCTCTCTTTAATAAACCATGATGACTATTCATGATAAGGTTACATTTGTCTAAATGCATTACAATGTTTTCTTTGATTATAAATTTAACAATTTACAGACTATGCTCGTTAAACTCATTGGTCTATAATTTGCTGCATCTTCTTCTTCTTCTTCATCTTCGTACGCAGTCAGACAGTAACCATTATTTTTTCGAAAAAAGCGGCGGTCATCCTGAGGCTGTCGACACTGCCATAGAGCTTGTCTTGTGGTTCCACTGGTGATGGCCACATCTGCTCTCTCTGATCCTCGTATGTCGGGCAGTTCTGCAGCAGATGTTCAGCGGCCATTTTCCCGGTACCACACGGGCATTCGTCGGTTCCACCTATCTTCAATTTGTTGAATAGGTGGTACCTCAGTCTATTGTGGCCAGTGCGAAGTCTGAAGACAACGACCTGCTCTCTTCTGTTCAACTGGTAATAGGCATCGTTTTTGGTGAAGCCGGTATGTTCAGTTTCCCATTTGGTCATGTATCTGGCTTTAATAAGCCGTTTTGACTCTTCGTACGTCATACTAGTATCTGTTTGTGGTAGTCTTGCACCTTCTTTTGCCAGTCTGTCTGCCTCCTCCTTGCCTTGGATGTTGCAGTTTGATGGGACCCACTGTACCACTACCCTTTTTGGTGCGGACTGCTGGCATAGTTGACAGAGTGCTGCTCTTAAGTCATTAAGCTCGGTGTTTTTCTGGCGCTGTGACTACGACGAGAGCATCTGTAAGCAGGACTATATGGCTTTCATTTTCATTGTGTGTCACCATTTCTTCCACTGCAGCCCTCAGTGCCTCTGCCTCCGCTCTGAAATTGCTTGTGTACTTACCAGTAGCGAATGACAGTGTTATTTGTCTGCCATTTGGTAGGTTCAGGAATGCTCCTGCCCCTCCGTTCTGTGTAGTGTTTGTTACAGAACCGTCGGGTAGTTTTTCGATATAAAGCTTAGGGTAGTATCTCTCCTTTCTTTTTCAGTCTGGCAGTTTTTGTTTCCAATACCTGGTATATTTTCTACCACCTCTGGAAATATATCTTGCCTCCAGGTAGGTTTTCGTACAGTAGTGATGGGCTTTGGTGTTGTTAGTGCGTTTATGGGATCTTCGTGCATATTTGCTTTGGCTATTTCTTCAAAGTTTCTCCGCTTTAGTTTCCCATTTCCCAAATTGTTTAGTCTCTGGTGCATTGGGTGGTCAGTCAGTCTTCGGAGTTTCTCTGACTGCAGCTGGGCTCTGCAGTCTCTTCTATCGGTCATGGGTTGCAGCTTTGTAATCTTTTCAAGTTCTACAATTGGCGTTGACTTCATGCCTCTTGTTATAACTCTCATGGCTTGGTTTTGAAGTTTGTTAACTTTATCGAAGTTCGCCTTTGCTGCTGTTGTCCATGCCGAAATGCCATACTCGAGAACTGGTCTCACTCTTCCAGTGTACAGTTTCTTTAGTATACTTTCGTCTGCTCCCCAGTTTGTGCCAGCAAGTTTCCTCATGATTGCCATTCTTTCTCTGGCTCTCATTCCGTTTCTCTCAATCTGATTTTTCCATTTCATGCGCCAATCAAATGTGACTTCCAGAAAGTTTGGGTTGTCGTTTGGCTGTAGGAATTTGCCATTTAGGCTTAATTTGGTGTCTTGTGGTTTGATTGAAAGTGAGAATATTGTGCATGTGGTTTTCTTCTCGTTTATTTTGACCAGCCATGAGTTCGCCCACTCTTCCAGCGATGTTAGGGCCTGAAGCATCCGATTTCTTGCTATGGTGCGATTCTTTTCAGAGGTCCACATAGCCAGATCGTCTGCAAACAATGAGCTATGGACTCTTCTTGGTATATTCTCTGTCATGTCGTTTATATACACCAGGAAGAGTGTGGGTGACAGTACTCCCCCTTGGGGTACTCCCTGCTCGAGTGTCACCTTTTTGCTCATCTGCCCTTGTACTTGGACTATGGCCGTTCTTTGTCTGAGGTAGTGGTTGATCCACTTGTACATTCTCCCACAAACTTCACTTCTCCTTAGCTTGACTCTAAGTCCGTCTTTCCAGACTGTGTCAAATGCCTTCTCCAGGTCCACCCAAACCGCTTCTGTGTGTTTCTGTGCCTGGTAGGCATCTTCTATTTCCTGCGCTATGAGGATGACCTGGTCCTCAGTGGATCTGTGCTGTCTAAAGCCGGCTTGCTGTGGAATTAGTATTAGTTTTTCTTCCGGATGCCACATCAGTGTGGTGTTTATCATACGTTCCATCAGTTTGCCGACACAGCTGAGTAGGCTGATAGGCCTGTATCCATTCGGATCTGTTTTGTCCTTTCCATTCTTTGGTACTGGTACAAGTACTGCGTCTTTCCATGCCTGGGGTACAATACCCCTTTTCCAGCTTTGACTCAGGACCGATAGCAGTTTCCTCTTCGCTGTTTGGCCCAGCCCCATCAGCATTTCGTTTGTTATCCCGTCTTTTCCGGGATATTTCCTTTTCTTTAATGTTCTCATGGCCTCTTCCATTGCACTCATTGTTAATTTGGCCATCATATGCTCTTCTGGTGCCATATTGATTTTGTCGTGCCCCTTTTGCTCTTCACTAATGTCTGAATACCTATCTGCAGGGACCTCGATGTGGTTTGCTTTGGCATAGTGTTCTACAAAAGCGTTTGCGGCTTTTTTCCCTGTGAGCAGGTTTTCGCCCTGCTTGATGGTAATTTGTTTGTCTGAAGGGGTTTCGTCGTTCATGGCTCTGACTAGCTTCAATAGCTTGTTCCCATCTTTGTCTAGGTTGAGACTTTCAGTTTTGTTTTTCCAGCTCTCTCTTGCTGTTTGGTTGAGAGTGTATTTGTATTTAGCCGTGGCGGCTTTGAGGGCGATATTTGCCTCCATAGATTGTTCTCGCTCTGCCATGTTCCTAGCATTTGTGATTGCATCTTCCGCTTTCTGCAACTCATCCTTCCAATAGGGCTTATAGTTTTTCTTAGCCCCTCTCGGGATCGTTTCAGTGGCGGCTTGCATTATTGCCTTGCTTAGGCTTTCCACCATAGGCTTCATTTTGTTTTTTCGTATGTTGAAAGTTTCACACAGCCCGTCTGTCAGGATTGCAAATCTGTGCCAGTCGGCTCGTTTTTAATTCCAACGTGGGAGCGATTTAGTTTCCTGTGGGCCTACTTCCATTTCAATGTCTAGCCTGATCGGCCTGTGGTCGCTACCTGCCAGTTGGTTTAGCACCTGGCGGTCTATTTTATGGTGTATGTCCTGTGTGGAGAAGGCCAAATCTGGAGTCGAGGTGGTATGCGATGTTCTAGAATAGAAACTAGGGCTATCTCCGGCCTATTGATTAGGGAGAGATTTGTGTCTATCTCCCAATCTTCCACTTCGTCACCTCTGCTGTCTGTGTATGAATATCCCCATCGCTCCGAGTGGCTGTTGAAGTCTCCAGCTACTATGCAATTGGAGTCTTTGACGTCCATACTCGAGAGCGATAGGTCTTTATTTGGTGGTCCGTACAGATTGAAAATACGGAGCTTCGTCTCTTGAGCCACTATGTCAACTCCTACAATTTCTGCTTGTCCGGGTTGATTGACAGATACCGCGCTACTCGGTATGCAGTTTCGGGTCAGTATTATGACCCCTCCTTTGTGACCTTCTCTATCGAGACGAAAGGTCTGTTATCCTCTAATTGAGAATTTATGCTTTTTGTTGAGGTGCGTTTCCTGGATACATGTCACGTCAATCTTACCTTCATGCAGGTGATGTGTTATGGAAAGCTTTTTGTTAACGACACCCTCCGCATTCCACTGTAGTATTTTGTGGGTCTTGATTTTTTGGTCAATAGGAGTTGCCCCATAGCCATGTGCCTTGACTCTACGTCACATGGGTGGGTGACCACCAGTAGTCAAGGGTGGGCCCCTTCGAGGCGTGAGGCCCGGCACTATCGCTGCCTGGCGGGACTCCGCAGGATGAGCGCCATACGTTTTTCTGATCGGTTGTACTGTCATCATACTGCGATTTACGTTGCACTGTTTTGTTAGGCATGTGGCCCCGTGCATCCGATTTGAACAGGCGTTTCTGTAGGGATGCCCTCCTTAGCCTTTTGCTGTTTCCAGCCTATCTGCAAAGCAGCAGTTGTTTATGATCAGAGTTGTATCTCTTATGGAAGTTGTCTTACCAGACTAACGAGTCTTCACTACTCGTGTCTATAGGGTGCGGTGATGATATATGATATGGACTGGTTTACCCGGAAGACAGGCAGTCCAGTGTGTCTGTACCCCAGGATCGTCACGTCCTGCCAGAAACGTAGCATTTGCATGTGAGTGGGGTATCTCTTTGCTCCCTTTATTTTCTTGGCTTCTATGCAGGGATGGTACGCCTAGCATTCTCCGCCACATGGGATGTTGACACAGTAGGGCAGGTGTGCAATGTCCACTAGTCTGCATCTCTTCTGCGTCCATTGTTGTGTCTGATAGCGTACAGAGGTAGATATCGAAGCAGAAGTGCAATTAACCAGGGGACAAGCCTGGTAATGTCACGGAGATGTTGTTCGCCTGATTTGCGGACATATCTCGTGGTCAAGGAGTGAGTCTCGACAGTTCACAGTGAGGTGGCTGCTCTACTGTTTTCGACATCCCGACCAAGAACTAAGTCTTATGTTGGTGGATTCGCACCCCATCGCTGTATAGGGTGAAAATCGAGGAGCTGCCCGCTTTGTTCGGCGGATGGAAGATACCTCTTTCTGTGGCTCGACCTGGTAGGGTTGAGGCACAATCCACTGGTCCCGACCATATCGAAGCCTTCCATTGCAGTGTGCTGAGAGTTTGGGCGGATTCCGGCTTACAGGCGTCCGGCCGTAATGGTAGCCTCACATGGTAGCCTCGCGCCATTGGCTTATCAGCCTGGTACGTGACCAAATGTCTGCGGCTCCTCTCGAGTTGAGCAGGATTTCCGTAGCAACGCCCTGGCATTAGTAGGGTAAAACTGACCTGTCTTCCTATGGTCTATTTCCAGCACCCGTTCATTATTTGGCCAGGACGAATTAATCGAGGGCTTTTGTTTGTCAGTGACCAGGTATCTGGAACCTGCGATTTCTTCGGTGTTAAGACACGGTTTCCGTAGCGTTCCTTCATTAAAAGGTTAGAGAGCTGACCTATCTTCCGTGGGTCTAATACCAGCACATGTTCACTATTAGACCCCACGAAGGTGCTCTCGATTTGACAGTCATTCTACAGTATTGGCGTGTTAAGTCAATTTAAGCCGCAGGCTCCACTCCTGGTAGTGCCCTTCCGTCAATTTCTTTATCAAACACTGAATGCAGACCAACCGAGACACAGAGAGCATAACCCCATATTTCCGAGGGTCTAAATCCAGCACCCGTTCCATATTAGACCAAAAGAAAGTAGTCTCGGCATGTCAATCATTTCAGTGTTGGCCGTGTTGAGTTAAATTAAGCCGAAAGCTCCACTCCTGGTGGTGCCCTTTCGTCCATTCCTTTAAGTTTCAGCTTTGCAACCATACTTCTCCCGGAACCCAAACACTTTGGTTTCCCGGAAGCTGCCCGCAGAGTCATCGAAGCAGCTCCTGCGGATCACTAGTCGGCATCGTTTATGGTCAGAACTACGACGGTATCTGATCGTCTTCGCGCCTCCTACTTTCGTTCTTGATTAATGAAAACTTTCTTAACAAATGCTTTTGCAGTAGCTCGTCTTGCGGCGATCCAAGAATTTCACCTCTAACGCCGCAATACGAATGCCCCCGTTTATCCCTGTTAATCATTACCCTCCAATTCCGAAAACCAACAAAATAGAACAGAGGTCCTATTCCATTATTCTATGCACCATTATTCAGGCAGCCGAGGCCTGCTTTGAACACTCTAATTTTTTCAAAGTAAACGCGCCGGCCACCCAGGACGCTCAGCGCAGAGCACCCGTGGGAGATAGCTGGCAGACGGTAGGGCAGGAGACTACGGGCAGTGAACCGGCGCGAGCCGGACCGCCCGCCTGCGCCTGAGATCCAAATACGAGCTTTTTAACTGCAACAACTTTATTATACGCTATTGGAGCTGGAATTACTGCGGCTGCTGGCACCAGACTTGCCCTCCAATAGATCCTCGTTAAAGGGTTTAAAGTGTACTCATTCCAATTACGGGACCTCGAAAGAGTCCCGTATTGTTATTTTTCGTCACTACCTTCCCGTGCCGGGAGTGGGTAAGTTGCGCGCCTGCTGCCTTCCTTGGATGTGATAGCCGTTTCTCATGCTCCCTCTCCGGAATCGAACCCTGATTTTCCGTTACCCGTTACAAACATGGTAGGCATGTCACGTACCATCGACATTTGATAGGGCAGAAATTTGAAATATGCGTCGCCGGCACATGAGGCCATGCGATCAGCACAAAGTTATCCAGAGTCACCAGTGGGAACGCCGCAACCCCGCGAGGGGAAACGACGATTGGTTTTGAACTAATAAAAGAGCTCTTTCCGCGAGGGTCGGAGCTTGGTAAGCATGTATTAGCTCCAAAATTGCCACAGTTATCCAAGTAACCTGGACTGATTTAATGAGCCACTCGCGGTTTCACCGTCAGACAGTGTGAACTTAGACATGCATGGCTTAATCTTTGAGACAATCATATCTTGTTCTTCTTCTTCGTACGCAGTCAGACAGTAACCATTATTTTTTCGAAAAAAGCGGCGGTTGTCCTGCGGTTGTCGCCACTGCCATAGACCTTGTCTTGCAGTTCCACTGGTGATGGCCACATCTGCTCTCTCTGATCCTCGTATGTCGGGCAGTTCTGCAGCAGATGTTCAGCGGTCATTTTACCAGTACCGCACGGGCATTCGTCGGTACCACCTATCTTCAATTTGTTGAATAGGTGGTACCTCAGTCTATTGTGGCCAGAGCGAAGTCTGAATACATCAACCTGCTTTCTTCGGTTCAACTAGTAATAGGCACCGTTTTTGGTATAACCAATATGTTCGGTTCCCTATTTGGTCACGTATCTGGCTTTCATAAGCCGTTTTGACTCTTCGTACGTCATACTAGTATCTGTTTGTGGTAGTCTTGCACCTTCTTTTGCCAGTCTGTCTGCCTCCTCGTTGCCTTGGATGTTTCAGTGTGATGGGACCCACTGTACCACTACCCTTTTTGGTGCGGACTGCTGGCACAGTTTGCAGAGTGCTGCTCTTAAGTCATTAAGCTCAGTGTTTTTCTGGCTTTTTAGCGCTGTGACTACGGCGAGAGCATCTGTAAGCAGGACTATATGGCTTTCATTTTCATTTTGTGTCACCATTTCTTCCACTGCCGCCCTCAGTGCCTCTGCCTCCGCTCTGAAGTTGCTTGTGTACTTACCAGTAGCGAATGACAGTGTTATTTGTCAGCCATTTGGTAGCTTCAGGAATGCTCCTGCCCCTCCGTTCTGTGTAGTGTTTGTTACAGAACCGTCGGTGTATGCATGGGTCCAGTCCATGCTTGGGTAGCTTTTCGATATAAAGCTTAGGGTAGTATCTCCTCTTTCTTTTTCAGTCTGGCAGTTTTTTGTTTCCAATACCTGGTATATTTTCTACCACCTCTGGAAATATATCCTGCCTCCAGGTAGGTTTTCGTACAGTAGTGATGGGTTTTAGTGTTGTTAGTGCGTTTATGGGATCTTCGTGCATCTTTGCTTTGGCTATTTCTGCAACATTTCTCCGCTTTAGTTTCCCATTTCCCAAATTATTTAGTCTCTGGTGCATTGGATGGTCAGTCAGTCTTCTGAGTTTCTCTGACTGCAGCTGGAATCTGCAGTCTCTTCTATCGGTCATGGATTGCAGTTTTGTAATCTTTTCAAGTTCTAAAATTGGCGTTGACTTCATGCCACCTGTTATAACTCTCATGGCCTGGTTTTGAAGTTTGTTAACTTTATCGAAGTTCGCCTTTGCTGCTGTTGTCCATGCCGAAATGCCATACTCGAGAACTGGTCTCACTCTTCCAGTGTACAGTTTCTTTAGTATGCCTTCGTCTGCTCCCCAGCTTGTGCCAGCAAGTTTCCTCATGATTGCCATTCTTTCTCTGGCTCTCATTCGGTTTATCTCGATCTGACTTTTCCATGTCATGCGCCGATTAAATGTGACTCCCAGATAGGTTGGGTTGTCGTTTGGCTGCAGGAATTTGCCATTTAGACTTAATTTGGTATTTTGGGGTTTTATTGAAAGCGAGAATATTGTGCATGTGGTTTTCTCCTCGTTTATTTTGACCAGCCATGAGTTCGCCCACTCTTCCAGCGATGTTAGGGCCTGCTGTATCCGAATTCTTGCTATGGTGAGATTCTTTTCAGAGGTCCACATAGCCAGATCATCTGCAAACATTGAACTATGGACTCTCCTTGGTATATTCTCTGTAATGTCGTTTATATATACCAGGAAGAGTGTGGGTGACAGTACTTCCCCTTGGGGTACTCCCTGCTCGAGTGTCACCTTTTTGCTCATGTGCCCTTGTACTTGCACTCTGGCCGTTCTTTGTTTGAGGTAGTGGTTGATCCACTTGTACATTTTCCCACAAACATCACTTCTTCTTAGCTTGACTCTAAGTCCGTCTTTCCAGACTTTGACAAATGCCTTTTCCAGATCCACTCAAACAGCTACTGTGTGTTTCTGTGCCTGGTAGGCATCTTCTATTTCCTGGGCTATGAGGATGACCTGGTCCTCAGTGGATCTGTGCTGTCTAAAGCCGGCTTGCTGTGGAATTAGTATTCGTTTTTCTTCCAGATGCCACATCAGTCTGGTGTTTATCATACGTTCCATCAGCTTGCCGACACAGCTCAGTAGGCTGATGGGCCTGTATCCATTTGGATCTGTTTTGTCCTTTCCTGTTTTTGGTACTGGTACCAGTATTGCGTCTTTCCCTGCCTGGGGTATAATTCCCTTTTTCCAGCTTAGGTTCAGGACCGATAGCAGTTTCCTCTTCGCTGTTTGGCCCAGCTCCATCAGCATTTCGTTTGTTATCCCGTCTTTTCCGGAAGATTTCCTTTTCTTTAATGTTCTCATAGCCTCTTCCATTTCGCTCATTGTTAATTTAGCCATCATATGCTCTTCAGTTGCCGTATTGATGTTGTCGTGCCCCTTTAGCTCTTCGCTAATGTCTGTATGCTTATATGCAGGGACCTCGATGTGGTTTGCTCTGGCATAGTGATCGACAAAAGCGTTTGAGCAAGTTTTCGCCCTGCTTGATGGTAATTTGTTTGTTTGACGGGGTTTCATCGTTCATGGCTCTGACTAGCTTCCATAGCTTGTTCCCGTCTTTGTCCAGGTTTAGGCTTTCCGTTTTGTTTTTCCAGCTTTCTCTTGCTGTTTGCTCGAGCGTGTATTTGTATTTCGCCGTGGCGGCTTTGAGGGCGATGTTTGCCTCCTTAGATTTTTCTTGCTCTGCCATGTTCCTAACATTTGTTACTGTATCTTTCGCTTTCTGCAACTCATCATTCCAGTAGGGCTTATAGTTTTTCCTAGCTCCTCTTGGGATGGTTTCAGTGGCCGCTTGCATTATTGCCTTGCTTAGGCTTTCCACCATGGGCTTCATTTTGTTTTTTCGTGTGTTGATGGTTTCACACAGCCCATCTGTCAGGATTGCAAATCTGTCCCAGTCGGCTCGTTTGTAATTCCAACGTGGGAGCGGTTTTGTTTCCTGTGGGCCTACTTCTATATCGATGTCTAGCCTGATCGGCGTGTGGTTGCTACCTGCCAGTTTGTTTAGCACCTGGCGGTCAATTTTATGGTGTATGTCCTGTGTGGAGAAGGCCAAATCTGGAGTCGGGGTGGTATGCCATGTTCTTGAATAGAAGCTAGGGCTATCCTCTGGCCTATTGATTAGGGAGAGATTTGTATCTATCTCCCAATCTTCCACTTCGTCACCTCTGCTGTCTGTGTCAGAGTATCCCCATCTCTCCGAGTGGCTGTTGAGATCTCCAACTACTATGCAGTTGGAGTCTCTGACCTTCATACTCGAGAGCGATAGGTCTCTATTTGGTCGAGACAATCATATGACTACTGGCAGGATCAACCAGATATCTGTCGGAGACGTACGTACCGCACACACCGGTCGGTGGAGGACGGGTGTGTAAAAAGCCTCACTGGGACAGCCGTAGGGACCGACTGACGGAACGGACTGACGGTTGTTCCACCCGTCCCTCACTCCGTCGACCTACGACCGCCTGACAGGGGCCCCTACACGCACCAGACGACCGACCGACAGGGCTTGCTCGAGGAGGGATGGCAGCGCTCTGTGCAGAACGGATCCCAACGACCTCGGCAATGAATTTCACTGGGGCTAGAGACAATTTGGCCTGCCGGCCTGCCCTTCTCCCGAGGGTTGGTCTCCGGGAGAACACAGGGCCTTCAGGCACGATTCCTGCTTTCCATTTGCCGGTCACAAGCTCTTGCGAGAGTCTGACCACCAGCGAGACGAACTGTCAAGCTCTGCTATAATAGCTGTCCATCGTTGTCGATGAGGACCGCCGACATCATCCTTGTCACAGATTTCTCTGTTTGGTGTGGGTGCGCATGTGGCTGAACAGGCCAATTGAGCACAAAAACATCTGCTACATATCGCGCACACGAGGTTTGTAGAAGGGGATGGTGTTCCCGCTGCTCGGGATTTCCGCGTCTCGCGTCTGTTCTGGGCTTTCACAACACGGTCATCTTCACCAGCAGCTACACCCGATTTGACTGCGCTTCTCCAGTCAGATCTGTTTTGTGCAAGACATTCCCAGGTGTCGATGTCTATCTGACAACTTTTTAGTGAATCCTTCAGACCGTCTTTAAAACGTTTCTTTGGGCGCCATCTCTCGCGCCATCCCTCTCTCAGCTCGCCGTAGAGAAGCCTCTTTGGGAGCTGCTCGTCTGACATACGGACGAGGTGTCCGGCCCATCCTAGTCGTGCTTTTTCTAGCAGTGCATGGATGCTGGGCATGTTAGCCCTCGAGAGAACCTCGATGTCAGTGACACGATCTTGCCATCGGATGTGGAATATTCGCCTCGGGCAACCTGTGTGGAAGTGGTTTAACCTCCTTGCATCTCCAGAGTATACAGTCCAGCTTTCGCAAGCGTATTGTAGGGTTGGAATGATGGTTGCACGGTAGACTTTGAGTTTGGTCTTGACGCTGATGCCATGACGTGCCCAGACCATCGAGCGCATTCTATCAAAGGCTGTGCTGGCCTTTGCTATTCTGTTTGTTACCTCATCGTCTAGGCTGACAGATCTCGACAGCGTGCTGCCCAGATATGTGAATTTGTCTACGGCATTCAACGTCTGCCCGCTGACTGTAGTCTCTGGTTTTGTGTACGGCATGTCTGGTGCTGGTTGGTACTTGACCTCTGTTTTTTTTTGCATTTATGGTCAGACCAAAATTTTTGCATGCGGCAGAGAACTGGTCCATTCCAACCTGCATGTTCAGTTCTGAGTTGCTCATTAGAGCGCAGTCGTCAGCAAATACAAGTTCCCTGATTATGTCGCCAGCCACTTTGGTTTTGGCCTTCATTCTTCTGGAATTGAGTAACTTGCCATCTGTGCGGTACTTTATGGGTATTCCAAGCTCCAATGATCTGAAGGCGTCTGTCATCGTGGCCGCGAACATCATGCTGAACAAAGTCGGGGCGAGTACACATCCTTGTTTTACTCCGTTTGATATTAGAAACGTTTTAGAGATTGCACTGATGTCCAGTACAAGAGCACACATGCTTTCGTGTAGCTGATTCACCATTGTTATGAACTTGTTAGGGCAGCCAAACTTAGACATTATTATCCACAACCCACCTCTGTTTACTGTATCAAATGCCTTTGTCAAATCAATAAATGTGGTGTACAAGGCCTGATTTTGCTCTCGACACTTCTCTTGTACTTGGCGAGCGGCAAAAAATCATGTCCACTGTTCCTCTTCCGGCTCTGAATCCACATTGGCTTTCTGGGAGGTGGTGGCTTTGTTCAAGGTGTTTGTTGAGCCTGTTTAGCAGAAAGCGCGCTAGGATCTTGCCTGCTACGGAGAGTAGCGATATTCCACGATGATTGTCGCATTCCTGACGATTGCCTTTTCTTTTGTATAGGTGAACGATTGAGGCGTCTTTTAGCTCCTGCGGAATTTTACCTTCAGCCCACATGGGACAGAAGAGTTCAGTGATCCTTCTGGTGAGGGATGGGCCAGCTGTCTTATATACCTTTGCTGGTATTGCATCAGCTCCTGGAGCTTTTCCTATAGATAGTGAACTGATTGCCCTGTCGACTTCCTCCTCAGTAATTTCTTCATCCAACGCCAGGTTCAGTTCCACCTGCGGCATTCGCCGGATGGCCTCTTCATTTATGGACGATGGGTGGTTTAGTATTTTGCAGAAGTGGTCTGCCCATCTGTCTAGAATCTGAACCTTATCTGTTAGCAGTACCCCATCCGCACTGCGAACTGGAGTATTACTAGAGGGCTGCGGGCCGTAGAGAGCTTTCAGTGCCTCGTAAAACCGTTTGGTGTCATGACGATCGGCGAACATCTCAATTTCGTCAGCTATTTTGCTGAGCCAGGAGTCTTGCATCTCGCTAAGCCTGGTCTAGACAGCTTTGCGAGCAGTATTGAAGGCAGCTTTTGCTGCCGGAGATGGCGTGTCCCTCTGGTATTCCCTGTGCGCTTCATGTTTTGCATCGAGAAGGCCCTGTATTTCTAGATCGTTCTCATCAAACCAGTCCTTATGCTTGCGCATGAGTGGGCCAATGTGTTTAACAGCTGTTTCGTAGAGTGTGTTTCTCAATGATGCCCAGTTCTTTTCGATGTCGTTCTTTTCAAAACGAAGCTCAGACAGTCTACCCTTAAGCTCTTCCTGGAAGCCTCCTCTCGTTTGTTCGTATTTCAACTGAGAGACATTTAGCCTTCTCGGTGGTTTCTTCCACCTCTCGTTCCTCTGGTCTTCCGCCTTGATTGTATACTTGTGAGTTCCGATGCCTCCTCGGTTAAGTGTATTTTCAGCACACGCAACAGATGTAGATCTGAGTTTGAAGAGACGTAGTGTGCTGATCGAAGCGCGATGAGCTCCTTTCTGAAGTACCGTATGTTTGACGGGGTCAGGATGACCTCCTTCGTTTCAGTGTTCATACTTCGTTATCTGGGTCACCATACAGCACGGAGCGACACTAGCCTTTGACCGGGTCAAGTTTCGGTCACGCTTTGTCCTATTGAAACTGTACACATTAGTCTACCTTTCACGACTAAGAATACACTGTTATATACTTCGTTGCATCACTTCTTTCACATTAGTATGTTTCATTCACAAGTCGGCACATTTATATTCAGGAATCACGTTAATAGTCCGAGAGTTATTGTAGAAAACACAAACAAAACACCGTTTTATCAAGAGGGAAATCGACTGCGACCATGTCCGGCGCCATCTTGACCCATAGCTCTGCTATAAACCTTAGATAAATCACTACCAACTGACAACGTTTCTCGATACGAACCATAGCAGCGCACCTCGGCGGAGGAGACGCAAAAAAAACCGCATCCCGATAGCTCAACGGGGAAAGGCGGGCAAGCGTTTTCCGCAAGCCCGCGCTATCGCTCCGCCTGGCGGGACTGCTGCATCTGATTTGTTGCTCTTTTTGAAAAAGTAGATCACTCTTGCATCTTTCTAACCACCTGAATCAGTTCCCCCCACCCCCACCCCTCTCCCGCTAGTAATTGAGAATATAATATAGCTAATGATTTTGCTATCAGGTCTCTAATTTCAAACAGCAATTTTGAACGTATACCATCTTGACCCAGACATTTATCCAAATTCAATCCCTCCAATTGTTTAACAACAATTCCCTAATAAATACAGATTGACCTTAATCCCTCTGTATCTATTCCTTTTTGAAAAATGGATCTAGGATCTTGCAGCACTCTTCTTTTGTGTAGACTGTGCCAAAGAACTGATTGAGTAGATTACCTGCATTCCTATTTTCACCTATTGTTTTTCATGGTGATATCTTTGAGAAAACAAAAGACTTAGACACATTGTGAAGTAATCATTCAATTGAAGCTTCAGCGGTACTGAAAATCAAAAATCGATAAAAGCATATACCGGTAACATCACCAGGACAAAAACTAAACGACACCCAAGTTACGGCCACAAGGCTATCATTGAGTCCACGAAACGAACGAAAAAAAAACTATTATAATCGCAGAAAGAAAAAAATGAAGTTTAAAAGCACAAATCCCTTGAAATGGCCAGATACGTGGGATCATGGTACGCCAGTTATGAAAAAGGGTAGACTAAGAGTAGAGTAGATCTAACAATATGATTACACGTAGACCATAACATATTAAAACGTAAACAAATCACACAAAAACTACGCACAGCAGAAATATCAAGAGACACAATATACAGACATGGAAGAAAAACTAGCAAACACAATAACATTTGTACATATAGACACCTGTAAATAAAACAGATACGGAAATCGATTAGTAGATGTCGAAAAATCAAAGAGAAAAGAGAAGAAGACTGAGCCAATGACAGGAATGAGCATGGAAACCTGCACAAACGTATTGAATGTATTCAAACCATGAGGTTTTGAGGCATATTTTTGGACAACTCAAAAGATTATCAAACTCAAACCAGTGCCGATCAATGTAGGCGCAGCAGACGATGCCAGTGACTAATGTCAACCTTACCCTCTTGTCCAAAACTTTTGAAATGACTGGAGACTAGATAGTTGAGTTATGCACATGTCACTAATGTTTTGAATTAAGATGATCGGATTTCAATATCAGTCATTTCAATGTATTTCATGTTGCAACTATTGCAAATAAGTGTGTAGGTTAGGTTGCGTGACTTGCAGATGAAATCTTCTTGGCTCTTAAAAATTGATCGCGGTATCGCCTAGAACGTTTATGGGTAACACAACGACAAGTTAGGTAAACACGCTTGCTTTGTGCAAAATAAGATGTCGTGGTTGTTTAGGAGGTGGGTTTTGAGTTGGCTTATCGCCAACAAGTTCCGTAAGTTCTTATCACGTTAATAGGCTACCAGAGGAGGAACTAGAAATACCATACATGAGGACAAATTTGAATGAAGGATTTGGAAAAGTAGAAAAAGATCTCACAGACAGAAGATACCAGGATGAAAAGAACCACTTTAAATAGCGCGGTGGACTGTGGGAGAGGTTTTGAGCGTCGGTACGAGAGATTGAGATGACACGCTGGATGATAGTTGTAAGAAAAGCTTTTCTATCGATGTTCTTGAGGAAGAAGTCAAGTATCTCGTGTGTATTTTGGAGAAAGCATGTTTTTGTTGTTGTTGTTATTTTGGAACCTCTACTCCTCACGGTAGAAGAGGAGCGACTAAGTAAGTAAGTAGTTTTTTTGGGAGGATTGGGGGGGGGGGGGGTGAATTGTTAATAGAACTGGACGCCACTGTTTGCACTTAGTCTCTTTCATTACTGAAATAATGATGACAAAGTATGAATCTCGTAGCTTCTACGGTGACTCCAAAATATTCCATAATTCGTCAGGTACCAATTTTCGGCTGAGTCGACCGGAATAAGCGGTCAAACTATGAAACAACCCACATAATGCCTGGTCTGTAAAGTTGAGCTAGACGTGATTTGAACCTTGTACGTTGAGATTGTAAACGAAGCTCTTTACCCCCTGACCACCGAATCTCCGAATCTTTGAGGTGTTTGTCTCTGTGTAATAATATTGACAATTTATTATTTGATGAAATCTTTTTCTGCTGTTGTGCATAATTGGAATACTGTGACTAACGATCCTGACTACTTCCAGCTTTAACTGTTATTTTAAACCACACATGTTTCATAAATTGTATTTATTAGTTGTTTCCGTTTGTTCTTTGTCCCTGACGAAGTCACTGTTGCCGTAAGGAAGGTTATGTTGTGCTGTTGTCCTGGTGCGGTCACTTAGTCATTAGCAGATTATGTTGTATCACAATGTGACAGCGGAAACAATAGATGAAATAAGAGACGAAGTACTACATAAGAGAATATAATTGAGTGGTTGACATTCTGACTTGGACGACAGTCAACAATATTATTTTCTGGAAACACTGTGACCAACAAGCTATGAAGAATCTTCCTCATCTACGGCAGTCTAACTGGTGCATATTATCCAAAGCTAAACATACAAAGGACCTGAACGGTTGTCTTCTAGTGGTATCGTTCGTACTGTGGGATTATAGGTAACGTGAGAGACGATATTTGTCCAGAGCTTGTAGCAACTTGCAGCGATTTTTCAATACCAATGGGCCAAAACTATCGTTTACCACCATTACAACAACATATTAAAGAAAGAGATGGATGTGTACGATAAAACTTTCTCAATTCACTAACTTCAAAGACACCAGGAAACGACCTTGTTCCGTTTACAAACATGACACTGAAGACTGTTAAATCACTTCTACCTGCTTACACTATCCTTTACAAACGAGTGTCCATGTGCAACTAGCATCTAGACTCCTGAACATGTCCTACACGACTTCCCAGCCAACAAAGACCTGCGACACCAACCCTGGCCAGAAAGAGCAGAGCTGAGACAGAAGCTATGTGCCTGCCGTCTAAACATGAACAAGACTGAACGTCGTCCTTTCATCGATACTGCAAATGTAGCACAACCAAATGCCTGAACGAAGTAGAAGAAGAGGTGCAAGAAAAGGAAGAAGATATTCATCTTGTTTTGGTCTTATTCATTATGTAACATGATATTCTGACTCTATTTTTCTTATTATTGTATTGCGTTTCTGAATCATTGATGACTGTCGTATACAATCATGCTTTTGTTCTGCACAGCGCCGCGTCTCCTTTTACCGTTTCTAATACTAGATTTTCTAGAATGTCTATCCTATTCTCTTTATCTTGCCTTTAATCTTTCCCTCACAATTTTCGTTGTTATCTCAGGGGGTGCTAACTATTGGCTTTTTATTACACACTAAAAAAAACACAAGGGCTTCTTCTTTCTTATAAATTTCGTCATACGGGATGTCCTTTGCAAAACATCGCTCTCATAACAGCTGATCTGTAAGACTCGATTATGGGCCAGCTCTCATACCTCTGTCACTATAATTCCCATAATCTCTTAAATGCCCGATGTCCTTCTTTCCTTCAGTCCGTCTCTGCCTCGCTTGCCAGGTACCATCCCCTCCAGTATAGTTTTAATTCGTGTAATATTGTTTACTAACCATTTTAAAAATATATTCAGCTCCTTAAGGGTTTAAGTATTTTTCTTTTTTCGCAATCGATTGAATTTTGAACACTTTCCTGAAGCATTTTAGCTCGACGGATTCAGTCTTCTTTCTTTGTGTTTGTGTGGTTGTCCATGTTTCGTATCCGTACGTTGTCACTGGGAAGATGATAATCCTCAAGATATCTATGTTTCTACATTGCCATGGTAATTCTTTTTCTAACTTCCCTTTGGAGAAATTGTTGCTTATAATCGAGTAGAGAAATTCAAAACGTGTTACGTTCGTAACGTCTTGCTCCTCTATTATAACTTTGTGTCCAACTTTTGCAATTATCAGTTTTCATTATCTTGGTATTGCTGATGATAAGGATTAGCCTTTGTTCTTCACTGCGTTATTTAACTGGTAGGATCATCTGTTCCAGTTCCACAGTGTTCTTTGAAAAGACAACTGAATTAGCATCTTATCTTACTTTTGGTATTTCATTCCTTCGTCAGTCTCACAGCGCACTTTGAAAAGACAACTGTATTATCATCTTGTCTTAGTTTTGGTATTTCATTCCGTCCGATTGTGAACAGATCGAACTTTTCATACCAGGAAGTGACAAATTTGTTGAGGATCTGGAAGCCAGGTAAAAAAACAAGAACAAATTAAAAGTAGCCTCCGGCGGCACTGTGACTTAAAATAGCTTGTAAAAGCATTAATATGTATCGTCAACTACCGCACTAAGACGAAAACAGAAACGAAATCTACATTAGGACCTAAAGGCCTTCATCATGAAATACAACCAATAAACATATGAGCTAACAAATCATAGAGGAAGGGTTTATATGAAATAGATGTTCGAACACATAAGTAAGTAATGTACTTCCTTTCCTATGATGTATCTGATTTGTGTGTCGTTATACTGCGTATTTTACCACAAGCTGATGAGAATATATCTTTCGTGTGTAACACGTTCATCTGGTGTAATATCGTGCTGCGAACTTCGAATTTGTTTTATACTTCTATAGCATACTTATACTTCTTCTTCTTCTTCTTCTTCGTACGCAGTCAGACATCAACCTTAATTTTTTCGAAAAAAGCAGCGGTCATCCTGAGGCTGTCGACACTGCCAAAGAGCTTGTCTAGTGTTGCCACTGGTGATGGCCACATCTGCTCTCTCTGGTCCTCGTATGTCGGGCAGTTTTACAGAAGATGCTTAGCGGTCATTTTATCGGTACCACACGGGCATTCGTCAGTGCCACCTATCTTCAATTTGTTGAATAGGTTGTACCTTAGTCTATTGTGGCCAGAGCGAAGTCTGAAGACCACGATCTGCTCTCTTCTGTTCAGCTGGTAATATGCATCGTTTTTCGTGTAGCCAGTATGTTCGGTTTCCCATTTGGTCATGTATCTAGCTCTAAAAAGCCGTTTTGACTCTTCGTATGTCATACTAGTATCTGGTTGTGGTAGTCTTGCACCTTCTTTTGCCAGTCTGTCTGTCTCCTCGTTGCCTTGGATGTTGCAGTGGGATGGAACCCACTGTACCACTACTCTTTATGGTGCAGACTGCTGGCATAGTTGACAGAGTACTGCTCTTAAATCATTAAGTTCAGTATTTGTCTGGCTTTTTAATGTTGTGACTACGGCAAAGGCATCTGTAAGCAGGACTATATAGCTTTCATTACTTTTACCTGTCACCATTTCTTCCACTGCCGCCCTCAGTGCCTCTGCCTTCGCTCTGAAATTGCTTGTGTATTTTCCAGTAGCAAATGACAGTGTTATTTTCCTGCCATTTGGTAGGTTCAGAAATGCTCCTGCCCCTCCGTTCTGTGTTGCGTTTGTTACAGAACCGTCGGTGTAAGCATGGGTCCAGTCCATGCTTGGGTAGGATTTCATTATGTAGCTCAGGGTAGTATCTCTTCTTTCTTTTTCAGTCTGGCAGTTTTTGTTTGCAATACCTGGTATATTTTCTACCACCTCTGGATATATATGCTGCCTCCAGGTAGGTTTTCGTACAGTAGGGATGGGCTTTGGTGTTGTTAGTAGTGCGTTCGTGGGGTCTTCGTGCATCTTTGCTTTAGCTATTTCTGCAAAGTTTCTACGCTTTAGTATCCCATTTCCGAAATTGTTTAGTCTCTGGTGCATTGGATGGTCAGTCAGTCTTCTGAGTTTCTCTGATTGCTGCTGGGCTCTGCAGATTTGTAATTTTTTCAAGTTCTACAATTGGCGTTGACTTCATGCCTCTTGTTAAAACTCTCATGGCTTGGTTTTGGAGTTTGCTAATTTTATCGAAGTTCGCCTTAGCTGCTGTTGTCCAAGCCGCAATGCCATACTCGAGAACTGGTCTCACTCTTTCAGTGTACAGTTTCTTTAGTATACTTTCGTCTGCTCCCCAGCTTGTGCCAGCAAGTTTCCTCATGATTGCCATTCTTTCTCTGGCTCTCATTCGGTTTCTCTCGATCTGACTTTTCCATGTCATGCTCCGATCAAATGTGACTCCCAGGTAGTTTGGGTTGTCGGTTGGCTGCAGGTATTTGCCGTTAAGACTTAATTTGGTGTTTTGGGGTTTGTTTGATAGCAAGAATATTGTACATGTCGTTTTTTCCTCGTTTATTTTGACCAGCCATGAGTTCGCCCACTCTTCCAGCGATGTTAGGGCCTGCTGCATCCGATTTCTTGCTATGGTGAGATTCTTTTCAGAGGTCCACATAGCCAGATCGTCTGCAAGCATTGAGCTATGGACTCTTCTTGGTATATTCACTGTTATGTCATTTATATACACCAGGAAGAGTGTGGGTGACAGTACTCCCCCTTGGGGTACTCCCTGCTCAAGTGTTACCTTTTTTGCTTATCTGCCCTTGTACTTGAACTCTGGCCGTTCTGTTTTTGAGGTAGTGACTTATCCATTTGTACATTTTCCCACAAACTTCTTTCTACCTCTTTGACTTTGTCAAATGCCTTTTCCAGGTCCACCCAGACCGCTACTGTGTATTTCTGTTCCTGGTAGTCATCTTCTATTTCCTGGTCTACGAGGATGACCTGATCTTCAGTGGATATGTGCTGTCTAAAGCCTGCTTGCTGTGGAATTAGTATGCATTTTTCTTCCAGATGACACATCAGTCTGGTGTTTATCATACGTTCCATCAGTTTGCCGACACAGCTCAGTAGGCTGATAGGCCTGTATCCATTTGGATCTGTTTTGTCTTTTCCTTTCATACTTATACGATAACTGGATTAATATGATAACTTTATTTTCAACTCGAACCTATCTTGCCCCCCCCCCCCCCTTTTCCGCCTATAAAGACTATACAAAGGTCAACAGGTAAACAAAGAAGTCAAAATTAGCATTATGGTAGATAAGAGAAGCTACATTGATATTCTGACTATATTTTTTGGAGATGCAGCGGCTAAAGGAAACTTTAAAGTTCTGTTTGACACTGCTACAAACTATCAGTAAAAAATAATAAAAGATGAAGTTAAAAGACGTATCTCGCATATTTAATTACAGAAGACAAGATTGATTACCTTAAAGCCTCCACGTCAACTCACCTTACATTTTAGCTACTGAATAAGACCTCAACGTTAACTGTGATAAGCTAAATAATAAAGGAAACAATTAGCCTTCGGAAGAATGGAAACAGTTGGAGGACTTGATACGAAACCTGGTGAAGTTATTAAAGCAAATATTGAAGCGTCCATCAAGATGCTGTACAATTTTATTGGACATAAATAGGATACAGGGAGAATTCCAAATAAGTGGAGGTAGGGCTGGTACAGTCTAAGGAAAAACAGATCACGTCCGTACCAGATGGCTACATTGCGCATAATTGTGGAGCAATCATTGTTGATAGCCATTGACAGCTGGATGGGGATACACCGTGGAAACTACAATGGCACTAAGAAATCCTGGAAAGGTTCATCAGCCTAGTAAAGCAGACGTATGGGAACATTAGGTATTGAGTGTTGCACGTGGGACAACACACAAGTTATTTAATATTGGATCTGAGGCTCGTCATGCATGTCCTTTATAACATTTCCTGTTAACAGTTTATTGGATTGTGAAAGAAACTACAGCCTGTGAGAGAGAAATGAAATCCAGTGGACTTTATTTGAATATCTGGACTTTGCAGATGACTTAACCCTCCTATCTACAAATGCAGTGGATGACATAATCACTAATAGTCACTAGACAGGATCTCCCAGTGGGTGGGTTTTGAGATCCATTCAGAAAAGATACAATTTATAAAATTGAATGTGACCATCAATACACTCCTATCAAATTGAGTGAAGCGCCGTTGAAGAAAGGAGGGAGGAGAGGGGTTGTCCACATACTAATGAAGCATCATGGACAGTGCAATTGGTCAAAATGAGGATATAAAAGACAGAAAACAAAAGGCAGAAGTGGCCTTTGTAGTGTTGAAAACCAATTGGAGCTTTGAAGTGATCAGTTGGCAATTCAGCTTTAGTGTAAAATCGGTCAAGTTATTAAGTGAGGAAAATTTACGGATGAACGATCGCAATATTAAGTGATTGCAAGACTTTAAAAAAAATTGAGACAAATTATGGGCTCTCAATGATTTGACAAGGTTACAGAGGAAAACGTATAGAAGAGAGTCTGACAAGGACAGATGGAACATGGGATTTTGTTGCAGGTTGGCCCTGCATAGGCCACACACTGCGAGAGCTCCGGATAGATGTTGCCGCGCAATCTCTTTAATGAAACTTGACGGGAAAAAGAGGCAAAGGAAGAACATAGAACACATGGAGAAGAGATCTAGAGGCTGAGGCAAGAAGGGCAAAACTGGAGAAACTAGCACTTGGCCATTCTACTTGGAGAAGGTTAGTTGATGGCCTGTTCACCTGAAGACGATAAACGTGAAGAAGAAGTAGAACTCGTCTCTATTTCTGCACTTTAAACAATTTATCTTTTTTTTTGTTCTTTTGTTGTTGTTGTGCAAATTCTAATACTTGTAGTTTATTGCCAAATCTTAGTGTTTCTATTCTAAATAATATATTGCCATTTAATGTTTATAAAATGCACAATCCTGCGTACTTCATCTCTTTCTAACATCATGTCATCATTTTCAATTCTGTTAAAATACATGATTAAAACAATCTTCTTCACTCCACACATTATTGTGGTTTAAATGTTTTATTTCCAGGATCTTTGTCAAGTCTGACGGCTCAATTCAGTGCTGACAATGGCACTACAAACATTAATAGGATCTGTGTTAATGTTGTTGCCAGCAGCAGTTTATACCAGGACATGCTGTGTGACCTGAAGTCACCAGTGAATCAAGTTGCACTTAGTGGAGAAGCAGTCAAGTCACTTTGCTCTGTATACATCAGTGGAGGTATGCATAGTTAACGGTCTGCTTTAATAGATAACACTCAGACTAATATGAGCTATTCAAAACATGTCTTCGTGTTGATGGTTTGTATTACATGTACAAATAAATACGAGTTGTAGCCATTTCTTTCAGCTGTAACCATAAACCAAAACAAGAAGACTATATTAATGATTGTATTTCTCTCTCCAGGGTTAAAACCATTAGGAGCAGGTGTATGTTTCAGCATGTGCGCGTTTCATTGTGGTTATTGATACTGATATATATATGTATGAATATCGTTTATGTATGCATTTCTTGTCCTTGTCATACACCAAGACCCCGGCGAACCACTCAGGACAATGCCCCGCAGAGAGCATGTCGTAAGAGGCGGCTAACTGTGTGACATGCATAACACCGGTCACGGTTAGGTGGTTTTGTAAGAACAGCATTGATGGCGCCTAACAGGTTGAGGGTCTCCTTTGCCTTAAAAATTGAGTTTATTAAGGTGGATTCACACATAGGTTAACCACCCTCTCCGGTACTTGTCCCAACGTAGCGAAGTAATACGCTTACCGAGCCTAGTCCGCTAATCAGGAAATCCACCTACTAGAAACACCCAGTTCAGACCGGAGCTAGGGCCTGCACAGGGGCATCTGCACCTTTAGAACTACAGGTCGACGAAGACTAAGGCACAGTATGTATATGTATGTGTGAGTATGTGTGTGTGTGTGTGTGTCTGTATATGCACTGTTTCTTTAGCCCATAAGGACTGATGTGTCAAGGCTTGTCGTTTCAGCGCATTTTGACTTACCTGTAGGGCTGAAGGTCCAGTGCATCGGTATATGCCGGTAGAGCTTGGCAGAATCCCTTGTTCTGACTACCGTAAATTAATATCTAAGTCGGATATAATTAATCTCAGTGAGATGGGAAGACAAGGAGAAGACAACTAAATTAATTTCCAAATATGCATTCTAAGAAACTGTCGCAGAAGTGGAACTAAATCGGTCAAAATTGGATCTAATTCAATGATATTGGGACCATAATGAACAAAGACAATTCTTCTGAGGAGGTCATACGACAAAATCCTTGTCAAACATTGCAACATAGAATATAAGAGAAATGGGAAAAGTAAGAACATTGGAACACTTCAAGTTAGACACGAATACTATATGTATAAACATCTTAGCATTGAGTGAAACAAGACGGCAAGATACAAGACAATAACAGAGCCAAGAATATAACGATGTTCACTAAAGAAATGAAATTGGACAAGAAAAATGGCGTTTGTGCAGAATAAGTACACCACAACATCACTTCCAGATGTGCAGATTTACAAGCATATAAATATTAATATTAGACTGGTAACGGTGATTGGTGGAAGAGAGCCAGTGGATGTTATTTATCTAGATTTTTGAAAAAAAGGTCTTTGATAGAGTCCCTCATCAAAGATTATTTAGGAAGTTAAAAGCATGGAATTGGGGGCGAAGTTGCTAAATGGATTGACAATTGTTTAACGGAGTACTCGTGAGTGCTGTGGAGTAAAAAGTGGAATGTCACAGGGCTCGGTTTTGGTACTCATTTTGTTCTTGATACATACAAATACATATAAACGATTTGGACATTCACATGGTATGCATGATTCAAAAATTCGAGGATGACAAAAAATATGCAGTAAAGCCATCTAAAACAGAAGTGAATACATTGATATCGGACATAGATATAATTCGAGAATGGTCTGTGAGCTGGCAAATGAAGTTAAATGTGAATATATGTACGGTCGTCCACATGGGTAGATCCAATATGGATCATAATTACAGAACGGGAGTTACCAATATTAGAAAGATAGAAAAGGAAAGGGACCTAACGGTTATACTAGATCATACAGATAAGGTGTGACCAAGTCCAGGCAGCAGTGAAAAAAGCAAATGCAGTGTTATGCATGATAAAACGAAATATTAAACATTGGAGAAAGGAAGTGATTATCAAACTGTATAAAGCATTCGTTAGACCTAGATTGGAATACTGTCTACAGTTGTTGAGTCCTTATCGTAGTAGGGATATACATATGCTGGAAAGATATGACGTACGAAGAGTCAAAACGGCTTATCAAAGCCAGATACATGACCAAATGGGAAACCGAACATACTGGTTACACCAAAAACGATGCCTATTACCAGTTGAACCGAAGAGAGCAGGTCGTTGTCTTCAGACTTCGCACTGGCCACAACAGACTGAGGTACCACCTATTCAACAAATTGAAGATAGGGTGTACCGACGAATGCCCGTGCGGTACTGGTAAAATGACCACTGAACATCTGCTGCAGAACTGCCCGACACACGAGGATCAGAGAGAGCAGATGTGGCCATTGCCAGTGGAACTGCAAGACAAGCTCTATGGTAGTGGCGAGAGTCTCAGGATGACCGCCGCTTTTTTCGAAAAAAATAATGGTTACTGTCTGACTGCGTACGCAGAAGAAGAAGAAGAAGAATATGCTGGAAAGGATACAAAGAAGAGCGACCAAACGGATAGGAGGATTCCAGAATTGCAGTTATGAGGAAAGACTCAGAAAAACAGACCTACAGTGTTTAGATAAGAAAAGAGTTCGATGTGAATTAATACAGGTTTATACGATAATCCACATAAAGGATAAGTTAGATTAAAACAAGTTTTTTTTCAAAATAAAACCACCTACAAGAACAAGAGGGCATAGCTACACATTAACTAAAGAAAGGTATATATTAGGTATAAAGAAATATTCTGTAAGTCAGAGATTGGTGAATGCTTGGGATGCATTGCCCCAGGAAGTAGTGGAGGTAGAGACAATGAATACGTACAAGATAAGATTGGATGCGCGTAGTTTTTAAATCAAGGACATGTTAATGAAACTGTCTCTATACAGACTACAAAGTCTTCTAAACCAGTATAAAGTCGTTAAGTTATGTTATGTCCTCTACAGCATATGATGATGAGGAGATATACGACCATATGAGAGTAATCCTAAAGTAAAAGAAAAAGCAGCAGAGAATGTTATTATAATGAGAGATTGGACAATTGGAGAGGGCCATGATGTAGACATTGTACGGGAGTATTGACTAGGAATTACAAATGAAAAAGGCAAAGATTAGTGAAATTTTGCAAACAAGAAAAAATATACAACAACGAATACCTATCACCAAATAACCAAAATAAGACGGTATAGATGGATGCGTCCATGAAATACTAAAAGGTGATAATTAGATTAAATTCGGGATCAAGATGCTGAGCAGCGCATGAGCTGCAGTGGTCAGCGACCCAAAGCCGATTGCTAGCATCAGGGCCAGCGAACCAGAGCTGCCAAGACCCTTCTACACATCCACGCAGTGATCCCGGATAACAGGCTGCAGCAGGGCAGACTGGCTAAGGAGAAGGGATCGAAGAGGGAATGCTAACCCGGTACTCAAAAAATGCTTGCTGAAGTCAGATGTGTTGAACCAAAAAGTGCAAATATCGCAGTTAAGCTGTAAACTACGACACAACGCATTCAATTCTCTGGACTACATTCTGCTACTTAAGCCCTTTCAGGGTTTGGTAGCGGGACATTGAGAACGAATGAAGCCAAGCCAAGATTAAATTCGGACGAAATATGGATTTAGCAATCAATTGAAGAAATCCGACGTATACCCTGGAGTAGATTCTGATACTGACCACAGCGCACTCATGAGAAATGTCAACTACGAATGAATAAAATTAAGAGGAACAATTCAAAACACAAAGGTACATTCGCTCCTTACATGAGTTAGAAACAAAGACTAACTTCCAATTAAAGGTAGAAGAAAACATTATAAAATGACAACATGCCTCCCAGAACACTACACAACAGTTGACATATATATATAGAAGACAGGAAGACGGAAAGTATTACAGAGCAGAACGGGAGTGAAAAATTAAATAATACATACGGTGGAAGACCACAAATAATGAACATGGAAGGACCATGTGTACGAGTATTAAGAACTAAATAAATCGACAATATTAAATAGCACACGAAGTGGATCAACCACTACCTCAAACAAAGAACGGCCAGAGTCCAAGTACAAGGGCAGATGAGCAAAAAGGTGACACTCGAGCAGGGAGTACCCCAAGGGGGAGTACTGTCACCCACACTCTTCCTGGTATATATAAACGATATTACAGAGAATATACCAAGAAGAGTCCATAGCTCAATGTTTGCAGACGATCTGGCTATGTGGACCTCTGAAAAGAATCTCACCATAGCAAGAAATCGGATGCAGACGGCCCTAACATCGCTGGAAGAGTGGGCGAACTCATGGCTGGTCAAAATAAACGAGGAGAAAACCACATGCACAACATTCTCGCTTTCATTAAAACCCCAAAGTACCAAATTAAGTCTAAATGGCAAATTCCTGCAGCCAAACGACAACCCAACCTATCTGGGAGTCACATTTGATCGGCGCATGACATGGAAAAGTCAGATTGAGAGAAACCGAATGAAAGCCAGAGAAAGAATGGCAATCATGAGGAAACTTGCTGGCACAAGCTGGGGAGCAGACGAAGGCATATTAAAGAAACTGTACACTGGAAGAGTGAGACCAGTTCTCGAGTATGGCATTGCGGCATGGACAACAGCAGCGAAGGCGAACTTCGATAAAGTTAGCAAACTTCAAAACCAAGCCATGAGAATTATAACAGGTGGCATGAAGTCAACGCCAATTGTAGAACTTGAAAAGATTACAAAACTGCAATCCATGACCGATAGAAGAGACTGCAGAGCCCAGCTGCAGTCAGAGAAGCTCCGAAGACTGACCGACCATCCAATGCATCAGAGACTAAACAATTTGGGAAATGGGAAACTAAAGCGGAGAAACTTTGCAGAAATAGCCAAAGCAAAGATGCACGAAGATCCCATAAACGCACTAACAACACCAAAACCCATCACTACGGTACGAAAACCTACCTGGAGGCAGGATATATTTCCAGAGGTGGTAGAAAATATACCAGGTATTGCAAACAAAAACTGCCAGACTGAAAAAGAAAGGAGAGATACTACCCTAAGCTTCATAACGAAAAGCTACCCAAGCATGGACTGGACCCATGCATACACCGACGGTTCTGTAACAAACACTACACAGAACGGAGGGGCAGGAGCATTCCTGAACCTACCAAATGGCAGAAAAATAACACTGTCATTCGCTACTGGTAAGTACACAAGCAATTTCAGAGCGGAGGCAGAGGCACTGAGGGCGGCAGTGGAAGAAATGGTGACACACAGTGAAAATGAGAGCCATATAGTCCTGCTGACAGATGCTCTCGCCGTAGTCACAGCGCTAAAAAGCCAGAAAAACACTGAGCTTAATGACTTAAGAGCAGCACTCTGCAAACTGTGCCAGCAGTCCGCACCAAAAAGGGTAGTGGTACAGTGGGTTCCGTCACACTGCAACATCCAAGGCAACGAGGAGGCAGACAGACTGGCAAAAGAAGGTGCAAGACTACCACAAACAGATACCAGTATGACGTACGAAGAGTCAAAACGGCTTATCAAAGCCAGATACGTGACCAAATGGGAAACCGAACATACTGGTTACACCAAAAACGATGCCTATTACCAGTTGAACCGAAGAGAGCAGGTCGTTGTCTTCAGACTTCGCACTGACCACAACAGACTGAGGTACCACCTATTCAACAAATTGAAGATAGGGTGTACCGACGAATGCCCGTGCGGTACTGGTAAAATGACCGCTGAACATCTGCTGCAGAACTGCCTGACATACGAGGATCAGAGAGAGCAGATGTGGCCATTACCAGTGGAACTGCAAGACAAGCTCTATGGCAGTGGCGAGAGCCTCAGGATGACCGCCGCTTTTTTCGAAAAAATAATGGTTACTGTCTGACTGCGTACGCAGAAGAAGAAGAAGAAATAGCACACGGAGAAAGCTTCTAAAACAATTGTAGATTTAAACACATGAGGGATGTCAGATGTGGTACACAAGAAAACCAAACAAAGATGCAGAAAGAATAATGGGATACAGTCAAGAACAATACATGACAAACAAATTGAAACTCCTTGATAGGCACAAAGATGAAAATAGAGTAGTAGAGAGGATACATAACAGAATTTTATGATGATTAATACTAAGCCCTTCCTTCAATTTGATCAAGTTGAAATTTGAAAAAGAAGAATTTATAAATAACTTGAGTATAGTTTTATTCTGCACTACAATCGATTTCACATAAGAATGCACTAAGAATAGTTGTTGTTCTTATCCCATAGCTGCTGAGCAAGCCTACTCTTGGCAGCCTAATGCCATTCTTATATAAACAGGTCTTCTTCAGTGTGTTGGTAATTTTCGGCAGTGCTTGTAAGAATCTGTTATTCGTGCCCGCATTTGCACTCGATGAGTCGATGTAGAACTGTTTCATCAGGATAAGAGCAATGTCTGCACTAGGGCAGGTGCTGGGGATTGATACGATTCAAGTGGAAATTGACTCTGGTATTTCCTGTTCGGAACTGAAAGATGATCTCTTCTATGTAGTATATTTATGTCATCGTTACTTTTTGGCTGTGGCATTTCGCTAAATACACCTCGACCTCCTGCTACCGTCGCACACCTGTTCATCCAGATTTCCCGAGTATTATTCTTAATAATTCGTTTTACAGTGTGGTTACTGGTTGGTCTATCCAATTGTTGTTTTGAGGTTCCTGTTTTTGCCAATCTATCGGCCATCTTGTTCCCTAGTAGTCCACTTTGTCCAGGGATCCATTGCAAGGTGACATTTATTCCCTGGGCAGTGATGATGTTGTTGATCGCCCTCCCTACCTAGAATATATCTTTTTCTTTGTATTTGGTGTTCTTCAACACCTCCAGAACCCACATAAGGTCACTAAAAATTAACAAATCCATCGGCAACAATTCGCCCAAGTCAAGCAAAATCACTGCTGTTTTAATAGCATCACCCTCCGTTTCATCGTTTGAACGGTTTTAGTCGCATGAATCACAAAACTCGAATATTATTTTTACTATCGCCATTGCGTCCTGCAAGTTTTGTTGCATACTTCATGAGACATCCTTGAAAAGTTAAAGATAATATAGCCAATCTGCTAAGCGGATGTTTTTATTATGAGGTCGAGACTCTATTTCATCCAGGAATCCTAGATATAATTAAACAGGAAAACCTTTCTAATTCATTCTCAAGTATTTAAGCCGGGCTTTTTCAGATTTCACATAATAATAAAAGTTGACGACTTGCTGCATATATCGAATCGACGGTTCCACGACCCGTCCGAAAAATATTCTCTTTAGAAGAAAAATTAACCGTTTAAGATAACTAGTTAAGCGGTTGACCTGGACTCGGGCAAGAATTTGACAGGAGAGATTTTCCTTTGTAGTGATGGTTGCCCTTTAACTTATACAAGTGGAAAATTGAGGCATGATTTAGGCCCAGAGATATATGGGCGTTATCACAAATTGAACGGAATGCGCCTGTCAGCGAATGAAACCGGATAGGATCACAACCAGTCAACGAATTAGAGTCTGTTGTATGGTCTTGGTCGTTCTCCATATCTCCGCTCCAGACAGCAACACTGACTTTACGATGCAGTTACATATTCTAATATTGATGAGAATCTTGTTTTCTCTGGATGTCCGTATTACTAGTGCCATGTCAGGAATACCGCTCTCGCATTTCCAATTCTGGTGCTTACGTCTACATCTGAACATCCTGATGTCTCATTTATGCTGATCAAATAGGTAAAGGTATCCACTTCTTCCAACGGCTCTCCATCTAATATGATTTGATTTATATATTGCTTGGTTAGTTGCGGCGAAAGTTCAGGGTTTTCTCTGCTGGTAGAATGTTTGGTGTTTGTGTGGTGGAAGTCTATTCAGAATTTCTTTGAAATACTCAACCCATCGTTTCTGTTGTTCCTCCGATTATGTTAATATCTTATCGTCTCTATCTTTGATTGGTTTGTTTGTATATAGCTACTGAATCACACACAATTAGGACGTAGCTACCCGAGTGCTGACTGTGATGCTGACCACATGTTGGTCCTTGCCGGCGCGACTTAAGAGAATCATCACAGTGAAGTACAAACACATTTTGAGGATACAACACCAAGATTCCTATGGAGTCTATAAGATTGTTCGCCAATCATGTCACGTTATCAAAAATGTAATATATAATGTTTTTTCGTATTACTTAACTAACACATTGCTGTTGGTGAATATAACCTTGACGTACGAAGAGTCAAAACGGCTTATCAAAGCCAGATACATGACCAAATGGGAAACCGAACATACTGGTTACACCAAAAACGATGACTATTATCAGTTGAACCGAAGAGATCAGGTCGTTGTCTTCAGACTTCGCACTGGCCACAATAGACTGAGGTACCACCTATTCAACAAATTGAAAATAGGTGGTACCAACGAATGCCCGTGCGTTACCGGTAAAATGACAGCTGAACATCTGCTGCAGAACTGCCCGACATACGAGGATCATTCTTCTTCTTCTGCGTACACAGTCAGACAGTAACCATTATTTTTTCGAAAAAAGCGGCGGTCATCCTGAGACTCTCGCCACTACCATAGAGCTTGTCTTGCAGTTCCACTGGCAATGGCCACATCTGCTCTCTCTGATCCTCGTATGTCGGGCAGTTCTGCAGCAGATGTTCAGCGGTCATTTTACCAGTACCGCACGGGCATTCGTCGGTACACCCTTTCTTCAATTTGTTGAATAGGTGGTACCTCAGTCTGTTGTGGCCAGTGCGAAGTCTGAAGACAACGACCTGCTCTCTTCGGTTCAACTGGTATTAGGCATCGTTTTTGGTGTAACCAGTATGTTCGGTTTCCCATTTGGTCATGTATCTGGCTTTGATAAGCCGTTTTGACTCTTCGTACGTCATACTGGTATCTGTTTGTGGTAGCCTTGCACCTTCTTTTGCCAGTCTGTCTGCCTCCTCGTTGCCTTGGATGTTGCAGTGTGACGGAACCCACTGTACCACTACCCTTTTTGGTGCGGACTGCTGGCACAGTTTGCAGAGTGCTGCTCTTAAGTCATTAAGCTCAGTGTTTTTCTGGCT
Source organism: Ariolimax columbianus (assembly GCA_036924085.1). Classification (NCBI taxonomy): domain Eukaryota; kingdom Metazoa; phylum Mollusca; class Gastropoda; order Stylommatophora; family Arionidae; genus Ariolimax; species Ariolimax columbianus. The sequence continues at coordinate 92,852,838 of JAVGWX010000004.1, read as the reverse complement.
TTTTAGCGCTGTGACTACGGCGAAAGCATCTGTCAGCAGGACTATATGGCTCTCATTTTCACTGTGTGTTACCATTTCTTCCACTGCCGCCCTCAGTGCCTCTTCCTCCGCTCTGAATATGCTTGTGTACTTACCAGTAGCGAATGACAGTGTTATTTTTCTGCCATTTGGTAGGTTCAGGAATGCTCCTGCCCCTCCGTTCTGTGTAGTGTTTGTTACAGAACCGTCGGTGTATGCATGGGTCCAGTCCATGCTTGGGTAGCTTTTCGTTATGAAGCTTAGGGTAGTGTCTCTCCTTTCTTTTTCAGTCTGGCAGTTTTTGTTTGCAATACCTGGTATATTTTCTACCACCTCTGGAAATATATCCTGCCTCAAAGTAGGTTTTCGTTCAGTAGTGATGGGTTTTGGTGTTGTTAGTGCGTTTATGGGATCTTCGTGCATCTTTGCTTTGGCTATTTCTGCAAAGTTTCTCCGCTTTAGTTTCCCATTTCCCAAATTGTTTAGTCTCTGGTACATTGGATGGTCCGTCAGTCTTCGGAGTTTCTCTGACTGCAGCTGGGCTCTGCAGTCTCTTCTATCGGTCATGGATTGCAGTTTTGTAATCTTTTCAAGTTCTACAATTGGCGTTGACTTCATGCCACCTGTTATAATTCTCATGGCTTGGTTTTGAAGTTTGTTAACTTTATCGAAGTTCGCCTTCGCTGCTGTTGTCCATGCCGCAATGCCATACTCGAGAACTGGTCTCACTCTTCCAGTGTACAGTTTCTTTAGTATGCCTTCGTCTGCTCCCCAGCTTGTGCCAGCAAGTTTCCTCATGATCGCCATTCTTTCTCTGGCTTTCATTCGGTTTCTCTCCATCTGACTTTTCCATGTCATGAGCCGATCAAATGTGACTCCCAGATAGGTTGGGTTGTCGTTTGGCTGCAGGATTTTGCCATTTAGACTTAATGTGGTACTTTGGGGTTTTAATGAGAGCGAGAATATTGTGCACGTGGTTTTCTCCTCGTTTATTTTGACCAGCCATGAGTTCGCCCACTCTTCCAGCGATGTTAGGGCCGTCTGCATCCGATTTCTTGCTATGGTGAGATTCTTTTCAGAGGTCCACATAGCCAGATCGTCTGCAAACATTGAGCTATGGACTCTTCTTGGTATATTCTCTGTAATATCGTTTATATATACCAGGAAGAGTGTGGGTGACAATACTCCCCCTTGGGGTACTCCCTGCTCGAGTGTCACCTTTTTGCTCATCTGCCTTTGTACTTGGACTCTGGCCGTTCTTTGTTTGAGGTAGTGGTTGATCCACTTGTACATCTTCCCACAGACATCACTTCTTCTTAACTTGACTCTAAGTCCATCCTTCCAGACTTTGTCAAATGCCTTTTCCAGATCCACCCAAACAGCTACTGTGTGTTTCTGTGCCTGGTAGGCATCTTCTATCTCCTGGGCTATGAGGATGACCTGGTCCTCAGTGGATCTGTGCTGTCTAATACCGGCATGCTGAGGAATTAGCATTCGTTTTTCTTCCAGATGCCACATCAGTCTGGTGTTAATCATCCGTTCCATCAGCTTGCCGACACAGCTCAGTAGGCTTATGGGCCTGTATCCATTTGGATCTGTTTTGTTCTTTCCTGTTTTTGGTACTGGTACCAGTATTGCATCTTTCCATGCCTGTGGTACAATTCCCCTTTTCCAGCTTTGGTTTAGGACCGATAGCAGTTTCTTCTTCGCTGTTTGGCCTAGCCCCATCAGCATTTCGTTTGTTATCCCGTCTTTTCCGGGAGATTTCCTTTTCTTTAGTGTTCTTATAGCCTCTTCCATTTCGCGCATTGTTAGTTTGGCCATCATGTGCTCTTCAGGAGCCGTATTTATGTTTTCGTGTCCCTTTAGCTCTTCGCTAATGTCTGTATGCTTATCTGCAGGGACCTCGATGTGGTTTGCTCTGGCATAGTGATCGACAAAGGCGTTTGCGGCTTTCTTACCTGTGATCAAGTTCTCGCCTTGCTTGATAGTAATTTGTTTATTTGACGGGGTTTCGTCATTCATGGCTCTAACTAGCTTCCATAGCTTGTTCCCTTCTTTGTCTAGGTTTAGACTTTCCGTTTTATTTTTCCAGCTTTCTCTTGCTGTTTGCTTGAGAGTGTGTTTGTACTTCGCCGCGGCGGCTTTGAGGGCGATGTTTGCCTCCATGGATTTTTCTCGTTCTGCCATGTTCCTAGCATTTGTTACTGCATCTTCCACTTTCTGTAACTCATCATTCCAGTAGGGCTTATAGTTTTTCCTAGCTCCTCTTGGGATGGTTTCAGTGGCGGCTTGCATTATTGCCTTGCTTAGGCTCTCTACCATGGGCTTCATTTTGGTGTTTCGTGTGTTGATGGTTTCACACAGCCCATCTGTCAGGATTGCAAATCTGTCCCAGTCGGCTCGTTTGTAATTCTAACGTGGGAGCGGTTTTGTTTCCTGTGGGCCTACTTCCATGTCAATGGTTAGCCTGATCGGCCTGTGGTCGCTACCTGCCAGTTGGTTTAGCACCTGGCGGTCTATTTTATAGTGTATGTCCTGTGTGGAGAAGGCCAAATCTGGAGTCGAGGTGGTATGCCATGTTCTTGAATAGAAGCTAGGGCTATCCTCCGGCCTATTGATTAGGGAGAGATTTGCATCTATCTCCCAATCTTCCACTTCGTCACCTCTGCTGTCTGTGTCAGAGTATCCCCATCTCTCCGAGTGGCTGTTGAAATCTCCAACTACTATGCAGTTGGAGTCTCTGACCTCCATACTCGATAGCGATAGGTCTCTGTTTGGTGGTCCGTACAGATTGAAAATGCGGAGCTTCGTCTCTTGAGCCATTATGTCAACTCCTACAATTTCTGCTTGTCCGGTGTGATTGACAGGTACCGCGCTACTCGGTATGCTGTTTCTGGTCAGTATCAGGACCCCTCCTTTGTGGCCTTTTCTATCTAGACGGAAGGTCTGGTATCCTCTGATTGAGAATTTATGGTTATTGTTGAGGTGCGTTTCCTGGATACATGCCACGTCAATCTTACCTTCATGCAGGTGGTGTGTTAGGGAAAGTTTTTTGTTAATGACTCCCTCCGCATTCCACTGTAGTATTTTGAGGGTCTTGAGGTTTTGGCCAATAGACGTTGCCCCATAGCCATGTGCCTTGACTCCACGACACATGGGTGGGTGACCACCAGTAGTCAAGGGTGGGCCCCTTCGAGGTGTGAGGCCCGGCACTATCGCTGCCTGGCGGGACTCCGCAGGATGAGCGCCATACGTTTTTCTAATAGATTGTACTGCCATCATACTGTGATTTACGTTGCACTGTTTTGTTAGGCTTGCGGCCCCGTGCATCCGATTTCAACAGGCGTTTCTGTAGGGATGCCCTCCTTAGCCTTTGGCTGTCCCCAGCCTATCTGCAAGGCAGCAGTTGTTTACGATCAGAGTTTTCTCTCTTATGGAAGTTGTCTTACCAGACTATCGAGTCTTCACTACTCGTGTCTATAGGGTGCAATGATGATATGTGATGATATATGAGATGGACTGGTTTACCCGGAAGAGAGGCAGTCCAGTGTGTCTGTGTCCCAGGATCGCCACGTCCTGCCAGGAACGTAGCATTTGCATGTGAGTGGGGTATCTCTTTTTCCCTTTATTTTCTTGGCTTCTATGCAGGGATGGTACGCCTAGCATTCCCCGCCACCTAGGGTGTTGACACAGTGGGGCAGGTGTGCAATGTCCGCTGGTCTGCATCTCTTCTGCGTCCAGTATGATAGTTATATGGCTGATAACGTACAGAGGTAGATATCGTAGCCGGAGTGCATTCAGCCAGAGGACAAGCCTGGTAATGTCACAGAGATGTTGTTCGCCTGGTGTGCGGACAACTCTCATGGTCAGTGGTTGAGTCTTGACAGTTCACAGTGAGGTGGTTGCTCTACTGTTTTCGACACCCCGACCAGGTACTAAGTCTTTGGTTGGTGTTTTCGCACCCCATCGCCGTTTAGGGTGAGTATCAAGCAGTTGTCCGCCCGCTTTGATTGGCGGGCGGCAAGGACCTCTTACTGTGGCTCTACCTGATAGGGCTGGGGCGCAAGCCCCAGGTCCCGAGCATGTAGGAGCCTCCCATTGCAGTGGTGCTGAGATTTTGGGCGGGATTGCGGCTTACAAGGGTTCGGCCGTAATCCCCCACATGGTAGCCTCGCGCCCTTGGCTTATCAGCCTGGTACGTGAACCAAAGTGTCTGCGGCTCCTCTCGATTTGAGCTGGTTTTCCGTAGCAACGCCCTGTCATTTGTAGGGTAAAACTGACCTGTCTTCAGATGATCTATTTCCAGCACCCGTTCACTATTTGGTCAGACGAATTTATTGAGGGCTTTTGTTTGTCAATGACCAGGTATTTGAAATTTGCGGTTTCTGCGGAGTTAAACACGATTTCCGTAGCGTTCTTTCAATTGAGTGTTTGAGAGCTGACTTGTCATCCGTGAGTCTAATACCAGCGTACGTTTATTATTAGACCCAAACGGCAGTGCTCTTGATTTGTCAGTTGTTCTACAGTATTGGCGTGTTCAGTCAAATTAAGCCGCAGGTTCCACACCTGGTGGTGCCCTTCCGTCAATTCCCTTAGCGAGACAATCAAGTTTCTTAGGGGGTATTCCCAGATTTTCTAGGGTCTAATTCCAGCACATGTTCTCTATTACACCCCACGAAGGTGTACTTTTTGATAGTCATTCTGCAGTATTGGCGTGTTAAATTAACTTAGGTCTCAGGCTCCACTCCTGATAGTGCTCTTCCGTCAATTCCTTTATCAAACACTGGATGCAGACAAAACCGGGCCACAGGGGGCATAACCCCAGGTTTCTGGGGGTATAAATCCAGCACCAGTTCAATATTAGACCCCAGAAGAGTGGTCTCGGCATATCAATCATTTCAGTGTTGGCCGTGTTGAGTCAAATTAAGCCGCAGGCTCCACTCCTGGTGGTGCCCTTCCGTCAATTCCTTTAAGTTTCAGCTTTGCAACCATACTTCCCCCGGAACCCAAACACTTTGGTTTCCCGGAAGCTGCCCGCAGAGTCATCGAAGCAACTCCTGCGGATCGCTAGTCGGCATCGTTTATGGTCAGAACTACGACGGTATCTGATCGTCTTCGCGCCTCTGACTTTCGTTCTTGATTAATGAAAACATTCTTGACAAATGCTTTCGCAGTAGCTCGTCTTGCGGCGATCCAAGAATTTCACCTCTAACGCCGCAATACGAATGCCCCCGTTTGTCCCTGTTAATCATTACCTCCAGTTCCGAAAACCAACAAAATAGAACCGAGGTCCTATTCCATTATTCCATGCACCATTATTCAGGCAGCCGAGGCCTGCTTTGAACACTCTATTTTTTTCAAAGTAAACGCGCCGGCCACCCAGGACGCTCAGCGAAGAGCACCCGTGGGAGAGAGCCGGCAGACGGTAGGGCAGGAGACAACGGGCAGTGAACCGGCGCGAGCCGGACCGCCCGCCTGCGCCTGAGATCCAACTACGAGCTTTTTAACTGCAACAACTTTAATATACGCTATTGGAGCTGGAATTACCGCGGCTGCTGGCACCAGACTTGCCCTCCAATAGATCCTCGTTAAAGGGTTTAAAGTGTACTCATTCCAATTACGGGGCCTCGAAAGAGTTCCGTATTGTTATTTTTCGTCACTACCTCCCCGTGCCGGGAGTGGGTAAGTTGCGCGCCTGCTGCCTTCCTTGGATGTGGTAGCCGTTTCTCATGCTTCCTCTCCGGAATTGAACCCTGATTCCCCGTTACTCTTTACAAACATGGTAGGCATGTCACGTACCATTGACAGTTGATTGGGCAGACATTTAAAAGAAAACGAACATACTGGTTACACCAAAAACGATGACTATTACCAGTTGAACCGAAGAGATCAGGTCGTTGTCTTCAGACTTCGCACTGGCCACAATAGACTGAGGTACCACCTATTCAACAAATTGAAGATAGGTGGTACCAACGAATGCCCGTGCGGTACCGGTAAAATGACAGCTGAACATCTGCTGCAGAACTGCCCGACATACGAGGATCAGAGAGAGCAGATGTGGCCATCACCAGTGGAACCACAGGACAAGCTCTATGGCAGTGTCGACAGCCTCAGGATGACCGCCGCTTTTTTCGAAAAAATAATGGTTATTGTCTCACTGCGTACGAAGAAGAAGAAGAAGTATTACTTAACTAACACATTGCTGTTGGTGAATATTACCTTGCCAAATCACCTTGCACACACTCATACATAATTTTGCAGTCAGAAAATCTAGAAAAAAAGTTCTTTAAATTTCTACGCAGATGAATTGTGTGTGTCGCTTTAAAATATAATCCCTTATTTGATAATTTAGTAGTGTTTTTATTTTGAAATAATATTTGGGAGCACTATAATCAGGGCTTGAAAATGTTTAGGGTGGCTCACTAATTAGCATGGTCGGACTAAAGTCACGCAATGTATGTTAACAAATTTAAACTATGCATTAATTCACTTTTATTTCTAGATAACAATACGTACCAAACCAACATATATTGCATTACTTACACAGTATTAGCCTATTTCTTCTTAGGAAAAAATGCACTGTTGTCAGAGGCATGGCGTTTGTGTCCTTAAACATGCTTAGTAGTTTTAGCACTTTAGTACCATTTATCGATGTTTTAGTAGGTTTAAATTATGGTAGCCGAAGTCCATTTTAATTCACTATCATGCTAGCTTATGTACAATCTATTCTAACCGTTATATCATTAATAATTGTGTGAGAATCGCTATCTAGTAACGCTTAAAAACTGATTTTTTTTTACTCGTCAAACAAATATTTTTACTGGTCACAGACGTACAGACAAGCGATTTTTTCAAGTCCTGACTATTGTCATAAAATTTGCTAGACAAGGTCAAACCTGTTAAGCTGAGTAATTTGGAGAGGGTGTCTGTGGGGGGAAGGGGGGGGGGGAGGGGTGAAGGAAAGGTATGAGTAAATGATGATAATCAAACACAAATACATACAATACTGACGCTGCTTTCAAATATAATAATGTTGTCAATGTTTGTATATTGTACACAACGCTGACTATTCAACAGCATAAGTAAGGAAATATTGGCATGAAATAATTATGTTCGAAATCAAATTATTAGGAAATGATTTAATGAGAATAGAAAAAGACACGTTTTAGACAAATAAAAAACAAATAATCTTTCTGAAAACAGGTGGTCATTCAAAGAGACTTGCTTCAACTAGTTTATTCTTCTTCTTCTTCTTTTTCTTCCTACGCTGTCAGACGTCAACCTGTATTTGTTCGAAGAAAGCAACGGTCATCCTGAGGCTGTCGACACTGCCATAGAGCTTGTCTAGTGTTGCCACTGGTGATGGACACATGTGCTTTCTATGGTCCTCGTATATCGGGCAGTTTTGCAGCAGATGTTCAGCGGTCATTTTCCCTGTACCACAGGTGCATTCGTCAGTGCCACCTATCTTCAGTTTATTGAATAGGTGGTACCTCAGTCTGTTGTGGCCTGTGAACTAGTATAACTTGAAATGAAAAACCATATTATTTTGATTGAAATCTCACACATAATAAATTTTAATTCGTCATCATTAGGTTAGTCAGTCTGGAGACTGGTGTTGAAGTCGTCTGACCATGTCATATCACTGTCCTTTGTTCTCGACAGCCATCTTAGCTTAATATAACTCTGTACCCCAATGTTCTTGCACACAGATGTGACGTACTTTCCTTTTCTTTTCCCTTGAATTTTGCGTTCCAGTATTTTCAATAGTAGACCTCCATGCCCTTTAATGTGGCCAAGTCAAGACAATATACCTTTCTGTTTATTTTGATTAGGTGTCATACGCAAATGGTAAAGCATCTATTATAATTTTCATGAAGGTTCTGTAGTAGTTCATTTATTGCTTTATTTGCCCTAAGCTGCTCCGAAACTGGGATACGTTTTTTTTAAATAGCACCCTGTCAGAGACATTTTCTACTTAATTAAAAAAACAGATAACGATAGTTATACCCTGTTCAATCATTACCTATGTAAGAAATCTAATTGTTTCAAATGCGTCTGTATAGCTTATTTCCTTTCGGAGCCAAAATTGATTGTTGTTTCATACAAATTTCATTTTGTTATCATTCATAAGCGTGTGACATTAGGCGTTATTGACTATACACATTTGCTATCGATTTTGGTGCCACTGGGATGATCACTGATGGCTTGTGATCAGTAAAAATATTTAATTGAAAATAAGCACTCAGAATAAACGAATTAAATTAACATCTTCATCGTCCTACTGATATACGACTGTTACATGATAATTTCATCGTATCACTATCATTTAATTTGATAGTCTGCTGTGTTTGAAAGCTAAAAGTCGATGTTTAAAAAAAAGAATAGTTGAACGGAAAATAAATGACAAAATATTAGAAAAAAAGGGAAGCTACAGATAAACGATACTCAGATGGGCTTTAAAAAAACATAGACGTTGTAACTGATGCAATTTTAAGTCTCAAACAATTGATACAGAAAAAATATTAAAAACGATCAGAAACTGTATGTTTCGTTTGTAGATCAGGAAAAAGCTTTTAACCGGGTACATATACATCATGTATGAAAAATATTGGCGCACTATGGTGTTAACGATAATTAAATTAACCTATGCAAATATCTTTACATTGATAGCCAGTGCTCTGGTCGAACTATAACCGGAGTCTCAGCAGAATGTAATATCAAATCAGAGGTACAGCAAGAATGTGTGCTAAGCTCTTTGTTGGTCACTACATATGTAGACCACATTTGTAAAACAGACAACTCAAATGAAAGTAACAGCATTGATGAACTCTTTAGTGATTTTTTTTTTAGCTGACGATCAATCAGTCATAGCAACTTTAGAAATACAATTGCAGAGACATATTAATAAACTAAATACAGCAAATCAAAGAGGTGAAATATTTCACATTCTTAGGGAGCACGTTATCAGCAACGGAAGAATCACAGCGGAAATACAACAAAGATGCAATTAGGCAAATCAGATCATTGGATAATTAATTCCAATACTTAATTGCAAACACGTGACAATACAGCTTCAGAGAACACGATTTTCGTCCCCCACACTATGCCTATCAATGTCAAAAATGGACACCAACATCAAATGAAAAAGGCTACATCGTAATAATAGAAATGAAATGCATCCGAAAAATATTTGGTTAAACTAGGCGTGATTAGAAACGATGACATCAGGAGACTAGTTTGAACAACACGAGTATTAAACTACATCAAAAGAGTAAATAACATTGTTTGGCCAAGTAACAAGCCTACCACCACACAGCAGCCCCAAAACAAGCAATGCTATTTGGATTCAACGGTTTCAAAGTCAATGACAGAACATGAAAAAGGTGACTTACAGAATTATTTGATCTGGTAAATGCCACTGTGCATGATGCACTCATTCTAGAGATCTCTTCATAACCTGTCTACGAATGACATAACATGATACGCGAAAAGAAAGAAAGACAGTTTAACGGAAGGCAATGTCTTACCGATTAATCACAGTATGAACCAACCCGATTTTAATATGCGCAGTATTAACAAAATTTAACAAAATGTTTTTTAATATATTCGATATAATAGTATATGTTTAATATATATATATATATATATATATATATATATATATATATATATATATATATATATATATATATATATATATATATATATATATATTACAAATTATTATCATTTACAGTTAGAGCCTGAAAAACTGAAGGATTACAGATGAAATTTGTATACTTTTTTCCAAATTTGTAACTAACGAAAGGTATCTAAAACCTGAATTGATTTCCCTTGTCAAGCAAACACGAAAGGAAAATATATTTCACATGGACAAGTTGATCCAAGAGCATGCTCATTTGTGTTTGAGACTGCCACCATACTATTCATATTTTAACCTAATTGAACTCGTTCCGGTGAAAGTTAAAGGACAAGAAATAGATGAAAATAACACTACCAAACTATGAGATATGAAAGAACTAACATATGCCGCCTCTGAAATACAGACAAAGAGTATTGGGCTAAATGTGAGGACAACGTCAAAGAGGAAGAAAGCGATTGGAAAAAAAGATGCACAACGTTCGTTCAACCGAGAGCAATTATCAATTTGTTGGAATCTTCCGACTCTGATTAAGTGTGAAATTAACTTCTATGTCTGTTTTCTGAGAAATATGCAAAGACGAGTACTTCCCTCCATCTCCGATTGATCTCAGAACTGAATCATAACCATTTATTGAATTCCCCAGTTTATTTTTTATAAACCTGGACCAATTCATTTCCTTTTCATCTGAAGTACGTACTTTTTACGTTCTACGTGTACATATCATGTTCTTTCACGTCAGTCTGGTTTCATCCCCGGTCGATATATTGTAGACGCCATTCTCGCTCTCCAGGTCCTGGCTGAACTGCATCATGCATTCAACCTCCCCCTCTGCGCTGCGTATGTGAATCTAAAGGCTGCTTTCAATTCGGTCGATATGTCTGCTCTCTAGAAAGTCCTGCAAGACTCGGCACCCCTGCCCCACTGCTGAACCTGATAAGGGAGCTACTCACGGACACCGGTGTCATAGTCCGGCTAAGAAGCACTCTCTCGGATAGGTTTCAAACATCTTCAGGGGACAGGCAGGACTGCGTCCTTGCCGCTGAACTTTTCTGCCACGCCATCGACTGGATTCTCCACCGTCTTGACTCCCACCCTCCGGGCATTGGCATGCACCAAACACGCATCACAGACCACGCCTTTGCTGGCGACCTTGTCCTAATCGGCCCATACAATGAGAAACCATCTCAAGAAACTGGATCTCGAGACATCAAAAATGGGCCTATTAATATATTAGGCCAAGACAAAAATTTAGACCATCAGCTTCGACACTGGTCTTCATAGCATTGTTATCCATGGTCATATGGGGGGGGGGGGGGGGAGGGGGGGGGGGAGAGAACCAGTGAATTCACATACCTGGGAATTTTTTTTCATCCGTTGGACTTGGTACGCCTGGCATGTTAGGGCGGAACAGGCATCCGTTTTGTACGATCATCGCAGCGTGTGGAATAATGGCAGACTCTATTTCTAATCCAACATACGAATTTGTTAGACGTGTGATTCCTGTCCTCCTGTATGGTTCAGAGACTTTGGTCATGTTGTTCGACTGGACATGTTCAAATCAGCTCTGTGTAACAACGGTCTCCCACCGGCCGGCTGGAGGCGTGTGAGGGCCCCCCCCCCCTTCTTCATGGTTCCGACAGTCTCTCCTTCAGCATTGCATGAGGCTTGGTTATAGGCCTCAGCAGTTGGACAGCGTAATGGTCGATCAACATTTTACGTGTGCAGTAACTTCTTACAGTTCCTAAAACACATGAACTACATTAAAAATGATATTATGTAGTACCTAATGTAGAAAATCTTATTCGAATTGGAGAGACGCTTGTGCTAAAAGAAAGACAATTTTTAACGTTATGTTCTGCAGGGACAAAATAATTACTCTGCTAACAAGGATCAAAGGAACTAACCACTTTAAGAAAATGACACTGTCAGGCAAAATGTAAATTAAGAAGTCATTAGGACATTGAGAAGATAAGACTACGTGCACAAAACACATGTATCGGTGCAAGGGTTATTGAGTTATTAGAAGGCAATTAACAACAATCATTGTGAAACGTACAATAGCCTAAAAGATAAACACCAAGTTGGTTTTTGTTGGTCAAATGAACAAGGTTAAAAATGTGTCTATCTGTATGTCTGTCCATCTGTCTATCTATCTATCTATCTATCTATCTATCTATCTATCTATCTATCTATCTATCTATCTATCTATCTATCTATCTATCTATCTACTATCTATCTATCTATCTATCTATCTATCTATATATCTATCTATCTATCTATCTATCTATCTATCTATCCATCTATATATCTATATATCTATCTGTCTGTCTGTCTCTATATATATAACCAATATTGTTACATGTATCCATAGGCAAACAAAAACACACTCGCTCGCTCTCACTCTGTGTGACACGTGGTGAACTGTCACAGTAAAAAATATAATCTCTATCTCTCTCTCTCTCGGTCTGTCTCTTTCTCTCTGTCTCTCTCTTGTTAAATGGGACGCACGTGATGAACTGTGTCACAGTAGACAAACATCTCTCTCTCGCTCTATGTGTTTGTCTCTCTCGCTCTATGTGTTTGTCTCTCGCTCTATGTGTTTGTCTCTCTCGCTCTATGTGTTTGTCTCTCTCTCTCTCTCTCTATGTGACACATGTGGGAAATAAGTAACAACAGACAAACTCCTTCCTCTCTCCTTCTGTCTAGATCTATGTGAAGCATTTTTTCTCCTGAGACGAAGTCGTCTCTCTCTTTCTCTGTCTCCCTCTCCCCTCTCCCTCTTTCTCAGACTGATGTAGCAGAGACTAAATAGATTTGGAAAAGGAAGACTAAAGCGGAGAAACTTTGCAGAAATAGCCAAAGCAAAGATGAGCGAAGACCCTATGAACACCATAACAACACCAAAGACCATTCCTACTATACGCAAACCCACCTGGAAGCGGCATATCGTTACAGAGGTGGTAGAATATATACCAGGTATTAGAAACAAGAGCAGCCAGACTGAAAAACACAGAAGAGACATAACCCTGAGGTAAATAGCGAAAAACTATCCAAGCATGGACTGGGCACATGCATACACCAACGGTTCTGCAACAAACACAACACATAATGGAGGGGGAGGGGTGTTCCTGAGCCTAACAAACGGTAGAACAATAATACTATCAGTGGCAACTGGAAAATTGTCAAACAATTCCAGAGCGACGGTAGAGGCATTGAAGGCAGCAGTAGAAGCAATGCTGACAGGCGAAAGTATTGAAAGACAGATAGTCCTGTTTACAGATGCTCTGTCCGTGGTTACAGCACTAAAAAGCAAGAAAAATACAGAACTTAATGATTTAAGGGCAGTACTCTGTCAACTATGCCAGCAGTCCGCACCAAAAAGAGTAGTGGTACAGTGGGTTCCATCCCATTTTAACATTCAAGGCAGCGAGGAGGCAGACAGACTGGCAAAAGAAGGTGCAAGGTTGCCACAACCAGATTCTAGTGTGACCTACGAAGACTCCAAAAGGTTTATTAGAGCAAGATACATGACCAAATGGGAAACAGAGCATACTGGCTACACACAAAATTATTCCTATTACCAGTTGAACAGAAGAGAGCAGGTCGTGGTCTTCAGACTCCGCACAGGCTACAACAGACTGAGGTACCATCTATTCAATAAACTGAAGATAGGTGGTACTGACGAATGCACCTGTGGTACAGGTAAAATGACCGCTGAACATCTGCTGCAAAACTGCCCGACATACGAGGACCAGAGAAAGCACATCACCAGTGCCAACACTAGATAAGCTCTATGACAGTGTCGACAGCCTCAGGATGACCGCTGCTTTCTTCGAACATATTCAAAATTACGTCTGCCAGCGTACGAAGAAGAAGAAAGACTGATGTTGGAAAATTTGTATCGGTACACACATCTTTACGCTCGATGTGACTGGTGTGGGGAAATCGGTTTCCTGAGACAAACTTTTGTATAAATTGTTCACACTAATCCTCTTCTTCTTCTTCTTCTTCTTTCTCATTCTCCCGCTACCAATCCCTGAATATGGCTTTGCAAGTAGCAGGATGTAGTCCGAATAACGGAATGCGTTGTATTGCTAGTTTACAGTAAGACTGCGATATTTACACCTTCCTGTCCGTCTTCTGCAGTTTACATAATCCTTATATCCTCCTTCCTACATGGATCTGCCTGTCTTCCTCTTCTGTCAGTTCAGCAGTTTACTGTAACCATATCATCATTTGAATATTTCCTGTTTCATCGATCGCTATCGACGTATCCGGTCGTCTGCCGTTTCTCACACCATCCTGACCATTGTCACTTCTGCTCGCTCATTTGTTATCTGGACACTGGCGATCCTACAGGTGTAGAAAGCAGAGGCGATATTGTATGTGCTTTCCAAATAAGTACTTTTCTCTTTCTCTTCTTGTTTTAAAATCTTTATTTGATGTATTTTCCCCTTCCTTTATGAGTCGCTAGCACATAAATTTGTTTTGTTTATTGTAACTCATGAGGGCCTGTTGGTCGAGACGTAGGTGTCGTAATTGTGTTGGTCTTACCGCGGTATCTGACCACACCTATTAATGCCTTTTCACACTTTATTTTAACCCACAATACCGCCGCAGCCACGCCTTATTTTTATCTGTAGCATCTATCTATTTGTGTACTAGTAATGTGGGGAAATCTGTTTCCTTAGTCATATTTATGTGTTTCTTTCACTTTGTGACTGATGTGGGGAAATCTGTTTCCTTAGTCATATTTATGTGTTTCTTTCACTTTGTGACTGATAATGGGGAAATCTGTTTCCTTAGTCATATTTCTGTGTTTCTTTCACTATGTGACTGATGTGGGGAAATCTGTTTCCTTAGTCATATTTATGTGTTTCTTTCACTATGTGACTGATGTGGGGAAATCTGTTTCCTTAGTCATATTTATGTGTTTCTTTCACTTTGTGACTGATGTGGGGAAATCTGTTTCCTTAGTCATATTTCTGTGTTTCTTTCACTATGTGACTGATGTGGGGAAATCTGTTTCCTTAGTCATATTTATGTGTTTCTTTCACTATGTGACTGATGTGGGGAAATCTGTTTCCTTAGTCATATTTTTGTCTTTCTTTCACTATGTGACTGATGTGGGGAAATCTGTTTCCTTGGTCATATTTTTGTCTTTCTTTCACTATGTGACTGATGTGGGGAAATCTGTTTCCTTAGTCATATTTTTGTCTTTCTTTCACTATGTGACTGATGTGGAGAAATATGTTTCCTTAGTCATATTTTTGTCTTTCTTTCACTATGTGACTGATGTGGGGAAATCTGTTTCCTTAGTCATATTTCTGTGTTTCTTTCACTATGTGACTGATGTGGGGAAATATTTTTCCTTAGTCATATTTTTGTCTTTCTTTCACTATGTGACTGATGTGGGGAAATCTGTTTCCTTAGTCATATTTCTGTGTTTTTTTCACTATGTGATTGATGTGATGTGAGGAAATCTGTTTCCTTAGTCATATTTCTGTGTTTCTTTCACTATGTCACTGATGTGGGGAAATCTGTTTCCTTAGTCATATTTCTGTGTTTCTTTCACTATGTGATTGATGTGATGTGGGGAAATCTGTTTCCTTAGTCATATTTCTGTGTTTCTTTCACTATGTGACTGATGTGGGGAAATCTGTTTCCTTAGTCATATTTTTGTGTTTCTTTCACTATGTGACTGATGTGGGGAAATATTTTTCCTCCCCGTAGTCAAACTATTGCTTCTGTTTCCCTTTCTCTTGTAAACAAATTCGTGTCTTTCTTTCTACACCTTATGTCAGTTTTCTGTCAATCCTCACTTTCTCTCACGCTGTACCTCTATGTCTATAGGTTGTCGGTCTCTCTCTCTCTCTCTCTCTCTCTCTCTCTTTCTCTGTTTTTGTTATATCAATCGGCATGTCCGATAAAACCATAATGATCTACAAACTATGTAAAACTGATACATCTTAGATTAGTTTGACTCTTAAACTACAAAGTGGCATACTTAACTTGAGCTGAGTCTTTCACCCTCCCTTCCAGTTAACATCTCTAGTTTATATTCTCACACTCTATTCTCTCGGCAAGTTCTCTGCTCTGATACTTTCATTAACCGTTAGTCACGCTTAAATACTGTCATTCTTTAATGACTTGACACTGGCATGCTAAATTCTGTATGTCACATTTTGTTTCCCCATTGTCTGATAAATGAACTAAGCAGTCAGAAATTAATACATCAATGTATGCGGGTTTTGTTTCTATTTCTCCGGCATAGGGAAACCCTGTCGTACACCTGTCACGATGTACACTGATCATTAATATATAACCTGCAGACTGTTAATGTAAACATCCGAATTTGTCTGAGATGTACTTACATGTAGTGAACCTGGAGTGCAGTGCTGTCCAACTAGCGGCCAGCGGGCCACATGCGGCTCGTTAGCTGAATTAAAAGCCCCGCCAAAGCTCGAACAATATGTGTATATTGTGTGAAGAAATAACGCCAATTGGCTAATTGTGAGCTGGTATCAAAAAAATAAAATATATCAGTATATTGTATTACAGCTAGTGTCATATATTAAAATGATAATTTTGAAAAGAATAACTATATAGTGCATTAATTAATACACAGCACGTTGCAGAAGACCAGACCGGCACAAGTATTTACAATAAACTCTCCCTTTCCAAATTAACAAAACCGGAAGCTATTATCTGCGGTACATTTCGCGCACATATTTTTGTGATCAGTATTCTAGTTACTACCAACGTTCACACTATATCTAAATAAATCGAAAACATGACAAACACATCGAGTGAAGCACACAAAAAACGGAACGTCACGGACTTGTAATGCGACGTAGGAACTGGATTTTGTGTTCTTATTGTCAAATGTTATGCCAGAATTCTATATCTGTTTTAAAAAAAAGACCAATCTACGGAAGCACTACAAGTATATGCATGGAGATTTTGATACACATTATTCAATTGGTACAAAAGTAAAACAAGACACAGTTGTTTCCCTAAAAATAAATATTCTTGGCCAGCAAGGTGTTTTTCGTCTATGATTGATGTCAATTGAGTGTGCTACTGAGGCATCCATAAAGATAAGTTAGATTTTAGCTAAGAAGCAGAAACCATATTCAGATGGTGAAACTGTTACACTATGTTTTCAACAAAGTGCAGATGCTTTATTTGATGAACTTGAGAACAAAATTGAGATCAAGAAGCAGATATCAAATCTTTAGCTTTCTCGCCAGACTGTGGTAAGAAGACGTACGGACATTTTGTCCAGGAATCTATTTCATCAACTGATTTTGGACTTAAACAGCTCATCCGGGTTCAGTCTGGTTTGGATATGTCATGTGATGTTACTGATACAGAACAACGGGCAATTTGGGTTAGATTTGATGTGGAAGAGAAATTCAAAGGGGAATTACTGGCCCTGGTTTCATTGCAAACAACAAGAGGTGAGGATATGTCAAACACACTGAAGGAGTGTTTAGTAAGAAATGGCATTTATATGAAGAAGCTCATATCGGTCACCAGGGATGGTGCCCCAGCAATGGTGGGATGCAGAGTGGGCTTGATTGGTTTGATGATGGCAGCTAATGGTTTTCCAGCTTACCAATCGTATTATCGTATCATTCACCATCAAGCTCCTATTTTAAAATTGAAAGATGATGCACTGCACAGTGTAATTAATATTGTTATTAAAGTTGTCTACTTTATTCGAGCTACTCCTTCAAATCATCAACAGATTAGCGCACTGCTAGAAGAAAATGAAAGTAGTTATGGTGATTTTGTTCTCCATACTGATGTTCTTTGGCTGATAAAAGGGACGGTTTTAGTTTAAGTTTTAGTCGACCTGTGCATCTACAAACTCAAAAGTGCAGATCTCAACCCTTGTGGGATTCGGTAGTTGCCGATCGTATTTCTCTGTTTAAAGAGCTGGGCTTGTAGTTTGTTTTGTTTTTTTTGGTTTTGTGCTGGTTTCATTTTGGTTTCTTGTCGATTCTATTTCAGGCACGGGTTGTCCAGTGGATGGCTAACTTGTTTGTTTTAGATTCGCGAGTGTTGGACAGCTTGAGCGAATCTTGCCATCCAGTAGAGGGTCTGCCAGGTATTATTTTTGTTTTGCCGCACGGGTACTACAGAGTGGTTGTGGTCCAGGCTTCGTATTTCCTTCTGGCTACATGGCCAGCCCAGCGGTGCTTGGAGCTGTTGGCATGATAGATGACATTCTTGACGTGTGACAATGCCTGGTTGTCACTGTTGTGTAAGCCCATCTGGCGTTGTTGCCTAATTGATAGGCACACGAGACGACTCTCAAACGAGGCATGTGTTGTTCTTAGCTGGTTCTCCATGGCTTTTGTCAGAGACCAGGGTTCACTTCCAAAGCATAGCGCTGGTAGCACCAATGAGTCGAACATGTCTGCTCACAGTCTGGTGTCTCTTGTGATGTCTATTGCCTCCTTTTTCGAGTTGAAGGCGGCCTAGCCTGCTCGACGGCGACTGACAAACTCGGGCTTTGGTTATTCTCCATGTTGAGGAGGTGGCCGAGGATGTTTTCGTTGAAATCCTCCAGTAGTGTATAGTTTAGGGACACAAGGTTGGGCACCGCACAACGGTTGAGCATATATTAATGGTAAGGCACCCTTTCTTGTCCTCCGCTCCAGCGATCCTTGCATCTGTGTCGCTTAATCTGGTGTCTCTGTGATAAGTGTATTATCGTCCGCAAATCTTAGGTGGTTGAGTAATCGTCCGCTTATGTTTCCAGTCGCAATGTCTCATCGTCGACTCCAGACATGCAGAGAAAAGGTTGGGTGAGATGGGGTCTACCTGCCTGCACCTTTCGCCGTGGCAATATTTATCGGTCGTCTGAATGGATGAATAATGGTGGTGCATCCATCACAGTAATGTTTCAACATGTCTATGTAGCCAGCTTTGACTCCCTGCTCTTCCAGAGCTTTCTAAACATTTTCAGGTTAAGCCTTTTTTCAAGATTGATGTATTTGTCTTTATTAGATGTTCATGACTGATGTATTAAACATTTAATTAAAATACTAATATTAAGCAAACATTACACAATAAAATTAATTACATGAAACGAACATTTACGGAGTGTAGGTCATTCTTGAAATATACATTTTATAAAGTTTAAAATCCCAAGGCTAGCACACCACCAAACAAAGTTGATCAAGGCACTGTCAACTACCAATACTGAACACGAATCTAAGTATTCAAGAACTCTCCTCATAGCACCCAAGACGACGGCGCACACTATCACTGGATTTTTCAATTAAACTCTCCTGCCTCAGTCCTCAACAGGGCTAGAACCACGAGAACCCGAATTAAGACATCCAGATGAAAAGGATAAGGGAAACGAAGACAGAAAATAGCAAAACCAACTACATGACCAACACCAAACCACGACCTGACTTAAGAGCCAATGACAGCAGGTCCTCTGGCATCGTTCTGCTCCACTCAAGCCAAACCTGCTGAGCAAAAAAGATGTCGAACGGCTCAGTCCTCCACAGCCAGGCAGCTACCAGCACGATATCACTAGTCCAACTTCCTAGTTGGCCGAGGCGACTCAATTATAGGGTGTCAGGCCACCAAGAAAATCGACCGTGAAAAAGCACACAGACTTTCAATCTGCACCTTTAACTGCCGCTCCATCAGTTCGACAACACAACTCAACAATCTTATTGACGAAACCAGCAAATTCACGTACGATGTGATTGGTCTAAGTGAGACGTTCAGAAAATACCAAATGACATCAAAATGATAAGATAGAATAGGAATGTTGTCTCGGTGCCCCCAAACCTGGAATCGCATCAGGTGGGGTTGGCTTCATCGTTGCACCACAATCAGTCCCCCGAGTTTGCAACGTCCGCTTCATCAAGTATCGACTCCCAGTACTGGAGCTATCCATCCAAAGGGAAGGCACTTGCAAGATTATGGGATATAGTTAAAGAAGTCAAAATCATCGTCAAGGTCAGATTCAAAGAAGAATTCCTCAGTTCTCTGGAAACGCCTGTATGTCTGGAAAGACGCATTTCGTACTGATATCACAGATCACCCGAACACATTATATTTGAAATTGCGAAGGTGGTATCAAATATAACCTACTTTCAAGGACGAAATTAGCGATTTTAAAACAAAAGTGGAATTGTTCATCAGTGAATTTAATAATTAAAGTTTACACACTTTCCTGCACTTGCATTGGCTGCACGGAAATTTCAACTATAGTCAAATGTGAGCAGTTCAACCTGCAACTAGAAAAGTTGAAAGTGGATTTCTCTGCTCGTGTTCAAGACATTTGAAGTCTGACACCATTGCTACATTCTTTTGAATATTCATTCACGTGTGATATTTCTACCATAGCAGTTATTAGGAGGAGATTAAGGTGCAGTACAGCTTGAAATAATTTAAATACAACATAATGTGGTTCTTCAAGCCAAACAACGTTACACCACCAACCCAGTTCTGGATGACATATGTTTCTTCTGATGAATTTCCACACCTGTCGATCTGTTGTAAAAAAAAGTATTCACCATATTTGAAAGCACTTACGAATGTGAATCTGGATTTTTTGTAATATCCAACATCAATTCAAACCACCTAAACTCTGACTGAGGAAAATTTAGAAAATCTAAAGAGAGCAGTTGTTACAGAATATGGACACAAAATGCAAGTGCAATCCAGAGTCAAATATCTCACGAAAAATGAGAACTTTTATTTTGTGTATTTAACATTTGTAAATCCTAAATACGTGCATTGTTTTATTATTGTTACAAATAAATTTTAATAAAGTTAATAACTGTGATGTATTGTGGTAGTCGTTGCTTTCGTGTGCGGCCCAATGGTTTGAAAATGTGTCCCAGACGTTTCCAGAGAATTGAGGAATTCGTCTTTGAATGACCTTGAGGATGATTTTGACTTCTTTAATTATATGTGGGGCCCAAGTGAAAAGGTTGGACAGGACTGCTGTATTAGTTCTTTGTCAGAGAAGTATACGCTTCAGGTCAGCTAACCAAAAGGAACGCGCTATTATAAAAGTAACAGAATTCCAGGAGGTAACACTATATGTATGCATTTTCAGTGAGACATGTTATTATGCAAAAATCTAAATAAAAATGGAAAACATATAAAAATTGGAAAGGATTATAAATGCCAAATTGTGCACTTACTGCACAAACATCAAGCACATTACCAATCATCCTTATTGAAGGTATCACACTCGTGAGATTGTAGCAGGATAAAACAATGTGTACCATTTAATAGAAAAATGTGTGTTTAGCACAGAACAGTGAAATAACTGCTAATGTTTTATTGTAAAAAGAGTTTTTTCAGAAGTCTAGTGTTACTAAACTTGCAAATATAAGTAAAGACATATCCAGGCTGCTCCAGAGCCATGTCCACGCATTCCTTGACATCTTGCTGTCATTGCTTTATTGGTCTGCCTGTGGGACCCTTTTCCGGCATCATACCTTCCATTACCGTTCTCTCAAAACCAATGTGTCTTTTGATGTGGTCAAAGTATTTATATTTTCTTTCCGTGATGTAATTTTCATATGAAGCAGTTCTCCGATATTCTCAGCTCTTGTCGAATGTCTATAGTCTTCTTTTTGTCGGTCTATGGTATTTTCATAATCTTTCTATATTATTTTGACTAGAAGGACTCGATTCATTTCCTTGAGGTATGAGTAACTGTCCATGTTTTGCAGTCGTATGCTGGCACGGTAAAATCATAGGTTCTCAATATTTTAATTTTTGTTGGTTTGCTGGTATTCTGCCAAAATTTTCTCAGGCTGTAAAGCCTTTGCATTGTCATTGTCAATTTCTTTCTTATTTTTTTTTAAGCTGTCGCCATTGTTGCCGGAATTTGAATTTATGTTGAGTTCTTGTTTTGTCGGTGATAATTATCTTTATTTTATTTATATTCACAAAAAGGTTTTCATCTTCCATGCATCTGTTTACAATTAGCTGCACTAACCTCTACTCATTGAGTGCAAGGCGCTTGCGAACATAAGGAAACGATTCTTACAAGCACTGCCGACAATTGCCAACACTCTGATCGGAGAAGTGAAACAACTGAAGGAGACCTGTTTCTTTATAAGAAAAGCATTGGGCTGCCAAGATCAGGCTTGCTTGGCAGCTATTGGATAACAACAATAACATTTATGTTCACAAAAAGGTTTTGATCTTCGCTGCATCTGTTTACGGCAACAATTAGCTGCCCTAGCCCCTTTGCACTGATAGTAGTACTGCGTCGTCTGCGTATCTTAGCTCTATGATCTTGAATCCACAAATTGTAAAGGGATAGTAACTTTCGATACTCTCATTCTCTCTAACTTTCATCATTATGCATTCTGCATAAATGTTATATACATATGGGGATTTAAATCCGTTTGTATTTCGAATCAATCTAATTTTTCACCAGATACTCTAATGTTCTGATAAACTGATTCAATCTTACAGATTAGATGTTCTAGAAATCCCATATCTATATTATGATGTTCCACAATTGCTGTTTTACACATTGGAAAGTCTTAGTGTAATCGATAATGCATGGATACACCTGATACTCGCTACATTTTTCATATATGTTTCTCGTGTTAAATATGTGATCTATGGCCCTTCTATCTTTTCTGAAGACTGCCTGCACTTCACAGATATTGCATTCACATTTTCTTTCTATCCTCAGTATAATCTTCAAAATGATCTTGATAGCAACGCTTATTAGCGGAATTGTGCGGTAATTTGTGCCCAGCTTTATGTTGTCTTTGAGAGAGGATTTCATATGCATCTCCCTCACGCTATTGACCCCTCAGCGCTATGCCAGATCCCTTGCACAGTACATGATAAACGCGAGAACTGGCCTCTACTGCTGCTTGTATTAGTTGCTCTGGGATGTCATCGCATTCAGTGACGTTCCATGTGTTAGGCTTTTGATAGTCGAGCGTCATTTGTCCAATGTGGGTTCATATTCTCTTGTCTTCCTTCGATAAATATTGCGACTCGGTGATTTGAAGTGTCTGCATACATGGTTCCGCAGTATTCTTTCCATCTTTTCCAAATATTTGTGTTTTCTATTAATGAAAATGTTTTCCTCTGTTTCTTTGTTGGCATGTGATACTGGACAAAACTCTCGCCAGCGTTCTTATCTCCTTAAAGGCATTCCCCTTTCTGCCTTGTTGTTGTAGTACTTGAATGTTTTTGCAGCTGCCCACTATGTACCTTTTCTCATCTGACTTTTCTTAGACAGTTTATATATGTTGTGCTGGTTCTTTCGAGCCCCTTTTGCTTGGATGTTGTCCTATTTTCTATGAGCTTCAGTGTTTCTTCTGACCAGTTAACTGTTTCTTGTGCGTCACCCTGGGAATCGTGTTCTGCGCAACAGAGATTAAAATGTCACTTGCATATGTGGTCAATTCGTCCGATGCCATCTCTGCTTGGACTGCCATCAGCGCCTCAAACTTAATTTTTTTTAAATTCGATGATATGTGCAGTTGGTATCACATTTGCTCCCCCTTCTCAGTCTCATCTTGAAAACTGCAACCTGTAGTATGCGAATCCGTGTCGTATTCCGCACCTGAAAACATTTTTGGTGAAAGCATACTTGACCTCCATCTTTGTTGTATGAGGATGCTATCTGGTTCTTGCTGTTACCATCAGGGCAGGCACACGTATATAGTCTTCTCAAATGTTGTTTGAAAAATGTGTTGGCAATGAAGAGGTTATTTTCAATGCAGAATTCAATCATTTTTTTTCCTCTCTCATTTATGTGTCCCAAACCAAAAGGTCCTTGCACACTTTTCTCTTCTATTGTTTTTTCGTCGTCAACTTTTGCGTTGAAATTTCCAGTGTCTTTCAAAATTTATTTTCTTTCAGCTTTTTCTCGTGTTTCCTTAAATGTGTTAACGAATTTTTCAGTTTCGCAATCATCCAATGCTGATGTTGATGCGCAGACTTGTATTATTGTTAGGTGTCTTTTCTTTCATCTAGTAAAATCATAATGATGCATTCCTTAGTTGTAACCTGACTGCACCAAAATAGTGAAGTTGTCGTATTCTTTTGCAGGATGAAACTGACACAGCTCTGTCCACCCGTGTCCTTCCCAGAGTACATAACATTTCTCCTCACATATACACAGAATCGGATTTTTTCAACTCTTAAAATTACAATCGACATTTATTGTTTTTGCAGGTCGAAATGTTGCTCTTCGTCAAAATGCCTCGCAGTCAAGTAATTACAGTGAAAACTTATTTACTTATGGACCCGAACTGGCAGTGGATGGAAACAGAAACGCAGCATTTAATCAAAACAGTTGTGCGTGTACACAAGATGCAAGTAATTCAAACTGGTCTGTCATCATTTCACGACCAGCCATTGTCTACAGATATGTTGTGTACAACCGAGATGGTAAGTTACTTCTTTATTAAATGTCTCATATCTTCATTCAATCGTGTAACCCAAATAACTATATAGTAACTAAATACACACCGAGTGTTATATGGGTGGAAAAAGCTACTGTAACCGCGCAAACATGTCGCAAATAAGGCAACAAAAGAGGGGTGTATATGGAACTAGCAACCTCATAATGTAAAATCATTCCAATAAAGTCACTACTTACTGCATATACTCTGATTGAGGATCTCATGTGAAGCAGCCAGCTGCTGGGGTGGTTCTATGCATTTACTTTGAGATAAAAAAAAGGCAAATCAATAAAGAACTAAATACGGTGTGTCGTTCTACAAAGACAATTGCACTTTAGATATGATCAGTAAATAGTCTTAATCGACCTGTACTTCTACAGGAGCATAAGCCTCTGTACAGGTACCATCTCTGATGTGAGGTGGATGTAGTCTAGAGGGGGGTGTCCTGTTTAACGGGCTAGGCTTGAGCAGCTCATTACTCTACTACAGAGAGTGGTTAACTGATGTTCGAGTCCATCTTAATAGACTCAAACACCGGAGACCCGCAAAGTAGACCCGCAGCCTGTTAGGCGCATCTATTATGCTCTTAACAAACCACCTAACAATCAGAGAATAATAACGATACAAATATACCAACAAACTCACCGTCAAGGATGTAAATAAATCTGCAGTGATATTCATGTTTATATTATTCTTACTCGCCAAATTCTTTGGGCCAACCAGAGAACATAATTGAGTAACTAAATCCAAATATTTTTTACAGTAAGTCCAATCCGCATAGATCGTAGGAGGGGAAAACGTAAAAGTGACGGTTTTACCAATAGAAGTCGCTGACGAAAGGAGCACTGACACTGCTGTAACTGGCCTAGTAAACTAGCAATGGCATAGCAAGTAAATAAACAAAATCAACGCTTTTCGGGACAATCTTTTATTTATGCTAAGACAAATTGTTGTTTTTGAGACTACATGCGTGTCATTTTCTTTTTAATGTTGATGCTTCTTTCGTGAATTGGTGCATTGATGTTTGATTTTTTTTAAATGTATTGGTGGTTTGATTTTTGGTGGGAAACCTTAAATATTAAAAAAATTGATGCCCATAAAGTAATTTTAGATGTAAACAGGCATGTTTCACTTTTACTTTTTCACTAATTTAAACTTTCATAATTTTAAGAATTTAATTGAAGATGAGGTAACGAACTGATCGACTGATGTTTTGGTGAAAAAAGCAAATTATGAACTGACACGTTTTCTTGCTTTTTGGGAGCTTGACTTTGGCAATTATGTCTCATCATGCTGCTACACAGAATTCAGCGGCGAACCTGGTCAGCAAAAAGCCGGCAATTCTCGTGGGAGTCAATCGAAACGGGTTCGCTTACTTGAATTTAGTAATTGTGACTGAACAAAGGAAATATAACAAACTACTTTTTATTACAGCGGTTTTGGTTGACCAGTCCATGATCCGCCACAGGTGACAGTTTAACAGGTCACACTAGTAGAGACTGTGTACACAGTTTCATCTCTCTAGGTTAGGGTGACGTTAGTTAACATAGGAGTGGGGTCAGATAATCCATTCAAGAATAGATTGGATGCACATTGATATTCTTTGATCAAGGGGAGTAGAAGAAACTGGTTGTATACAGACTCTGCGAAATCTATTAAACCAGTAAAGAAAAGTAAATTAAAAAATAAATAGAAGTCCAAGCACACTTATGACGGCCATGTCAAGTTAAATACAATCTTATAAAAAGGAGCTTAAACGGACTTATATCATGGGAATGGTTTTCCCCAATGTTCTGGGTTTGTCAAGCTGGCTTGTCGGAAAATGTTATTTCCATGACAGGCAGAAGCAAAACATTTTCTCTCCTGACATTATGAAAGTGAGATTGTCCTTCATATCATATCATCATCATCACACCCTTTAGCAGCGATACAAGGTGTCGAAGCCTGTCAACAATTTTCTACTGGGCAGGTCAAGTTCTCCTAGGGCAACTTAAGGCAACTGGTTGGTCACTCCTGGACCACTGTACCTTTGTCATTGACCTCAGTTGTCCTGATGTGACACATGCTGGTTATCTTTTCCCAGGTCTGTCCAGTTCGGTGCTTGCTCCTTTTTAACCACAGAGTTGTTGTTGCAACGATGTTTGTATGAATCGAGGTTCGCTCATTTAAAGCCACTGTATTTTGGGGGAGAGCTCGAATTTTCAGTTACCAAAACTACCTCGACGAAAATGTCGCTATAAACAAAGAGATAACGGTCGTTGAGCAGCAAAAGTTATATAATCCATGAGACTAACATCACAATGATTGCTCCTTTCATAAAGAAAATTATTACTACGGTAGGTCTAAGGTTTGGCAAGGGTGCCAAGACGAGCACATCGTACACACTGTCTGTACCTCGCTAATACGTAAGCTTTTCCTCTCTGGGAAATTTAAGTTTGCCCATTATCAGACTGCTGTTTTGCTAGGCTACTTTGTAGAACAGGAATATCTACGATGGTATAATGTTGTCGTGATAAAATAGAAAAGACGCATGGGGTATGGATACATTATTATATCTATATTTAACTTTGCTTGTTCAGTTTTTTGGTTTGTTTCTGTTGCTCAGGTGAGTTTTTGTATTTTTCAAGAGGAAAGTGGGATGGGATGGAAGGTCAGGTGTGTAGATGAAGAAAATGACAATATTAATAAAAACCCATGTAGTAATCCCTTTTCTAGTGTTTTTTGTTTTGGTTGATGTAGCGTATCGTAAGCTATTGTTTGTTCGTTTTGTTCTATTTTTTTAATATGTCTCAAACCAAAAGAACATTTTTTCCCGTTTGTACCTGTTGCCTTTTCATTAAAACGTCTTGGTCTCTTTATTATGTTGTGTGCTTACTGCATGTCACTGAATACTGATGTGGTGTGTTTGTCTTATTGGAAACCATCTAAAGATTTGTGCATACAATGGAAAAGTTGGACATCAGTTTTGCAGTCTTCTATAAAGTTTGCATTGCTATTTGTTTTGTCAGTTTTCAGCAGTCAATTTAGTATGTTTCTATTTTTTTCAGCACATGTATCAATAATTGAGGTCAGTGTGACTGGTCCGTAATTTATTAGGTTTTCAGTTTGTTTATTTTTCGTCAGAACTGAATTGATGTTTGCAATGAACAATTCTTTTTGTGAGAATGTTGTGTTTTTAAGTGCGATGTTTAGCTTTTCTCTGTTTTTTGTTCTCCTGACTTTAGATGTAGGATGTGTTAACAATCTATGTTTATTACTTATTCTTTAATATTATTTTTTTTCATGCAGATCTTAGGAGTTTTAAGAATTGTCTTCTTTCTTTTCTCTTGAATACAGTGAAGAGATCTCATGCTTTGTGCGCTGCACTATTTAAGTTCGACATCGTATTTTTGGTCAAAGATTCTTTTATTTTTGGTTTCCTATTGTGATTTCTTACTTGTGATGTGAGTTTATTGTATTCTGTTCTTGTTTTGTTCATTGTTGATTTTACATCTTTCTTCTGACTTACCTTTGTTCTTTAACAATTGTTTCTAGGTCTGAAGTTCTAAAAGGGCTGAAATATGTGTACCTGCCTCTTGGTATTGTCAATTTAGTTATATTCAGCAAGATCTTTGCTATCTTCTGTATGTATTTTCTACTGTGCTTGTATCATCAATGCTGTTGAATCTGTTGTCTAAAGTAGCTGTGTATATTGTCCAGTTATTTTTTTTTCTAAAAGTACGAGAACGTCTTCCCTCTTGGTTGCATGTATTTATTTTTTTAAAGCAACTAGTATAAATATGTGGTCACTTCCAGTGTCTTCTAGAAATTCGTATATGCGCATATCTGGAAAGTTGGCTGATATTATGGTGAGATCAAGTCTGTTGGTTGTGCCTGTACCACTATGCGGTAGAGTGAGTTCGATCTTTGAATTCTGTTTTAACTTGACGAGTTGTAGATGTCTTTTACCTCTCTGTTTCGTTTGTTATATATTTTATATATCCATGATAGAGAGTGGGCATTAAGGTCTCCATTTATTAGCGCCCATTTATTTAAAAAAATATCTTCACAGTGTGGAGGAAGGGGGAAGGGGATGGGGGGTTGGAAGACAATAAACATTAAATGTGTGGCCTATTTTGTTTCTATTGAACCAGCAGAGGATCTCATGCATGTCAATGTCAGCTCTATTTTATATGTTTCATACTTCTGTTATTTCTCATGAGTGGCATAAGCCCTGGACAGTTCTTCCATGATGGTAATGTTGTTTTTGTCGCTGGAATGGTTTTCTGGAGTACTGCAATGTGAACTCTGTTGTCAATTAAGCGTTTTGAGCTGTTCTTTTTTCTTGTTTGTCTGAAATGAGTAGTTGTAGTCAAGAACTACATCCTTGTACTCAGAAATTCCATCTCGTCTCGGCATTTGGTCAGACGTTGTCTGATTTTAGAATTGAGTGCAATGGAGTGGCAATAATGTGCATTCTCAAACATCCAAAGAGACGCTCCAGATATGTAGTGATAAATCATTGTCTTCTGATTCTGAGTTCTCCAAAGGAATCGTTTTGTTCTAAACACAGCCAGCTCCCAAATATTATCTCGAACCATCTAACTTGTATTTGGTACTATGCCGGAGACTCAATATACCAAATCACAAAAGGAATCTTTATATTAACTGTCCGTTGGCTGTCATCAGCCTACATGGAAGGCAGCAGGTGGTTTTGAAGTCATAGTTACGTTCCGACTATATGAATTGCCACATACATCTTATGGACTTCATCTGTCCAAAGTGGTCTGATATTAGGACGACAAAGACTAACACCTTGATCAAGCTTACGTTAGGAAGAACAACAGATCCCGCCACGAGAAGTCCAGGAGTTGTTTTTTTTAATTGTATGCTATGTGTTGTGCATGCCGTGAGAGTATATTAATAGAGTTATAGGCTCATTTTCTAATGCATTCCTGACCTTGCCATAATTTGGAACCTTCTCCCTCTAATTTTTTATTATTATAGTGCTAGATCAAATAAACTGGTAGATGTCATTGAAAATGGTTATGCTATTGTTTTTAGCCATGCACTACTTCACACAAATCTAACAGATCCCCATCCAAGAAGGTTACCCTCTCGTCCTAAAGATACAGATGATATAATCGATCTGGCAATGATATATAGTCATGTTGTTCCCTTCAAACACTGGAACGTATTAGAGACACAGGAAAGAGATCACCTGTCATGTGACGTCATTGTCAACGGAATCTCCACAAGAAACAAGAAAACTAAACATGCTCGTGACATTGGATCACATACGCTGCACCACAATACCAGTCACTGAACCATTATATCATCTTCAGCACAATCACTCTGGTTAAATTAAACAGGAGAACAGCCATGGATAAACAAGAACGTGACAACAAGGAGTGGCGGAAAGTCCGAATGAGATGACCAATTGATTGTTGTTGAGATCGATGAGTTGAATGAGAAAAGACATACCAATCGTTTTTATCCGTGAGCGTTGCAATACAAAAAGTGAGAGGGAACAATCTATAACTGTGGTGGATAATCATAATATTCTACTGAAGTTCAGACACATGCATCGAAAGATGAACTAGTAGAATGCAAACCAGCTAATCCTTAATATTCACAATTCTACATTTACTACACTGTAGATATGCAGAAGGAACAATCTAGGATTTTTTTAAAAATTGAAGTGTTGCTCATATAGACAGAGAGGATAGAACTGCATGACGGGGTCAAAGATGCTACACAGTGAATGAGCTGACAGCAGCCAGCGACTTATAGCTGGCTGTTTACATCAAGATCAGCTTACCAGAGCAGACAGAGACCCTGTTCTGCCTCAAAGATGCGGTCCTGGAAACACTGCACTAGTGTAGTCTGGTCGAGAGAATAGTAATCGGATTGAAAGACAAACCCGGTACGTCAAAAATGAACTTGAAATCGGATGTGTCGGGCCGAAATGTGCAGATATCGCAGCCGTTCTGTAAACTACGACAAAACGTCCGTTTTTTATGACAAACGAAGATTTTTTTAAATGAAAAAGAGAAGAGATGCTTGCCAAGATATTATGGATACATTCAAGATACTACCAGTTGGGAAGAGGCTGTTGTAAATCTAATAACGGAGGTAGAAGTGGAAATATTCTACCTTTCAGAAATAACAGAAGAAAGTGGAGTATTGGGCTATCAAGAACATGAATACATTCTAACTGAATTCAAATCCTCGCTGCCGTGTGGTCTACCTGTTGAACAGGAAACGCTTCGGAAGTAAACCCTGAGGTGAAATATGTCTCCTGTACTATCCCCAGTCGTCTTGGCTATGTTTTGCCACTGGAACAGGATAGCCCAGAACGAGAGAGTGAGGCTGACGACAACGCAAATCTTATCAAAGTTTAACCTGCGCATAGAGCCTAGGCGACGTCACAAGCGTCGAAAACCTGAGACGAGACTTAACATCTCCAATCTGCAAAGTGGGTCCCATGTAGTACGCTTTTTCCAGAGCTCTGGATAGCCGACTGCCGAACACACAGCCATGTACAGAGACAGTCGAGGACAAATGGGCCTTTCTGAAGGATACTGTCTACTCTACCACATCTGAGTATCTAGGTCATACACCTCGCAGACCAAGACTCGTTTGATGACAACGATGAGGAAATTAAGAATTTGCTGGATGAAAAACATCGTTTATTAAACATCAACTTCACCAAGACGATCCCTCCCCATCTCCCAAAAAGTTCGCGTTCCTCAATATTCGCATGATTGCCCAGAACCAGCTCAGGGCTATGCAGGGTGCATGGCTTAACAGCAAAGCAGACGAAATCCAGCAACAAGCAGATACAAATGATTCAAAGTGATTTTACGATGCCCTGAAGACGGTTTATGGTCAAGAGTCATTCATTTATCTCATGTCCATAATGCTGATGACCAACAAAGTCGACATTATAGAGCGATGGTCAGACCACTTCAGTGATATCATAGATTGTCCATCAACTATCCGTAAATTAGCCATAACTCATATGGCTAAGTTGAAATCAGTGACAGACTGGGTATCCCGCACAGTACAGATGAGGTTTAGAAAGCAATCAACTTAATGTTCAGTGGCAAAGCCCCCGGATCAGATGCTTTTTCTGCTGAGCTCTACACGGTTGTGCTACTACACAAACTAACAGACCTCTTTTGCTCAATTTGGAA
Organism: Ariolimax columbianus; assembly: GCA_036924085.1. NCBI lineage: Eukaryota > Metazoa > Mollusca > Gastropoda > Stylommatophora > Arionidae > Ariolimax > Ariolimax columbianus. Next base: position 92,821,555 of record JAVGWX010000004.1, on the reverse strand, counting down.
TACAGGTCATATGTTGCTCAAACGGGAGGCAACGATATGGTTGGGACCTGGGGCTCGCGTCTCAGCCCGACCTGCTCGAGCCGCAGAAAGAGGTCTCTGCCGTCCCGCCGATCAAAGCGGGCGAGGACATGTCCGATATTCACCCCACGTGGCGTGGAGGTATGAAATTCTTTGTAGACGTCTTAGTTCTCGGTCGGAGTGTCGCAAGCAGTAGAGCAGCCACCTCACTGCGAACTGTTGAGACTCAGCCCTCGATCATGAGATATGTTCGTACACCAGACGAACAAGATCTCCGTGCCATGACTAGGCTTGTTTCCTTGCTAAATTCACTCATGCCTCGTTCTTTACTTTTGTCTTCTATCAGTCATCTCAATGGACGCAGAAGACATTGCACCTCTGCCCTTTTGTGACAACCTCCCAGGTGGCGGGGAATGATAGGCGTACCATCACTGCAGAGGAGCTGAGAAAATAAAGGGAGCAAGGAGATACCCCACTCATGTGTATATGCTACGTTTCTGGCAGGATGTGACGATCCTGGGTTACAGATACACTAGACTACCTCTCTTCAGAGATACTTGAAAAACTAGTACATAAGTCCTTCATATCATATCATCATCATCACACCCTTTAGACACGAGTGGGGAAGACTCGATAGTCCTGCAAGACAACTTTCCTAAGAGAGACAACTCTGACCTCAAACAACTGCTGCCTTGCAGATGGGCTGGGGACAGCCAAAGGCTAAGGAGGGCAACCTTACAGAAACGGCTGTTGAAATCGGATGCACTGGGCCACAGGCTTAAAGAAACAGTGCAACGTAAATCGCTGTATGATGACGTCACAACTTAAACGAAGAAAGTACGGTGCTCATCCTGTGGAGTCCCGCCAGGCAGTGAGAGTGCCGGGCCCCACACCTCGAAGGGGCCCACCTAGTGCTACTGGTGGTCACCCACGCATGTGATGTGGAGTCAAGGCACAAGGAGATGGGGCAAGAGCTATTGACCGAAAACTCAAGACCCTAAAAATACTACAGTGGAATACGGAGGGAGTCCTAAACAAAAAGGTTTCCCTAACAAATCGCCTGTACGAAGGCAAGATAGACGTGGCATGTATCCAAGAAACGCACCTCAACAACAACCACAGATTCTCAATCAGAGGATACCAGACTTTCCGACTTTGATAGAGGAGGTCATAAAGAAGGGGTTCTGATACTAAAACGTAATTTCATACCAAGTAGCGCATTAGCTGTAAATCACACCGGACAAGCAGAAATTGTAGGAGTCGACATAATGACACAAAAAACGAAAATCCGAATATTCAACCTGTATGGTCCACCCAACAAAGACCTGTCGCTCTCAAGTATGGAAATCAAGGAATCCAGCTGCCTAATGGTTGGAGACTTCAACAGTCACTCGGAGAGATGGGGAAATTCAGACACAGACAGCAGAGGGGATGAAGTGGAAGACAGACACAAATCTCTATCTTATCAATAGGCCAGACGACAGCACTAGTTCTAGTCTACAACATGGCATACTACCTCCACTCCAGATCTGGCTTTCTCCACGGGGGATATTCACCACAAAATAGACCGTCATGTGTTCGACCAATTGGCAGGTAGCGACCACAGGCCAATTACGCTAGATATTAATATGGAAGTAGGCCCCCCAGGAAATAAAACCGCTGCCACGTTGGAACTACAGACGAGCCAACTGGGACAGATTTGCAATGCTGACAGATGGACTGTGTGAAACTATCAACACAAGAAATACCAATATGAAACCTATGGTGGAAAGTATAAACAAAGCAATACTGCAAGCAGCCACCGAGACAATCCCATGAGGGGCAAGGAAAAACTACAAGCCATATTCAAATGATGAACTGCAGAAAGCTGAGGATGAAGTCTCAAATGCAAGAAACATGACAGAGAGAGAGATAGAGAGATAGCAATCTATGGAAACAAATATCGCCCTCAAGGCCGTCACTGCGAAATACAAAAGAACACTGAACCAAATAACAACAGACAATTGAAAAAAAACAGAAAGCCTCAATCTAGATAAAGAAGGGAACAAACTATGGAATTCAGTTAGAGCCATGAACGACGAAACACCATCAAATAAACAAATTACCATCAAACAGGGCGACAACATGCTTACCGGAAAAAAAGCAGCAAACGCCTTTATAGAACATTATGCCAGAGCAAACCACATTGATATCCCTACAGACAGGCATACATATATTAGTGAAAAACAAAAGAGCCACGACAACATCAAGATGGCACCAGAGGAGCACATGATGGCAAAACTAACAATGAACGAAATGGATGAGGCCATGCGAACTTTAAAGACAAAGAAATCGCCCGGAAAAGATGGGATAATAAATAAAATGATGATGGGGTTGGGCCAAACAGCAAAGAGGAAGTTACTATCAGTCCTGAACCAAAGCTGGAGAAGGGGAATTGTACCGCAGGCATGGGAAGATGATGTACTTATACCAGTACCAAAGAAAGAAAAATTAGAACATATCCAAATGGATACAGGCCCATCAGTCTACTGAGGTGAGTAGGAAAACTAGTGGAGCGTATGATAAACACCACACTGATGTGGCACCTAGAAGCAAAACACATATTAATTCCACAGCAAGCAGGTTTTAGACAGCACAGATCCACTGAGGACCAGATCACTCTCATATCCCAGAAAATAGAGGATGCTTACAAGGAGAAAAAGCATACAGTAGCGGTTTGGGTGGATTTAGAGAAGATATTTGACAAGGTGTGGAAAGAGGGACTTAAAGTCAAGCTACGAAGAAGTGAAGTATGTGGAAAAATGTACAGATGGATCAGCCACTACCTCGAAAAAAGATCAGCCAGAGTCCAAGTACAAGGGCAGATGAGCAAAAACGTGGCATTGGAGCAGGGAGTACCCCAAGGGGGAGTACTGACACCCACACTTTTTCTGGTGTATATAAACAACATCATAGAGAATATACCAAGAAGAGTCCACAGCTCCATGTTTGGAGACGATCTGGCTATGTGGACCTCTGAAAAAAATATAACCGTTTTAAACGATCGGATGCAGCAGGTTCTAACATCGTTGCAGGAGTGGACGAAATCATGGCTGGTCAAAATAAATGAAGACAAACAACAAGTACGGTTTTCTCGCTTTCAAATAAACCCCAGAACACCAAAATAAGTCTTAACGGCAAATATCTGCGGCCTAACGACAATCTAAACTACTTGAGCGTCTCATTTGATCGGTGCATGACATGGAAAAGTCAGAACGTGAGAAACCGAATTAGAGCCAGATAAAGAATGGCAGTCATGAGGAAACGTGCTGGCACAAACTGGGGAGCAGACGAAAGAATACTCAAGAAACTGTACAACTGAAGAGTGAGACCAGTTCTCGAGTATGGCATTGTGGCTTGGGCAACAGCAGCAAAGGCGAACTTTGATAAAATTAGCAAACTTCAAAACCAAACCATGAGAGTTATAACAGGAGGCAAGACGTCAACGCCAATTGTAGAACTTGAAAAGATTACAAATCTGCAATCCATGACCAACAGAAGAGACTGCAGAGCCCAGCAGCAAGCAGAGAAACTCAGAAGACTGACAGATGATCCAATGCAACAGAGGATAAATAGATTTGGAAAAGGGAAACTAAAGCGGAGAAACTTTGCAGAAATAGCCAAAGCAAAGATGAGCGAAGACCCTAAGAACACCATAACAACACCAAAGCCCATCCCTACTGTACGCAAACCCACATGGAAGCAGCATATCATTCCGGAGGTGGAAGAAAATATACCAGGTATTGGAAACAAGAACAGCCAGACTGAACAAAAAAGGAGAGACATAACCCTGAGGTACATAGCGGAAAACTACCAAAGCATGGAGTGAACCAATGCATACACCGACGTGTAACAAACACAACACAGAATGGATGGGGAAGGGTATTCCTGAGCCTAACAAATGGTAGAAAAATAACACTGTCAGTGGCAACTGGAAAATTCTCAAGCAATTTCAGAGCGGAGGCAGAAGCACTGAAGGCTGCAGTAGAAGCAATGATGACAGGCGAAAGCAATGAAAGCCAGATAGTCCTGTTTACAGATGCCATGGCCGTGGTTACAGCACTAAAAAGCAAGAAAAATACTGAACTTAATGATTTAAGAGCAGTACTCTATCAACTATGCCAGCAGTCGCCCCAAAAAGAGTAGTGGTACAGTGGGTTCCATCCCACTGTGACATCCAAGGCAACGAGGAAGCAGACAGACTGGCAAAAGAAGGTGCAAGACTACCACAACCAGATTCTAATGTGACCAACGAAGAGTCCAAAAGGTTTATTAGGGCGAGATACATGGCCAAATGGGAAACAGAACATACTGGCTACACAAAAAATGATGCCTACTACCAGTTGAACAGAAGAGAGCAGGTCGTGGTCTTCAGACTCCGCACAGGCCACAACAGACTGATGTACCATCTATTCAATAAACTGTAGATAGGTGGCACTGACGAATACACCTGTGGCACAGGGAAAATAACCGCTGAACATCTGCTGCAAAATTAACCGACATACGAGGACCAGAGAAAGCACATGTGACCATCACTAGTGGCAACACTAGACAAGCTCTATGACAGTGTCGACAGCCTCAGGATGACAGCTGCTTTCTTCGAACAAATTCAAGTTGACTTCTGACATCGTACGAAGAAGAAGATATGTCGCAGGAACTGAAAGATTCCACCATTGTCCACATGTACAAGCATAAAAGCAATCGTCAATCTTGTTATATCCACAGAGGAATCTCCCTCGTGTCGATTCCTTGAACAATTTTAGCTCGTTTGCTCAACCACTGAACAACTCCCAGAAGCAGAAGCTACTCCAAGAGAGTCATTGTGGTTTCTGAGCTTATAATGGGACGGCTGGCATGATTTTTGCGGCTCATTAAATCCTAGAATAATGTCAGGAACAGCATTGTGAAATGTACACGACTTGTGTTGACCGGACAGAGGCCGTTGACACCGTCCGCAGGGACGGACTCTGTTATATCATGGCGGAATTCGGTTGTCCCGAAAAATTAATCACAGTTGTCCACCAGTTTCATAATGGCCTGTCAGCCCACGTACTGAATGATGGTGAACTCTCTGCAGCATTCCAAGTCATAAACGGAGATTGTGGGCTGTAAGATGGCCCCAACACATTTTAGCATAGTATTTGCAGCCTTCTTGTGCAACACATGGCAGTGACACTGGCATACACATCAGATAGCGGACGGATGGGCAGCTGTTCACTCTGAGGCGCCTAAAGACCCCCACAACGGTTAAAGAAGCAACTATCTTATATCTCCTCTTTGGCGCAATTAATACGTGTTTAAAACAGAATATGCAGGCAATAACGAATGCGTTCTCAACTGCGTCCACTAATTTTGGTCTTACTGTAAACACTAAGAAAACTGATGTAATGTTTCTACCTACAGGGAAGGGGGAGGGGGCTACCTCGAACCCCACGTCATTGTACAGGGACATCGCATTAAAGCAGTTGCTTTACCTACCTTGACAACATCCTCAACAGAAAAGGAAATATTGATTCTGAGGTCCACAACAGGATTTCCAAAGCGAGTGCTGTTTTCGGAAGACTACGAGACAATGTTTAGGACCTCAGGAAATCATTGTTGCCACGAAGATTAGTGTGTATCGTAATGTTGTGTTAACTACCCTTGGGCATGCATGTGAAACACGGAAGTCTAATGCAGGCATGTCGTTTCTATGTAAATTGTTACCTCAGACTGCTCATCCTCGGTTGGCAGGACAGAGTGCCTAGCTCTGAAGTCCTCAGATGGGCAGGCCCTGTTGGTTGCATGTCAGATGAGAGCCTCCCTAAACAACTGGTGTACGGTGAGCTCATGACAGGACAGCGCTCGCAGAGGGGACAAAAGATACTCTATAAGTTTCTTTGAAAAGTTTCTCCATTGATGTTGCTGACTGGGAAGTGCTTGCTCTGAACCGCTCAGCTTGACGCACTGATATCACACATGGTGCTTGCACCACTGAGCAGAGGATCAGAACGAAGGAAATGGAAATACGAGCTGCACGAAAGAAAATAATGCAAGACTGTTCAACTACAAATGCTGTTCCCGTGTGCCCTACGTGCGGTAGAGTTTGTCACGCTTAGATCGGACTGTAGTCATATGTAGGCAGATCTGAATAATCATGTCTGACGCAATCGCTATCTTGCGATGGCTAACTAAAGGGAATTAACTAACTAACATTCTAACATATTCACTGGACAGCTGTAAACCATAGAATACCCGGAGTAACGCTGGTACATTTTCTTTTCACGTGTATGAGGACTTCCAGTTCAGCTAAGGAACAGCCGTGGAGGCTCTCGACCTAAAGGATCCACATATACCTGTCGATTTTATAACTTTCCTTCACTGTTTGAAGTTGTGTGGAATCAGTCCATGACTGGCGAATTGAATATCAGCTGCCCTGATGGAGAGAACAGTTCCACTCCGAATGGAATATTGGACAACATAGCCGATTTGAAAATGTCTAGGGCTGCCCTACGGTTCTGAACTCTTGTCAGTGCTGTTCAACATCTGCACCCAAAAAAAAACAATTTGAATGAATAAAATTTGCATATGGCATCCTGACTTTCAGGACTAACTCGAAAAGGCATGTAAGGAGATTTTGGGGGTGATATTGCAGTGCTGTGAGGATTCTAGCTCTCAGATCAATGTTAAGGAGGCCTGAATTATATGGTACTCCAATAACTACTTTACAATGAAGGCTGACCTTCTAGACGCTAGCTTTGATGAATGTATCCTTGACAGGTGCGAAAGGTTGAAACACATTGGAGTAGCATTTGATCGCATAATCTCATCTAAGCACCACGTCGACCAGACAACACAAAGGTGTAAACGATGACTGGGAGCACTTAAGACTAACACAGCGTCAAACTTGGAATAATGACTGCTTTTCAGTTTATATCACCAGTTGGTACTGTACTTTGGTTGAGATAAACCATGGCTTTCTTTACATAGCTCATGTAGGATGGCGATAAACTGATCACTTATGGATATTCCCGAAGTGCAGTGATTCATAGCAACAGAACATAATGTATCAGTAGAATACAGACTGGGATCGCTGAACTCATGTAATTAGTTGAGGGAACGGTAAATAAGTAAGCACTAAATATGGTTGTTATGGCATAGATGACGGTAATTGTTTGCAGTCTAATCTTTGTGTCGTTTTCTTTTATATTTTGTTTCATTATCATTCCCAAATTGTTTTTGGTGCACATTGTTAGTATACATGTCGGATCTATTTCAGCTATCCAGGATCGACTGAAAGGTTTTCTTCTCAGAAGCTTTGGTTCCGATAATGTCCCTGTGTACAACTACACAGACAGCAGTGGCAAAAATCAAGATCTGTTCACACTGACACCTCAAACAACAATTGCTTCAGTTTCTCGTGTAGAAATACAAATGAACGGTCCATTCCTAACTCTATGTGAAGTAGAAATATACGGTGGTAAGTTTTAGAGCACTATTTTTTGTTACTGGTATATTTCTTATTAGCTACAACTGATGTGTGAAATCAATTATGCTGATACGCAAACAAGAACTTAAAACTGAATTTGAAATTAATTTTTGTAAATCATAAAGTTTTTTATCATTGTGTATTTTTTATTAACAGAATTACAAAAACTTAGATTCATATTGAGTAATGTTACACAAATTGGTTTATAGTTAACCTCAAACAAATCAGTAATGAAACTGTTGACACGCACGATTTCCATCAAGAATGTCTAATCACTCTCTGTTTTCATTTATATGCGTTTTTGTATGTATCACTTTACGTTAACTAGTGCCTACATAGCAACATTCCTCAGTAGTTAGACCATCACTTTTGTTGCTATGGAAAGGGTAATATTTTCTAGTCAAATCTGATTGTTAAGTGACGTTGCCAAAGTTACGTTCATAATATACAGCCCAGTGTTTGTGTTTAATGCGTCTAATTGTACATTTGTATTGATCTGCACTTATTTTGTGCATGTCGAATACACATTTGTACATCATCTTACACTGAGTAGTTATTAACGAACTAACACATTTTATTATTGCAATGTATGTCTACGTTTTCTTTGATATCCAACAAGTTGGCTGTCTCCGTTTCAAAAAACGACTGTTAGCCAAACAAATTTAGAACGATGGGAACTACAGTCCAGTGCTTTAACTTAACTCAATGTATGTATACTGGTTTGAAAACTCAACTTAGTAGACTCAAACACTAGATATAAGTAGACCCGGCATCCTGTTAGACGCCATCTATGCTGCTCTAACAAACCATCTAACCATGTCTGGTGGTATGCTATGTTACAAAGTTAGTCGCCTCTTACGTTATCCTCTCTGTGGGACAGTGGTGCTATTCTTGTCTTTGTCATACACAAAGATCCAGACTGACTACTTGGTCATTTCACACCTAGTGAGCCGTACGGAGTAAATCGACCTTTGAAGCTACCTATAACCAACTACAACGTGTCTTGATGACAGACCGTCCTAGTCACATGACGTCCTCCAATTGTCGACCCCATGACATGTCAATGCATTTTAATAAACACAACGTGTCATCACCAAATCAAGTTTGAGATAAACACGTTCTACATTATATCCTGTAACCTGCAAAGCGGATTTGGAATTCATAAACAAAACCATTTAAAGACAAACTTGAAAAGTTAGCAGACGAAATGGCGTTCAGCTCTTATGACTAACTGAAGCCTCTCCTTTACTCTCCCCTACTACACTCCTCAGTCTATCACTTCAACTAACACTTCAACTAACACTTCAACTCCAATAAACTAAAGGGACTATTTCAAAACAATAAAACAAATTCGGTATTCCTACACGTTATAATGTCTCTTCCCTCTTCTATCACACACAGCTTACTACACACTCATACTTAATGCCTTTCTATTTCTTTAAACTAAAACTGCGGTTAAACATATAACTATTGTCATCAATCTACTCTCCAAACTTGCCCTGCTGTGATATGAATGCTTCTAATATTCACACTGATGGTAAATTCGTTGTCTAACATAGTGGTTCTGTATCTCTACAACGGTTGTCGATCTGCGTAGTGGATGGTGACATATAAACTGGATCTCACAAAAATTATAATATGACGCTATCGGGTCACAGGGCTTTCGCTTGCTACAAATAATCTGGAAACATTATTTCTCTTAGCCGACGTGAATCTTGAACAAGGGCTGCACTCTCCTACAGCGCAGTGACTGTCAAATCTGAATGGTTCTGACACAATTCTAATTACTTTGACGGGAAAAATATGTATTACCTTTCTTCTGTGAACATAGGATGGCAACTCTATTGTCAACTACAGTATGTTGGAAATCTTGTCGGATCAGTCTGTCCTTGGCTCTAAGCTACTATTCACTCTATCTCGGCGTTTTCTCTAACTGAACGTTTTCCCGGTATGCTTTTGTTTTTATAAACCTAGTACTAATTTTCCTCCCCCTGACCTAATTTTAAGATGGCGTCGTTTCCTGCGTGTTTCCTCTCTTCCGCTTTGGTACATCCTAGATTGTTACGCGGACTGTCGCGGCGTTGTTTGTGGAGTCAGATTCTGGGGAAACTTCGTCAATAATTTTATTCGTCATTTAAAAACACATTTAGGGGACGGCGTGGCCTAGTGGTGAAGTGATACAGCTCACAACCAGAAGGTGCTTGGTTCGATCCCCATCACAGCACCAGCCGTTACCCCGGGGAAGCAAACCCTTAGAAAATGCAGGAGGAAGCAGACCCTTACATAAAAATGCATGCTGAAGTCAGATGCACTGGGCCGACAGGCGCAAAATAAAAAACACAGTGCAACGCACACCGCCTTGGGGATCAGAGAAATAAGGCGAACGCAAAAAAACAACAAAAAAAACCAAAAAAAAACACAACACATTTATGCTTGCAGCGTAATTATGGCAAAACTAAGAAACTGTCTAGTCTGAATCACGATTTGTCTAAATGTGTCACACAAGTATCAGGTATGGCATTATTTAACTAACGGCTGCGCGCTACAATTTTGATTCGCATTGCACATGGTGCGAAAATGGCGACGAAATCCATATTGGTGCAGGGTAGGGCCAATACAGCCGTTTGATTCACCGGGGAAACCACTTGGAACGTCACATTCCACCGTGGACTATAGGGAACTCATAATGCGCCAAGGCACAAGTGTATATAATCAAATCATGCTCCACACAGAGAAATAAAACAAATTCACGGCACAAATCACAACAAATCCCTGCTGAGAGTGATCCTTTCAGAGAATCCTGCCTTGAAACCAACTGCATATCCATCTTTGTTTCTCGAGCACGCTGTTATTGTTGCACTGTTAGTTGACACATGCAAGCCTCGTTATTTAGTCAGCCGTGAAATGTGACGTTTAAAAGGGACTTCTCCGTTAGTCAGAAGGCTTGAACCTGCAGTGGGCTGTAGTCAATATCATATTGGAGGTATCGGTTTCATCATTCCCAGCCATAATGTCAAAAACGTCTCTTCACGGCTTGGAACATTGGTAATACATGTTGAAGAACAGACGGAGCCACTTTTCATCATCCGGTGTGATGATGACGCTGAGTCGTTCTATGAATACATTGAACAGCTCATATCCCTAGCTGCGAATTAAAAACATTATTCTCAGTGCAATACTATAACTGACCCCAAACAAATAAGCAAGCACTATCTGGGAAATGTCTCCGTTGACCAGAGAAATGATCGAAAAGAACGTCTAGTCATCTTCGCAGAAACCAACAAATTGTTCGTGATGAACACTTTTTAAGAAAACATTTCGAGAAACGATGGACATGACATTCTATAGACTGGAATAGAAAGGTGGAAATCGTCTATGTATTGTGAGACGATAGCAAGTTCTTTGCAATTGTAGAAGTGCTACATCGATTAAACATAGTCAGTGACCATAAGTCAATCCATCAAAAGACATGCACTGTCTCCCTTAAAACCATAAATACAGAGACATAACATTGCTTAATTGTACCAAGCTTATAAATCAAATCAAGCAGCAAGATTAACAAATCTCTGTATCCACAATACAGACATTCCCAAAACAAGTTGCGTTACTAAAAAAATGTGTTAACGCTGCTAGGGTTCTTAAATCCAAAAAGGAACATTCGTATTTCAAAGTAGACATGAAAGCTACTAGACATGCGAAGACGTCTTAAGGTCAGACTGGTGTTGGACAGAATCACACTATGCGACCTAAATATAACAAATTTGTCTCCAGCCAAAGAACAACTTTGATACGTCTACAGATCTTAAAGAGTGTGTTAGTACATTATGGGGATCATACAAGGATACTTTGAGAGACATACCTTTGTTATGTACGCTCAGCAAGAGAATATAATAGTGGGCTTCTTACAACTTCTTCAAAATATAACATGGGATCCCTGGACAGGGTACACCATAGTCCTCTGTGCTTCATTAGTGGAGCAATATGAACAACACCAACGGCAGATTGCGAAATCCACACACAAGTGGAACACCTTGAGATGCGGAGGGATAAAGCAGTTATGAAAGTTTATGAGCAAAGTAGCAGAATGAAACGGCATAATCCCAACAGACTCTTTGTGGAAAATTGGCAGCCAAAAAGCAGAATTAAACAACAGTCTAGGCTGTACTTCACCATGTTAGTGAAATCAAATCCAGATACCATCTACCAGAAACAAGACAAGAGTTACAGAGAGTAGTAGAAGACATACCTTTACAAGCATTTATTAAGACACCAGAAATAACAGGCAACGTTAATAGATGATTCAACTAAAAGTGCAGACCCAAGTACTCTCATTTGAGCAGCTCAAAGAACTATTGATGCCTATCCCAATGAATGGATACATATATATACTGATGGATCTGAATTTAATCCACCATCAAAGCAGGTTATGACGTTTATATAAAATACCCGGACGGATCCTTTGATGAGATGGATAAAGCTTTCGAGTAGGTTTGTTCCAACTATGAAGCTTAAATCAATGCACTTGAATCGCTTTGTACCATGATAATAGTTTCTTATGTCTTATCCTAATATTTCTAGACATTGACCACGTTATCACTTCCAGTGCTGTCAAAATAGTTATGCAGTGGATCACTGGACACTCAAGCACACCAGACAATGACAAGACAGACATAGCAAAGAAGGGATCAAGACAAGAACAGCCATATACAGCAACAACTTTGCAAACAGCAGAACAGCTCATTAGAGCAGCAAACAAAGAAACTTGGCTGAACAGACGGGCATGGGAAATACGGGAAGGGAGGTCTACAGACCTATAACAAGCCCCATTCCAAATGACAATGTAAATCAACTCACAAGGAAGGATCAGCCCACCATTTTCCGACTGATAAACCAACACATCCCACTTAACAAGCACCTGAACAGAATTCAACTACAACACCCTCGTGAGAAAAAGTCGGATTCAGAAAAGGGTTTTTTCCACCACTGACCAGCTCCACGCGATCAATGAACTGATGGAGAGAGCACGTGAACTGCGCACACCATTATGTTTTGTGCATTTATTTATTACAATAAAACCTTTACAATATCGATATCAATGTTGTAGTAAATGCTATCAGAAATCAGGACATCTATGAAACCTTTCTCAAACTGATTGAGGAAACTGACAAAGAATATTGCAAAACAGCCATCATGCTTTACCACCGGACAGTATGTGTTCTGATATCAAGAGGAATCCGACAGGGCGATACCATCTCCCCAAAGCTATTTACAGAAGAGATTTTCCTACAATTGCATTGGATCAACAGAGGTGTAAATATAGATGGCAAGTGGCTACACATCAGCTACACAATTGAGGAAGCCCAACAAACCTTGAACGACCTAAATGGGGTCAGCAGAGCTGATGGTCTGAAGATAATAAAAAGTAAAACACAATGCCTCAGAAACCCTTACTGCCCAAAGCAGGACATGAAACTAGGAGAGAAAACCATCGAGGAGGACAATGCATATATCTAAATAGATCAAGAGATAAATGTGAACCACAAAATCGACCCCATAATCTCTGGACGACAAAAAAGCAGCATTGAATCCTATCCGAGAGGAGTGCTTGTGTGGTGATGAACGTGCACCAGTCGGAGAGGAGTACTTTTGTGGTGGTGAACGTGCACCAGTCGGAGAGGAATACTTTTGTGGTGGTGAACGTACACCAGTCGGAGAGGAATACTTTTGTGGTGGTGAACGTGCACCAGTCGGAGAGGAGTACTTTTGTGGTGGTGAACGTGCACCAGTCGTAGAGGAGTACTTTTGTGATGATGAACGTGTACCCGTGTAATGCGAAAGTGAAAGACTCAAAATGACAGTGAGTAAAATGAGATTTTGTCGCAGGAACATCATGTCCTTTTCTACGGCGATACTAATGGTAAAGGCAAATCGTGGGGCAACACGTCTACAAATAAACAGGGTGAGGAGATCCGAGTACCGTACGCGTTAGTCACAACTGATCTCGTATGCATCAAACTTGAATGGGTAACCAGACTAGCCAGCCGCCCAGGGGATGACTACAGCGTTATTGACCTAGCATTGGTGTCTCCCTCATTGGCCCCACCATGCAGGTGGACACTTTTGTGGTATCACGGGAGTGATCATCTTCCTTGCAGTATATTGGTAGCGAAAGGGGGATCCAAAAGTCACAGGCCGAAGGTGTGTGCTTTCAAGTATGACATCACAGGTGAGGTTATGTCAGCAAAATTAAACGTAGTAAGCGCAGGATGGGCAGCAGTGCCAGGAGTAGCTGGAAACAACCACCTTGGTGGAATAAGGAGGTACAAAGAGCATGGGTTGACAAACGACTAGCCCTTCCCTTCCACTATGGCAGGAGTTTCGTGGGAGGGTGGGACCTGAGAAGTCCCTTAAGTTGTTCTGGCGGCTGCACAAATCTTTGAGCGGCTCTGCAAATAACAGGGGTATCCCTAGTTCCAGGATGGGGATCTCTGCTGGTAAAGAACTGATGAGAACAAACGCACTGTTTTGTTCATAAATTACCTGCATCAGATAGGTCAGAGGGATTCGGCGGGAGATAGTACTGCTAAAAAGTCATTGTCAGATTTTGGCAAGACCTAAGAATTTTATGACATGTCTTATGTGACAGTTGACGAAAGTAGGCCGGCACTTGACCCGTGTAAAAAATCTGTACCAGGGCCCGACTGTTTTCAGAATGAGGACATACGTAGGCTGACAGATAAGTCGTTGAGTAGTTTGGCTGGTGCGTTTAACAACAGTGTTAAGTGTAGAATTATTAACGACGACTGCCTGCACAGATACCTGATACCACTCTCTAAACCCGGCAAAGACCAGACTAAGGTTCAAGGTTTTCGTATTATCACCATGCATAACACGGTGGGCAAGTTACTGGGTAGGATAATAATGATGAAAGTAAAGAGGTAGATCGAACAGTTTCAACTATTTCCTTCAGGCCTAGGAGAGCTCCGTCGACACAGAGAGACCTGATGTAATGCGGGTGTCTTTGCTTAAGACTTTTTTGACAGTTAAACACGTTAAGAAACATGTGCTGTCGCCATTGATTTGGAGGATGCGTACAACAGTTGCGGTTAACTTCTTGACGGCTCGGCTTGTAGAGCTCCGGCTTTGTCCCTTCCTGATTACCTGGATATCTTGCCCTCTTTCTCAAAGTAAAGTCGTTCTTAGGTGTGGTAGCTGAGTGTCATTGGGTGTCAGAACTAACAACGATAAGCCCGGGTCTCGCACAGGGATCGCAGTTGTCTCCAGTGCTGTTCAATGTGTACTCGGTTGGGATTTCCTGTGAGCAGATAATTACGGACAATGGTAAGACTTTGTCTTACCCGGACGATTTCCTGGTATAACGTCAAGGCAGTCGGCTGGAGCAGATCGCAGGGGAGCTACAAGCAGAGCTCAAACGCATTGGCAAATGGTGTAGAGATCTGGGGCATTGATTACTCCGACAAAGTCTGTGGTGACATTGTTCTCTCTGAACAATAATAACAACCACACATCGTTACCACCATTATGTTTACCCGGGTCACAAGTAGAAAGATTCCATACATTGAAAATATTATGGAGTCCTCTTCAACAGAGGTCTGCGGTTCATGGAATATTTCCATCACATCATCATCCGAGCCCGTAAAGGTCTGACTGCTATGAGGCGCATGGCTGCCGTTCACTGCGAAAAACAACTCGTATTGATGTTGTTTCAGGGGTTGGTTATTTCCGTAATAGGATATGCCTTGGCAATTCTCACGCTCATCAAGACGCAGCTGGAAAGAATGGATAAGATTCAGAATGAGGCAATGATAATCATTCTCAGTTGTACAAGAGACACCGTCATAACTGCCATGATATTTCTGTTGGACCTGCTAACTGTAAGGTTTAGGAGACAAATGTGTCAGGATCGAGCTTACCTCCTCATCAGCGCGAACGAAGAGCATCCGTTGCATGAGGGGTTGGGGAAGACGAAAGGCACAAGACTTGTAAGGGGTCAATCATGGATGGGTCAGGCTGCGGCGGTTGTACAAAGGATGTGTGCGTTGGGAGACATAACGCATGGCGAAGAATGGATGGAATTACCTGATAATTTCCTGCAGACTTTCCGCGTAATTGTCCCACTTAACAGAGCGTGTGTTAAGCTGAATCGTGCTGATGTGGTACCGGAAGTAAACGTATTGATAAATGAAAATTCCACGAATGATGATGTTATTATCTCCATAAATGGATCCGTCATTCGTGGTTTGAGAAGCGCATGAGCCTTTACGGCTTAGAGGGGTGGGAAAACGATCACGGAGAAGTCTGGGGCTTTTGCTGTGACCACAAGCAATCTGACGATGGAGATTATGGCTGTTACGAAGGCTATGGTCTGGCGTTAAACAATGTGTGCATCCTCAGTTAATCAATGATAATGCTCAAGAAGGTGCAAACAGGTTACGCGCGACATCAGTGGTCGAAGTCGGTAATACGGTCAAGTTTGCAGAGTCACCTTCATACTCGTTCCGGGACATGCAGGCGTCGAAGGGAACTAGAGAGCTGATAAGTTGGCGAGTACGGTTATAGTGGAGGGCTGGAGACCAGTTATTATTATGACTGCCGCGAACGCCACTCGGTCAAATGCTTTCGATACTGATCACTCAAAGATCACTAGTGAGACTCGCTCCTGATCAATCATCGCCTATGTCTGATACAAATCAAGGAGATGGTTACTGATAGTTCTCATAGCTCACTGGTCGCACTTACATCTGCTCCATTCTCTCAGGCGTTCCCTCTAAGTCAAAGACCTTTAATTGTGATGTGTTTTTCTAGCTCACTAATCGTACTCACTCGTGTTCCATCTTCTCAGGTATCCTTTACAGATCAATTTAAGCGTAATATGAAACTATTACTGATCGTGTATTGCTAGTTCATCATTGTCAGCATCTATCAGCCGGGTATTGATTTATTTATGTATGTCCCTCATATCCAAATATACTTTCGTGCTATGGGAACCTAGATGGCTAGGTTATCAACTTTTATTTATTCCAGCAAAATCCAACTTGATCAGGAGAGTAGATTTATACAACTTCAACCACGTTTTGGTTATCTACGTCATCGATTCACTGATGCCATAGCCACCCCTTCTGAAACATCTACAGTAGGATTTAAGTTTTAGACGATAGCTACAGTAATACAGTCCAAGATAGTTAGGCTATTTGAGAGCTGTAATAATGAGGTATAAGATAGTTACATTTGAACTGTAATAATGAGACCTAAGATAATTACATCAGAGCTGTCATAATAAAGTTCATCTCTCCTCTCATATTGGAGATATTTATCGTGTATGTCCTGCCCTGCTGTGAAAATCCGTTGTCTCACACACTAGCAGACAAACCCCATCTTGCACAGTCCCATTGATAGACACAACATTATGATCATTCAGAGGTTGTCACTTATAATTCATTTTACTTCAAGTTCTTCAATACATTAACCAATAAAAATTCACACATTATGTGCTGAATGGTTTGCTACATTTGCCTGTATTCTACAGAGACCAATTGTTCAGGTGGGACCTTTGGACGAGAATGTGAGAAAACATGCAACTGTGCTAACACTAGTGAACAGTGTTTTGTTAGTACTGGTGGATGTACCTCTGGGTGTGCTGCTGGTTATATTGGTGAAGCGTGTAAAGAATGTAAGTATTTGGGATGGGATGGAAGGGGGGGGGGTGTCTGTAACTCCGTGCAATCAGAATAATAATGGTAGGGGGAATGCATTTTCTATGAGTATGTTAGTAATGATATGTTCATTGACATAACAAGTTTACATACAATTAACCCCATAACAGATTTATTCCATTTGGTAAGAGACAATAGAGGCTTCATTATATTGCACTAGTGCTGTGACATATGAGGTGGGTGGCCAGTTCCTTTCCTTGCTTACACTAATTTGCAATAATCATTGTAATGATCATATAATGTTAATCGTTAATCATAACATAATTATATCCACAGAACACGAGGAAGCAAATTCACTCGGAAAAACAAACAAAAAGAGCAACAATTTACTCACATAAAATAGAATATTAGTAATTCGGAGTTTGTATATCTTCTATCTCCACTTACGTAACTAAACTTAGAGTAGTTAGTCCTACTTACTGCTGTCTGATACGATGGACATATATTGTTCTGAAATAAATTACAAAAAAACATTGAAAGAGACAGTAACACTCTTTTTGGACAGACATCAGTGAACAGGAAAGTCACTAAGAGAGACAGTAACAATGCTACTAAACAGACATAAGTAAACAAGAAATACAATGAAAGAGACAATTACACTGTTTTTTGACAGCCATCAGTGAACATGACAGACATTGAAAGAGACAGTAGAACTGTTACTAAACAGACAGGAGTTAAAAACATACTATATTATTTATAGTACAGTTGGATATGATGACCCAACGACCGTTTACGCTATGGCCAAAAATACAAATAAGTATAACGTTTTATAAACCTGTAGATTTCCAGTACTGATAAGTAAGAGGCCAAATGTTTTTTAATGAAATGTTGACAGTAAAATAATAGTAGTATCCCCTTTTCAGACTTGTCTGGTAATAGGTTGATGTCATCTTGGAGTAGCAACTCTCTACTGAGTTTATGGTATTCCTTTTTCTTTCGGTAATGTCTCCTCACTTCCCTGTGTTGCATGAGCTTATTTTCGCCCAGCCTAAAGTGGCTCTTCCGGTTACATCTCTATTTGGATCGGTCTGCAGCTGTCTTCCCAAGATGTCAGATCCATATCCCTGACAGTAAAATAATATAATGAAAGATACATGCCATTTTGGGTGAAGCCACGTCAATAATTGTTCTGTTCAGTTATCAAACTAAAATGTATACTGAAATGGTCGAATACTTGTCTAAATCATTGTTACTGTAGTACTAATATCTACATAAAGTGTCAGTATAGCTGAATTTTTAAATAATGTTAATGTCACTATACACGTTAGTTGATTGGTTGGTTGGTTGGTTATTTGTCCAGCAGCCTGTGTGCTTCTGTCCTTTAGCCCAATGCCACATAGATGCCATATAGTGGTATCTGCAAATATGTGTGAGCTGTTGTTTCCAGTACATAATGTTCTATTTCTCTGGCATCGGAGGATGAAGCTCTTTCCTAACATCGACAAGCGCCAAACACTCAAAACGATGGTGTTCATTGGTTGCATACAGATGTGTGTACAACTGGGACTCTGGACTATGTTCTGGTTGAATTATGTTCACGTGACTGTTAAGCTGTATGTGTTAAGTGCAGTCAAAAAATGATCCTTTTGATCTCTATTTTCAGGAGGTTGATATTGTCTTTTGGATTTGAGGTGGCTATATGTTTGTAGATTTCTCTCCCAGTATTGCCATTGGCCACCTATTCAGTCAAGCTTCTTTGTTCGAAGTCTTCAGTAGTCGGCTGAATGTCTGTATGGTTGTTGGTGTGTTCTGTTGTTCTTGAGTAAATCCCTTCTTAGCTAGTATGTCTGCTTTATGAGGCTAAGTGTATTTGAGTGACCATGGATCCATTGCATAACTATTGTGACTTCATGGGATGTGATAAGTTGGCATCTAGGGATATTTTTGTAAGTTCAGACTTACATTGGCCATCATCTTCAAGAGCTTGAAGAACGGATATTGAGTATGTAAAGAATACGATGCTTTGAGATTTTAATGGGAAAGCATCAAATACAGTCCTCAAGTGGTACATAGCTACTTTCAGTGCTGTTATTTCAGGCTCAAAATTTTAACATGTCTCAAATAGTTCATCAGATGTTCTGTCTGGATTTTCTATGTAAACTCAATATAATAATAATGTTTGCTTAGGCGAATGAGGCCCGTTGCATCGGATGAACACCACCAAGTCCAGTTGTAGCTGCCATGCCTCCTCTAAGGCAGATGGGGAGCCTGCTACTTGTTGGAGCCACGTGTTTCGAGGGCGACCTCTCCGGCGCTTCCAGTCAGCAGAGTGGAGGCCGTTAGCACTGTTGACTGTCTTTTGAAGAATCTGTTGAGCTGGGACCTTCTTGTCCAGTCGGACAACATGACCGAACAGGGAAATGCGGCGACATTTCAGAATAACCCAGACAGGGGGGAGATGAGTCCTTGCAGAAACATCTAAATTCCGGACGAAATCGTACCAACGAATGCCAAGGATGTGTCGCTGATTTCGCATATGTAAGGCATCAAGTCTCGAGGTGTCGCTTATTTCAGGGTCCAGGTCTCGGAGTCATACACGAGGATCGGGATCACGCACGACTGGTAGATGCGCAGTTTAGTGATCATGGAGAGCCTACTGTCCTTCCACACACGGCGGAAATCAGCCAAACAAACCTCTTAGAGTGTCTTTGTTTGATCCCCATGCTGTGCCAGCAAGAGTTTTCAATAACTGTCCCCACATCAACGTTCTATTTTTGACATGTTTCTTGTGGCTGAGCAGTCAGTCAAGACATTAGTTGATTCACTTAGGTGGTGTAACTTTTTATTACATGTTCATTTTTCTTCAGGATATAGTTATTGGAGACAGTAGTCGAAAGTAGAATTTAAAACATTATTTGTGTGTGTGAAAGATAAAATTGTTCAGCAGCAGTTACTGCTGTTCGTGGGAATGGAATGGAATGTTATAAACTTCATTGTACGAGAACCCAGATTTTATGAGGTAGGTTCAGGAGTTCTTTTTATAGCTTACTTTCATAATGTGTTCAGACTCAACTCGGATAACCATATACAGCTGGGTATACTTCTTCTTCTTCATTAAGCAACTGATGCTTTGCTTCTAGTCCAGTGAGATTCACGAAGGAGGCTGCGCTTCAGTTCTTCGCCGGTCTGCCACAGCTTTTCGATCAATGTCGCACTCCGCCAGAATATGCTCTTCCCGTTACATCTCTATATATGTTCTGGTGTTTGCTTTGGTGCTGTACAATCACGCGTGACGGTGTCTCTGAGACCCATTCTGTGGAGACGAGTGTGTTTGCTTCTTTATAGCTCTGTGGATGGGATGTCTGCGAGCCACCACTTCCAACTTTTGCGAGCACATCTGCTTTCTCGTTTCCAGGGATCACACAGTGGGCCGGAATCAATTGTAGGAATAAATCTGTTCTTTTGAGACATCAATTCTGTGTTGTATTTTACCTCATGTGAAAGTCTATCGTTTGAGGCTTGAGATGACTTGAGTACACACCTGGAGTCTGTTAGAATGACCATTTTCCTTGTAGTTATGTTTTCGCTGATAAAATTCGGAGTTGCTGCATGAACAGCTCTTACTTCAGTTCTGAAATGTGTACAAGTAGTGGGTATACTGAATTCTGAAGTGAGTATACTACGTTGCTGTAAAAAGTAAGCACTTTCACGGTTCTGGCACCCAAGAAGAAATATTATAGTTTAAATAAAATTGTTTGAATCCTAATCAGAATATGTCATGGCTGATTATATTTACAATCATTTATATCTAAGAACTACACAAAAAACGATGCCTATTACCAGTTGAACAGAAGAGAGCAGGTCGTGGTCTTCAGACTTCGCACTGGCCACAATAGACTGAGGTACCACCTATTCAACAAATTGAAGATAGGTGGCACTGACGAATGCCCGTGTGGTACCGGGAAAATGACCGCTGAACATTTGCTGCAGAACTGCCCGACATACGAGGATCAGAGAGAGCAGATGTGGCCATCACCAGTGACAACACTAGACACGCTCTATGGCAGTGTCGACAGCCTCAGGATGACCGCTGATTTTTTCGAAAAAATAAAGGTTGATGTCTGACTTCGAACGATGAAGAAGAAGAAGAAGATATCTAAGAACATCGTTTGTAGAGAAGGCTTAGCAGTGGCATGATAGTAACATCAGCAGAATACGGTTATTTTATACAATGGAAGTCAGTTTAAATGATGACTTTATTCAAGAACAGGAATGTAGGATATTTAATACTTCTAATAACTACCACTCCAATAATTGGAATTTTATATTTATGGAAATTGAAAGATTTCACTGAAACTACCTACATTCTTTGTTTGTTGGAATTAAAAAATGTATGACTTACCCACTGCGTTGGGGTTTTTCGTAGA
Organism: Ariolimax columbianus; assembly: GCA_036924085.1. Classification (NCBI taxonomy): domain Eukaryota; kingdom Metazoa; phylum Mollusca; class Gastropoda; order Stylommatophora; family Arionidae; genus Ariolimax; species Ariolimax columbianus. Next base: position 92,799,929 of record JAVGWX010000004.1, on the reverse strand, counting down.
TATTGAAAGAGATTAAGTCCACCACAAAAATTATGATCTTCGCCAATACAAAGTCCATTCTATTGCAAGATTCAATCTTTCATCAATGGATGCAAGCACCAAAAAGAGGCAATACAATGGTATAAAAAAGTCATTAATATAGAACTGTTGGAAAGAACCACACTGATGCCCAGTGTGCATTGACGCAAAGCGAAAGTGCTAGCAATGGATGGGACACATATCACAGAAACCAGCTGAAAGCATTACAAGACAGTAACGGTCCTGGAATTCTCAGGGGAAAAGAAGTAAGGGCAGACCTAAAACTCATGGAAAAGGGACGACGAGACAAACATAAACTGCAGGAAAACCATGGGCAGAGCAGCAAAAGATTGGGCATGGCAAGAAGATGTGTCATTTATAAGTTGAAGACCCATGCTCTGCATGAGTTTAAGAGTGTTGCTTGATTGATATGAACCTTTTATGCAAGATTATCTTGTTTGTGTCCTCTTCATATGTATTACAAATCCTATGCTTAGAACTTAAGCTCTAGTTCAGTTTAATTTAATTGCCATCTCCACATCGTAGGACAGATGCAATGGAACTCTTACGTTCTATGCCATTTTCCATGATAGTTCAATCTGCCATGCTTTCCCATGTCCAGTCTTTGATATTTACTTACTTTCCGTATTCAAACACCATGTCACACAGCATCTGTCCAGTATTCAGAAACTTGAACTACCTTGTCGTTCAATTCCATCATGTCGTTCATGTCACAGGTTTCAGGGAGGTTGGGGCAGATCATCAGATGATTTTGGTCCTGAAATGCGCCGCATGCAGATGTGTAGACATCTACGTATCCCAATTTCTTCAAGTTCACTCTGCATCTTGGCACACAAGTTCGAAGTATGTCCATTGCCTTCCATACAGCATAGGGCAGGTGGTGTCCAGGCGCAGCCTCTTCCTTGAGCTCTATCCATGGATCCTGCATTGTTTCGCGCCACTTCTCGATGCCTCGACCTTCCGGGCTTGTCTGGATGGTCTCTGTCGATTTTAAGAAATTGTGTCTTGATTTAAGTCTTGTGGCTTGTTCCTGATATCCAAACATCGGGTTTATAGGATCGTTTTCCTGTTTCCCTCGCTCGATTTCCGCAGCTACACCTCTTCTTATATCAGGGGGTGCAATGTCAATTAAGGGATATATTTTGTTTGTGTTTAAGGCACCCCGACACTATCCTGCCCACCTCGTTCACTACCGTATCAACTTGTTTTGAATGGGCGGAGTTTTTCTAGACTGGGGCTGCATATTCCGCTGCTGAGAGGCACAAGGCAATCGCTGATGTGCGTAAGACTGATGACTGAGCACCCCATGTTGTACCAGTCAGTTTTCAGATAATGTTGTTTCTCGCATTTACCTTACGCTTTGTGTCCTGACGCCATCTGCTGTCTTTATTTCCCAAGGTTACATAGAATCGCCTGTTTTGAAGTAAGCATTTGAATATGTTAGACAGACGCCAGTCTTTCGTCATGTTCTATACCCTTGCCTGCAACCTACAATGATTTACTGTGTCGTAGGCAGCGCTTAGGTCTATATTTGCCATCCTTTGACGATATCATGTCACTTATAGCGTTGTTCACTTCTAACACATTTACTTCCAAATTGTATTCAACAAGATCTTTTGATGTGATCAACATATCTCAACTGACAGACTCTGATTTCGTTATTCAGTTCTCTTTGGACCCCTAATCTGTCCAAGACTTGTTTATTTCTTTTCTATTTGTAGCCATATATATATACATATACATACATATAGTCACATTTCAAAGGTGCAAATTATCTTATCCAACTCTTTCTTCATTGTTCACATCTCTACACCATACAGTAAACGTAAACTTACATAACAACTTGTCACTGTTATTTTAAAGGTGTGAGTTATTTGTTTGCATGTCAATATATTACTCATGTTTGTGAAAATAGATTTGCCATCCCTCTTTTCTTCTGTGTTGTTTTTTCACAACTTCTAACTTATAATTTCAAAATAGGAGAAGCTCTTTACCTGTTCCAGTGTTTGACATCTATTGTTATCTGTAGAGTTTGTTTTGCGGGCTACTTTGCTTATTATTATAGTTTTAGTGTTCTCAGTGTTAATCCCCAATCCCTATACTTGACATTTGTTCTTTATTTGAATCACAATTCCTGCAACTGTTGTTCGCTTTTCAGCTCGAGATTAATTCATTAAATGGGAGTTGTAAATACATAATGTCCAAACCAATGTTCTTCTGCTGTAATGGTTTTTTCGTGTAACTTAATTGTTCGTGTTGACTGTTATCATCATCAAAATCTGTTTAGCTTCATGTGGAGCATAGGTCTTCAACAATTACTTGTCAAGTCATCAAATTTTGACTGGTTTATACCTGTTGAAATTTGCCTGGCACAAAGATTCTATAGAATAATTTAGCCCGCTCCATGCCGAACCTTCGTTAATCACCTGTTACAAAACGCCTGACTGGTTACACTGTTACTATTCTTGACTTCCCTTTCGGACTCTGCTAAGACTTGAGTGACTTTTTGACTATATTCTACGTACATTTCATTTTCATTTTCATTTTCATTTTTTCTATGAGGCATCATGTATTGAGAAAGTTGTTGGGACTGTTGTAAACATGTGTAGTTGTAGAATGTGTGCTGCATTAGCTCTATCTGCCTTACAATTCCCGTTATGATGTGCGACCAGATCATATAATTACTACAAGGGGCGTTCCTAAATTGATGCCTTCTATTTTATTATGATGTCCCACGACTTCAGAAGTGGATTATGGCAGTAACGTATGAACCTGAAAATGACATCTGCCATGGAAGTGCGTTATAAACAGAGGTGCGTTACTGAAGTCCTCCAATGCGGAAACGGCTGCACCAATTGACATTCATCAACGCTTGCTGAATGTTTACGGGAACCAAACAGTGGATGCTAGCAAGGTGAGGCGATGGGTTGTCCGTTTCAGCAGTGACGAAAGCAACTTGAAGTGCAAGCTACGTTCCGGTCGGCTATGCAGATTTGTTAAACACCACTAAACAAAGAACGTCTCGATCCGCTCATTCTCGCAAATCTGAGGATTTTGACCAGGGAACTGTCTATTGAGCCGTAAATCGGCTTAAATGCCTGGAAAACAATTGTGGTAACGTTGGAATATCACAAAGTTTGCACCAAGTGGGTCCCCCGAATGCTCACACATAAATAGAAAGAATATTGCATGCACATTTGTAATGACCTTTTGAACTATTACAAGAATGAAGGTAACAGTTTTCTGGTGATGAGACGAGGTGCAAAGGGTAGTGACTGTTGAAAAATAGGTCCCTAACACATCACTTGCATGAAGATGTGGCATGTATCCAAGAAACGCACCTCAACAGCAACCATAAATTCTCAATAAGAGGATACCAGGCCTTCCGCCTGGATAGAGAAGGCCACAAAGGAGGGGTTCTGATACTGACCCGAAACTGCATACCGAGTAGCGCGGCATTTGTCAACCACACCGGACAAGCAGAAATTGTAGGAGTAGACATAATGGCTCAAGAGACGAAGATCCGCATCTTCAACCTGTATGGACAACCAAATAAAGACCTATCGCTCTCGAATATGGAAGTCAAGGACTCCAACTGCATAGTAGTTGGAGACTTCAACAGCCACTCGGAGCGATGGGGATACTCGGACACAGACAGCAGAGGTGACGAAGTGGAAGATTGGGAGATAGACACGAATCTCCATCTAATCAATAGGCCTTAGGATAGCCCTAGGTTCTATTATAGAACATGGCATACCATCTCGACTGAAGATTTGGCCTTCTCCACAATGGACATTCACCATAAAATAGACCGCCAGGTGCTAAACCAACTGGCAGGTAGCTACCACAGGCCAATTAGGCTAGAAATTGATATGGAAGTAGCCCCACCGGAAACAAAACTGCTCCCACGTTGGAATTACAAACGAGCCGACTGGGACAGATTTGCAAGCCTGACAGATGGGTTGTGTGAAACCATTAACACACGGAACAACAAAATGAAGCCCATGGTGGAAAGCCTAAGCAAAGCAATAATGCAAGCTGCCACTGAAACCATCCCAAGAGAGGCAAGGAAAAATTATAAGCCCTATTGGAATGATGACTTTGCAAAAAGCGGAAGACGCAGTCACAAATGCTAGGAACATGGCAGAGCGAGAACAATCTATGGAGGCAAACATCGCCCTCAAAGCCGCCACGGCGAAATACAAATACACTCTAAACCAAACAGCAAGAGAAAGCTGGAAAAACAAAACGGAAAGCCTCAACCTAGACAAATAAGGGAACAAACTATGGAAGTTAGTCAGAGCCATGAATGACGAAACCCCATCAAACAAACAAATTACCATCAAGCAGGGCGAAAACTTGCTCACTGGAAAAAAAGCCACAAACGCCTTTGTTGAACACTATGCCAAAGCGAACCACATAGATGTCTCTGCAGATAGGCATACAGACATTAATGAAGAGCAAAAGGGGCACGACAACATCCAAATGGCACCAGAAGAGCATATGATGGCAAAACTAACAATGGACGAAATGGAAGAAGCCATGAGAACATTAAAGAAAAGGAAATCTCCCGGAAAAGACTGGATAACAAACGAAATGCTGATGAAGCTGGGCCAAACAGCAAAAAGGAAACTGCTATCAGTTCTGAACCAAAGCTGGAAAAGGGGTATTGTACCCCAAGCATGGAAAAACGCAGTACTTGTACCAGTACCAAAGAAAGGAAAAGACAAAACAGATCCAAATGGAAACAGGCCTATCAGCTTACTGAGCTGTGTCGGCAAACTGATGGAACGTATGATAAACACCAGACTGATGTGGCATCTGGAAGAATAACGGATACTAATTCCACAGCAAGCAGGCTTTAGACAGCACAGATCCACTGAGGATCAGGTCATCCTCATAGCCCAGGAAATAGAAGATGCCTACCAGGAACAGAAACACACAGTAGCGGTTTGGGTGGACCTGGAAAAGGCATTTGACAAAGTCTGGAACAATGGACTTACCGTCAAGCTAAGAAGAAGCGATATTTGTGGGAAAATGTACAAGTGGATCAACCCCTACCTCAAAAACAGAACGGACAGAGTCCAAGTACAAGGGCAGATGAGCAAAAAGGTGACACTTGAGCAGAGAGTACCCCAAGGGGGAGTACTGTCACCCACACTCTTCCTGGTGTATATAAATGACATTATAGAGAATATACCAAGAAGAGTTCATAGCTCAATGTTTGCAGACGATCTGGCTATGTGGACCTCTGAAAAGAATCTCACCATAGCAAGAAATCGGATGCAGCAGGCCCTAACATCGCTGGAAGAGTGGGCGAACTCATTGCTGGTCAAAATAAACGAGGACAAAACCACATGTACAATATTCTCGCTATCAATCAAACCCCAAAACACCAAATTAAGTCTAAACGGAAAATACCTTCAGCCAAATGACAACCCAAACTATCTGGGAGTCACATTTGATCGGCGCGTGACCTGGAAAATTCAGATCGAGAGAAACCGAATGAGAGCCAGAGAAAGAATGGCAATCATGAGGAAACTTGCTGGCACAAGCTGGGGAGCAGACGAAAGCATACTAAAGAAACTGTACACTGGAAGAGTGAGACCAGTTCTCGAGTATGGCATTGCGGCATGGACAACAGCAGCAAAGGCGAACTTCGATAAAGTTAGCAAACTTCAAAACCAAGCCATGAGAGTTATAACAGGAGGCATGAAGTCAACGTCAATTGTAGAACTTGAAAAGATTACAAAACTGCAATCCATGACCGATAGAAGAGACTGCAGAGCCCAGCTGCAGTCAGAGAAACTCAGAAGACTGACTGACCATCCAATGCACCAGAGACTAAACAATTTGGGAAATGGGAAACTAAAGCGGAGAAACTTTGCAGAAATAGCCAAAGCAAAGATGCACGAAGATCCCATAAACGCACTAACAACACCAAAACCCATCACTACTGTACGAAAATCTACCTGGAGGCAGGATATATTTCCAGAGGTGGTAGAAAATATACCAGGTATTGGAAACAAAAACTGCCAGACTGAAAAAGAAAGGAGAGATACTACCCTAAGCTTTATATCGAAAAGCTACCCAAGCATGGACTGGACCCATGCATACACCGACGGTTCTGTAACAAACACTACACAGAACGGAGGGGCAAGAGCATTCCTGAACCTACCAAATGGCAGACAAATAACACTGTCATTCGCTACTGGTAAGTACACAAGCAATTTCAGAGCGGAGGCAGAGGCACTGAGGGCGGCAGTGGAAGAAATGGTGACACACAAAGAAAATGAAAGCCATATAGCCCTGCTTACAGATGCTCTCGCCGTAGTCACAGCGCTAAAAAGCCAGACAAACACTGAGCTTAATGACTTAAGAGCAGCACTCTGCAAACTGTGCCAGCAGTCCGCACCAAAAAGGGTAGTGGTACAGTGGGTCCCATCACACTGCAACATCCAAGGCAACGAGGAGGCAGACAGACTGGCAAAAGAAGGTGCAAGACTACCACAAACAGATACTAGTATGACGTACGAAGAGTCAAAACGGCTTATTAAAGCCAGATACATGACCAAATTGGAAACCGAACATACTGGTTACACCAAAAACGATGCCTATTACCAGTTGAACCGAAGAGAGCAGGTCGTTGTCTTCAGACTTCGCACTGGCCACAATAGACTGAGGTACCACCTATTCAACAAATTGAAGATAGGTGGTACCGACGAATGCCCGTGCGGTACCGGTAAAATGACCGCTGAACATCTGCTGCAGAACTGCCCGACATACGAGGATCAGAGAGAGCAGATGTGGCCATCACCAGTGGAACTGTAAGACAAGCTCTATGGCAGTGGCGACAGCCTCAGGATGACCGCCGCTTTTTTCGAAAAAATAATGGTTACTGTCTGACTGCGTACGAAGAAGAAGAAGAAGAAGAAGAATATCCATGAGGAAAATACAAAAATAATTAAGGCCAAAACAACACACAGAACCAATCAGGCCTGAGAGGAACGCCACTGGAAGAGGTAGAGATATTTACATACCTAGGAAGTATCATCAGCAAGAATGGAGGAACAGACGAGGATATCTTCTTCTTTTTACGCTGTTTACAGCGATGTTTACCTTGCACTGTTTTATTTTGTTAAGCCTGTGGCTCAGTGCATCCGGTTTCAACAGGCGTTTCTGTAGGGTTCCCCTCCTTAGCCTTTGGCTGTCCCCAGCCTAACTGCAAGGCAGTAGTTGTATTTGGTCAGAGTTGTCCCTCTTAGGGAAGTTGTCTTGCAGGACTATCGAGTCTTCCCTACTCGTGTCTATAGGGTTTGGCAATGATATGATGGACTATGTACTAGTTTGTACTATCCCGGAAGAGAGGCAATCCAGTGTGACTTTGTCCCAGGATCGTCACATCCTGCCAGAAACGTAGCATATGCATGTGAGTGAGGTATCTCTTTGCTCCCTTTATTTTCTAGACGAGGATATAAAAACAAGGATACGAAAATCAAAAATTGCATTCGGAATGTTGAAACCCATATGAACCTCTAAGGAAAAAAGGATAACAGAAATAAGAATTTTCAATTCAAATGAGAAGCCAGTCCTGCTGTATGGAGTGTGGAAACCTGGAGGATGACCAAAAGCAATGACAGGAGACTGCAAGGTATTGTCAATAAATGCCTGAGAACAATTCTTGATATAAAATGGTTTGACAAAGTTATTAACGACAGACTGTCGGAGAAAGCGGGTCAAGGTAAATTACAGCTTCAGTATGCAAATAACACTGAGTGTGGATAACCCATATGTGACATCAGATTTTCTATTGAAAATTTGAAATACTATATCAATTGAGTTTATATTGCCTTCTAGAAATTAAATTTAAATAAGATATGTTCTATCTTTATATTTTGTAAAGTTCTCCATAAAAGACTATTTTTGATTGATGTTTTCATTTAATCGATTTATAAAAAATAATATTTTTTGTTACTGTCTTCATAATATTTTGTATTTTTAATTTAACAATTTATCTATCTGTTACATATAAAATTTGTTTATTTTACTGAATATTTTCTATTGACCATCCAGTTTGTACACCTGGAACATTTGGCAAAGACTGCAAGTCTAACTGTTCTCAGAATTGTTTGGGTGACGGTACTGATAAACATGTCTGTAACCACATTAATGGAACTTGTTTGATTGGATGCCAAGATGGTTACTTCTCTGCCCAGTGTAATCAATGTAAGGTTTCAAATTAGTTTATTTCTAGTATACAAATACCATAATTCTATAAAATAGTCCATGGTACAGTGTGCTGTCAGCACAATCTACATTTTTTGTAAATTTTGCAAGTCCCCTTAATGATATTTACGCAAACGCTTTCCTGATCACCTCTTAAGGTCCAACCCGACATCATGTGTTAGGTGGAGGAACCAGGGCGAAGTAAGGGATTACCCCAAAAAGTTGCTACCAAACATGGAAATGAAGGTCTCCATATGTGCTCCGTTTCTTACATTGCTGAAAGTGCAGATGACAGAGCAAAAAGTTTGAGGTTCCTGTGGCAGCTATGGCATTTTCTCCTAGATCATCAGGTATCCTTTTTGATTGATTTGACTGAGAGAAGCAGTTACACCATGAAAAAACCCACAAATGTTCAGGTCTGACAAACCAGTATGGCATTATCTAAATCTGGCACATTGGGATTGTGAACTAAGCTGACAACCTTTGAAGTGGAAAAGTCAAAAGGCTACAGACTAGCCCAGCTACTAAAATAGCAACACTAAATGTTATTGGACAATGAAAAGGAATAAGGGCTTATAGAAGTTTTGGTAAATACTGAAGAAGGAAATTCTATGATCAATAGGTATAAGAAAAAAGGATAGAACATCAAGAAGACCAGTGTAAACTATGTACTTGCATGGAGCGGTGTAGGCACAGTGGAAACCAAAAAACATGTATATTTTTGTGTACATCCAGAGATTGCAAAAATTCATTGTCAAAACAGAATAGATCAGTGAGAGACTAATACACCTACAAATAGTTGTAGGTTGAAACAAAAACAACAAAAACCCAAGTCTGCGCCCTGTGTAATGAGGAAGAGAGAATGCAAATAATTTTGTGACTTTTAGACTTTATTAATTTCTTGTTTCTTTGACCTGATGTAACCAACTCTGCCATGGCTGGTCTTAAAGCTCTGGTGAGAAAGGAAGAAGGTTAAGAGTGGGGCCAGCTACCCCCACCTCATCACAAACCAATTGCTACAAAAACGACAACCAAAACAAAACAAAAGCTGTCCTTGAAGTGAAAGGTCCTCTCAGCAGGGCTTATGACCCGGCTCAACCAAACCAGAAAGGAAACTGGACTGATGATTATCTTTCTTTCGACAAAGAAGCCTACCAGACTCGGCACCTAAAATGTTCGAACCATGTTGGAGGAGGGGAAGACAGCGCGAACTGCAAAAGAGAGAGAGCGATATGGCATTAGTATCCTTGAGCTGAGTGAGAGTCGATGGAAGTCAGAAAAAATATTATTGGCAACAGGAGAGACTGTGATATACTCAGGATATGAGGAAGAGAAAAACGCACCACACACAGACGGAGTGGCTCTTATGCTCTCAGCGGAGGCCCAAAGTGTGCTCTTAGAGTGGAGAGCAGCCGGATCATGACTGTTGATAGCTACATTTAGAACAAAGAATAAGAAGATTAAACTAAATATCATTCATGGATACGCCTCAACAAATGAAAAGGAAGAAACAGTTAAAGAGGTTTTCTACAACTGATTACAGCAACTAGAGGAGACAGGGAGGAGTGACATTACCATACTAATTGGAGACTAAAACGCAAAAATAGAATATAATAACGTGGGATATGAAGAGATCACGGGGAGAGAGGGACTAGGAGTCCTAAACAAAAATGGTGAGCGGTTTGCAGATTTTTGTGCAGGAAACAAATTGATCATTTGAGGAAGTATGTTGGCACACAGAGCCATTCATAAGGCAATATGGGTATTCCCAGACCAGAAAACGAAGAATCAGATTGACCACAGAATAACGGATACTAATTCCACAGCAAGCAGGCTTTAGACAGCACAGATCCACTGAAGATCAGGTCATCCTCATAGCCCAGGAAATAGAAGATGCCTACCAGGAACAGAAACACACAGTAGCGGTTTGGGTGGACCTGGAAAAGGCATTTGACAAAGTCTGGAACAATGGACTTACCGTCAAGCTAAGAAGAAGCGATATTTGTGGGAAAATGTACAAGTGGATCAACCCCTACCTCAAAAACAGAACGGACAGAGTCCAAGTACAAGGGCAGATGAGCAAAAAGGTGACACTTGAGCAGAGAGTACCCCAAGGGGGAGTACTGTCACCCACACTCTTCCTGGTGTATATAAATGACATTATAGAGAATATACCAAGAAGAGTTCATAGCTCAATGTTTGCAGACGATCTGGCTATGTGGACCTCTGAAAAGAATCTCACCATAGCAAGAAATCGGATGCAGCAGGCCCTAACATCGCTGGAAGAGTGGGCGAACTCATTGCTGGTCAAAATAAACGAGGACAAAACCACATGTACAATATTCTCGCTATCAATCAAACCCCAAAACACCAAATTAAGTCTAAACGGAAAATACCTTCAGCCAAATGACAACCCAAACTATCTGGGAGTCACATTTGATCGGCGCGTGACCTGGAAAATTCAGATCGAGAGAAACCGAATGAGAGCCAGAGAAAGAATGGCAATCATGAGGAAACTTGCTGGCACAAGCTGGGGAGCAGACGAAAGCATACTAAAGAAACTGTACACTGGAAGAGTGAGACCAGTTCTCGAGTATGGCATTGCGGCATGGACAACAGCAGCAAAGGCGAACTTCGATAAAGTTAGCAAACTTCAAAACCAAGCCATGAGAGTTATAACAGGAGGCATGAAGTCAACGTCAATTGTAGAACTTGAAAAGATTACAAAACTGCAATCCATGACCGATAGAAGAGACTGCAGAGCCCAGCTGCAGTCAGAGAAACTCAGAAGACTGACTGACCATCCAATGCACCAGAGACTAAACAATTTGGGAAATGGGAAACTAAAGCGGAGAAACTTTGCAGAAATAGCCAAAGCAAAGATGCACGAAGATCCCATAAACGCACTAACAACACCAAAACCCATCACTACTGTACGAAAATCTACCTGGAGGCAGGATATATTTCCAGAGGTGGTAGAAAATATACCAGGTATTGGAAACAAAAACTGCCAGACTGAAAAAGAAAGGAGAGATACTACCCTAAGCTTTATATCGAAAAGCTACCCAAGCATGGACTGGACCCATGCATACACCGACGGTTCTGTAACAAACACTACACAGAACGGAGGGGCAAGAGCATTCCTGAACCTACCAAATGGCAGACAAATAACACTGTCATTCGCTACTGGTAAGTACACAAGCAATTTCAGAGCGGAGGCAGAGGCACTGAGGGTGGCAGTGGAAGAAATGGTGACACACAAAGAAAATGAAAGCCATATAGCCCTGCTTACAGATGCTCTCGCCGTAGTCACAGCGCTAAAAAGCCAGACAAACACTGAGCTTAATGACTTAAGAGCAGCACTCTGCAAACTGTGCCAGCAGTCCGCACCAAAAAGGGTAGTGGTACAGTGGGTCCCATCACACTGCAACATCCAAGGCAACGAGGAGGCAGACAGACTGGCAAAAGAAGGTGCAAGACTACCACAAACAGATACTAGTATGACGTACGAAGAGTCAAAACGGCTTATTAAAGCCAGATACATGACCAAATTGGAAACCGAACATACTGGTTACACCAAAAACGATGCCTATTACCAGTTGAACCGAAGAGAGCAGGTCGTTGTCTTCAGACTTCGCACTGGCCACAATAGACTGAGGTACCACCTATTCAACAAATTGAAGATAGGTGGTACCGACGAATGCCCGTGCGGTACCGGTAAAATGACCGCTGAACATCTGCTGCAGAACTGCCCGACATACGAGGATCAGAGAGAGCAGATGTGGCCATCACCAGTGGAACTGTAAGACAAGCTCTATGGCAGTGGCGACAGCCTCAGGATGACCGCCGCTTTTTTCGAAAAAATAATGGTTACTGTCTGACTGCGTACGAAGAAGAAGAAGAAGAAGAAGAATATCCATGAGGAAAATACAAAAATAATTAAGGCCAAAACAACACACAGAACCAATCAGGCCTGAGAGGAACGCCACTGGAAGAGGTAGAGATATTTACATACCTAGGAAGTATCATCAGCAAGAATGGAGGAACAGACGAGGATATCTTCTTCTTTTTACGCTGTTTACAGCGATGTTTACCTTGCACTGTTTTATTTTGTTAAGCCTGTGGCTCAGTGCATCCGGTTTCAACAGGCGTTTCTGTAGGGTTCCCCTCCTTAGCCTTTGGCTGTCCCCAGCCTAACTGCAAGGCAGTAGTTGTATTTGGTCAGAGTTGTCCCTCTTAGGGAAGTTGTCTTGCAGGACTATCGAGTCTTCCCTACTCGTGTCTATAGGGTTTGGCAATGATATGATGGACTATGTACTAGTTTGTACTATCCCGGAAGAGAGGCAATCCAGTGTGACTTTGTCCCAGGATCGTCACATCCTGCCAGAAACGTAGCATATGCATGTGAGTGAGGTATCTCTTTGCTCCCTTTATTTTCTAGACGAGGATATAAAAACAAGGATACGAAATTCAAAAATTGCATTCGGAATGTTGAAACCCATATGAACCTCTAAGGAAAAAAGGATAACAGAAATAAGAATTTTCAATTCAAATGAGAAGCCAGTCCTGCTGTATGGAGTGTGGAAACCTGGAGGATGACCAAAAGCAATGACAGGAGACTGCAAGGTATTGTCAATAAATGCCTGAGAACAATTCTTGATATAAAATGGTTTGACAAAGTTATTAACGACAGACTGTCGGAGAAAGCGGGTCAAGGTAAATTACAGCTTCAGTATGCAAATAACACTGAGTGTGGATAACCCATATGTGACATCAGATTTTCTATTGAAAATTTGAAATACTATATCAATTGAGTTTATATTGCCTTCTAGAAATTAAATTTAAATAAGATATGTTCTATCTTTATATTTTGTAAAGTTCTCCATAAAAGACTATTTTTGATTGATGTTTTCATTTAATCGATTTATAAAAAATAATATTTTTTGTTACTGTCTTCATAATATTTTGTATTTTTAATTTAACAATTTATCTATCTGTTACATATAAAATTTGTTTATTTTACTGAATATTTTCTATTGACCATCCAGTTTGTACACCTGGAACATTTGGCAAAGACTGCAAGTCTAACTGTTCTCAGAATTGTTTGGGTGACGGTACTGATAAACATGTCTGTAACCACATTAATGGAACTTGTTTGATTGGATGCCAAGATGGTTACTTCTCTGCCCAGTGTAATCAATGTAAGGTTTCAAATTAGTTTATTTCTAGTATACAAATACCATAATTCTATAAAATAGTCCATGGTACAGTGTGCTGTCAGCACAATCTACATTTTTTGTAAATTTTGCAAGTCCCCTTAATGATATTTACGCAAACGCTTTCCTGATCACCTCTTAAGGTCCAACCCGACATCATGTGTTAGGTGGAGGAACCAGGGCGAAGTAAGGGATTACCCCAAAAAGTTGCTACCAAACATGGAAATGAAGGTCTCCATATGTGCTCCGTTTCTTACATTGCTGAAAGTGCAGATGACAGAGCAAAAAGTTTGAGGTTCCTGTGGCAGCTATGGCATTTTCTCCTAGATCATCAGGTATCCTTTTTGATTGATTTGACTGAGAGAAGCAGTTACACCATGAAAAAACCCACAAATGTTCAGGTCTGACAAACCAGTATGGCATTATCTAAATCTGGCACATTGGGATTGTGAACTAAGCTGACAACCTTTGAAGTGGAAAAGTCAAAAGGCTACAGACTAGCCCAGCTACTAAAATAGCAACACTAAATGTTATTGGACAATGAAAAGGAATAAGGGCTTATAGAAGTTTTGGTAAATACTGAAGAAGGAAGTTCTATGATCAATAGGTATAAGAAAAAAGGATAGAACATCAAGAAGACCAGTGTAAACTATGTACTTGCATGGAGCGGTGTAGGCACAGTGGAAACCAAAAAACATGTATATTTTTGTGTACATCCAGAGATTGCAAAAATTCATTGTCAAAACAGAATAGATCAGTGAGAGACTAATACACCTACAAATAGTTGTAGGTTGAAACAAAAACAACAAAAACCCAAGTCTGCGCCCTGTGTAATGAGGAAGAGAGAATGCAAATAATTTTGTGACTTTTAGACTTTATTAATTTCTTGTTTCTTTGACCTGATGTAACCAACTCTGCCATGGCTGGTCTTAAAGCTCTGGTGAGAAAGGAAGAAGGTTAAGAGTGGGGCCAGCTACCCCCACCTCATCACAAACCAATTGCTACAAAAACGACAACCAAAACAAAACAAAAGCTGTCCTTGAAGTGAAAGGTCCTCTCAGCAGGGCTTATGACCCGGCTCAACCAAACCAGAAAGGAAACTGGACTGATGATTATCTTTCTTTCGACAAAGAAGCCTACCAGACTCGGCACCTAAAATGTTCGAACCATGTTGGAGGAGGGGAAGACAGCGCGAACTGCAAAAGAGAGAGAGCGATATGGCATTAGTATCCTTGAGCTGAGTGAGAGTCGATGGAAGTCAGAAAAAATATTATTGGCAACAGGAGAGACTGTGATATACTCAGGATATGAGGAAGAGAAAAACGCACCACACACAGAAGGAGTGGCTCTTATGCTCTCAGCGGAGGCCCAAAGTGTGCTCTTAGAGTGGAGAGCAGCCGGATCATGACTGTTGATAGCTACATTTAGAACAAAGAATAAGAAGATTAAACTAAATATCATTCATGGATACGCCTCAACAAATGAAAAGGAAGAAACAGTTAAAGAGGTTTTCTACAACTGATTACAGCAACTAGAGGAGACAGGGAGGAGTGACATTACCATACTAATTGGAGACTAAAACGCAAAAATAGAATATAATAACGTGGGATATGAAGAGATCACGGGGAGAGAGGGACTAGGAGTCCTAAACAAAAATGGTGAGCGGTTTGCAGATTTTTGTGCAGGAAACAAATTGATCATTTGAGGAAGTATGTTGGCACACAGAGCCATTCATAAGGCAATATGGGTATTCCCAGACCAGAAAACGAAGAATCAGATTGACCACAGAATAACGGATACTAATTCCACAGCAAGCAGGCTTTAGACAGCACAGATCCACTGAAGATCAGGTCATCCTCATAGCCCAGGAAATAGAAGATGCCTACCAGGAACAGAAACACACAGTAGCGGTTTGGGTGGACCTGGAAAAGGCATTTGACAAAGTCTGGAACAATGGACTTACCGTCAAGCTAAGAAGAAGCGATATTTGTGGGAAAATGTACAAGTGGATCAACCCCTACCTCAAAAACAGAACGGACAGAGTCCAAGTACAAGGGCAGATGAGCAAAAAGGTGACACTTGAGCAGAGAGTACCCCAAGGGGGAGTACTGTCACCCACACTCTTCCTGGTGTATATAAATGACATTATAGAGAATATACCAAGAAGAGTTCATAGCTCAATGTTTGCAGACGATCTGGCTATGTGGACCTCTGAAAAGAATCTCACCATAGCAAGAAATCGGATGCAGCAGGCCCTAACATCGCTGGAAGAGTGGGCGAACTCATTGCTGGTCAAAATAAACGAGGACAAAACCACATGTACAATATTCTCGCTATCAATCAAACCCCAAAACACCAAATTAAGTCTAAACGGAAAATACCTTCAGCCAAATGACAACCCAAACTATCTGGGAGTCACATTTGATCGGCGCGTGACCTGGAAAATTCAGATCGAGAGAAACCGAATGAGAGCCAGAGAAAGAATGGCAATCATGAGGAAACTTGCTGGCACAAGCTGGGGAGCAGACGAAAGCATACTAAAGAAACTGTACACTGGAAGAGTGAGACCAGTTCTCGAGTATGGCATTGCGGCATGGACAACAGCAGCAAAGGCGAACTTCGATAAAGTTAGCAAACTTCAAAACCAAGCCATGAGAGTTATAACAGGAGGCATGAAGTCAACGTCAATTGTAGAACTTGAAAAGATTACAAAACTGCAATCCATGACCGATAGAAGAGACTGCAGAGCCCAGCTGCAGTCAGAGAAACTCAGAAGACTGACTGACCATCCAATGCACCAGAGACTAAACAATTTGGGAAATGGGAAACTAAAGCGGAGAAACTTTGCAGAAATAGCCAAAGCAAAGATGCACGAAGATCCCATAAACGCACTAACAACACCAAAACCCATCACTACTGTACGAAAATCTACCTGGAGGCAGGATATATTTCCAGAGGTGGTAGAAAATATACCAGGTATTGGAAACAAAAACTGCCAGACTGAAAAAGAAAGGAGAGATACTACCCTAAGCTTTATATCGAAAAGCTACCCAAGCATGGACTGGACCCATGCATACACCGACGGTTCTGTAACAAACACTACACAGAACGGAGGGGCAAGAGCATTCCTGAACCTACCAAATGGCAGACAAATAACACTGTCATTCGCTACTGGTAAGTACACAAGCAATTTCAGAGCAGAGGCACTGAGGGCGGCAGTGGAAGAAATGGTGACACACAAAGAAAATGAAAGCCATATAGTCCTGCTTACAGATGCTCTCGCCGTAGTCACAGCGCTAAAAAGCCAGACAAACACTGAGCTTAATGACTTAAGAGCAGCACTCTGCAAACTGTGCCAGCAGTCCGCACCAAAAAGGGTAGTGGTACAGTGGGTCCCATCACACTGCAACATCCAAGGCAATGAGGAGGCAGACAGACTGGCAAAAGAAGGTGCAAGACTACCACAAACAGATACTAGTATGACGTACGAAGAGTCAAAACGGCTTATTAAAGCCAGATACATGACCAAATTGGAAACCGAACATACTGGTTACACCAAAAACGATGCCTATTACCAGTTGAACCGAAGAGAGCAGGTCGTTGTCTTCAGACTTCGCACTGGCCACAATAGACTGAGGTACCACCTATTCAACAAATTGAAGATAGGTGATACCGACGAATGCCCGTGCGGTACCGGTAAAATGACCGCTGAACATCTGCTGCAGAACTGCCCGACATACGAGGATCAGAGAGAGCAGATGTGGCCATCACCAGTGGAACTGTAAGACAAGCTCTATGGCAGTGGCGACAGCCTCAGGATGACCGCCGCTTTTTTCGAAAAAATAATGGTTACTGTCTGACTGCGTACGAAGAAGAAGAAGAAGAATATCCATGAGGAAAATACAAAAATAATTAAGGCCAAAACAACACACAGAACCAATCAGGCCTGAGAGGAACGCCACTGGAAGAGGTAGAGATATTTACATACCTAGGAAGTATCATCAGCAAGAATGGAGGAACAGACGAGGATATCTTCTTCTTTTTACGCTGTTTACAGCGATGTTTACCTTGCACTGTTTTATTTTGTTAAGCCTGTGGCTCAGTGCATCCGGTTTCAACAGGCGTTTCTGTAGGGTTCCCCTCCTTAGCCTTTGGCTGTCCCCAGCCTAACTGCAAGGCAGTAGTTGTATTTGGTCAGAGTTGTCTCTCTTAGGGAAGTTGTCTTGCAGGACTATCGAGTCTTCCCTACTCGTGTCTATAGGGTTTGGCAATGATATGATGGACTATGTACTAGTTTGTACTATCCCGGAAGAGAGGCAATCCAGTGTGACTTTGTCCCAGGATCGTCACATCCTGCCAGAAACGTAGCATATGCATGTGAGTGAGGTATCTCTTTGCTCCCTTTATTTTCTAGACGAGGATATAAAAACAAGGATACGAAAATCAAAAATTGCATTCGGAATGTTGAAACCCATATGAACCTCTAAGGAAAAAAGGATAACAGAAATAAGAATTTTCAATTCAAATGAGAAGCCAGTCCTGCTGTATGGAGTGTGGAAACCTGGAGGATGACCAAAAGCAATGACAGGAGACTGCAAGGTATTGTCAATAAATGCCTGAGAACAATTCTTGATATAAAATGGTTTGACAAAGTTATTAACGACAGACTGTCGGAGAAAGCGGGTCAAGGTAAATTACAGCTTCAGTATGCAAATAACACTGAGTGTGGATAACCCATATGTGACATCAGATTTTCTATTGAAAATTTGAAATGCTATATCAATTGAGTTTATATTGCCTTCTAGAAATTAAATTTAAATAAGATATGTTCTATCTTTATATTTTGTAAAGTTCTCCATAAAAGACTATTTTTGATTGATGTTTTCATTTAATCGATTTATAAAAAATAATATTTTTTGTTACTGTCTTCATAATATTTTGAATTTTTAATTTAACAATTTATCTATCTGTTACATATAAAATTTGTTTATTTTACTGAATATTTTCTATTGACCATCCAGTTTGTACACCTGGAACATTTGGCAAAGACTGCAAGTCTAACTGTTCTCAGAATTGTTTGGGTGACGGTACTGATAAACATGTCTGTAACCACATTAATGGAACTTGTTTGATTGGATGCCAAGATGGTTACTTCTCTGCCCAGTGTAATCAATGTAAGGTTTCAAATTAGTTTATTTCTAGTATACAAATACCATAATTCTATAAAATAGTCCATGGTACAGTGTGCTGTCAGCACAATCTACATTTTTTGTAAATTTTGCAAGTCCCCTTAATGATATTTACGCAAACGCTTTCCTGATCACCTCTTAAGGTCCAACCCGACATCATGTGTTAGGTGGAGGAACCAGGGCGAAGTAAGGGATTACCCCAAAAAGTTGCTACCAAACATGGAAATGAAGGTCTCCATATGTGCTCCGTTTCTTACATTGCTGAAAGTGCAGATGACAGAGCAAAAAGTTTGAGGTTCCTGTGGCAGCTATGGCATTTTCTCCTAGATCATCAGGTATCCTTTTTGATTGATTTGACTGAGAGAAGCAGTTACACCATGAAAAAACCCACAAATGTTCAGGTCTGACAAACCAGTATGGCATTATCTAAATCTGGCACATTGGGATTGTGAACTAAGCTGACAACCTTTGAAGTGGAAAAGTCAAAAGGCTACAGACTAGCCCAGCTACTAAAATAGCAACACTAAATGTTATTGGACAATGAAAAGGAATAAGGGCTTATAGAAGTTTTGGTAAATACTGAAGAAGGAAATTCTATGATCAATAGGTATAAGAAAAAAGGATAGAACATCAAGAAGACCAGTGTAAACTATGTACTTGCATGGAGCGGTGTAGGCACAGTGGAAACCAAAAAACATGTATATTTTTGTGTACATCCAGAGATTGCAAAAATTCATTGTCAAAACAGAATAGATCAGTGAGAGACTAATACACCTACAAATAGTTGTAGGTTGAAACAAAAACAACAAAAACCCAAGTCTGCGCCCTGTGTAATGAGGAAGAGAGAATGCAAATAATTTTGTGACTTTTAGACTTTATTAATTTCTTGTTTCTTTGACCTGATGTAACCAACTCTGCCATGGCTGGTCTTAAAGCTCTGGTGAGAAAGGAAGAAGGTTAAGAGTGGGGCCAGCTACCCCCACCTCATCACAAACCAATTGCTACAAAAACGACAACCAAAACAAAACAAAAGCTGTCCTTGAAGTGAAAGGTCCTCTCAGCAGGGCTTATGACCCGGCTCAACCAAACCAGAAAGGAAACTGGACTGATGATTATCTTTCTTTCGACAAAGAAGCCTACCAGACTCGGCACCTAAAATGTTCGAACCATGTTGGAGGAGGGGAAGACAGCGCGAACTGCAAAAGAGAGAGAGCGATATGGCATTAGTATCCTTGAGCTGAGTGAGAGTCGATGGAAGTCAGAAAAAATATTATTGGCAACAGGAGAGACTGTGATATACTCAGGATATGAGGAAGAGAAAAACGCACCACACACAGAAGGAGTGGCTCTTATGCTCTCAGCGGAGGCCCAAAGTGTGCTCTTAGAGTGGAGAGCAGCCGGATCATGACTGTTGATAGCTACATTTAGAACAAAGAATAAGAAGATTAAACTAAATATCATTCATGGATACGCCTCAACAAATGAAAAGGAAGAAACAGTTAAAGAGGTTTTCTACAACTGATTACAGCAACTAGTGGAGGAGACAGGGAGGAGTGACATTACCATACTAATTGGAGACTAAAACGCAAAAATAGAATATAATAACGTGGGATATGAAGAGATTATGGGGAGAGAGGGACTAGGAGTCCTAAACAAAAATGGTGAGCGGTTTGCAGATTTTTGTGCAGGAAACAAATTGATCATTTGAGGAAGTATGTTGGCACACAGAGCCATTCATAAGGCAATATGGGTATTCCCAGACCAGAAAACGAAGAATCAGATTGACCACATCTGTGTTAACTCTAAATTTAGACGATCATTAGTAGATTTCAGGGTCTACAGGTGGTCAAATATGGCCTCAGACCACTTTTTAGTTTTTGCGAAAGTACAGCTAAAGTTAAGGATAAACAGAATAATGTAACTCAGCAGTCCACAGTACTGCGTACAATACTTGAAAGACGATGGTAAGAGAAACGAGTTCCGCATAACAGTCAAGAATAAATATCAAGCACTGGAACAGCTAGATGAAGGGGCCAGCATTGAGGATAAATGGAAACAAGTATAAAGTACATGGAAAACTGCATGCAAGGAAGTGATCGGAAGGAAGAACGGCGGCATAAAGAATGGATAACAGCAAAAACAGTCACTTAGATCAAAAAGAGGCGAAGAAAGAAAATGTCCTTACTAAATAGTAAAACGAGATCCGCAAAAAGCACAGCACAGAAAGTGTACGTAGAGAGCAACAAGGAAGTTAAAAAGAGCATTAAGGCGGACAAAAGACGTTACAGTAATGGTCTGGCTGACGACCTGGAAGAGGTTGCAGGAAAGGGAAATATGATAGGTATATATGAGGTAACCAAGAAACTATCGGCAACGTATCAACAACAGAGTATGGAGCGGAAACCTGAAGGATGACCAAAAGCAATCACAGGAGACTATAGGGTTTTGTCAACAGATGCCTGAGAACAATTCTTGGTATAATATAGTTTGATAAAGTTACAAACGATAGACTGTCGGAGAGAGCAGGATAAGGTGAATTACAGCTTCAGTATGCAAAGAACACTGAGTGTGGATAACCCATATGTGACATTGGATTTTCTATTGAAAATTTGAAATATTCTATCAATTGAGTTTATATTGTCTTCTTGAAATTAAATTTAAATAAGATATGTTCTATTTTTATATTTTGTAAAGGAGTTTTACATAAAAGACTATTTTTGGTTGATGTTTTCATTCAATCGATTTATATAAAGCATAACATTTTCTGTTTCTGTCTTGAATATATTTTGTGTTTTGTTTAACAAAATCTATCTGTTACATATAAAGTTTCTGTAATTTACTGAATATTTTCTATTGTCCACTCAGCTTGTACACCTGGAACATTTGGTAAAGACTGCAAGTCTAACTGTTCTCAGAATTGTTTGGGTGACGGTACTGATAAACATGTCTGTGACAACATTAATGGAACTTGTTTGACTGGATGTCAAGATGGTTACATCTCTGCCCAGTGTAATCAATGTAAGGTTTCATATTTGTTTACGTTTCTAGTATACAAATACCATAATTCTATATAATAGTCCATGGTATAGTGTGCTGTCAGCATAATCTACATTTTTTGTAAATTTTGCAAGTCCCCTTAATGATATTTACGCAAACGCTTTCCTGATCACCTCTTAAGGTCCAACCCGACATCATGTGTTAGGTGGAGGAACCAGGGCGAAGTAAGGGATTACCCCAAAACGTTGCTACCAAACGTGGAAATGATGGTCTCCATATGTGCTCAGTTTCTTACATTGCTGAAAGTGCAGATGACAGAGCAAAAAGTTTGAGGTTCCTGTGGCAGTTATGGCATTTTCTCCTGGTTTCATCAGGTAGTTTTTTCTGTTGATTTGACTGAAAGAAGCAGTTATACCATGAAAAAACCCACAACAGTCCAGGATTGGCAAACCAGCATGACATAATATAAACCTGGCTCATTGGGATTGTGAACTAAGCTGACAACCTTTGAAGTGGAAATGTCAAATGGCTACGCTACTAAAATAGCAACACTAAATGTTATTGAACTTAGTGGAAAAGAATAAGGGCTTATAGAAGTTTTAGTAAATACTGAAAAAGGAATTCTATGATCAATAGGTATAAAAAAATAAGATAGAACATCAATAAGACCTGTGTAAACTATGCACTTACATGGAGCAGTGTAGGCACAATAGAAACCAAAATACATGTATATTTTTGTTAACATCCAGAGACTGCAACAATTTATTGTCAAAAACAAAATACATAATTGAGAGACTAAGATGCCTTCCATCAGTTGCAGGCTGAAACAAAATCAATGAAAACCAAAATCTACGCCCTGTGTAATGAGGAAGAGAGAAGGCAAATAATTTTGTGACTTTTGGACTTTATTAATTTCTTGTTTCTTTGACCTCATGTAACCAACTCTGACATGGCTGGTCTTAAAGCTCTGGTGAGAAAGGAAGAAGGTTAAGAGTGGGGCCAGCTACCCCCACCTCGTCAAAAACCAATTGCTACAAAAACGACAATCAACACAAACAAAAAGATGTCCTTTAAGGGAAAGGTCCCCTCAACAGGGCTTATGAAGTGGCTCAATCAAACCCAAAAGGAACTGGACTGACGACTACCTTTCTTTCGACAAAGAAGTCTACCAGATTTGGCAACTGGCATGTTAAAACCATGTTGGAGGAGAGGAAGACTGCGCAAATTGCAAAAGAGAGGGAGCGATATAGCATTTATATCCTTGGGCAGTAGATGGACATAGATGGACAGTCAGGAATGATATTATTGGCAACAGGAGAGACTGTGATATACTCAGGATATGAGGAAGAGAAAAACGCACCACACACAGAAGGAGTGGCTCTTATGCTCTCAGCGGAGGCCCAAAGTGTGCTCTTAGAGTGGAGAGCAGCCGGATCATGACTGTTGATAGCTACATTTAGAACAAAGAACAAGAAGATTAAACTAAATATCATTCATGGATACGCCTCAACAAATGAAAAGGAAGAAACAGTTAAAGAGGTTTTATACAACTGATTACAGCAACTAGTGGAGGAGACAGGGAGGAGTGACATTACCATACTAATTGGAGACTAAAACGCAAAAATAGAATATGACAACGTGGAATATGAAGAGATTATGGGGAGAGAGGGACTAGGAGTCCTAAATAAAAAGGGTGAGCGGTTTGCAGATTTTTGCGCAGGAAACAAATTGATCATTTGAGGAAGTATATTTGTATCCCCAGACCAGAAAACAAAGAATCAGATTGACCACATCTGCGTTAACTCTAAATAGAGACAATCATTAGTAGATTTTAGGGTCTACAGGGGGTCAGATGTGGCCTCAGACCACTTTTTAGTTATTGCGAAGGGACAGCTGAAGTTAAGGATAGACAGAATAATGTAAGTCAGCAATCCACAGTAATGCGTACAATATTTGAAAGAAGGTGAAAAGAAAAACGAGTTCAGCATAACAGTCAAGAATAAATATCAAGCACTGGAGCAGCTAGAAAAAGGGGCCAGCATTGAGGATAAATGGAAACAAGAACAACGTAAATGGAAAACTGCATGCAATATAGTGATCGGAATGAAGAACAGCAGCACAGAGAATGGATAACAGCAAAAACAGTCACTAAGATCGAGAAGAGGCAAAGTCAGAAAATGGCCTTACTAAATAGTAAAACGAGATCCGCAAAAGGTACTGAACAGAAAGAGTATGTAGAGAGTAAGAAAAGTAAGTTGCTTAGTCCTTTTACAGAATGTAGCTTTTTACAACCGCCACCTAATTGGCTGTTATAAGTTTCTTGGCAAGTGTGCAGAACGCAGAGGTTAAAAAGAGCATCAAGGCGGATAAAAGACGTTACATTGATGATCTGGCTGACGACCCGGAAGAGGCTGCAGGAAAGGAAAATATGAAAGGTATATATGAGGCTACCAAGAAACTATTGGGAAAGTATCAACAACAAGGTAGACCAATCAAAAATAAACTTGGGGAATAACTTAACCTTGAAGAATAGAAGAAAAGATGGGTAGAATACTTTGAAGATCTTTTGAACAGACCAACACTACGCATCCCACCAGCAGAGAGCCTGCCAATCAACTGTGATAATTCAATGAAAGAAGAGATTACAAGAGCCATAGTGTTTCTAAGGAACAGAAAAGCAACAGGACCTGATAAGATACCACTGGAGATTATAACAGGAGATGTTGAAACATCTACTAACATGCTCCACAACTTGATAGGCGCCATCTGGGAGCAAGAAAGCCTACCAATAGATTGGAGAGAGGGATACCTGATGAAATTGCCTAAGAAGGGAGATTTACAGGAATGCAAAAACCATAGAAGAATAACATTATCAGTGTCAGAAAAGGTGTTTTTAGGGTAAAACTAGAAGGTTGAAAAAGGAAGCGAATAGCAAGATAACGGAGAGCAGGAGGCTTCAGACAGAATAGATCATGCATTGACCATTTTATCAAATTGCAAATAATTGTGGAGCAATCATTGAAATGGAATTCGAGTTTGTACATCAATTTTTTTTATTACGAAAAGGCTTTCGACAGTTTGGACAGAGATATACTCTGGAAACTACTGAGGCACTATGAAATTCCTCAATAGCTCACAAACATAATTAGACAGACATATGAAAGTATGCAATGTAGAGCTGTTCAAGAGGGACAACTCACAGAGCCATTCAAAATTAAATCAGGGGTACGATAGGGTTGCCAACTGTCACCTATCCTGTTCATCCTGGCAGTGGACTGGATTATGAAAGTAACATCCAATGAGAGAAATGCAATCCAGTGGACCTTGAATAAACAGCAGGAGGACCTAGATTTTATAGATGATATAGTCCTTCTGTCCCACAGCCAAAGCCAAATGTAAAGGAAACTAGATAGACTGGATTACACCTCTAAGCAAGTCAGTTTGAATATCCATGAGGAAAATACCAAAAGAATTAAGGCCAAAACAGCACACAGAACCAATCAGGCCTGAGAGGAACGCCACTGGAAGAGGTAGAGGTATTTACATACCTAGGAAGTATCATCAGCAAGAATGGAGGAACAGACGAGGATATAAAAACAAGGATACGAAAATCAAAAATTGCATTCGGAATGTTGAAACCTATATGAACCTCTAAGGAAAAAGGATAACAGAAATAAGGATTTTCAATTCAAATGAGAAGCCAGTCATGCTGTATGGAGTGGAAACCTGGAGGATGACCAAAAGTAATGACAGGAGACTGCAAGGTATTGTCAATAAATGCCTGAGAACAATTCTTGATATAAAATGGTTTGACAAAGTTATTAACGACAGATTGTTGGAGAAAGCGGGTCAAGGTAAATTACAGCTTCAGTATGCAAATAACACTGAGTGTGGATAACCCATGTGTGACATCGGATTTTCTATTGAAGATTTGAAATACTATATCAATTGAGTTTATATTGCCTTCTAGAAATTAAATTTAAATAAGATATGTTCTATCTTTATATTTTGTAAAGGAGTTCTACATAAAAGACTATTTTTGATTGATGTTTTCATTTAATCGATTTATAAAAAATAATATTTTTTGTTACTGTCTTCATTATATTTTGTATTTTTAATTTAACAATTTATCTATCTGTTACATATAAAATTTGTTTATTTTACTGAATATTTTCTATTGACCATCCAGTTTGTACACCTGGAACATTTGGCAAAGATTGCAAGTCTAACTGTTCTCAGAATTGTTTGGGTGACGGTACTGAAAAACATGTCTGTGACAACATTAATGGAACTTGTTTGATTGGATGCCAAGATGGTTACATCTCTGCCCAGTGTAATCAATGTAAGGTTTCATATTAGTTTATTTCTAGTATACAAATACCATAATTCTATAAAATAGTCCATGGTACAGTGTGCTGTCAGCATAATCTACATTTTATGTAAATTTTGCAAGTCCCCTTAATGATATTTACGCAAACGCTTTCCTGATCACCTCTTAAGGTCCAACCCGACATCATGTGTTAGGTGGAGGAACCAGGGCGAAGTAAGGGATTACCCCAAAAAGTTGCTACCAAACATGGAAATGAAGGTCTCCATATGTGTTCAGTTTCTTACATTGCTGAAAGTGCAGATGACAGAGCAAAAAGTTTGAGGTTCCTGTGGCAGCTATGGCATTTTCTCCTAGATCATCAGGTATCCTTTTTGATTGATTTGACTGAGAGAAGCAGTTACACCATGAAAAAACCCACAAACGTTCAGGTCTGACAAACCAGTATGGCATTATCTAAATCTGGCACATTGGGATTGTGAACTAATGTGACAACCTATGAAGGGGAAAAGTCAAAAGGCTACAGACTAGCCCAGCTACTAAAATAGCAACACTAAATGTTATTGGACAATGAAAAGGAATAAGGGCTTATAGAAGTTTTGGTAAATACTGAAGAAGGAAATTCTATGATCAATAGGTATAAGAAAAAAGGATAGAACATCAAGAAGACCAGTGTAAACTATGTACTTGCATGGAGCGGTGTAGGCACAGTGGAAACCAAAAAACATGTATATTTTTGTGTACATCCAGAGATTGCAAAAATTCATTGTCAAAACAGAATAGATCAGTGAGAGACTAATACACCTACAAATAGTTGTAGGTTGAAACAAAAACAACAAAAACCCAAGTCTGCGCCCTGTGTAATGAGGAAGAGAGAAGGCAAATAATTTTGTGACTTTTAGACTTTATTAATTTCTTGTTTCTTTGACCTGATGTAACCAACTCTGCCATGGCTGGTCTTAAAGCTCTGGTGAGAAAGGAAGAAGGTTAAGAGTGGGGCCAGCTACCCCCACCTCATCAAAAACCAATTGCTACAAAAACGACAACCAAAACAAAACAAAAGCTGTCCTTGAAGTGAAAGGTCCTCTCAGCAGGGCTTATGACCCGGCTCAACCAAACCAGAAAGGAAACTGGACTGATGATTATTTTTCTTTTGACAAAGAAGCCTACCAGACTCGGCACCTAAAATGTTCGAACCATGTTGGAGGAGGGGAAGACAGCGCGAACTGCAAAAGAGAGAGAGCGATATGGCATTAGTATCCTTGAGCTGAGTGAGAGTCGATGGAAGTCAGAAAAAATATTATTGGCAACAGGAGAGACTGTGATATACTCAGGATATGAGGAAGAGAAAAACGCACCACACACAGAAGGAGTGGCTCTTATGCTCTCAGCGGAGGCCCAAAGTGTGCTCTTAGAGTGGAGAGCAGCCGGATCATGACTGTTGATAGCTACATTTAGAACAAAGAATAAGAAGATTAAACTAAATATCATTCATGGATACGCCTCAACAAATGAAAAGGAAGAAACAGTTAAAGAGGTTTTCTACAACTGATTACAGCAACTAGTGGAGGAGACAGGGAGGAGTGACATTACCATACTAATTGGAGACTAAAACGCAAAAATAGAATATAATAACGTGGGATATGAAGAGATTATGGGGAGAGAGGGACTAGGAGTCCTAAACAAAAATGGTGAGCGGTTTGCAGATTTTTGTGCAGGAAACAAATTGATCATTTGAGGAAGTATGTTGGCACACAGAGCCATTCATAAGGCAATATGGGTATTCCCAGACCAGAAAACGAAGAATCAGATTGACCACATCTGCGTTAACTCTAAATTTAGACGATCATTAGTAGATTTCAGGGTCTACAGGTGGTCAAATATGGCCTCAGACCACTTTTTAGTTTCTGCGAAAGTACAGCTAAAGTTAAGGATAAACAGAATAATGTAACTCAGCAGTCCACAGTACTGCGTACAATACTTGAAAGACGATGGTAAGAGAAACGAGTTCCGCATAACAGTCAAGAATAAATATCAAGCACTGGAACAGCTAGATGAAGGAGCCAGCATTGAGGATAAATGGAAACAAGTATAAAGTACATGGAAAACTGCATGCAAGGAAGTGATCGGATGGAAGAACGGCGGCATAAAGAATGGATAACAGCAAAAACAGTCACTAAGATCAAAAAGAGGCGAAGAAAGAAAATGTCCTTACTAAATAGTAAAACGAGATCCGCAAAAAGCACAGCACAGAAAGTGTACGTAGAGAGCAACAAGGAGGTTAAAAAGAGCATTAAGGCGGACAAAAGACGTTACAGTAATGGTCTGGCTGACGACCTGGAAGAGGTTGCAGGAAAGGGAAATATGATAGGTATATATGAGGTAACCAAGAAACTATCGGCAACGTATCAACAACAGAGTATGGAGCGGAAACCTGAAGGATGACCAAAAGCAATCACAGGAGACTATAGGGTTTTGTCAACAGATGCCTGAGAACAATTCTTGGTATAAAATAGTTTGATAAAGTTACAAACGATAGACTGTCGGAGAGAGCAGGATAAGGTGAATTACAGCTTCAGTATGCAAAGAACACTGAGTGTGGATAACCCATATGTGACATTGGATTTTCTATTGAAAATTTGAAATATTCTATCAATTGAGTTTATATTGTCTTCTTGAAATTAAATTTAAAAAAGATATGTTCTATTTTTATATTTTGTAAAGGAGATTTACATAAAAGACTATTTTTGATTGATGTTTTCATTCAATCGATTTATATAAAGTATAACATTTTCTGTTTCTGTCTTGAATATATTTTGTGTTTTGTTTAACAAAATCTATCTGTTACATATAAAGTTTCTGAAATTTACTGAATATTTTCTATTGTCCACTCAGCTTGTACACCTGGAACATTTGGTAAAGACTGCAAGTCTAACTGTTCTCAGAATTGTTTGGGTGACGGTACTGATAAACATGTCTGTGACAACATTAATGGAACTTGTTTGACTGGATGTCAAGATGGTTACATCTCTGCCCAGTGTAATCAATGTAAGGTTTCATATTTGTTTACGTTTCTAGTATACAAATACCATAGTTCTATATAATAGTCTATGGTATAATGTTCTGTCAGCATAATCTCCTTTTTTTAAAATTTTGCAAGTCCCTTTAATGATATTTACGCAAACGCTTTCCTAATCACCTCTTAAGGTCCAACCCGACATCATGTGTTAGGTGGAGGAACCAGGGCAAAGTAAGGGATTACCCCAAAAAGTTGCTACCAAACGTGGAAATGAAGGTCTCCTTATGTGCTCAGTTTCTTTCATTGCTCAAAGTGCAGATGAAAGAGCAAAAAGTTTGAGGTTCCTGTGGCAGATATAGCCTTTTCGGTTGATTTGACTGAGAGAAGCAGTTACACCATGAAAACATCCAAAACATTCCAGGTCTGACAAACCAGCATGACATGATCTAAACCTGGCTCATTGGGATGAGCCAGAAACATGGATACATGTATATAATGATGGCTCAGCATACAAAGCAAAATCCAATGGAGGTGGAGGGGTCTTTTGCAAAATGGAGAGAAAAAAACTTGAATATTAAAAATGGTTATAAACTCCAATAACTACCTTGCGGAAGTCAATGCACTACAATCCAAGATGAAATTATCCACCAAGAACAAAACAGTATTCCTGACTGATGCCTTATCAGTATTAGTAGCTCTAAAACAACATAAAAATTTAGATCTCGAGCAGTGCATTTACTCCATAAAACAACTGGTGGCAGAACATCCAAGGTTGGTTATTCAGTAGGTTCTCCCTTTCCCACCTCCAATGCAATATCGAAGGCATTTCAACATGCTGCCGACTGATCGAAACAGCCCAAGAGTACCAGACCTCATTAATTTATACCTTCATCGACTACAAGAAAGTGTTTGACTCTGTAGAACCAAAATTCGTCTGGCAATCTCTAAAAGATCAAGGAGTCGACCCGGATACATAAAAATCCTTGCTGACTGCTACACCAATTGCATGACAACTTTCCAACCCTTTCAAAAACCAGTAGTAGTACCCATACAAAGAGGAGTACGTCAAGGGGACCCCCATCTCATCTAGCCTTTTTTCCGCTTTGCCTGTAATTCATTATCAGCTGGTGTGACCGGAATACCTTTGGCATCAACATAAATGGCAGGCTGCTAAATCACCTTCACTCTGCAGATGATCTAGTACTTATCACGGAGGCAGCCACAGGCGCCAATGAAATTCTACCAGCGCTCCACCGAGAGGGAAAGAAAGTGGGACTCAAAATGAACACATCCAAGACGAAAGGCATGTGAAGTTGATTCCCTTCCTGCGACCCAGTCTTCCTAGATGGAGAGAGATTACATGTGGGCGAGTACATCTACCTTGGACTCCTGCTCAACATGCAGAACGACTTGAGCCCAGAGTTGACAAGACGGCATCACGCAGATTCGGCGGCTTTCTCTTCGACAAAGCTGGAACTGGACAACATCCATGTCCAGACCCTGCGCACTTCTCTATTCAACTTCACTGTACTACCTGGAATTGGCTATGGAAACATGGATACCCACGAAAGATGAGTCCAAACTCAAGAGTGATCCAAGCCTCACTGGAGAGATGCATGGTCGGCATCACGCTTCATAGCCAATGCACAAAAGGTCTTCACAACTCAGACATATGTGGTGGAAGATGCAGTTATTTATGCATACACGATGAAACATCGCTTGGGGGGGATCCACTTACTGCGAAGAGCAGCTGATCGTTGGAGCACAACGACAACACTATGGCACTCTAGAGATAAGAAACAACCATGAGGACGACCCCCAACACGTTGGTCCGACTCCCTTGCATCCTGGTACAACATTTACGATGCCACAGATTGACAACTCATTATCCACTAGTCCACCGTAGCCCAAGACAGACCGTTGGATGAGAAGTTGGGACCCATAGTGGTGTAACTGCTGCTGAAGAACGGGTCATCCAGTAGTAATCCAGTAATCACCCTTCCATTCTCTATGGCATTTGTTGCTGATCTATCGGTATAATACATGTGCTCCGATGTTGTCTGTGTAGTGTTCTCTGTGAGCTATGGTTCTTCTTTCTATTTCTGGATTTTGTTCTACGTAAATAGGTAAAGAACTTCAGTTATTTGTTCATTAATTTCTTTTGGGTATCTTTGGAGTACTTGACTACTTACTTGATGTATCAATTCCAGAATTATTGAAGTATCTGTCTTTATTCTAGTTTTCTATCATCATTATTTGTCCCATATAGGTTATGCTAATATCTTTTAAAAAGTTGTTATGCCCAATGAAAGCAAAGTAAAGATCTCTTTAACACATCAGTGCGGCATGTTGGAAATTTAGTGTTAGGCCAATATTTTTCTTGACCATCTGCACATTAGAAGTGATATGGTCAGCATCATATTGGCTGCTTTTAATTTCCAAATTATTCTGGCACCCAATTTTTTTTTGCTGGGTCGACCCTTGGAACCAAATCCCAATCGCTCAGTTTGGAAACCAGTGCACTAACCACTTCACTACCTCTGCTCCAATTGTCCAATGGAAGTTACTAACTGATTCTCATTTCATCCTGCAACACTTTGAATATAATACACACAAATGATATGTTTCAGTAAATGTTATTGTAGAAACAGAATATAAAGTACTTTTATGTTTCTGATACAGCATGTCCGGATGGGAAATTTGGCAATGATTGCACATTTGACTGTCCTGAGTTTTGTGGTACTGGCAGCATTTCACTCTGTAACAACGTTAATGGCACTTGTCAAAATGGATGTCAAGATGGCTATATTTCTTCATACTGTAATCAAAGTAAGTATACAAACACCACTAGCCAGACACAAGTGCAGAAAATGCTGCCTTTTTTATTTCAGAAAGTGTATAGAACAGAGTGATACTATGCAATGGTTATGGGATTCTGCATACATTGAAAAACAAATTAGTATAAAAAGAGTTTTCATATATGAGGAAGAGGACGGTGTGGTCTAGTGGTTAAATGACACGGTTCACAAAGATGCTGGGTTTGCACCCCAATCACAGCACTGGCTGTTACCCCGGGTAAGCAAACCCTTAGAAAATGCAGGTGGGACCAGACTCTTACATAAAATGCATGACGAAGTCAGATGCACTGAGCCAATAGGTGCAAAATAAAAACATAGTGCAATGCACAACACCTTGGGGAATAGAGAAATAAATCGAACACAAAAATATATATGAGAGCAGTGCAACTGATAAGAAACACAAATACCAAAACTTTGTTTAATTGAGGGGGCATGCTACCAATAACAAATTTTTTTTTATTAATAAAGTCAGACCAAATATTTTAAAATGGTAATATTAGGCTATGAATGTAGATATATTTTTAGGTTTAAAAAAAATTAAAAAATACTTGGTTGCCGTGAAAACTGCGGTGATCTTGAAAAAACACTTGCCTGAAGAATCCTTCAATTTAACAAAACAAACATATGTATTAAAAATAATATGATTGATCCATGAATGTTAAGCATATTTCTAGGGAACGGACATATTTATTTTTTGATAAAGGTTAAAAAAAATTTTTTTCTTAATTTTTCTATTTCAGCTCCACGAAAAGTCGACAAAATATATCAACATTTGGCACAAAAAATGTATTTTAATAAAATATCTTTGACCAAATTAGCTTTTCTTTAAATGATTACCAACAAGAAAGTCTGAGAAATGTACACACCAAATTGCATGTTTCCAACATCTATATTAGCTGAGATTTTAAGGTTTCAGATACATAACAAATGGGAAAAAAAGATTTTGAGATAATTCAATTTTAAACTTCGAAAGCAAATAAAAATAAGTTTAATAACAAAAAAATGTATTCTTACATTGCTTTTTTAATTAAGCAACATATACATTGTCATTTGCAAATACAATTAATTGTTAAATGCACTAGCAACATATGTTTCACCTCCTGCTAATTCGTGCTGGTGTTCTCGCCCAAGACGTCTTTTTTTAAGTTTTTTTCCTTTTCCACTTTGATACACCCAATGTTCATCTTCTTGAATCATAGTATTTTTTGTTCAGCATTCAAGTAGCATGTGTGTGATTTACAACACGCCATTCCAGTTCAATTCTGTCTGTTACCATTTTTAGCCCAACAGGACCACAGTTGAAAGATAGAGTGGCAAAGGAAGTTGCCGGCTCTACCGCTGATAGTGAAGCAAATGTTGTTCTAGGGCAGCGCTGCCAAATCAATGAGTTGAAACTATCATTGGCATTCTGCGTACCCATTTTTGCAGGAGGAGATTTGTATCTTTCAGCCTTGTCACAATTGGGTAGATGAGTCTGCCAACTTCTGCCAAAAATGTAGTACGATATTGTTCACGCAACCATGTCTGCAGAGTTCTCTGGAAGCGGAACCAGGAATTTTCACCCTCTGGACAAAGTCTATGGTTGGGTGCATTGTCAGTGCTCATCATGTGAAAAAACCCAGCTAACACTCCTCGCTTAATTGTTGCAACATCAGGGGCATTGTCTTTTAAATTTTTGGCATATGTGTTTGTAATGTGTTCGATTGGTGATGTGGTCAGTTAGATTTAGAGACTCATTTGTTTTCTTCAAATTGCTAAGAGCATTAAACATCGTTTTCGCTATGTGGTTGATGCAATCCTCTTTTTTTTTTATCTCAATGTCATAGCATTTAGAATTTTGGACTTCATTGAATGCCTTTGAATCAAAGTCGCAAAGCATAGTGCCATAAATCAGAGATATTTTTTCAACTGACCTTGAATAAATAATCCTTGCTGCCACAGTCTGCATTGCATTTGAAGAACAATCTTCATTCTGCTGGCATTGAAGTTTATGCATTTGTATCCAATTCATAAACTCAGAAGAACCTGGCTTTGCACCAACTGCACATATTTTGCAATAATTGCTGATGACCTGGGTATCCAAACTAGGCGACTGTCAACGTCAATGGCAACACCAACTCCGTTGTGCGATGAAAGGCCACTTTTTTGCCATGTACTGTATTAAGACACAACATTGATAGGACACCCTGTGTTACGTTTGACACGGCCTGGGAGGGGACCTGTAGCTGCTGCTCTTTCTGCAACTACATGAGCTGCTTGACACATTGCTTCTTCTGCTGCGATACTAACAGTTTTGGATACCTTGTAAAATTATTTGTGGTGCATCTAGTTCTTTATGTTCATGGTGGACAGCAATGACTGCAACTTTGCATAGCCAATACCATTGTCATTATAACCAATGACTGTCCTACAGTTGATGTCATGCTGTTCACTCTGACCAGTCTGACCACTCTGACTCACAATCTAGACAGAGAATCTGCATAAGAACAGCAAGACCATGTAGTTATTTTGTAATCAACTGTAGATTATTGCTTCTGCAATTTCTACATCCAACTGTGGAAGCAAGAGAATGTAGAAAACTTTGATGGATTAAAGTATATTGATCACTGTTCAGGTTCAGTATCCCTTCAGTAAGATTATTGTAGACTTCAAACTTCTGCTTCGCCACTTTGGGGGTTCTATAGTTTCAACAGCACCTGTAGGCTCACTGACTTCAGCATCCACAGTTGAACTGGAATACAAAAAATTACTCATTAATATCAACTACGATGACAAATACTCACATTAACAAAGCACACATATGCATGGCACAAACAGCCCAATTTATTTTCAAAATAAATGACAGTTTGACATTCTCACGTGTAACATTCTGTCTTTTCTAAGACTAAACTAATAACTATCTTTCTATACTTTCACGATGTATTCATAAATTTTAACTATTAATGTCAAGTAATATATGTGTACTCGTAACTCTAGTAATATAACAGACATTAAATTAATACTTACAGTGAGTAACTTACTGAATAAGTACGTACACAATCTACACAAAATAATATTTCTTGAATAGCGTAGAGCTCTTTTTGAATTAAATATTGAAGCAAGGCTGCAAGGCAATGTAGAACGTGACATGGTCGTGAACAATAAACATAATTCAGTAAACTTACCTTGAATTTAAAGGTTCTCTTAGTTTCAAGCGTAAATTCCTCTAGGTTTTTGGGGAGCACGCTTGTCGCTCTACTTGTATCCTCTCATTGAAATGACTTTGCTGTTTCTAAATGTTACGAACAGTTTCTAAACACAATTAGAATCAATTAGTCGCTTCTTGTGACATGCTCTCTGTGGGGCAGTTGGGCTATTTTTGTCCTTGTCGTACACAAAAACTCCGGCAGACCACTCGGGATGACCTAGACAAAGAGGGGTTGAAACTAGAACTAATCCTTGCAAGATACTAGACTTTTTGTTCCAACTAACAAAAATAATCATCAGACAGTATATTTCTGGCTATAACGAAGACCAAAAGGCACTATACGAGCAATACCAACAGCTGTTTGAAAATATCTCATTCTCTGAGGAAACCAGGTCGTGGTGAACCTCCTACATTCCATTTCAGAATAAAAAACCAAAAAATGGTGCCACCTTGTGGAAGACCTGGACATGAAACAAAACAGTGGACACATCTTATCCATAATCAAAGTAATGACCCAGCGAGTACTCCTGCAGGCAT
The DNA here is from genome assembly GCA_036924085.1 of Ariolimax columbianus. NCBI lineage: Eukaryota > Metazoa > Mollusca > Gastropoda > Stylommatophora > Arionidae > Ariolimax > Ariolimax columbianus. The sequence continues at coordinate 92,764,334 of JAVGWX010000004.1, read as the reverse complement.
AATGCAAGTTACCCCAGCCACATAGCCCACCAATTACTGCTGAATGGGAAAATCATTAAAAAAGGTAGAGCAAACTAGGATCCAGCGGAATTGTAAAAATAAGTATGATTTACTTGGTGACACCCTACTCCATAGAGGAATTAAATGATGCAATACATCAAATCTTCTTCTGCGTTCGTTCTCAATCTCATGCTACCAATCCCTGAACAGGGCTTTGCTAGTACTACTAGTAGCAGAATGTAGACCGGAGAACATCAAATGAGAAACAACAATACAGCTGGCCCATGTGCTTTAAGAACAGTGTAAATTAAACCTTTGGACCAGTAACCATTAAATGACTTCTTAAGCATTTTTTAACACATGCATTGAATCTGTGTTAATCCCTCAAACCTGGAAGAAATCCCTCGAGGCTGCTCTGGTAAAATGAAGACAAACCCCAACAAAACCCAAGAATTTCTGAGCGGTGTTGTTACTATGCCATCTATTTAAGGTTTTTTCAAAGAATAATCCTGAACTGTGAGCACCATAAAAAGGTAAAAAAATTTTCAAGAGACAATCAGGTTTCAGAGCTGGATCAACATGTTACAACAAAATTCTTAACTTTAACCTGACACAACTAATCTTGGATGGGTTTATCACGTAAGCATATCACGAGATGACTTGTCAATCTAAGTGCAGCATAATAGTTGATAGTTGTCCATCACAAGTGATGAAGACCACTCTCTTTGTTCAGCCGTGTGGACAGTCGTATCTCTTGCTGTGTCCGCTGAAATGGATGACTTGCGCGGTGATTTGGATTAAAGTGAGGAAGAAACTGCGCCTTTTGTCAACCTCACTCACAGAGCCTAAGCTACCCTTTGCCAGTGGCAAGACATTCATCGAGACGACTGGAGATAGCATAGGATGCAGATTTTGTCTCAGGGTTACCACCGAAGCCTTTCCGTAAACATGTAACCCGCAGGGTAGAAAGGTGGGATGGCATCTAACGCAGTTTGCCGTGCCTTTTCGATAACCACAAGAGGTCGTATGGACAACACTCAGCGTGTGAGTGAGTCTGGCATCTCTCCCCAGCTGTATTCAGCTCATCATAGTAGCATCTAAAATTCCCACACGCCAAATTCGTGAAGGTGAACCGGCAGAACTAACCCGTGAAATACGACACAGGTATAAGCGTAGTGCCATTCAGCCAGCGTCCAGACCAGGATAAACGGATGGAAGAAATCACAATAAAATAACAAAATAACAAGTCCCGACGGAAAACAACACCACGTTTCCGTGAACACAAGTGTAAGTCGTCGACTAGTGTGAATTCCAGGCAAATCCGTGGTCTGGCGGCATCCATAATGATCCAAAACAGTAGAGAAATGTAGACTCGCAGCCAGTTATGGCGCCATCTTTGCATACAACATTTTAAACCACCAGAAGCTGCTGACAAAGCAATATTCTATGACTAGCGCTTCATTAACCTTATCAAATGTCTATTGTAGAATAGATGGCTCTATGTCACTGTGCTTCTTTAAAACCTTAGATGTGTATAACTACTGTAACCAAATGTGCCCAATTATCGACACACACTTGTCCGTCCCAAATCTAGGTTACACGACCATATCTAGGTCAAGGAACAATCCCTAAAATACATAACGCACTACACCGTCGCAGTGACCGCTAGCATGTCCAACTAAACAAGCGTTTCTGCGGTCGCTCCAACAAAACACATTATATACTCAAAAATCTCCGTTCTGGCGCTACAGTCCGCAGCGTCAACACAGGCAAATGACTACAAAGATAAACTCCAAGACAACAATATTCTGAATGTCCCCACAACAATCTAGAGCAAGAAAAACAAGGAACTCCAGAGGAAGGAGAGGTGGAAAAAGAAATCTAAGACATGAAAAGAACCGATCGAAACCAATGATACCGTCTTCGGATAGACGGTGATTATGGTCAAATACAAAACGTAAGGAATGATGTACAGGGCCAGCCCACATGTCAGCTGAAAACTGTAATGGCTACATACAACTTCAACTCTGACCCCAACCCTCCACAGTCCATCCTTGCTAGGCCTTAAAGAGTCGATAAAACACATGGACAGGGACGATCCGGTCTCGCATCCACGGACTACTGTAGGACTCGCACTCGACACAAGAACTTAGCAATATACTCATTCAACTGTCGCTCTATATGCTCCGCACCTCAACTAATCCATCTTCTGGACTAGTGCCGCAAAATTGAGTACGACATTATCGGCCTCTCAGAAACCAAACGTGAAAATGAACTCACAGCAACCTGGACAGACGACATGGGCACCTACCTTGGTGCTCGGTAGGTCAATTCCACAGCAGGAAGAGTTGGTTTCCTTGTCCAACCACACATTACTCACCTCGTCCAGCAGGTGACATTCATATACCACCACCTGGCATCAATAGTAATTACCATCTCAAAACACGTCACTGCCACCATCATACAGGCATATGCACTGACAGCCGACAAGGTTAAACAGGAACACGGGAACTTCTACGACAACATCCATGACGTGCTACAACAAGACCGCAGATTCTTCAAAATCATTGTAGGCGACTTCAACGCAAGAATGGGGCATCGTCAAATATGCGAAACCTATGTGGGCATTCACTCAGGAGCTACGAAATGAAGCCGGAAATAGGTGGCTACTTTCTGCCAAACGAACCAGTTGTTCCACTGCCACAGCCTCCTCAAGAAACCCCTCCACAATCTCATACACACATTGGTCCTAGCGGTCAACACCGACATGAAATTGACCACATCCTTTCCAATCGCAGAATAGAAACGAAAGACGTGGCCGTTGCTGCTTCATTCTGTACAGGCAGCGACCATTATTTTCTCCACGCCCACTTTCACTTCAACATCCGCTGTCCAAAGCTACAGAGGTATTATTCAAATAGGGGCTCAAAGCAAATTCTCAATCCCACGTCAGCTGCCACACTTGCAGATAGTGTCAACCTTGCAGCATCCACCACCACGGACATCAGTGTCGATTACGCCACCCGAATTTTAAAAAATCAAGTCCATCACAAAAACCGCCAGACACGCTGCACCAAACCACACGCAAAACAGAATTTCATAAGCTACACGAGCATTGCTAGAAGAGAGATGCAAAATGACTCACTCCCTGACCAACAATACATTTTTCGGCTTACTCAGCTCACTCTGCCACCAAAAACTCTAAGAACACCAAGAAGAATTTGCCCGTCAACCCCTCCTTGAAGCGGCAGAGTCCCAACACAGCATTAAGGTAGGTTTTCGGCACATCGCCGAGCACCACCATATGATTCCCTGCCTGAAAGTGCCTGATAGGTCCTGAACTATTTCTAGACCAGAAATGGAGGAGATCATAAAGGAGTATTATACCTAACAAGAAAAGTCAGCTAACCGTCCATCTATCCCAACACAATCCCCACTGTCACCCTTTCCTAACTTCATACCCTCAGAAATCCGCCACACCCTTGAGAGTATGCCACCCAAGAAATCACCGGGAGTAGATAACATCACTGCAAATGACCTCAAAGCCTGTGGACTACCACTCCATCTGGCCTTAGCTAAACACTATACAACATACCTCCACACAGGAACAATACCTACAGCATGGCGTAACTCGAAAACATTACACCTACATAAAAAAGGAGGCATGGAAGACCTTGTAAACTACCGTCCAATTACACTTATCCCTGTCACCTCCAAACCTTTACCACAACGGACTATATCTCAACCTGCTGACGCCTAATTGAAACAGCCAGAGAGTTCCAAACGCCCTTGATCTTCACCTTTATCGAATACAAGAAGACATTTGACTCTGTAGAGCCACTCTTTGTCTGGCACTCCCTGCTGGACCAAGGTATCGATCCCGGCTATACCAGAATTCTTGCTAACGGCTACACAGACTGTACGACAACCCTCCAGCCATTCCAAAGACCAGTAACAGTATCCCTCCAGAATGATGTTCGCCAGGAGGATCTTATTTCACCAAGTCTATTTTCCTCATGCCTGGAGTCCATCATCAGTCAATGCAATTGGATCCCCTTTGGTCTCAACATCAATAGCAAGAGACTTAACCACCTTCGCTTCGCAGATGACATACTGCTCATCACAGAAACAGCCAAAGACGCCACCCAGATGATAGCTATGCTTCACAAAGTAGGCAGAAAAGCGGGTCTCGAGATGAACACCTACATAACAAAAATCATATGTAACCTTTTCGCAAGAAATGACCCAGTCTTCCTCGATGGCAAGTATCTGGAGGATGTAGAGGAGTATATCTACCTGGAACGCTTATTGAATAAGCAGAATGACCTAAACCCAGAACTAACAAGCCGTCGTCACGCGGGCTGGACGGCTTTCTCGTTCATCAAGACGGCACTAGACCGTACCCATTACCAGAGTCTGCGCGCCTCCCTATTCAACTCCACAGTTCTACCTGCAATGTGTTATGTTGCAGAAACATTGGCTCTTACAAAAGAAATAGAGCAAACTCAGTGACCCAAATCTCCCTCGTAAGACTTATAATCGGCTTTACGCTCCAAAGCCAACGCTTGAAAGGTCTTCACAACACTGACGTACCACAAATATCATTGGTGAAGGATGCAGTTATCCACTCAGACAAGGCAAAGCATTGCTGGACTGGTCACCTGCTTTGGTGAACTGATGACTATTGGAGCACAGCGACAGCAGTGTGGTACCCACGAGACAGAAGACGACCACGGGGAAGATCACCTACGCGCTGGTCTGACTCTCTCAAACTCAGAAACAATATATATGATGCTTTAGATGGGAAACTTATCACCCACTAGTTCACCGGGGCCAAAGAAGACACTGGAAACGAAGTTGGGGTCCGCAGCTGCATAACCGCTGCTGAGGAACATTTCGTCCAGTAATCCAGTAATGTCACCTGGCAGAAGGAATCGTCCTAGCACCTGCGTTGTGAAACTAACCGGAAGGAAATGGTTTGAGGAGGTTGAACATAAACTGACAAGCGCCCATGATCCCCTTGTCGTATTTTACCACAAAATTCACCTCAAACCAAACTAAAAAAAAACCTAAAAACATATGCTTTCCAAATCAGAAATAAAGTGGAACAAAAAATACAGACCAAATGGCAAGAACAGGAGCTGGGAACACAGTACAGCTTCCTTAAACATGTGTGTAAAGTTGGATCACACCAGTTCTGGAAAAAATCTGCATGTCTAACTTATTGATACAGCAGTAAATGAGACTGTCCGGATAGTTACAGGATGCCTAAAACCTACTCCAACTGAAAAAATATACCCCATATTGGTGTAGCACCACTGGAGACAAGAAGAAGCGTAGCATCAAAAATTGAAAGAGAGAAACATGCAAACGACTCAAGGTACCCCATGTTTGGACATCAGATGCACTGCACACTACTGATGCATTTTCTTACGTTCAACACAGCTCCTACAGCCTATTCCCAGAAAACCCTGCAATGCAAAATGGAATGAACTGAAGCAGACGCATTGGATCGAACTGTGAAAGAAATATGTGCCTGTACACCACTTGTATTACCCAACATGAAAGTCACTTAATAGACTCCGAACTAGTGTATCACGATACAGGGACGAACTTAAAGAGATTGGGATACAGGAATGATGAGACATGTTACTGCAGCAACACAAGACCAAGACCATCTGATGATCTACTCAAACGTTCTGGAAGCATACTTCTTCTTCTTCTTCGTACGCTGTCAAACGTCAACTTGTATTTGTTCAAAGAAAGCAGCTGTCATCCTGAGGCTATCTACGCTGCCATAGAGCTTGTCTAGTGTTGCTACTGGGGATGGCCACATGTGCTTTCTCTGGTCCTCGTATGTCGGTCAATTTTGCAGCAGATGTTCAGCAGTCATTTTCCGGGTACCACAGGTGCATTCGTCAGTGCCACTTATCTTCAATTTGTTGAATAGATGGTACCTCAGTCTATTGTGGCCTGTGCGGAGTCTGAAGACCACGACCTGCTCTCTTCTGTTCAGCTGGTAATAGGCATCATTTTGTGTGTAGCCAGAATGTTCTGTTTCTCATTTGGCCATGTATCTGGCCCTCATAAACCTTTTAGACTCTTCGTAGGTCACACTAGAATCTGGTTGTGGTAGTCTTGCACCTTCGTTTGCCAGTCTGTCTGCCTCCTCGTTGCCTTAAATGTTATAGTGGGATGGAACCCACTGTACCACTACTCTTTTTGGTGCGGACTGCTGGCATAGTTGATAGAGTACTGCTTTTAAATCATTAAGTTTAGTATTTTTCTGGCTTTTTAGTGCTGCAACCACTGTAAACAGGACTATCTGGCTTTCATTGCTTTCTCCTGTCAGCATTGCTTTTACTGCAGCCTTCAGTGCCTCTGCCTCCGCTCTGAAATTGAGTATTTTCCAGTTGCCACTGACACTGTTATTTTTCTACCATTTGTTAATCTCAGGAATACCCCTGCTCCTACATTCTGTGTTGTGTTTGTTACAGAACCGTCGGTGTATGCATGGGTCCAGTCCATGCTTTGGTAGTTTTTCGCTATGTACCTCAGGGTTATGTCTCTTCTTTCTTTTTCAGTCTGGCTGTTCTTGTTTCCAATACCTGGTATATTTTCTACCACCTCCGGAATAATATGCTGCTTCCATGTGGGTTTGCGTACAGTAGGGATGAGCTTTGGTGTTGTTACGGTGTTTATAGGGTCTTCGCTCATCTTTGCTTTAGCTATTTCTGCAAAGTTTCTCCGCTTTAGTTTCCCATTTCCAAATGTATTTAGTCTCTGATGCATTGGATGGTCTGTCAGTCTTCTGCGTTTCTCTGCTTTCTGCTGGGCTCTGCAGTCTTTTCTGTCGGTCATGTATTGCAGATTTGTAATCTTTTCAAGTTCTACAATTGGCATTGACATCGTGCCTCCTGTTATAACTCTCATGGCTTGGTTTTGAAGTTTGCTAATTTTATCAAAGTTCCCTTTTGCTGCTGTTGTCCATGCCGCAATGCCATACTCGAGAACTGGTCTGACTCTTCCAGTGTACAGTTTCTTTAGTATTCTTTCATCTGCTCCCCAGCTTGTGCCAGCAAGTTTTCTCGTGATTGCCATTCTTTGTCTGGCTCCCATTCGGTTTTTTTCGAAACATACAATATGGATGACATGTTGAGGGAGAATGACAAAGCAATTCACATGGCCGAACATTGGAAACATGTTGTGTGATGTGGTGCCAATGACACGGAAAGTAAGTCTATTGTTGCTACAGTTACTTGTCCATTTTGCACAAAAACAATACTGAAAACATTATTTTATATCCCACAATATCACATTCTCATAATTATAGTTTTACTATGTAATTCCCATCATCATCAAGTGCCTTTCCGTTGGCGTTCGCAATCATTTATCTCCACCTCTTATAATGTGTGTTGTTCTTTAGTTTCGCCGTTGATCGCACACCATGTTCCTTCAAATTGCCCAATATTTTCTATCTTTGCCTCCATTTGATCTTTTTTTGCTGTGATGCTGTGCCCCTTGTCATTGTGGTCTAACCAACTTCTTCTCAAAACATACCCCAAAAAAAATTATGACTGTCTTGTCCTGATTTTTGCCATAGGCTGTCTTTGTGTCTGCCCCTCTTCTTCAAGTACGTTATTAATTTTCTTTGCCGCCCTTGGTATTCTCAACATTATTCTGTAAAACCACATTTCCATCACCTCAAATGATCCCTGTGCTTGCGTGCTGAATGTTCATGATTTACTGACATATATCAATACTGGTTTCACGTAGCATCCATGAAATCATTTCCTTAATCCAAGCGATACAGAGGTTTGTTGCTCAAAATTCTCCTCATACTCTGGAAGACCGTATTACCAAAGTCTTTGTCTTCAATGTGTTAATTTTCATGCCACAATATATGGTGTCGTTCATGATCTTGTCTTCTATTAACCTGCATTGCCCATCGCTGATTTCTGATTGTATTCTATTTCTCTCTTCTTACATTGATTCGTAGAAGTATTTTCTTCATGTGACTCATAATTGTGGTAGTCTTCGCATTCAATGGCTTATGGGGTTTCTTTGGGTTTTTTTTTGGCACTGCTTCAAATATTGACTTTATCACGTCATTCTGGGTGTATCCAGTCAAATTTATCATTTAGTAATTTGATTACCACTTGTAATCCAAAATCTCCTGTGGCCGCAATCTTATATATAGTTATTGAATCTGGTCCTGGTGCCTTTCTGAGCTATTCTGTATATGTTGTATAGCGTCTTTTACCTCTACTACCAATATTGATTGTCCGTTGCAATCGACTTGGCAATTCAAGTCTGGTCAGTTGTCGTCATATAACTCGCTGATGAGTTCTGTCCATCTGTTGATTTTTTTATCCTTCCTCATCAGGGGCGTTCTCTGTCCAAAACTGACTCACAAAACAGCCAGTTGATAATATGTATGTTCTTCTTCTTCTGCGTACACAGTCAGACAGTAACCATTATTTTTTCGAAAAAAGCGGCGGTCATCCTGAGGCTCTCACCACTGCCATAGAGCTTGTCTTGCAGTTCCACTGGTAATGGCCACATCTGCTCTCTCTGATCCTCGTATGTCGGGCAGTTCTGCAGCAGATGTTCAGTGGTCATTTTACCAGTACCGCACGGGCATTCGTCGGTACACCCTATCTTCAATTTGTTGAATAGGTGGTACCTCAGTCTGTTGTGGCCAGTGCGAAGTCTGAAGACAACGACCTGCTCTCTTCGGTTCAACTGGTAATAGGCATCGTTTTTGGTGTAACCAGTATGTTCGGTTTCCCATTTGGTCATGTATCTGGCTTTGATAAGCCGTTTTGACTCTTCGTACGTCATACTGGTATCTGTTTGTGGTAGTCTTGCACCTTCTTTTGCCAGTCTGTCTGCCTCCTCGTTGCCTTGGATGTTGCAGTGAGACGGAACCCACTGTACCACTACCCTTTTTGGTGCGGACTGCTGGCACAGTTTGCAGAGTGCTGCTCTTAAGTCATTAAGCTCAGTGTTTTTCTGGCTTTTTAGCGCTGTGACTACGGCGAGAGCATCTGTCAGCAGGACTATATGGCTCTCATTTTCACTGTGTGTCACCATTTCTTCCACTGCCGCCCTCAGTGCCTCTGCCTCCGCTCTGAAATTGCTTGTGTACTTACCAGTAGCGAATGACAGTGTTATTTTTCTGCCATTTGGTAGGTTCAGGAATGCTCCTGCCCCTCCGTTCTGTGTAGTGTTTGTTACAGAACTGTCGGTGCATGCATGGGTCCAGTCCATGCTTGGGTAGCTTTTCGTTATGAAGCTTAGGGTAGTGTCTCTCCTTTCTTTTTCAGTCTGGCAGTTTTTGTTTGCAATACCTGGTATATTTTCTACCACCTCTGGAAATATATCCTGCCTCCAGGTAGGTTTTCGTACAGTAGTGATGGGTTTTGGTGTTGTTAGTGCGTTTATGGGATCTTCGTGCATCTTTGCTTTGGCTATTTCTGCAAAGTTTCTCCGCTTTAGTTTCCCATTTCCCAAATTGTGTAGCCTCTGGTACATTGGATGGTCCGTCAGTCTTCGGAGTTTCTCTGACTGCAGCTGGGCTCTGCAGTCTCCTCTATCGGTCATGGATTGCAGTTTTGTAATCTTTTCAAGTTCTACAATTGGCGTTGACTTCATGCCACCTGTTATAATTCTCATGGCTTGGTTTTGAAGTTTGTTAACTTTGTCGAAGTTCGCCTTCGCTGCTGTTGTCCATGCCGCAATGCCATACTCAAGAACTGGTCTCACTCTTCCAGTGTACAGTTTCTTTAGTATGTCTTCGTCTGCTCCCCAGCTTGTGCCAGCAAGTTTCCTCATGATTGCCATTCTTTCTCTGGCTTTCATTCGGTTTCTCTCAATCTGACTTTTCCATGTCATGCGCCGATCAAATGTGACTCCCAGATAGGTTGGGTTGTCGTTTGGCTGCAGGATTTTGCCATTTAGACTTAATTTGGTACTTTGGGGTTTTAATGAAAGCGAGAATATTGTGCACGTGGTTTTCTCCTCGTTTATTTTGACCAGCCATGAGTTCGCCCACTCTTCCAGCGATGTTAGGCCCGTCTGCATCCGATTTCTTGCTATGGTGAGATTCTTTTCAGAGGTCCACATAGCCAGATCGTCTGCAAACATTGAGCTATGGACTCTTCTTGGTATATTCTCTGTAATATCGTTTATATATACCAGGAAGAGTGTGGGTGACAGTACTCCCCCTTGGGGTACTCCCTGCTCGAGTGTCACCTTTTTGCTCATCTGCCCTTGTACTTGGACTCTGGCTGTTCTTTGTTTGAGGTAGTGGTTGATCCACTTGTACATCTTCCCACAGACATCGCTTCTTCTTAGCTTGACTCTAAGTCCATCCTTCCAGACTTTGTCAAATGCCTTTTCCAGATCCACCCAAACAGCTACTGTGTGTTTCTGTGCCTGGTAGGCATCTTCTATCTCCTGGGCTATGAGGATGACCTGGTCCTCAGTGGATCTGTGCTGTCTAAAGCCGGCTTGCTGTGGAATTAGTATTCGTTTTTCTTCCAGATGCCACATCAGTCTGGTGTTTATCATCCGTTCCATCAGCTTGCCGACACAGCTCAGTAGGCTGATGGGCCTGTATCCATTTGGATCTGTTTTATCCTTTCCTGTTTTTGGTACTGGTACCAGTATTGCATCTTTCCATGCCTGGGGTACAATACCCCTTTTCCAGCTTTGGTTCAGGACTGATAGTAGTTTCCTCTTCGCTGTTTGGCCCAGCCCCATCAGCATTTCATTTGTTATCCCGTCTTTTCCGGGAGATTTCCTTTTCTTTAGTGTTCTCATAGCCTCTTCCATTTCGCGCATTGTTAGTTTGGCCATCATGTGCTCTTCGGGAGCCGTATTTATGTTTTCGTGTCCCTTTAGCTCTTCGCTAATGTCTGTATGCTTATCTGCAGGGACCTCGATGTGGTTTGCTCTGGCATAGTGATCGACAAAGGCGTTTGCGGCTTTCTTACCTGTGATCAAGTTCTCGCCCTGCTTGATAGTGATTTGTTTATTTGACGGGGTTTCGTCGTTCATGGCTCTGACTAGCTTCCATAGCTTGTTCCCGTCTTTGTCCAGGTTTAGACTTTCCGTTTTATTTTTCCAGCTTTCTCTTGCTGTTTGCTTGAGAGTGTGTTTGTACTTCGCCGCGGCGGCTTTGAGGGCGATGTTTGCCTCCATGGATTTTTCTCGCTCTGCCATGTTCCTAGCATTTGTTACTGCATCTTCCACTTTCTGCAACTCATCATTCCAGTAGGGCTTATAGTTTTTCCTAGCTCCTCTTGGGATGGTTTCAGTGGCGGCTTGCATTATTGCCTTGCTTAGGCTCTCTACCATGGGCTTCATTTTGGTGTTTCGTGTGTTGATGGTTTCACACAGCCCATCTGTCAGGATTGCAAATCTGTCCCAGTCGGCTCGTTTGTAATTCCAACGTGGGAGCGGTTTTGTTTCCTGTGGGCCTACTTCCATGTCAATGGTTAGCCTGATCGGCCTGTGGTCGCTACCTGCCAGTTGGTTTAGCACCTGGCGGTCTATTTTATGGTGTATGTCCTGTGTGGAGAAGGCCAAATCTGGAGTCGAGGTGGTATGCCATGTTCTTGAATAGAAGCTAGGGCTATCCTCCGGCCTATTGATTAGGGAGAGATTTGCATCTATCTCCCAATCTTCCACTTCGTCACCTCTGCTGTCTGTGTCAGAGTATCCCCATCTCTCCGAGTGGCTGTTGAAATCTCCAACTACTATGCAGTTGGAGTCTCTGACCTCCATACTCGAGAGCGATAGGTCTCTGTTTGGTGGTCCGTACAGATTGAAAATGCGGAGCTTCGTCTCTTGAGCCATTATGTCAACTCCTACAATTTCTGCTTGTCCGGTGTGATTGACAGATACCGCGCTACTCGGTATGCAGTTTCTGGTCAGTATCAGGACCCCTCCTTTGTGGCCTTCTCTATCTAGACGGAAGGTCTGATATCCTCTGATTGAGAATTTATGGTTATTGTTGAGGTGCGTTTCCTGGATACATGCCACGTCAATCTTACCTTCATGCAGGTGGTGTGTTAGGGAAAGTTTTTTTGTTAATGACTCCCTCCGCATTCCACTGTAGTATTTTGAGGGTCTTGAGGTTTTGGCCAATAGAGGTTGCCCCATAGCCATGTGCCTTGACTCCACGACACATGGGTGGGTGACCACCAGTAGTCAAGGGTGGGCCCCTTCGAGGCGTGAGGCCCGGCACTATCGCTGCCTGGCGGGACTCCGCAGGATGAGCGCCATGCGTTTTTCTAATAGGTTGTACTGCCATCATACTGTGATTTACGTTGCACTGTTTTGTTAGGCTTGCGGCCCCGTGCATCCGATTTCAACAGGCGTTTCTGTAGGGATGCCTTCCTTAGCCTTTGGCTGTCCCCAGCCTATCTGCAAGGCAGCAGTTGTTTATGATCAGAGTTTTCTCTCTTATGGAAGTTGTCTTACCAGACTATCGAGTCTTCACTACTCGTGTCTATAGGGTGCAATGATGATATGTGATGATATATGAGATGGACTGGTTTACCCGGAAGAGAGGCAGTCCAGTGTGTCTGTATCCCAGGATCGTCACGTCCTGCCAGAAACGTAGCATTTGCATGTGAGTGGGGTATCTCTTTTTCCCTTTATTTTCTTGGCTTCTATGCAGGGATGGTACGCCTAGCATTCCCCGCCACCTGGGGTGTTGACACAGTGGGGCAGGTGTGCAATGTCCGCTGGTCTGCATCTCTTCTGCGTCCAGTATGATAGTTATATGGCTGATAACGTACAGAGGGAGATATCGTAGCCGGAGTGCATTCAGCCAGAGGACAAGCCTGGTAATGTCACAGAGATGTTGTTCGCCTGATGTGCGGACAACTCTCATGGTCAGTGGTTGAGTCTTGACAGTTCACAGTGAGGTGGCTGCTCTACTGTTTTCGACACCCCGACCAGGTACTAAGTCTTTGGTTGGTGTTTTCGCACCCCATCGCCGTATAGGGTGAGTATCAAGCAGTTGTCTGCCCGCTTTGATTGGCGGACGGCAAGGACCTCTTACTGTGGCTCTACCTGATAGGGCTGGGGCGCAAGCCCCAGGTCCCGAGCATGTAGGAGCCTCCCATTGCAGTGGTGCTGAGATTTTGGGCGGGATTGCGGCTTACAAGGGTTCGGCCATAATCCCCCACATGGTAGCCTCGCGCCCTTGGCTTATCAGCCTGGTACGTGAACCAAAGTGTCTGCGGCTCCTCTCGATTTGAGCTGGTTTTCCGTAGCAACGCCCTGTCATTTGTAGGGTAAAACTGACCTGTCTTCAGATGATCTATTTCCAGCACCCGTTCACTATTTGGTCGACAAATTTATTGAGGGCTTTTGTTTGTCAATGACCAGGTATTTGAAATCTGCGGTTTCTGCGGAGTTAAACACGATTTCCGTAGCGTTCTTTCATTTGAGTGTTTGAGAGCTGACTTGTCATCCGTGAGTCTAATACCAGCGTACGTTCATTATTAGACCCAAACGGCAGTGCTCTCGATTTGTCAGTTGTTCTACAGTATTGGCGTGTTCAGTCAAATTTAGCCGCAGGTTCCACACCTAGTGGTGCCCTTCCGTCAATTCCCTTAGCGAGACAATCAAGTTTCTTAGAGGGTAGCCCCAGATTTTCGAGGGTCTAATTCCAGCACATGTTCTCTATTAGACCCCACGAAGGTGTACTTTTTGATAGTGATTCTGCAGTATTGGCGTGTTAAGTTAATTTAGGTCTCAGGCTCCACTCCTGATAGTGCTCTTCCGTCAATTCCTTTTTCAGAACACTGGATGCAGGCCAAACCGGGCCACAGGGGGCATGACCCCAGATTTCTGGGGGTCTAAATCCAGCACCAGTTCCATATTAGACCCCAGAAGAGTGGTCTCGGCATGTCAATCATTTCAGTGTTGGCCGTGTTGAGTCAAATTAAGCCGCAGGCTCCACTCCTGGTGGTGCCCTTCCGTCAATTCCTTTAAGTTTCAGCTTTGCAACCATACTTCCCCCGGAACCCAAACACTTTGGTTTCCCGGAAGCTGCCCGCAGAGTCATCGAAGCAACTCCTGCGGATCGCTAGTCGGCATCGTTTATGGTCAGAACTACGACGGTATCTGATCGTCTTCGTGCCTCTGACTTTCGTTCTTGATTAATGAAAACATTCTTGACAAATGCTTTCGCAGTAGCTCGTCTTGCGGCGATCCAAGAATTTCACCTCTAACGCCGCAATACGAATGCCCCCGTTTGTCCCTGTTAATCATTACCTCCAGTTCCGAAAACCAACAAAATAGAACCGAGGTCCTATTCCATTATTCCATGCACCATTATTCAGGCAGCCGAGGCCTGCTTTGAACACTAATTTTTTCAAAGTAAACGCGCCGGCCACCCAGGACGCTCAGCGAAGAGCACCCGTGGGAGAGAGCCGGCAGACGGTAGGGCAGGAGACAACGGGCAGTGAACCGGCGCGAGCCGGACCGCCCGCCTGCGCCTGAGATCCAACTACGAGCTTTTTAACTGCAACAACTTTAATATACGCTATTGGAGCTGGAATTACTGCGGCTGCTGGCACCAGACTTGCCCTCCAATAGATCCTCGTTAAAGGGTTTAAAGTGTACTCATTCCAATTACGGGCACGGCAGGGCTCGAATGGATGGTCTTTTTAGTAAAATAACACATTGAAGTCCAAAATCTATACCTAAAGTAAAAGTATAAGTAAAGCTAAGATAATGAGCACAGACAAAGCAAAGCCCAAACCTAAAGTTTTTCTAGAACAACAGGAGATTGAGAAAGTCACAAGTGTTGAGTATCTCTGCTCAATTATAAGCAACAAATAAAGATTGCCTGAACAAAGTCAGACAAAGAAAGGCTATGGCAATGCAAATGTTAAATAAAATGAGAAATGTATGGCAGAACTCTAATAAAATAACAAACATAAAAATCCGGCAAACTTGCATCTTCCTGATGGCGGCGTACGAATATGATAGACCACCATGCAAACACTTTAAAAAAGGGTTGAATCTTCTGAACTAAAATGCTACAAAAGGGTGCTCAAAATACCAAGGACAGCAAAAAGAAAAAAATGCAGATATCCTAAAAGAACTGGATATTGAGAAAAATTGGTTAGTAAATTCAAGTAAAAGTAAACCATAGTATTAACTGCCGTAGGGGTGTGAACGGTTAGTGACCTCACATTTCAAAGCCGCTTTAAGTTGCTGGAATGAACTAGTACCCATTTAAGGCTGGATCGACTTGGGAGCCCTTGTGGTCTTGAAAATCTTTTCCACCTCAACTGGGAAATGAACCCAGGACCACTCAGATGCGAAGCCAGCACGCTAACCACTGTGCTACGCAGTTCCCTATCTTGTCTAGAAAGCTAAAATATTTAGGCTATATCAAATGCCATAATTGCATGGAGAGAATGATATTGGAGGGTATTGTGCTTGGAAGGCAGGGTAGAGGCAGACTGAAGAGAAGATGGACACAAGACATCATGGAGGTCCTGAAGATGACAGCGATAGAGGCAGGAGTTCTAGCTAGAGATTGAGAGTCTTGCAGATCGGCTGTTATGAGAGCAACACTCTGCAAAGGACATGCTACATGATGATGCTGATGTTGACACAATGTTTTATTACTTTTCTCTGCTCTAACCCTGCGAAAACATGGACCTTGTATCTGGTGTGCATAATGCACTTAATGAGTTTCCTTTCTGTAATTGGCTTTGTCATGAAATCCTCAATAGTTTTTTAAGTTATTGATGTAATGTTTTTACATTCTTCAACAAAATCAATTATGCACAGCCTTAAGTTTTTTTGTTTATTTTAAAGAAGAACAACTATTCTCACTAATTAAAATCCTCTATTTATTTTCTGTAATAATCGTCATTAACATTTGTTGTGTCATCTGGTATATATGTTGATAGTTTTCTACAATTTCCTGCTTTCTTGAGCAGTTTAATAAGTATGTTATTGATTCTCTTCATTTCCATGATGTAAACTGTCCAGCATCTTTTCTCATTATTATACTTATTTTCATTACAATAAATGGTGCCTGTTATCATTGTGTGCTCAATGTCTCTTCTTCTCATGACATTCCATAACATGATTTAACATTCCTTTGTGTTTAATATATATTTCCTATTGCACTGATCCCCATCAGCACTTCATTTTTAGTCCATTTAGTTGTCTGTGGGATTCTTAATATTCATCTGCACAACTCAGTTTCTGTGGCTGCCAGTTGTATCCTGCTTGTTTAACTGCAGAACAACGAACAAATGTATGTTGTAATTAATTATACCCTTAAATACTTAAACTACACAGATGAGAAGAGACCAGTTCACACACTGGAACTGGCATTTGCTGATGATTCTGCAATAATCATCAAATCAGAGGTACATCTCCAGACCAGACTTAAAATATTTACAGAGGAACTGGAGAAGAGAGAGATGGCCATTATCAGTTCAAATACAAAGACCAAGAAGTTCAAATACCTTGAAGTTGTAGTAAACCAAAAAAGAGGTGACAAAGAAGATTTGTTTACTCAACGGGCAGCAACTGGTAAACTTTTTTCATGCCAAAAAGAGGATTCCTCAGCAAAAGAGAAATGAGAAAGAAAATTTAAGCTACATGCAGCTGCATTTATGTACCAATTTTGACTTATGGATGTGAGTCTATTTAGCAAAGACACCCTACAACTTCTACATACGAGGAGAAGACTGAAACAGTATGGCATGCACAACATTCTCGTGTAAGCAAACTGGGCACGCTGATCAGAAGCAGAATAAAAGAGGACTATGAACAACATAGTCTGAAAAAGATGATCAGAGCAGCTGAGACAGGAGGTAGCATAATCAACTGCAGAAAAAGCATTCTCCAATCAGAGAATATTATGACCGTCCTAAAAAATTCAGACGATGTCAGAGCGACAGAGAGAGCAGATATAGAGGCAAAATGTCTAGAGTTACTTCACCAACCTCTTTGCATCAAAGGTGATAGTCACTACAATGAATCTGTGCCGGTACCAAAAATAGAATCAGATGAGGTGGCACATGCAATCAAACAACTTAAATCAGGTAGAGCCCCTGGACAAGATTAAATTACAAATGATGTAATCCAGGCAGGCAGCGACACACTAGCTTGGCATGTAACTACTTTGTTCAACATCTGTCTAACCGAATACCGAATCCCCGACCAATGGAAAATATAAAAAAACCATCATAATCCATAAAAAGGGAGACAAGAAAAACCTGGCAAATTACGGTCCAATTTGTCTGCTTTCCTCTTTTTATAAATTCTTTATCAGAATTGTCGTCAACAGCAGAGAGAAGCTACTAGATGAAAGCCAACCATGAGAGCAGGCAGGTTTCAGAAAAGGCTTCTCAACGACAGACCAACTCCACACAATCAACCAATTAATGGAGAGGGCACAAGAAGTACAAATGCCTTTATGTCTTGTGTTCGTGGATTATGAAAAGGCTTTCGATAGCATCAAAACAACTGTGGTGCTGAATGCCATGAGAAATCAGGGAATTGCAGAAAAATACACTAATCTGATATATATAAACAGCGGATTCACAACGAATATCACCCTCCTCTATAGACCGATCACCATACCGATACAATGTGGCAACCGACAGGGTGATACAATCTCACCAGAGCTATTTACAGCAGCCCTTGAGGAGGTCTTTAAACACCTGGACTGAGAGAAGAGGGGCATAAACATAGACGAGAAAATTCTTACTCATCTGAGGTTTTCTAGTGACAGTCATCCTCAGCCAAGAAGTCAAAGAAGCAGAGAAAAGCCTGAATGAACTCAGCAGAGCAAGCATTGCAGTTGGCCTATAAATCAATAGAAAGAAAACCCAGTTCATGCTCAACACCTGCCCAAAAGAAGATACGTGCTTGGAGATTGTCCTGTCGAAAAAGGAAATTTGTATATCTATTTTGGTCAAGAGATCACAAACTACCATTTAATAAATCCGGAGATCTCACGAAGGATAACAGCAGGCTGGCTCAGCTTCATCTGCATTAAACCCATACTGCAACAGATGTGAAATACCAACGCTAGGGCTCACACCTTCAACATTGTGGTTATTTCCAGCTAGGGTATTTGTCTGCGAAGTGTGAACCTACAGAAAGTTGATGCAGATAGACTATGCACTGCCCAACAGCGATGGAGCGAAGAACATTGATGATTTCCATTCGAGACCAAATACGGAACTCAGAGATCAGACATTGAACTTCCTTCTCTGACATCATAGATGTCGCGCTGTTTCAAAAATACAGATAGGCTGGCCTTGTGGTGTGCATGCCAGATAACAGATGAACATGTAGAGTGACGTCGTGGTGGCCATACAACTTTAGACGTCCTCGTGGGCGACGAAGAATGAGGTGGAAAGATGGCATAATGGAAGCTCTTGGCCTCCCATTGTACACCAAGGCAAAAGAGGGAAATGAGTTTCCTCAATATTTGGCTACCTGGCATCAGACCCACGTGCCTGATTGAATACAACAATTTTTATACTTTTGAGATTGAGATGTAAGTCAAGGACAATAACCACAACCAAGAGAAGTTAACTCTAGGGGCTCAGAAATTAGATATCTAAAGAAGGTTGTTCCAGTAACAAGAAGAGACAGAGTTCACAATCAAACAGTACAAAAAGATCTCAAAACCCAGCCATTGCAGACCTGATTGGAGCAAGTGCAACTTTATTTATTTGGTTATGTCTGTAGAATGAAAAAAAGATTTTCTACCATGGCAGACAGCGGAAGCAAAGAGCCAAGGTTCCAGACTGCAAGGACGACCCAAAGTCTGCTTGGATAACAACATAAGACAGTCTATACAAGACTGAAGACTCGACTAGAACCAGGCCAAGAGAAAGACAGTGGATAGAATAGTATGCTGTTCTTTCTGGCAAACATCTACACCTCAGAGTAGAAGATGAATGACTAAGTAAGTAGGTAAGGGGAAATGAGACGCTAGTCCAGTCAGGTAAAACATACTGACCAGGACGTCACATCAGAGTCAGGCACAATACACGGACTAAAACCACAATCTCAATGCAGATGAAGCCAAGCATAGCACAATCGCTTCGATGACTGCGATCCACCTTCATCAGCATGCTCAGGATGTAAGGAAAGCTACTATAACTCGCCACTTAATGTCCTTTTCAGTAAAGAGTAAACTTACTCATTGTTGGCATTAAACAATAACAAGTAGCTAAGTTAATTAAATACTTGAGTACTCAACATAACAGGGGATATGCAACTCTAAAATGAAGTACACAACTGTCCAATCTGTTCTTATGAAATAAAAGACTTGTTATGCAACTAACCATTGTGAATGGATTAGTGATAGTGTTCTTATTTTTAAATAGAACCAGCCTTGTGATGTTGAAGTGAACAATAGACAATTATCTAAAAAATTGCAGAAGAATATTTAGAATCCCATGAACAGAAAATAACACTATTAAAGATGTGTTTAGGAAGGCACTTGCATAAAGACAGCTTAATTTGCTCATCAGAACAAAGTAATAAATTTACATTTTCACACATTATGAGATGAGTAAGGTATGAACACACTGTAACAGCTAGTAAAATTGCTCGAACACAAGACAGAGAAAGAAAAAGATTGAAAATGCTGGACATTATGCATAAAAGATGGTCAATCATAGAAAAGACAAATATCACTATGAACAGAAAGATGTGGATATCCATTATCACATATACCTTGATATTGATATTGTCCATTTGCAATGTATGAACTATTTCATGTTTTGATAATCATTTCTTCTCTAGAAATAGATAAAGGAACCACTATACCTGTTGGAGCCATAATTGGAGCAGTAGTAGGTGCTATTGTCGCTGCTGCTGTAGTTGCTGTTGCCATAATTTTGTGGTAAGGCTTAATTGGTGTAATTCATATAAAAATTGGGAACCAGAATAATCTGGGAAAGTAAAGTCAGTAAAGTAAACCAGTAGGGTGCTGCTGGTCAAGACAAACAATAGCCTTGCACCATATTCCCAATATTCCCACTACACTTGCGTGGTAAGGGCACCTTTACTCCTAATATGAGTATATTTATCATAATTCTTCATATGCGATTTAATAATACATAGTTTGTATATTTGAAAAAGTATTTTTCACTATCTGATATTTGGTCAAATTAAAAGTGGAAAAAAAAAAAATCTGCTACTTTCCAAAAAATTAACAGTTTTCCCATGAGCGAAGTATTGTTAAATGCGAGTAGGGAGTTTTTGGTTGTTTACTTATAGCCTGCTTAATATTTGTGGGCTACATCCCATTCATTAATAAATATAATATTTAATTGTGGTAAATTTGTTTTTTTTAATTACTGTTGTAATTTTCCTGAACTTTGAAATGTTAACTTGTGTTGTTTTATTTGTAATAAGAGGTCTGTATTAAATTGTTGGACTTCAAAAGGATTGTTAAAATCAAAAAGAGTATTCTTTAGTCTATTTAAAGCATATCTTGTCATTTGAAAAATAAATAAATATTGACAATTATTAAGCACGTAAGAAGATCACTGGATGGAAGGAGCTAAAGTTGCAGCATAGCTTGTTGCTTGTATCATGATCACCAATCCAGAGCTGACCAAGACCCTTTTCACTTCTTTAAAGCAGCCTTAGAAACAATCTGTACTAGTGTAGTCTGGCTAAGAGAATAGGGATAGTAGTGGGAAGGCAAATACAGTATCCAGAAAAAGCCAGCTGAAACTTACGTAATTTAACGTCTTTATACTGGTTTAGAAGACTCTGCTCTAAAAGCTATGCACATCCAATTTATTCTTAAATGCATTAATTGTCCCTGCCTCCACTACCTCCTGTGGCAATATATTCCAAGTATTCACCACTCTCAGACTAAAAAAATATTTCCTAATATCTAATCTGGACCTTTCTTTAGTTAATTTATAGTTATGCCCTTTTGTTCTTGTGGGTGGTTGTATTTTGAGAAACTTGTTATAGTCTAATTTATCCGTTCCTCTGATCATCTTATAAACCTGTATTAGGTCACCTCAAATTCTTCTCTTTTCTAGACACTGTAGGCAGAGTCTTTCCTCATAACTGTAATTCTTGAATCTCACTATCAGCTTACCTTTTCAGGGTTTGGAAATGGGAGATTGAGAACGAACGAAGAAGAAGAAGAAGAAGGATCTTCCCATGTGGATGACTAAATTTATCTACATTAAACTCCATTTGCCAGCTTGAAGACCATTCTTGAATTTTATCTAATTCTGACCTTAATATATCCACTTCTGCTTTAGATGAGACACTACTGCATAGTTTTTTTGTCATCAGCAAATTTTGCAATAATGGATCCCATATCAATGTCCAAATCATTTATATATATCAAGAACAAAATTAGTCCCAAAACTGAGCCCTGTGGCACTCCACTTTTCACTGCACACTACTTAGAGTACTCCTTTTTTATGCCACCCTCTGCCTTCTTCATGTTAACCAAAGTTCAATCCATTTAGCAACTTCCCCACCTATTCCATGTGATTTTAACCATTGAAATAATCTTTGATGAGGTACTTTATCAAATGCCTTTGCAAAATCTAGATAAATAACATCCACTGGCTCCCTCATTATCTATCATTTTAGCAACCTCCTCCATGAATTCTAATGAATTTGTTAAGCACGATCTCCCTTTAGTAAACCCATGCTGACTATTTCTGATTAGATTAAACTTGTCTAAATGCATTACAATGTTTTCTTTATTATTGACTCTAACAATTTACAGACTTTGCTCGTTAAACTTACCGGTCTATAATTTGCTGTATCTGATTTGTTGACCTTTTTGAATAAGGGGATCACTCCTGCATCTTTCCAATCCCGTGGAACAATCCCTTTTGCAAGTGATTGAGAACATAATATAGCCAATGGTTTTGCTAGTGGGTCTCTAATTTCATTAAACAATTTTGGATGAATACCATCTTGGCCTGAACATTTATCCACTTTCAACCGCTACAATTTTTTTAGAAACCATTTCCTCTGTAATACAGATTGAGCTTAATCCCACTGTATCTATGTCTCTTTGAAAGATATCTATAGACTCTGGGATCTTGGAGCAGTCCTCTTTTGTGTAGACTGTGCCAAAGTACTGATTGAGTAGATTAGCTGCCTCCCTATTCTCGCTTATTATTTTTCCTGTACTAAGAGGGCCTACTTTGTCTTTCGTTCTTTGTTTATTTCTAACCAAAGAAAAAAAGCTTTTACTATCAATCGATCCTCTGAGCAAGCTTTTTTTTCGAAGTAATTTTGCTGTTTTATTTACTTTCTGAGCTATGTTCTGCTTGTCCAAATATTTTAAATGTCTTTTTTATTTACCTGCCTCTATTTATTTTGTCCATGCTTTATTTTTAGCTCTTCTACATTTGACTACAAATCTAGTTATCCACTTTTTACACTTGGGGCTCACCTCCCTATATGAAATACATTCCTATTTTAGCTTTTCTAGAACTGTTTTAAAACTCTCCCACTCCTGTTCAACATCTGTTCTTCTGACAATATCTTTCCAGATTGTGTGGCTCACTGCCACATCTTCTTAACATCTGCCTTAGAGTAGTTGTATGTTTGCGTGTTTATGTTTACTTCTTTCCCTGTAATAAGATCCCAATGATTTGATTGTCACTTGAGCCACAGTTCCTCAACAGTAACGTTTTCAATCATATTTTCCTCTGCAGTGAAAAACTAAGTCGAGTGTGTTTTTGCCTCTGGTGGCTGCTTCTCC
The DNA here is from genome assembly GCA_036924085.1 of Ariolimax columbianus. Taxonomy (NCBI): domain Eukaryota; kingdom Metazoa; phylum Mollusca; class Gastropoda; order Stylommatophora; family Arionidae; genus Ariolimax; species Ariolimax columbianus. Next base: position 92,741,551 of record JAVGWX010000004.1, on the reverse strand, counting down.
ATGTTGAATTAAAAATTTGTCAGTTATGCACTTAACAAAAGGTTTTGACTCTACAAGTGCTTCTGCCATATCCCATTTTATTTCTGGAAAGTTGAAATACCACATTAATAACAATTTTCCTTCATTTTCATTTGCTATGCTACTAATCAGCTCCTCATCTTCCTCTTTTTGACTTGATGGACATCTATAGCATACCTCAATCACTGTTTTTTTCACCCCCACTTTCTATTACTCCCCATACACTTTCATTTTTGTTACTACATGATGAATCATCTTTGATCGTTATATTAACTGAATTTGTACAGTATAATAAAACGATACCTCCCTTAGCCTTGTCTTCAACTATCCTATCTTTCCTTAACATAGTATATCCCTCAATTTCAAATTCACTATCTGCAATATCCTCATTTGTCCATGATTCTGGTAACCCTATTATGTCTGGGTTTTTTTCTTCTACATACAGTTCCAATTCTTCTCTTTTATTTACTATGCATCTCACATTTTCATAAAAACTTTCAAGTTTGTAATTTTGTTTTTTTTCCAGTTTTTGCTTTTGCTTTATCATTTTTATTTGTGCTTTTCCACTACTTATTTCACACTTCCCTGGCCCCCAATTTTCCCCTTTGACTACATCGACTATAGCAACCTATTGTAGGCCTATTTTTAGTATTATATTTCATAGGCCTTACTAGTTTAAATTTCTAACACAAACATTAAACATATACTTTGCTACAACATGCTGTCCTATCTCATTTAGATGTAAACCTCTAAAGTCTAACATTTTATTTGTGTCTACTTTCACGGCAATAAATTCCATTCCCATGTCTGCACACATCACCTGCAACCTAAGGATGATACCTATTATCTTACTATCAAGATAGTCTGGCCCATCTGCTCTATCTATAATGCCCATCATTGTGGCCTTTCTTAACTTTTTTTCCTTAAGTGTTCCCATAAGAACATTTTGGTACCATCTCTCTTTACATTATTAGTTCCTACCAATACCACAACATGACTGTTTGTTCTGTCATCTATCCTCTTTATTTTCCCCTCTATATTTGAAAATATGTATGCTACAGTAAACTACAATTATAACTATGTTATTACTACATAAATTGGTTCTCAACACTAATACTTATCTGAAACGATATAGATCTCTGCACTGTCAATTCGAATCCACATATTTAACCAGATGTGTGGGATCAAGATGCTGAGCAGCGCATGAGCTGCAGTGGCCGGCGACTCATAGCTGACTGCTAGCGTCAGGGCCAGCGAACCAAAGCTGCCAATACCCTTCTACACCTCCACGCGGTGATCCTGGATAACAGGCTGCAGCAGGGCAGACTGACTAAGGAGAAGGGATCGAAGAGGGAATGCTAACCCGGTACTCAAAAAATGCTTGCTGAAGTCAGATGTGTTGGACCGAAAGGTGCAAATATCGCAGTCAAGCTGTAAACTATGACACAACGCATTCCGTTCTCTCTACTACATTCTGCTACTTTAAGCCCTTTCAGTGTTTGGTAGTGGGAGATTGCCAATGAACGAAGCCAAGCCAAACCAGATGTGTCAGACGAAAAGGTGCAGATATCATAGCCTCGCTGTAAACTATGACACAGCATCCTTTTCAGGAGGAATACTGATGAAGAAGAAGAAGAAAAACTAGATGTCACAGAGCCATGGTCATGTGAAAGGGAATTAAATAATTTCATAAACAACTAAGAAGAATAATACAAATGTACTGAGAAGGCTGCATGGCCTAGGGGTTAAACTTGCTCGGTTTTCACAATCCTATCACACTGGGTTTGATTCCAGCTATGTTCAGTTTAGCAGAAGTTGTTATTTGCTAGTAGAACCTGCCCAGTCTGGATCCTTGTGGCTCTTTTAGGAAGGAACTATTGGGACTACATCATTTTACAATGCAGGTCAAAAAATGACAATCGATTGTACAAATGGTTTATAAATGATTTAGCACATACTGCCTGCAAGGTTGGCAGCTGTAGTTGTTGGTCAATGCTTTTATTGAATTTTTGTAATGGATAATGATGAATAGATTCTCATCTATAAGTTTTTTCCTCAAGTAAACATATTCTTCAGATCTATTGTGTCAAGTGTATCCAAACTATCAGATAAAATAAATAATATCCATATTTTTCAGTCGTAAAAAGTCTAAAAAGCATAACAGAGACAGCATAAACAGAGAAGGGTTTAGTGCAATGAGCAATGGCAGTAGTAAAAGCTTTTCTGGAACAGAGCTGACTGAGATGAGTAATGCGGGTATGTTTGTGTTCTAACTATATATGTTGTTGAATTAAGCCCAGATTCAAGTGCGTTACTTTATATGTCAATGTAAAATACGAAACTGTACAACTGAAAATTCTAATATTCAATCAGGCAGATTTTGTGTCTGATACCTGGTAGTCAAAAGTTGATTTCATTATTCTGGCCCTTTGATTTGGAGTGTCATGTTAGACCAACGGCAATTGTAAGGACATTTAAAGTTGTAATAATAATGTTTGCTAAGGCGTCAAAGACCTGTTGTGTCAATCGACCAATACCATGTCCAGCTGCTTAGGCTTCTTCATGCGTGTTGTGTTGACAGAAATCCCTACAGATTTCCCAAGTGGAGCCGAGTACTTCGCTGTCTTGGGATGAGGGCCACGAGGAGTTTGTGTTGGACTAATGTTTTCGTCTGGCTTTCTTTGTCCGTCTGTGTCTGACTCCATGTTTCCTTGCGTTCCACCCCGATGCCTCAGGACTATGTCCACCTTCGAGTTAGCATGACCTTTGCTGTGCTGAGAATACAAGGTTGGGCAAGACATCGTGTAACCTCTGATGGAGGGGGGGGGCAGGAGGAAGGTGGTTTCAGTCCGAGCAGGAAGGCTCTTGAGTAGTGATAACCTGGGCTGAATTCTGGAGTGCAGTCAAACAGAACGTTGAACGACATCTTGGACTGGTTTAACACGGTTTAAGCCAGCCACAGTTGCAGAAACATGCAGCATAACTATTATAGCTGTGGGGCTAAAAAAATGTCATTTTCCTTGCTCATCTATTGTTAAACATGCATACCGTATGACTTTGGCCATCTGTAACATACATGCTATATGACCAGACCATCTATAAATGCTTACCTCATGACCAGGTCATCTGAAACATGCATACCATATGACGCAACTGTATGTAACATGCATACCATATGACGAACCATTTGTAACATGCATAACATGTGATTTGATAACCTTCTGCAACATGCAATGGTCAGACCACCTGTATTCCCTATGATGTACTTGTACTAAAATGCGTTTAATGCAAATATTTATGCACATTTGCATATTTTTTATTGTGCCATGAAGGTGGTCTAAAGCCCACCATTTCATCACTCATTTGCCACCCTTAAGGCAGATGACATGGCACTATTTACTGACAATGTCTGTGTTTCAGAGTTCTGAGTGAAATATTTTGACATCGTTCTCAACTATCAAACCATCCTCAGCGAACAAGCCATAGCTCGTATGCCACAAGTCGCTATTAACCAGGGGGTTGACTTCAAGCCCAGCAAGGCTGAGGTCAGAAACACAGTCAGTTTGATGTCCAGAGAGTAGGCTCTGGGCTTTGATTACCTTCCTACTGAGATTTATGAAGCAGCGGGTCCTATGCTTCTTTAAGAACGGACTATACTATTTCGTTGTATGTAGGAAACCGAACAATTTTCACAAAAGCTGAAAGATGCCACTATTGAACAACTGTACTCACAGAGAGTTGGTATGGTTTTTAGCGAGTCCTGGGACATTCATTGTGGTAAATTCAGCACGTTAACTACAAGAGAAATATAAAGAACAGCATTGAGACCTGTGCACAGTTTTTGTCGACCCTGTCAGGGCCTTTGACACAATCAACAGGGAAGGACTCTGCAAATCATGGTAGATTCATTACAATTATCTGCCAGTTTCATTATGACATGATGGTTCAAGTGCTGCAAAAAAAGAATTGTATGTAGACCTTCCCAGTCGGCGACGGTGTAAAAACAGGGATGTGTGCTGGCATAAATTCTCTTTACCATGGTCTTTACAGCAATGTTCTCTGATGCTGTACGTGAAACTGCTACTTGCATGCAGATCAGGTACAGGACCCAGGTTCGATTGTTCAATCCAAGATGCCTGAAGATAACACTAAGGTTAGTGAATCTCATGTCAGTTGATGACTGCACCAATAACGCCTACTCAGAATAAGACTGCAGTTCACCATGACGAAGTTTTCTGTGGCATGCAGTAATTTTGGTCTCACAATCTAAAACTATTGTACGACTTTATCCCATTGCTGGAGTAGTTGAGGAGTCTTTTAGGCCAGGGAATACAGGCCACTTTACCACATTGTATGCTGGTTATGTTTGTTTATTCCTAACAGAAAAGCAACATTTGCCGTACCAGGGATTTGATCCTCTGCTTTCCTTGTCGGCAGGCAGGCAACCATTCATTCCCGCGCTCCTCAGTCTCACAATCAACACCAGGAAAACTGAAGTACTCTTTCAGGCCGCTCCTGGGAAACCATATACTGAACAAAACATTACCATACAAAACCAACATCTCCAGACAGTTTATAGCTTCACCTACCTAGAAAATGCCCCCACCAGAGAAACAAATATCGACTGCAGGGTCAACAACAGGATTGCAAAGGCAAGCTCTGCATTTTGTCAGCTGCATGTAAATGTCTGAAAGTGACAAGGCATCAGTGTCACCACGAAGGTTAAAGTGTATCAGGCTGTTGTGTTAACCTATCTGCTGCATCCCTGCAAAACATTGACAGTGTATCACTGTCAAACATGTTTAGCGTCTATATGCTTCTACCAAAATCCCAGATAAGATGAATGAGACATGTTGTTTGCAAGCCCAATGAGCGCCTCTCCAAGTAGCTGCTATTTGATCTCAGAACAGGCAGACATTTGTCAGTGTTTCATAAGAAACGTTACAGACTCTTTAAAAATGTCTCTGGAAAGATTCTACATTGATGTCACCTCCTAAGAGATGCTTGCACAGAACCTTTCACTTGATGTGCTAGCATCACACAAGGTGCTCAGATAGCAGAGCAAAATATGTTTTCCGAGGCTCAGAGAAAATATGTCGTCCGAAAGAACAGCAATCATGATGACCCCACAGCCGACTCTGCACATGTGTGTCCCAAGTGTGGCAGAGTCTGCTGTGTCAGGATTGAACTTTACAGTATAATATATGTATTTATATATATAGAGATGGGTAACTATTATGTAAACTCAAAGTCTACTGTGCAACCATCATTCCAATCCTACTATTAGTTTGCAAAAGCTGGACTGTATACTCTGGACATGCAAGGAGGTTAAACCACTTCCACACAGGTTGCCTGAGGCGAATATTCCACATCCGATGGCAAGATCGTGTCACTGACATCGAGGTTCTCTCGAGGGCTAACATGCCCAGCATCCATGCACTGCTAGAAAAAGCACGACTAGGATGGGCCGGACACCTTGTCCGTATGTCAGACGAGCGGCTCCCAAAGAAGCTTCTCTATGGCGAGCTGAGAGAGGGATGGCGCGAGAGAGGGCGCCCGAAGCAACGTTTTAAAGACGGTCTGAAGGACTCACTGGGAATGTCTTGCGCAAAACAGATCTGACTGGAGAAGCGCAGTCAAATCGGGTGTAGCTACCGGCGAAGACGACCGTGTTGTGAAAGCCCAGAGCAGACATGAGACTCGGAAACCCCGAACAGCGGGAACACCATCACCTTCTACAAACCTCGTGTGCCTGATATGTAGCAGATGTTTTCGTGCCCGCATTGGCCTGTTCAGCCACATGCGCACCCACACCCAACAAGGAAATCTGTGACAAGGATGATGTCGGTGGTCCTCATCGACAACGATGGACAGCTATTAATTAATTAACTATTATATGTATTTATAAACAGATAGAAACACCCATTTTAGGATAGGTATAAAATGCAGTCGCCAAATAATAATAATCTTAAAAAAATAATAAGTGACTGAAATTTAGCTAGGAAGCAAGAACTTGGGATTAATAAAATAAACAGTTGTAATCTGGAATGACTAAATGTCAAACTGACTAAATAAAACATTTGTAATTAAAAGACTTTACTGCTGTACTTTACTTACCTTAAAAATACTTTCTGTGTGTTTTGTTTACCGTAGTAGTGGAGAGTGAAGAAACAATCTTTTAATGGAGGAGAAGTTACATCTTCTTGATTATCAGTAGATTCGTGAAATACTAAAAGGTAGTGTGTGGCAGAAATGTGCATGAACTGATTGTAGAAGTAGGTCTAGTTAATGCTCATGCAAGGATTTTGACTGATGTTCAAATAGCAGAGAGTAGCTATTTAAGCTCCCTTAAACACTTTGTTTTTGCTTTCTTTGGGACAGTCACAACAAAAGTATGTGGCAAGTCAAGCATTCTATATCTCACTGATTGAAACAATTTCACCACTGTTATGTTTATTTTGATATCCAATAAAAGAGTCTTATTGTTTTATTAACCACCTCTATCAGCTATTTTCTACTTTCTTGAACATTTATTGAACATGAATTAAATTAAATAGTTATGACACTGTTTAAAGACTTTGTAAATCACAAAATAACTGAAGGAAATAAAAAGGTAGTGAGTGAAAAAAAGTGGAAATTAAACGATCTGAATTGTTTGAAAACATGTAAATCTCGAAACATGGCAGCGTCATGTTCAAAAGTGTTATATCAGTGAAACATGATGACTCCTAATCGTAACTACTCACAGCTAAAAACTGTTGTATGAATTGATGGTCGTAACTCAAAACATCATAAAACAAGGTATGCATGTACTAGTAAAAGACCACCAATTTATCCAGTGTTTCAAATTACATTTATACACAATCAGAAATTTCGTTGTTTTTTTCTTATAAATGTGACATGGGATGCTAGATCTCAAGTTGTACAGGAGTCTTTATTCTCTGTGGATCCCAGAACACAGTTTAGGAACCACTATGTAAATTGATACGTTTTAAATCTTTCATGTTGTTTCTTCTTATCTAATAGGAAAAAGCCAGATGGCATCAACATCCAATAAAACAGGACATGCTGGAGGAAATAATGCTAATGCTGATGTATACTACAACACCCTCCCGGCACTTACTGAACGTAGTCCAACAATTATTCCACTGAAGGATCTTGACACCTTCTTGAATGCACACAAAAAAAGTTTTTATCAAGAACAGTTTAGTGTAAGCATTATATGTTGTACCCTTTCTCCCAGATTTACTACCTTTTGTTGTCTTTGGCAAATATTATCACTGTGTTTGATCTTCATTGCTCTCGTTTACTAATTAACTAGTAGCATTATCCATTTCATCATCCAAGAATATTACAGGATACATCTCCATGCATGTGTAATTTATACTCCAAAGTTGCATTACAATAATTCAAAATAAAAGACTTATATTGTATAGCTTATTAGAAATGATAAAGTTTAGACATTTCATTTTATTAATTCAGGATTTTAATTTATATCTTTATTTCATACACATAAGTTATGTATAGATAAAAGTATATAAGTTATGCAAACGTTATCCACTGCGTTGGGGGCATCCCCGACGGTGCTCCGCATATCAGCCCTTGTAACAGGATGCCTTAAACCAACACCAAAGCAGAAAGTCTGTGCAAGCGCTGGTATCACACCACTGGATATTAGAAGACATGTTGCATCTGAAGTTGGGAGACAAAAAGCAGTCCTGTGACTAGAGACACTCTCTTTTTGTACATACAGCAGAATAATATACATACAGAAAGAATACGACTGGAATCAAGGAAAAGTTTCCCAAATCTGACAAATTGATCATCCTCTGTGATTTTAATGCTAGGGTTGGCATAGACCATATTGCCTGGGAGGGGGCCATTGGCAGACATGGTATCGGACAATGCAACAGTAACGGACTGCTCCTTCTGAAGACATGTGCTGGAAATGAACTACTAATTTCAAACACAGCTTTCTGGTCTCCAGTTCAAAATAGAACTACGTGGATGCACCCAAGGTCCGGCCACTGGCACCTCATTGACTACATTATCCTCAGACATAGGGATCGCATGGATGCTAGGATAACGAAGAGCATGTGTGGTGCAGAATGCTAGACCAACCATCATTGCCAAGCTGAACTTCAAGATCCAGCCCAAGATGCGCCCCCAGGGAAAAAAACCACAGAGAGGCTAAATGTTGCTCAGCTGAAATGCGAACCCAAGAGAAGTGGCTTCCAGGAAGAGCTTGAGGGCAGACTATTTGAGCTTCGGTTTGTAAAGTACGACATCTAACAGAACTTGGCATACGTGAGAAACCCACTCTACAATGCAGCAGTTAAACACACTGGCCTACTCACGCGCAAGCATAAGGACTGGTTTGATGAAAATGATCTGGAAATCCAGGGCCTTCTTGATGCAAAACCTTGAAGCGCACAGGGAACACCAAAGGGATACACCATCTCCATCAGCAAAACCGGCATTCAGTGCTTTTTGCAAAGATGTCCAGACTATACTTAGAGAGATGCAAGACTCCTGGCTCAGTAAAAGAACTGACGAAATCAAGATGTTTGCCGAGCGTCATCATGCCAAATGGTTTTACGAGGCGCTAAAGGTATGATATCATCATCTTCATCAGTCAACCAGCCCTCAGCTATCAGCAAGCAAGCCATAGCATGACTGCTACAAATCACAAACAGTAGGCTCGATATTCCTCCAAGCATTGATGAGGTCAAGAAGGCAATCAGCCAAATGTCTAATAGCAAGGCGCCCCCCCCCGATCAGATGCTTTTTCTGCTGAAGCTTATAAGGCAGGAGGTCTTATCCTGCTTCAACTACTGACAGACACATTCTGTTCAATTTGGGAAGATGTCCAAATACTTCAGGACCTGAAAGATACCTCCATCGTCTTCTTGTATAAGTTTTAGGGCAACTATTACTCCAGTGATAACCCCAAGGGAATCTCTCGCTTGTCAATCATAGGCAAAATTATGGCCTGAGTCCTGCTTAACTGCCTAACTTTGCAGCAATGCTCTCTGATGCTGTACATGACACTGCCACTGACATGCAAATGAGGTATAGGACGCAAGGTCAGCTGTTCAAACTGAGACGCTTGATGTCTTACACCAAGGTGAATGAAGTCACCATGTTGAATCTCCTATTTGTTGGCCACTACGCCATTATCACCTGCTCAAAACATGATATACAGTCCACCATGACTGAATTTTCTGCAGTAATTTTGGACCAATATAATATATAAATCCAATATACATTTATATATATATATATATATATATATATATATATATATATATATATATATATATATACATACATACATACATACAAAATACTTACTTAGCCCTCTTTGTTCTCATATAACATAAAGGAAACTGCAACAACTACAGAGACATCTCCTTTCTGAACACCATTGGAAAGGCTTTTGCTCATGTCACTTCCAAAGATTACACATGGGCAGGGCGCTCTCTCATTAAGCATCAATGTGGGTTTAGAACGTGGCAATCTACAACTGACATGAATTTCACTCTTCGGCAGTTTCAAGATAAATTAAGAGAGCAGAGGGAGCCACTGTATGTTGTATATGTAAATTTCACAAAAGCAATTGACACAATTAGCAGATCAAGACTTTGTAAAATACTAGAGCATATAGGATATCCGCTGAAACTGTTTTGACTGATCATTTCCTTCCATGTGGACATGAAAGTTAGTATAAAGTGCTTTGAAGTAAAGATGGGAGTTGAACAAACCTATGTCCTCATTTCCACCCTCTTTGGAACATTATTTGCCAGGCTATTATGAAATGCCTTTGAAAAAGCAGGTAGTGATGTGTACATCTGCACATGATCTGTTGGCTCACACTTAAATTTGGCTCGTTAAAGAGTCAAAAAACAAAAGCCACATGTATTCTACTCAGGGAAGTTTCTTTTCACTGATGGTGCCACCCTTTTGATCCACTTTGAAGCCAAACTGCTGTCATTAATTAACAAAATGACCAGAACATGCAATTTGTTCTCTCTGTTAATAAGTGTCACAAAAATGGTGGTCATGAGAGACAAGGTACACTCATGTGAATATGGTCCTAAATGGTAAACCTCTTGCATCAATGAAAAAGTTTAACTACCTTGTGTGCAGCATGTCAGCTTCATGAAAAATGTCAAGAATTGTAATTGTCATATCTCATCTGCTCTCTTCAAAGAGTAAGAAATAAACCAAGGAAAAGATTATGACCGTATCACATTTGGTAGGGTCTCCTAGAGATCATGGACAAAATTGAAGCTGACAATTCAAATCAAAATTCAAATTTATTGAACCATACTAAACACATTATTGTATGCCTCAGAAGCATGGACAGCTTATTCAAGGCATGCGAGAGGACTTAATACTTTCCGTAAACGCGACAATTATGATCATCTGGTAACATGATAAAAAACAAACATCGAGGTTCTGAAATCCACAAAATTATCAGTGATTCTGGAAATATTAAGTCATTGAAGATTATGTTGGTTGGGACATGTCAGTAGAATGGATAGCAATCATTTCTCCAAACAGGGGCCATATGGTGAACTCCATGCTGAAAAAAGAGCCCTAGGCATGTCTATGCTGAGTATAAAGAAATCTGTAAGGCAACAGTGAAAGACTTTTCTATTGCCGCTGTTGAATAGGAAATAGCAGTTGGAGACCAAGACGTATGGAAATACAAAATTCACAAAACTGCTGAGATATATGAGTGTAAAAAAAGCCATTTATAGGTATGGTCAGATGCATCGCTAAGACTAAAACAGAAAAAAAGCTTACATTACAACCTAAGGTCCTTTATCAGGGACAACGAACAAAAATATGAGCTAACAAATTATAGTGAGACATCTTTACTTGAAATGTTTGAGGAATCTCAGAAAATAAAGAATACTTTGAAAAAAAGCTTAAATAAGCGAAAAAAACTGAAAGTAAGTGATTAACGTTAACCTACTCAGACCTACTAAAACGACCCTCTGCTAAACAAAAATGATCACTACTATACATATATATAAACACACTGTTGCACGCACGTATGTTATGCTCCAAAAATAATGCCTCCAATTTTATTATGTTGTCACATGACTTCAGAAGTGGATTTTGGCAGTCCAGTTTGAACCTTCCCACCAATATCCGTAAAATGTTGTTTCCTAGCAACAATGCCATCATAGCAGCTGTGAAACAGTCAGTCATCTCTGCTGGTGCAGATTTTTATGAGCATGGCATATATTCTCTTTTTTATCATTGGAGAAAATGTAAAGCAAGACATTGCTCTATCAAATGGTGTTATTGTGTTGTTTTTCTCTGTTATGGTTTTAATGTAATAAAATAGGAGACATTACTTTCAGAGCGCCTCTCATATAAAGTGTGTGTTTGTTATTCATAGACAATCCCTATCAACAATGAGGCTACAACAGATGTCGCTCAAAGGCCTGAGAACAAGATCAAGAACAGATACAAGAACATCTGCCCATGTAAGATATATTTCATTTCATGACATTAGTCTGTAGTCCAATTTGCTGATTTAAAATATGGCTTGCACCAAACTACAAAACTGAAAAGTATGCATTCCAGTCAAACTTATCATGAAAGACAGACTATACTTTATTCTTAGCCAAAATGAGCTATGTTAGTCGAAAGAGTCTCAACTGCAAATTAATCTAAACCAAAAGAACTTTGATCTTTGATACTTTAATTTTAATGTTGACCACAAAGTCTTTGATCTTAGCTTAAGGACATTGACTAAACTTAAATCGTTGTAATAAAACTGTTCTTTGCCAATAAGAAGTTGACTCTAATCTTAGCCACAAAGACTTAGATGTTAGCCCAAACACCATCAATTACACTTTAGACTAGTTTTAGCAATACATCCTCATGATAACCAGAGGCCTCTAATACACTTTCATCATACCCATAATAAATGTGATATCACCCAAAATGCCTTACATCTTAGTCAAAGGGCCTAAACTACTCTTTAATCGTATTTGAAAGGGCATGTAGACTTGAATGTGTCACTACCAGTGAGTGCATACAGTATAAAGAATAACTTGATTTTATATGTATATGTAACTGCGTGCCTCTTCGACACAGATGACCATTCCCGTGTTCATTTGATGAGCAATGTGAACAATGCACAAGATGGTTACATCAATGCCTCACACATTCAGGTAAGAAGGGAAGTGTCTGCTATCTATGTTTTGTGGGTGGTACTGTTGCTCAATACCAATCATCACTCTAAGAATTGAATGGCACATCTGCAAACATTTTGTTTTGGTCTTTGGTGAAAAATGACACGTGGTCAAATTTTGGAGCAGGTTTGCAAGTGCAGTTCATATTATCTTAAATCTGTCTTAGAAACAAGACAAACAAATTCGATAAATGTAATTTTTTCATAAATTATAAGCAGTACCTAGTTATTTTACATAAAAAATAATATATTCATATGGTCATTACTCTTATTAACATATTCATTTCAAGGGAAGTAACGGGCCACCATACAATACATACTGTGACAGTAATCAATGTTGGTCATTAAAGCCTGTTAATTTTCCTTAAATATTTTATTTGTATCAATCATAATTGAATTTTACTGATATATGACAAGTGCAAAAGTTGACAGTTCAATTATTCACCTCCATCATCTATTGGCAGATTAAATGTGCACATATATTCAAAAGGCTGAAGCGATTGTCTAGACCAGCAGCTGATAAGATTTTAAAATGATTATAATATACCATAACAATTCTGTCACTGTAAACTGTAGCTGTAATCCTGGTACTCAGACATTGGAAATGCCTGATACCAGGTAGTCAAATGTTGTTTAAACTCAGTGTGGTCTTTTGCCCAAGCGAACCATGTCAGACCAAGGATTTTACTCATCATCTCTCCATGTCATTGGTGAACGTCTGCTGGTGTGCTTAAAGCTGTGGGGCAACCAAGACATCACCTTTCTTCACCATCTGTTGTCCAACATATGCACCACATGCCCCACCCATCTGCATTTTAAAAAAAAATGCAGTATCTACATCATTGCAGGCAGTTCACAGCCTGATTTATGTGTTTTGAATTTGTTCCCTTAAAGAGACTGTCAATGTCCTTTTATTGCCATTTGAGATCTCTTCTGCATCTGCTTTAGATAGGTTACATACCTTACAGCTATATATCATGGCTGGAATAACTGTGCTGTTAAAAAGGGTGAACTCTTGACTTATTTTACATTTGTTGAAGTATGGGTTTGATATGATTGAAGCAGAACCATCCTGCTGATATCCAAAGTGAAATCTCATGTTTTCTTTTTGGGGAGTTTCTAATTTCTTGGTCCAGCTGAATGTATGAATTCATGTTTTCAGCTTGATCAGTTCCTAGTTGAAGATCCCCACTTGGGCAATAAATGTTCAGAGCGCATTGGGTTTGCTTTCTATTGAAATTAAGGCCTACTTCTTCATTTTCTTTAATGAGCTCATTTAGACATTGCTCATCTTCTCTGACACTGTGACTGAAGATAACTATGTCACCACTTAACCTTAGGTGGTTGAGTATTTCTCACGGTATATTGATACCTGTGTCTTCCCAATTAAGTTTTCTAAAGAACTTTCTCTTAACAAAATTACCACACACAAAAACTGCATTCTACCACAGTGTAACATATATATTTTTTGTTTCAAAGATTTTTAATTCAGAGATTTATGCAACAGTGATTTCAACTGCAAAGATTTTTTAGGATGAAAGAATTCAAATTCATAGAATTTGAGTGCCAAAGGTTTCAAATTCAGGCATTTTTGTAAATTAAAAATTGTAAATGCAGAGGCTTTTTCATGATAGATTTTAGATGCAAAATTTGTACAGCCACAATTTTGAAATATTTTTTGTGTCAAAGAATTTAGCAGCTTGAAGGGAGAATGGACTTTTATGTCACCATCCGTTGCACCTCCCGCAATGGTCATAAGGAGGGCTGCACATGCCAAAACGTAAGATGGAGGGGGTCATTGGGTCATGGGGGCTATCGACCAGGCTCCATGTCCTTTTAGAGATACCTGAAACAAGGATTAACAGGTGTGAAATACATTAAAAGTTACAAATAACTGACTTTGGCTCATTCTCGTCTCCATGGAGATGTGTGATCAAAGCTGTATAAGAGCCTACTGTAAAGTACACCTTGGGAGACTGCAGAAGGGGTCAGAGACAAAATAATGCTCCCTCTGTGGTAAGTGCACTATGATGAAACTGACATTGTGTCAGGTGTGTGGCTTCCCAGCTGCATTTTTTTGACCTAGTTGATCATGGAGCCTCAGTGGAGCCCTGCTTTGCTAGAAGTGGTGTCCTCTCACGTTGGTACCCTGGTGACCCTTTTCATTCTGGGAGGTCTGGTAGCTGGTAAAAAAGTTTGTTCCCCCTCACTGTTGCTATTTGAAATGCAACAAATATTACAATAAATGTCATGCAAAATATATAAACTTAATGTTGAGTCCAATAAAAGTATTTAAAATAACACAGAAGCAGATGATGTTGATACAAATAGCAAACACAAAAAGTATTATTGTTTAATATACTGGATAAAATTATGTTTTTCTTAATAATTAATTTTTAAAAACTTCTCTTTAGGGCTACAATGGACAAGAGAGCTTCATAGCTTCACAGGGTAAGCGTCTGATGGAAAACAATAATTAAAGAATACTTTGTATGTTGCTGTTTAACTTAATTAGATATAGTTGAGCATTTCATTCTAGACATTTAGATTAATATAATAAGTTAATGGAATCTCAGAAGCAAGGACATGATGAAGAATGCTTGAGGTAAGTATTAAAAACATCAGGAAGACGTTGTTTGAGCTGACCCAGATGACCTATGACGGAAAGACTTGGCATGCAGCATTTGTTCAAGACTTACAATCTACCAGGGTTGGTGAAAGTTGATTAAGTTAATGTAAACATTGGTTGAGATAGCCAGGTATCAGTCTACATGTGCACAAGGACAAAAACAACAACATTCGTTACCATCGAAAGGTCATCATCAGAGACTAAGAACACTATAACTAATAATATCTAACTAATATAAATATGTAAGATGGTAAAGAACAGAGAATATAGTTTATTTTAATAATAACAATGATTTAATTTTGTATGTGCATTACATGTTTTTGTAATGTATGTCAGAAATGAGGAAGTTTACTGATACCGCAAATATATTAATTTACAGAAATATGTTCAGAATTAAATGGGCAACTAAATAGTCAATATAAAATATTCTGAAAGCAGCAGATTCACAATGAGGAAGCATATTATGCATGATGGAAAGACACTGTACACGTTTTTTAAGCAAATTATGTGCAGAGAAAATAACCATCTTGTGATCTACTCTATTATTGTTCCCTTTTCAGGGCCAAAAACTATCTCTAGCATGTATATTTTTATGTGCACGAGTTGTTTCTGAGAAGGCTCTGAGTTAGATAAAGACTAGAATTGGGCTACAGCCACACTGAGAACATGTGGAGGTGACTAACAGTGTTGTCTAGCCCTTACAGGGTAAACGACTCTCCAACACGAGACATTACACACCTCACCATTCACTCCTGCCAAAATCCTGCTGAATGTGGAGAATCCACCTAGAATTAAAAGAAATCAACTAATCAAAACTATTCAGCTCCCTTTGGAGCAAATGTCTTCAGCAAATACACATTAAATCTTATTGTTCTCTGCCATCTGTTCTAGCTCTGTCTACATTGTTCTTGTTTCCCCCCATGTTTGTCATGAGCTCTTTACTCCATAATATGCCTTACTTTTCTTGCCTTGGAGATTCCATAATAAAGACTGCCATGTATCAACTAGTTTCTTTACTTGTGTCCAATCCAATGCAATGTCTTCACTTCACATCATGTACAACCGATATTTGTCAGGTTCTTTCCAACAAATAATATTACTGGTCTTATACCATTTCAATCTCTATTTTGCACTGGAACACATTTATGAAATTATGTAGCTTCTGCTTGTTGTTTTTGTTGTTTGGCATATTTCATGGCCAAACAAAAGAACAGACTTCACATCAAAGTTAAATATTTTTATTTTTGTGTTGTTGGACATTTTTGTTTATTTCCATAAGTTCTCCAATACAATGATAGCTTCTCTCGCCTTTTGTACTTTTATTTTGAAATTTATTTACACATACCCCTTACTGTAATTGAAGTAAAGCTCTAGACAAAAAATACCATGAGGCACGATATATGAATAAAAAAGTGAATATTTGATTTTCCTGGAAATAGGTTAAACATGTATATGTACATTCACAGTTTGTGACAGAAACATCTGCAATCTCAATGTAACACTCTTTATCATATTTCAGACATTTAAGCCACAGAGTAGGACATATTTATCATTGCCAATAGAGAATAACAACTTTTGTTTTGTAATTTTAAATCCATTAATCTTATGTGCAGCAAGCACAATCTTTTCTTCTAATTATCTCTTCTATTCTTAATCACTATTGTATATGTCTTACATCTTATTCTTTATATTTGTTGACTATTTCTTCTAGCCAACTTTAGAACACAGGACTGCAATGGTTTCCCTCTACAGATTCCTGCCTTGGCAGATCTTGTTGAGCTCTTCTTCTACTGCACATCACCAATTGTTCATCACCTGCTCTTTTTGTCTCATGTGGTTATTGTTCTAGTTTATTTTTGCTATACATCCCTTTTCTTAATAGTCTTTTATGTACATTCTACACATCTATATTTCATATGCTAGTTTTCAGTACTTTTTGTTTGTTTGCTTACATTTAATAAAATTGTGTTATCATATCAGGTCCTACAAAACGTACACTTGAAGATTTTGTCACCATGTTGTGGGAACAGGACACAGAGGAGGTTGTCATGCTTACCAACTTAATAGAGCAGGGAAAGGTAGGGATATGCTTGTTGTGTCTAAGATGATTAAGAGAAATAATAATGAGGATGCAGAACAGGTGAGTGAGAGAGGAAGGTGACCCAAATAAATATACCAATATTTCTGTTAAAGTTGATTTTGTGAATTTTCACCAACCATTGATCCAAATGTCAATTACTTTAATATTGATACTAATATAATTATTGTGCTATTGTAGGAGAGCAATTTATAAAATTCTTGTGGTGACTATGTTATTGACATTAAATACAATTATTGGGATGATCATATTTTTGGCATTAATACAAGTCTTGTGAATATTGTATTGTTGAAATTACTGACATCAACCCCACTGAGGAAATCATCTACCAGACTGACTTCTGATGCATTCAGTGGCCCGGAAATCATTTGGAGGATTGGCCTTGGGGCATCATCCATGAACTCTCTGCACAGAGTCTGGTTCTAACAGAGGCTCTCATTGGAAACCATGCTGTACATGTGTCATTCCAATTTATTTGTCCAGCTTCAAGACCTAGACGGTCTTACAACGATATCAGAAGCAGCGCAATGTCCTCCCCATGCACAACCAACATTTTATCCTTGGAATTTGCTGGCAAGATCAAATCACTAACATTGAAATTTCTTGACGGACACAATTTAAGAACATTTCATCAACCTTGGATTGGTGTTGCCTCTCTCTTTTTGGCTCACCTCTCCCAGGGCATCCTGGCTCAACAGCTTATACACCTATCCTGAACAGGGACAGGAAAGACCTCCGCCCCCCATGAAGTTGTTTCCAGGACTGCCCATGCAACACCTGGCTGAGACACATCACCTCCACTCCGCCTACTCTGCATGCTGTCTGGGACTTTTCCATCAACTGTGGTCATTGACAGTCAGCGTAGCGCAATGGATCTTGGTCACTTAGGTTGATTACATGCATTGATTTAATTTGACATTAATACAAGTGTTGTGAATATTGTCTTGTTAACATTAATATAAGTATTGTATTGTTAACATTATTACAAGTGTTGTGAATAGTGTATTGTTTACATTAATACAAGTGTTGTGAATATTGTATTGTTAACATTAATATCAGTCTTATGAATATTGTATTATTGACACTAATATGACCACTTCAGCAACACGTCTAGTGCTGGACAGAAAACTATGGCTTCCCACGACGTCTCACTGCACAAGTGGATCAGACAAGACAAGACACTAATACAAGTCTTGGGAACATTGAATGGTTGACATTAATATATTGAATGTGTTTATTTTGTTGTTGCTTTTTATATAATACTTGTGATAAATGCATTGTTGCTATCTGCACAATTATTGTGGTGATTTTGCTATTTAAATTTACGCAATTACCATTGATATTTTATTGGTAATGTAATTCAGGAAAAAAGTGAAAGATATTGGCCAGACGATGGGGAGATCAAAGTTGGGGAAATAACAGTCAAGCTAACAATGACCCAAGTGTATGCTGACTACACCATAAGGAGGCTACATCTTGGAAAGGTACTAAAGAATGCATACAAATGTTTTTCTTCAAATACTGCACAGACATGTAGATGATATTGTCTCTCCATTTATTTCTTCTTTAAGGAAATCTGGGAAGAGCAAGATATAAACATGGATGGAGAAATGTTTACTCATCTTCAAAGGGAGAAATGCACCTTGAAAATTGTCCCTTACAAATATTTAAATTTGTATACCTACTCGGACCAAGAGATCACAAACTTCCATTCAATAAACCGGGAAATATCGCAAAGGAAAGCAGTAGGCTGGCTCAGCTTCAATTATATTAAACCCACACTGCAACAGACGGGAAATGACATTGCTAGGACTCACACTTTCAACAGTTGTGTTATTACAGTCATAGTATATGGCTGCAAGGTGTGGAACCTATGGAAAGCTGATGCAGATAGACTCTGCGTTGTTCAACGATCGAAGGAGTGAAGAACATTGAAGATCTTCCTTTGAAACAAAATCTGCAATGTAGAAATCAGACGTCAAACTTCCTTCACTCACTGACAGTGTTATGAAAATACTGATGGGTTGGCCATGTGCTGCACATGCAGGATAACAGATGGACACATAAAGTGACGTCCTGGTCGCCCTACAACTTCAAATGCCCTCATGGGCAACCAAGATTGAGGTTGCAGAGATGGCATGAAGGAGACCCAGAGATATCACCTGATCCAATATCAGAATTATCTGCTTATGATAGTGTACATATCTTCTTGACTGCTCCGGGCAAGCAGTTCTCATTTGGTGATGATTTTTGGCCAGAAAAAATTCAATAAATGTAAGGAATGAATCATTCTTCAGGTTGTGTGGAAAGATGACAATTGTTACCTGTTCTTTTTTTGTGTTGCTCTCCAACATCCCACATTATATAGCAGTACAGGAAGTATGCAGCTCTTGTATATTCTTTGTTTGGTGTTTGTGATGTATCTGCTGTGGAAACCTCAAAACCTTGTTTAAACTAGTAAAGACTATTCTGGGTTTGTTCATCCTGCTGTGATGTCTTTGTCTGCTTCACCGCCTGTTGTAACTGCACTTCTGAGGTATTTAAATGTGTCCATCCTTACTAGGTCTTCATTTCCAATTATAATTGCTGTGGTATTGAATATATTTAATGGCATGACTTCTGTCTTCTTGATATTATTGCTCAGTCCCATTTTTTGGCTATATGTGCTCATACCTTTCATTTTCTCTGAATGTGTTAGTGACTAGTTCACCCAGCTGTAACTGGGCATCTGCTTTCATTTTGAATTGATGAAATTAAGGCAATAAGAATGGAAACTAGACACTTAATCTCATATCACTGAAGATCTAGCATAAAAAAGTCTCCAACACATCATTCCCTTATGACAGTATCTTCTATAGGACTACCATTTTATATTCACAGTCCATGATTTGGAATGTCCTGGAGGGATGACTATTGCATAAGTGGATAAGGGTCATAAGACTTCAGACTCTTCTGTGAATCAACTTACCTGGCCATGCTGGGTATCAAAATAATGAAAGAACTGTTATACTGACTTCCAAAATATCTATTGTGGGGAAAGTAATATGGATAATGTGGAAACCTGAAAATAGTCAATAATATAATCACATATTAGATAATGTGTGTTCTGTTTCTTTCTCACGTTTTTTAAATAAAAGAGTGGTTTTCCTTCAAGTCATATAAGTGAATCTACACTTTCAGTTGCAACATAAAATACATTGGTGAGGCCGGCCTTGAATTTCATGCCTGCTTCCACCAACATGAGAATGGCATTTCCAAAAACTCTAGCTCTTTTTTGGCAGCCATTTAAATAATCCATGACACCAGGGCAAGACGGACATCAGAGTCACTGGCATCATCTCCTGCACCTCAGATGATCAATATTGGTCTGAGCTTGAGAATCGTTTGATGTTTTCTATATGATGCCTTAAACCACATGGTTTGAATACATTCCATATATATGTGTAGACTTCCCTTCACATTCTTCTTTTATGCTCTCTTTTCCCTCCTTCCATTTCCTTTCTCAATCTGGATATATCACTCTCCTGTTATTATTATTTATTCATCCAACATTTCTGTACATTTTTCTTTGCGGTGTCTATATGCAGACAACACCCAAGAAAGCTATATACATGGAAATCACCAGACGGGAGATGCAAAAATCAAATTGACTACATACTTATACAGCGGAGATGAAGCCAGGCATAACATCTACAACACTCCAAGGACTAGACTGCAACACAGAATACCAGATACTCATAGCAGAATACAAAACAAGACTAAAAATAATTACCAAAGGAGTTTTAAAACATTTTAATGTTGATGCAAAACCATACAAATACAGTATTTAAATACAAAACAAATTCGAAATGTTAATGACAGTGCAAAAGGACATGCTAAATGACGAGCTGGCATCATACATGAGAGATGTCTTCATTTAAACAAGACAAGATATGATTTCTAGGAAAGTGTACAAAAAATAAGACTATATCCCTGAAGACACACTGAAACTTATGGAAGAAAGAAGGAAACTGAGGCAAACAGGAGCAAAATGCAACAGTGACAAATACAGAAGCTGCACAAAAGAAATCAGGAGAGATATCAGAAATGACAGGAAGCAATATATTACAAACACATGCAACAAAATAGATGATTTCCAATGGCAGAAGAAGAAAGGTGAAACATTTAAGGAAATCAAAGCATTCAGGTGCATTTTAAACTCACTACAGGCAATAAAAGTAAAAGTCTTGAGAGCCTGTGTTTTTCCTGTGGCAGCTTATGGCTGTGAAGCATGGACGATTACCAAAACTTCTAGACAAAGAATCGAATCCTTCGAGTCAAAATGTTACAGAAAGATCCTCAGAATACCCTGGACAGAGAAAAGAACAAATGTAGACATTCGGCAAGAGTTGAGCATAGAGGAGAACTGGTTTATCAATTCCATTTTGGCTAGAAAATGCAAATACTTTGGGGTCACATCAAGAGACACAACGGTCTTGAGAGGACGGTGATGGAAGGTATGGTGCCAGGCAAAAGAGGAAGGGGTAGACCAAGAAGACGATGGCACCAAGATATCCAGGAGTGCCTGAGTATGACAGTAGCGGAAGCTGGAGTTTTGGCAAGGGAACGAGTTTCTTTCAGACAGACTGTGATGGGAGCGACGTTCTACAAAGGACATGCTACATGAGATTAGACAGGCAATAAACGATAGAAATGATGAGACAATGACAGAAAGCAATAATATTCTAAAAAGATGAAAGGATTACTACAGCAAGAAGTAGGAAGACAATACAAATAATGAAGACAATATAGTAGAGGACAAAGAGAAAGAACCAGAAGTCAAACTGGGCGAGGTACGGACATGTTTTTTTTTTTTTCGTTTGCCTTATTATTTTATTGCCCAAGGTGGTGTACGGTTTTTATTTTGTGCCTGTTGGCCCAGTGCATCCAACATCAGCATGAATTTTATATAAAGGTCTGCTTTCTCCTGCAATTTCTAAGGGTTTGCTTCTCCGGGCAACGGCTGTTGCTGGGATGGGGATCAAACCCAGCACCTTTGGATTGTGAGCCATGTCAGTAAATCCTCAAGCCCACGCCGTCCCCATAGACATAAAGATCTGTTCAGCACAGACTGGTCCAAATGTCCCAAGTGGTTCGCCGGGATCTTTGTGTATGACAAAGACAAGAATTTACCCACAGAGAGCATGTTGTAAGAGGCGACTGTGCAACATTGCATAACACTGGCCATGGTTGGGTGGTTTGTTAAGACTAACATAGATGGTGCCTAACAGGCTGCAGATCTACTTTGTTCTGCTGTTTGAGTCTATTAAGATGGACTCACACATTGGTTAACGACCTTCCAAGAAACTGTTTGCATACTTCTTTTTCTTCATATGCTGTCAGATGTCAACTTGTATTTGTTCAAAGAAAGCAGCTGTCATCCTGAGGCTGTCGACACTGCCATAGAGCTTGTCTAGGGTCGCCACTGGTGATGGGCACATGTGCTTTGTCTGGTCCTCGTATGTTGGGAAATTTTGCAGCAGATGTTCAGCGGTAATTTTTGCATACAGATTCTGCAGACTTCTAAACCTTTATAAAGACGTTAGGTAAGTTAAATCATGGAAAAGATCCATATATATCCCCATACCAAAGAAAGGAAATCTAAAGTTGTGCCCAAACTATTGCACTGGTATGTCAGTATTCAATCAAAACAGCTTATTTATGCATTGGCCAGCGGCTCTGATGCTCTGACTGAGGATGACTATCTTATCAGCAAACCTTAGATTAGTCAGTATTGTTCTGTCTATTTTGATGCTTTTTATCTTTCTAATTTAGTTTTCTAAGGACTTTCTCAAGGGCCACTGTGAAGAGTTTTTGGGAGATTGTATTGCCCTGACAAAAGCTGTATTGTGTTGGTATGTTGATTGGCTGATAAAATAGGGTAATCTCTGCTGAGCATCTCTCATTAAGCACGTATATCAGCTGAGCACTTGTTACTTCAATACCAATATTCTAGGTATAATTATAATTGCAGGCCGGAAAACACAATCACTCGGTGACACACTTCCACTTTACTGCCTGGCCTGACCTAGATGTTCCACAAACTCCCTGGAGCCTAATAGACTTTGAGCAGAGAGTGGCTTCCTATCCCACTAGCAAGCCTATTGTTGTCCACTGCAGGTGGGTTTGTATGTTCGTTTCTCATGAATGTATACCAACATATGTTAATCTGAACTACACAGTATGGATCCACAGTCTGTATGCAGGAAGCCAATATTGGGTAAGAAATAAGATGGGGGGGCTCTAACATTTGGAGCATGTCATAAAAGTAAATCGATAGTGGTTGTGCATGGGGTTTATGTTATAAATGTTAATTTATGGTAGTTTTGCATGGGGTTTATCTAATAAAAGTCAATTTATGGTAGTTTTGCATGGGGTTTATGTCATAAAAGTCAAATTAGGGTGGGTATGCATGAAGTTAATGTTATAAATATCAATGTATGATGGGCATGCATGGGGCTTTTGTCATAAAAGTCAATTCATGGTGGTTGTGTATGGGATTTATGTCATAAAATCATGAGGCTGAATGATTTCATGGCCTGCCAGCTGGCAAGCAGGGTAGCGAATCAAATCTTTAGTAAGGCATATGTAATGTTTCTGTGGTGGGGGGGGGGGGGGGGGGGGGAATAAACAAACATACTAAGCACATGATGTGGCGACATGATGGGCAAAACGGCCTGTAGTCATCAGCCTTTGAAACACCTTGACTACCCAAACAATAGGGAATAAAGTTGTACTGCAGTAACAAAATAAAACAGTATACATGGGGAGGATTGACTGGCTGAGTTGTTTGTATTGTGGTTCTTCTGACAACAAGGATGTGTGTTCAAAACCTCAGTAAGTCATAGGCATTTTTTTAAATCAAATGTTAAATAATAGCCTAGCTTATTCAGATCTCTTGGTGAACTTTAGCAATGGAGACAAATATTGCAGTTACAGTAGTAGGGCATGGGGTATGTGTCATAAAAGTTAAATATGGAGTGTTTTACATGAGGTTAATGTCCTTAGCATGTACAACACAAAAAAGAGCGACAAAACCCATAGTGGGATTTCAGAATTACAGTTATTAGGAAAGACTCAGAAACACCAGTCTATAGTATCTAAAAAAGATAAGAATTCAAGGTGACTTAATACAGGCTTATAAGATAATTAATGAACAGGATAAATTATACAATAACAAGTTTTTAAAAATATAACCACCTACAAAAACAGGAGGGCTCAGCCTAAAATTAACTTTAGAAAGATCCAGATTAGATATTTTTAGTCAGAGAGTGGTGAATGCTTGGAATGCATTGTTACATGAAGTAGTGGAGGCAAAAATAATTAATGTGTTCAAGAATAGATTTGATGCGCATAGTTTTTAGAGCAATGAAAACTAAATGTAACTGGTTGTATACAGACTCAGCAGAGTCTTCTAAGCCAGAATAAATACGTTAAGTTAGTTACGTTAATGCTACAGAAACCATCTTTGATTGAACCTTTCATCAGAAAATGTGGTCTTGTTCTCTTATTGAGGTGTGTAAAAGAAGCAATATGAAGACATTGATGACATAGTAGTAACAGATGAAAAAAACAACAAATTTATACGCTGTTATCTCCAGCATGCCTTTTAGACCCATGGGCATTAACTAAAAACTAAATCATGTCCTGATTTTTATCTCTCTACAATAACGAGCATGAGACAAAGGGATTGTGAGCTTGGTTTACTTACCTTACCTTACTTAACTTATCGTCTTTATATTGGTTTAAAAGACTCTGCAGAGTCTGTATACAACCAGTTTCATTTACATTTCCTTGATCTAAAAACTATGCTCATCTAATATATTCTTTAATGCATTAATTGAACAAGCCTTCATTATTCCCTGTAGCAATGCAATCCAAGTATACACCACTCTGACTAAAAAAAATATTTTCTAATATATAATCTCGACCTTTCTTTAATTAATTTGTAGCTGTGCCCTCTTGTTCTTGTAAGTGGTTGTATTTTTTAAAAACTTGTTATAGTCTAATTTGTCCTTACCGTTGATTATCTGATTAAATCACCTCTAACTCTTCTTTTATCTAAACACTGTAGGATAACTTTTTATGTTTTTGTATGTTTACAAATTCAATATGCCAGGTTCAAATTAGGTCATGTTTGGTTTGACAGAATGGGCATGTCTTGGATCTTTTCTTCATAATATGACTACTTCTCCTAGTCAACCTATCTGTAAATGAGTCACTGACAAAGTCAGGGAAGAATGGAGTTGCCACAAGAACCTTAGAGTTCTGTTTTTGATATTATCAACAATGAAAGTGATTGAACACACAGAAAGGCACCAAGGTGTAATGAAGTTGGTTCTATGAGCCATTTTCCATTTGTCTCTCTGTAATGCTTCTTATGTTCATTGTTTATATATCTGAGAAAGGGGAATAACATTTCCTGATCCTATGCCAAAACACTTTATGTGCTTCTGTGGATGTGATTTCTGTAGCATTTTGTTTGACCTGGTGGTATTGCTGGCCCCAGATTCATACAGACATTAACACAGAAATAGCTTAACCCTATCGTAGCTTTATTTGCCGAATTAAAGTATATACGGTTTTCCCATAGAAAAATGTGTGCATTTTTAGCATTAATTTTTCAGGACAATTGCATCATTTTTTTTCATTACGTTATCTATTTTTCATTCACAGATTGAAACACATCTGTAAACAATTAAATATTACAACAAACTGTATATTTTTGGAACTTCATATAATATTTGTATTTAGGTAATGTGAGGAAATTGTGTATTTCTGCATATACCCAGAAAAGAAACAATGTTTCAAAAATTATTTGATGCTATCATTTGAATATAGAAAAATCATTGTACACCAAATTAAAATTGAAAAAAACTCAGAAAACAATGACATAAGAATTGAATGGATGCTTAAAAATGAATATAAATGAACTGAAATAAAAACTAAGAAATGGATCAAAATGTGGTAGATAATTTTACATTTCCCTGCCATTTTCACAGTGCTGGTGTAGGCCGAACAGGAACTTTTATTGCTCTGCGGAATGCCATAAAGCAAGCTGAGGACAAAGGATATTTGGACATCTTCACAACAGTTCAAAAGCTTCGATATGACAGGGTTAATATGGTGCAGACTGCTGTAAGTTCTTTGATGTATGTGTGGCATCAATAGCAGAAGTTGTGTTTTGTCAGATAATTGAAAGAAGTGTTTGTATTTTGTGTCTCTCTTACTAGTACATTTAGTGTACTTATTATGAGCCTTATATCCCTATCTTGAATCACATAGTCTCTTAATTAGGAGGGAAGAATCAAACCCCGACCCTCTACTGTGCATGTTGTTAATGGTGTCTAGCAGTGGTTGTATTGAGACTGGCTGCATCATCACGTAAAATAAGTGCTACCCAAGCAGAATTATATATATGCTTTTGCACAGTCTTCCTGCAAGGTCTATAGATGCAGTGGTTCCCCCATAGTTTGTAATGGAGTGAAAAAAGGAATTATCAGTGTAAACCTTGTATGGCTTGGCTTCGTTCGTTCTCAATTTTCCGCTACCAAACCTTGAAAGGGCTTAAGTAGCCAAATGTAGTCCAGAGAATTGAATGCGTTGTGTCATAGTTTACAGCTTGACTGTGATATTTGCACCTTTCGGTCCAACACATCCGACTTCGGCAGGCATTGTTTGAGTACCGGGTTAGCATTCCCTCTTCGATCCCTTCTTCTGAGCCAGTCTACCCTGCTGCAGCCTGTTATCCAGGATCACCGCGTGGAGGTGTAGAAGGGTCTTGGCAGCTCTGGTTTGCTGGCCCTGACGCTAGCAGTCAGCTATGGGTCGCTGACCACTGCAGCTCATGCGCTGCTCAGCATCTTGATCCCAAACCTTGTATGACAGGTCTTTGTGAAATTAATTTTAACATAAATATGTTGTTGGGTCACTAAAATGCAATGATGTGATCAATGCCCATGTGTCAGCCTTTGTGTGAAAATCAACAAATGTGAAGGGTCTTACAGTTAGATAGTCAGGCACATCATAGTTTACAAATGGTTGTGCATGTTGTTGTGATTAACTCTGCAATGTTACTAAAGGCTTATTTCTGATTGTATACTAGATGTCAGACACAAACTGAAAACATTTTAAGGCAGTCACATAGAGGTTGGATTACCCATCAGTTTTACACCTGTCCACTACTTATTGGATGCTCCTTAACGATTCGGGCAGTTACCAGGTTTAATTGTTGTCATGCTCCCGCTAACCCAGTTGTAAATAGGTACATGGGCTACTGTTTGGGAAAGAAAGACGATAATTATAGGAAACTGATCCCCTAACCTCATAAAGAACTGAAGCCTAGACCAAGAAAGCCTCTAACACTTCATCCCTACAAGATGTGTCTGCTATTGGACTACCTTTACTCCTGTGATTGATATGACAATATTTGTCACTAATATGCACTATTTGTGTTCAGTTTTACTGCAGTCTACAACACATTAGACCTGTGTAAAGGAAGTTTACAGTATCTCCCATGAGATGGGAATGTGCAAAAAGAAAGTTAGAATGTAACATTTTACTAAATGGCTGTTGGAAATTGACAATTTCAGCTTTGCAACCTATTTCATCATTACAGACACAGTATGAGTTCCTGCACAGAGCAGCTCAAGTAGCCATGTTGTGTCTAGGCACAACTCTGACATCAAGTGGAATGCAAGACAGGATTGATTACCTGGAGAAGTCATCAGATTCTGGACTAACTAACATAGAGAACGAATTCAAGGTAATATCTTGTTTTGACTTTGCTACTTAATAAAGACAGTGATTCTCAACTTGTACATTAGAAATTAAGGTTAATATGTTCAGCACAAGAGTGACAATTTCTATGAAGTAGAGCAGTCAGTAGCACTGTTGTGCTTATTGCAGTGCCTCAAATTCTAGGTCCACCTTAAAGTGCTACGTCTGGTGTATGACTGTCAGAAGCTACAGATAGTATTGCCCATCCCTTGGTAATAGTTTCAACCATATGGTCAAACTATGCTGTGCTCCATTATAAGGAGTTGTTCTCAAGAAGGAGAGGCTCAATAGTCCAATAAGATAGTTTTCCTAGCAAAGACAACTTTGATAACAAACAACTGCTGCCTTGCAGGTAGGCTGGTGACAGCCAAAGGCTAGGAAAGCAGTCCCAAACAAATTCATGCTGAAGATGAAAACACTGGGCCTCTGGAACGTTCTGTTGCAAGGCAACCCTCCTCATAGACAGCCCCAGACATGAGTTTGTTGGACCCATTTATATAGCTTCTGATGACAAATCAGGAAGCAGTGTCGAATCCAAAAAAGATTGTACTGTTCTTGTTTGTCTCCCCATTAAGCAAAGAACAACTAGAAAATATGTGCCAAAACACTCCCTGTGCTCCTGGGATGGTTGTTTATGTAGTCCTTAGTTTTATAAAATGAGGTTGCTAGCATCAAATACAAATTCCTTTAGTAGTTCTTTACAGAAGGCATATTCTTTACTGATATGCATTCACTTGTGTGAGATGATACAGTGGAGATATTCTTGAAGGACATGTATTCATATGGATGGAATGATACAGAAGACATATTTCTTACTGACATGGACAAAATGATACAGTGGACATGTTCCTTACTGATATTTAATCACATGAGTGAGATGATACAAAAGGGATATTTTTGTCTAATATGTAGTCAAGTGGGTGAGAAAATATAAAATAAGCAAATTAAACCAATCTAGAAGTGTAGTTCAGCTTGGTCTCAAATCTTCCAACAGCTGGGTGTGGTATAGAAGATGAGCTCTCATGTTATGTCATATTATAGTATGTTGTATTGTTATGTTATTATATTATGGAGAAACAACATCATTTTATTGTGGATATTTCGTTTCTGCCAGGTCATGGCATAAGGTGTGGATGTTGATGGACACAAAATAAAAACTTACCCTACGCAGTTCATAGGGAATGCAGGGGCAAGCAACCTTTACTTCTCAATAGATGAATGCCACACTTCACCTCATAGAAAACCTAACAATTGGAATTATACTCAACAATTATCATTTCTTTAATTGTTAATTATGTTTCACAAACGCAACTTTAGAACAAAGTTAGCGTTCAACTTGCAACCAGCATGCTGGAGGCAACCCAGCTGTAGATGGGTACTTGATATATAGTTAGAGAAGGAAAAGACAGTGAGGAAGGGAACTGATCATCTCATACAGCCTGAGGCTTGGTATACTGAAGTCTCTAACACTTCATTCCTGCTGAAGGACTCCCTTAAACTTTTTTTAAATGTATTTTGTGCATCTCTGATTACTGTCATTTTCACTCTGGGACTAAAAAAGTTAGTGGCCTTTTGAATACAGAAAGTTCATGGTAGTTCCATTTCAGAAATTCCTGTTGAAGATGAAGTGCTAGAGACTTCATTGAATGAGGTTCGAGATTTAGGGATGTGAGCTGACCATCATGGTTCCCTTTCTTACTGATTGTCTACCTCAGTCAGTATTGCTGTATGGGAAATTTGCTCTGCCAGTAAAAAAAACTGTTGTATTTACAGTTAGGGGAGGAGAAGTAGCATATTACATAGTGGCATGGCTAATAAACCAAATTTGCATGTGTTTGGATTTGTGAACCAACAAGGTCATACCCCTATGTGAAGGGAACTCATTAAAAAAGGTGTGCTGAAGTCAGATACACTAGGCCATAAGGCTTAAAACACAATGCAATGCAATCCACATTAGAAAACAGGTGAACAGGAAAAAACATAATTTACTTAAACAATCATCATCATCATTGTCATAACTCATGTCATTGATGATCAAGTCACACATTTTCAATTGATGATGAAGGCCCACACAACTATGAATTCTTTCAGCATTTCAGATGCTGTCATACTACCCCTGATCATTTATCTTTGTCACTCTAAGCCTCTCCAGCCTTAACTTTCTATCACCTTTACAAACTAGGTCACCTTAATACTATGTTTATCTCATTTCAACAAAATATGTACCTTTTTTTATCATTAGATCATCTGCACCCTGAAGACTGGTGGCGATAATGACAATGATGAGGACAAATCTGCA
This sequence comes from Ariolimax columbianus, assembly GCA_036924085.1. NCBI lineage: Eukaryota > Metazoa > Mollusca > Gastropoda > Stylommatophora > Arionidae > Ariolimax > Ariolimax columbianus. The sequence goes on along the minus strand of JAVGWX010000004.1, from coordinate 92,711,472 downwards.
GATGATGCCTCGAATGTGTATGAGAACAGCCAAAATATAGCCAACATGCATAAGAATCGGCTGCACAACATTATACCCAGTGAGTGAATGATTATTTTGTAGTCTTTGTTGGGATCCACCACTAGTAAATTCAGTTTATTGTTTGTGTGCTTTAGATGATAGAAAATATGTAAATAAAGCAGTGGTCAGCCTGAGACACCTGCCTTCTCTATAGAGTATAGTCTAAGAATGGTACTGGTGATGGCCATTTGGGCTATCTCTGTTCTCATTTGGCACATTTGTAGGAGATATTCAGTGGTCAAAAGATGTTCTGTGGTCATTTCAAAGAATAACTAACAAATTGTCCCTCTATCTTTATCTGTAATCTCTTGGCTCCTTAATGAGTTATACTGTTATCAGGCTGATATAACTTTCCAAATTCCTAAGCCAGTATGACTACCTCTTTAATGTCATATATATTGTAATGAGATGTGATCCATTATAGCACAACTCATTTGAACCGGTGATAAAGTTTATAAAGTATTACCCTCAGTTAATTTTGGTTTGCATTTCTCTGTTCCTTGGTTGAATACAGACTCTGTAGAGCATTCTAAACCAGTATAATGTAGTTAAGTTAAGAGTACTACCTGTCTCTATGTCATTCTGTCTGCTATTTCAACTTCTGCTGGAGTTTTCAAGGCCTCACCCTCTGTCTTAACTTAACATTTTTATACTGGTTTAGAAGACTATGCTGAGTCTGAAAACAACCAATTTCATTTACATTTCCTTGATTTAAAAGCTATGTGCATCCAATCTATTCTCAAATGCATTAATTGTCCTTGCCTTCACTACTTCCTGTGGCAATGCATTCCAAGCATTCACAACTCTCTAACTAAAAAAATATTTCCTTATTATTTTTTCTCTGAAGTTTTTTGAGAATGTTCCTGTTGTCACTGGCAGATGTCTGTGTGCCACTTGTTGTAAATACAGTTTTGAAAGGTTGTAACATTCATTAATCCAGTAAATTTAACAAATTAATCTAGGAAATTCAATTAATTAATCTAATAATTTAAAATAATTAATCTTTCTCATTAATTTAACTCACTAATTTAGTAATTTCAATGCATTAATCTAGTCATTTCAATTCATCTAGTCAATTCTTCTTCTTCGTTCGTTCTCAATCTCCCGCTACCAAACCCTGAAAGGGCTTATGTAGCAGAATGTAGTCCAGAGAACGGAATGAGTTGTGTCGTAGTTTACAGCTTGGCTGCAATATTTGCACCTTTCGGTCCAACACATCCGACTTCAGCAAGCATTTTTTCAGTACCGGGTTAGCATTCCCTCTTCGATCCCTTCTCCTTAGCCAGTCTGCCCTGATGCAGCCCGTTATCCAGGATCCCTGCGTGGAGGTGTAGAAGGGTCTTGGCAGTTCTGGTTCGCTGGCCCTGACGCTAGCAGTCAGCTATGAGTCGCTGACCACTGCAGCTCTTGCGCTGCTCAGCGTCTTGATCCCATCTAGTCAATTCAACAATGTGGAAAATGACACACATTTATTATGAAGGAGGTCTTCACCTTTTGTAGTGGTTGTTGTTTAATGTCCACAATGAGTAAGTTTACTCTTTTGCGCACCTTGAAAAGGACGTTAAGTTGAGGTTATAGTAGCTTTCCTCACATTACGAGCATGCTGATGAAGGTGGACCACGGTCTTCAAGTGTGTTGTGCGATGCTGGCTTCATCTGTGTGGCGCTCACTACTATGGGGATCACATCAACCTACATCTCGTCAGCCAGGCTCGCTTGAAAACAGCCTGTTTCCAGGGAACGCTACCTGGAAGAGAGATTAGGGTCTTGGCCAGTGTATTGTACCTGACCCTGACGTGTCATCCTGGTCAGTACATTGCAACTAGACTAGTGTCTCAGTTCCCCTTCTGTTGTGGTTAATTCATACCAATAAAAAACTGTTTGAGTTGAATGATACTTAAATACAATTAATGTACTGCATATGTATTTTGGTTTCAAATGATAACTAGAGCAAAACAATTCTGCATCTGAAGATAAGCATTAAAGAATGAAAATATAATCCTCATGCATCAAGTACATGCATATAAAACCATTTATAATTTAAATAAAACTCTTATATAAGCATAGACGTCTAAGGCTTGCCCGGGAATTGATGCGTTTTTTCACTTTCTTTCAGTGTATGATCGTATACAAACTTGTATCAGGTTTTTTATCTAAAAAGGTGTTATAAATTACAAATTATTAAGAATGCATCCATTCATGGCATTCATCTTTTTGCTCCAATGTGAAACATAGTCCACTACTGCAGCTGGCCTCTTTGAAAGGAAGCCTGTTTCCAAGCATTTGCAGCCATTCACATTTTTGCTGCATTGTGAAGTAAAGGTTTTAAGTGCAGATTATCCTTTTACAAGAAGTCTGTATTCAAGCTTTTACAGCATTTGATTATAATTGCAATGCTTTTTTACATGATGAGGTTTCTAGCCCCAAGCACAACCCTCATTAGTCAGCTTTTATGACATGCTCAGACGATAAGAGTGGTCCTTTTATCTCCTTCCCTGGTAACACTCATTCATTGGGGTCTATTAAAATAGTAGACCAAATCACTTACTTCAAAATGTGTTTTCGTGTAATCTGTTGCTCATAGTTGAGTAATGCGATGAACTTAGGCCGTCTATCATGCGCCAAGTACTTTGCATCGATTGTTGTGAGACGAGTCGTTGCATAATCATTCAAATGTTATCTATCCACCTACCTACCTTGTGGTCATATTCTTTCCTTGTAGCCAGATCTACTAGCATTATAATTCACCAGTGGAAGTTTGATGAGGGTGCATTGTCATGAGATGACCGAACCAACCCATTTTTATATGGAGATGTGCTCTGCGCAAGACATAGTGCCAACCATATTTTGAATGTCCTTGTTTTGCAGTCTGTCTCTCCTGGTAACATTGATGACTCTCCTAAAACACTTCATTTTGTATGTCAAAATTCTGCTATAATACACCTTGGACTGGGACCATAATTAGCACTGGTATCACAGAGTCAGCATAAAAATACTGTTTATCAGCTGTTGCTTTGTTGTCAAACTAATGCTCGGATGCCTAAGCAGTAGTGACAGCATATAAGTCACAGCAGATGCTTTCTGATTTCACTGTCGAGTCTAACGTGTGCAGAAAAATTATAGCCCAAAAACCTGAACTCATGGACCTGTTGAAGAGCATTACCATTTAAACATGTTGAGTCGCCCAGGTGTTCTGTTGATTCTCATAGTTTCCTGTCTTTGTCTCATCAATTCTTATGTTGTATCTGGCACAGGTTGTCACAAACACGTTCATGTAATTTTTTCCCTTTATTGTCCATCATTGTACATGACACTAATATCTGCAAAGAGCAATTCGTATACTGAATTCCGTTCTGCTTCTGCTGTCTCAATTTGACTGGCATCAACTGTGATTTTGTCCATAAAGATGTTGAACAGTTTCAAATAATAAATGAAAATAATCAGGGCATCTCATTAGCATAGTTGTAGTGCACTTGTTTTTTATAGCAAAAGTTCTGTGGTTCAACTACAGTCAAATGAGCTGTAAATGGGTACCTGACTTACTGTTAAGGAAAGACAGGCAGTGACGTAGGAAACAGGTCACCCTACCTCATAAACAAGATATTGCCTCATACAATGAAGTATCTAACACTTCATCCCTGACAATAGTGTCTTCTATGGGACTACCTTTACCTTATAACACAATAAACCTGGCAGGCATGTTGTATCAAAAAACTAGGGACGGTTACGTATGTAGATGGCTACCCTATCCTGTTGAAACTATAAGCCACTAAAAAACAGATAAGAAGACCTCTACATTCTATGAATACATGCAACTAAGTCAAGTCATCTTGACCTGAATTCTTGAGATGTACTGAAAACCAGAAAATACATAATTTAGGAAGTTTTAATTTTATGTATGTGACACATGAGAGTGGATAGTTCTAATTTGACTGCTTCTTCCTCAGAGGCACTGTATACACCAGTTTTACAGTGTGAGACGGACTATTTGGGAGATTACATCAATGCTGTATTTATTCCAGTAAGCTCAAATTCAACCTTTTTTTGAAGTTAGTATGCATTATTTAGGTTGCAAATCAAGATATTTGATCCTATTTTGAAGTGCATTTAAAAGTAAAATATATCTTATCTCGTCTTGACTTTCCTTAACCCTAAAAGGTCTCACAACTGCTTACTCAGCATGTGAGTGATGTGTCTTGGGCATGTTTCTAACTGGGCATGGCCAAACACTCTCCTTGTGAAGTGATCATGTATTTGTGTTTAGTCTTTTTTGTTTTTGCCTTCCTCCCACCCTCCCTCTAGGTTGTTTTCTTTGAGTGTGCTAAGTGCTGGTTTTACATAAGATTCCAAGGCCTGAGAGTTTGTCTAAAACCTCCAGTGATAGAGAATGGTAGGAATGAGTTGTTATCCTGAATGCATTGATGGTGTCCCTATATATTTGGCTGTGCTAGGATGACCTGTAGGGTGTCTGACACTGTTGTTGAGCAGGGGGTTGGGTGCTAGTTTTGACCTCCTTTACTTGGCAGCATGCGGTGTCTCAGACTATGTTGTGACCAGTGTTCACTGGGCATTTTTCTATGCATCTATCCCAGTCTTCACAATGACTACCAAAACATTTCACAATTGTTGAATTTCTGTGTCCAAACGTATAGTTTCTTCCAGTGAATATGACCTTGAGTGTAGGCCATCACTTGTTTAAGTTTAAATTCATTTACTCTCGTTTTATCACTTGCATGCATTGTCGCATTGTTAGCTTGGTAGGCTATGACCAATGTTCACTAGTAGTTTTCAATGTATCTATCACAGTATTTAAAATGACTAACGAAAACACCTAATAATTATTGAATAATATACATCCGTGCAAAATGTCTTCTAGAGAAAATGGCCACGAGTGTTGGCTATAGCTGGTGTAAGTTTAAAGGGCTAGACCACCGCCAAAGAAAACAACCATCAGGGCCACATGTATCTGCAGCCTTCTAGGCATGTTCAAACTAATCACCATATATATATATATATACATACATTTATATATGTATGTATGTATCATCTTTGTTCTGTTGACTGCATTTAAATGATGCAGCTCAGATATAAAGAGTAGAATATTCCAGATAGGCACAGCTTTTCAGACAAAGGTGTCCAATGCAATACATTTTTCTCATAACACAAAGTGTTACATGGGCAAATCCTAAACTGTGGATGTAGGTCTTGGAAATATACAATCAAAAACCATCTCTTGAAACCACATACATTCGTTTTTTTAAGATTATTGTCAAGAATTGACATAATAAAACAACTATAAAAAATATATAGAAGATAACAAAGGGAGATAATAAACATCCCTAGGTCGGAAAGTTGCAGATATATACGATCCTTTACGTCAGTCAGCTTGGTCTTTGAAGAAGAAATTTAATATAACAATAATGGTTTAAAAAAGAAATGCTGCCATTATGTAATGGTCTGAAGCAATACTTATTTACTTTGCATGTCCAAGCACCATGTCATATACCGTTCATCTAGTGTTCAGTGACTTGAATTATGTCATTCGACTTCAACATGTCGCTCTCCTCACATGTATCCAGGAAGAGAAGAGAAGAGGTAACTCTGGGGAAGATGACTCGATACCTCTCCCATTCTCTCTCTTCTTACCTCACTCTGTTTCATTTGACTCTATCCCACAGTCACACTCTTGCACAACTTTCACACGCGCCCTCACGGTGAGGCCCTTCCATTGCACTTTGGTTGGGCTAGCTTCTGAGGGCGCACAAACCTAGCATAGGTACATACAGACGCACACATGCATCCAAGCACTGGTTTATGCGTCTTAATATCGCCCAAATTAACTACGGTCTGGGGTGGAATAGGCGTGCCTCCGCCAGTAGAAACTAGTGAGGCAAACACGTAAAATAAAAAAAACAAACATGTATCCAGAAGGTTAGGACAAATCATAAAATGACCTGGAACTTGTACCACATGGCAGTCTCATGTATCATGTGTTGCCAACCAACATACCCCATTTCCTCAGGCTGATTCATTGTTTTACACCAGTTCGAAGTCTATTTATTGTCTTCCAAAGTGAGTAGGGTAAGTTAGGTCCAGGGGCAGGTTCCTCCTGGAGCTTGATTCCTGGGTCCTGAACCATTTTATGCCATAACTCAGTGCAACGACTTTCAGTGCTTGACTGTATGAGCTTTGTTAATTTAAGGAAACAATGCCTGGATTTGAGTCTTGTGATCTGCTCCCGATGTCCAAACATTAGGTGTATAGGGTCATTTTACTTTCTCTCTCGTTCAATTTCAGCAGTTGCGCTTTTTCTGATGGTAGGTAGAGCTTTGCCAACTATAGGGTTTATTTTTGCAGTGGTGGTGGGTTTTAGGCATCCTGACACTATCCTGCCTGCCTTTTTTTATTGTTATATCAACGAGTTTTGGCGTGGACAATAGAAACTATTTACAAATAGTTGATTTCATAATAATGTGAATGTTAATGTCAGCTGTATGATAACAGAGAATTTATAGTTTGATATTGTCATAAGCTGAACTATAATATAAACAAGCAAACAATGCTTCGGACACAAACTACATTCATAACAATTTTAACTTTTTTATGCCTGTAATCCCAATTTAAACAGAACTTCAAGAAACAAAATCAACATTTCCTGACACAGCTACCACTTCCAACAACTATCATAGACTTCTGGCGTCTGGTCATCCAGTACAAGGTGTCCCTGATTGTGTCATTTGAGGATGATCTGAAGGCTACTGATCCGGTAAGGGTTGTATATTAATGGGGTTCAAGTTCTTAGTTATGCACCGAAACATTGTTTCTGGATCTAAATTGAAATTTTTAGAAAACACAATTAAAGAAAATGTTTATACAAATCCACGCTATTTAGGTTGGAATACTGTCTCAATTCTATGATTTCTAATTTAGGAAGAAAGAATATAAATATGTCACCTTACTTGTATAACCCAACTAGAAACATGTTACCTTACTTGTATTTCACAAGATACATGTTACCTTACTGCATATCATAACTAAAAACATGTTACCGTACTTTTTATATCATAACTAGAAACATGTCATTTTAGAGATAGTCACTCTCCTTCTTCCACGAAGTGTAGTGATAGTCATTCTTCTGCTACCATGTGGTGTAGAGGCCTTCTCTTCCTGACTTAGTCACTCCTCTTCTATCATGGGGTGTAGAGGCCTTCCCTTCTTGACTTAGTCACTCCTTTCTATCATGGGGTGTAGAGTCCTTCTCTCTTTGACTTAGTCACTCCTCTTCTACCATTGGGAGCATAGGGGCAGTCACTCCTCTTCTAGGGAATGGCGTGGGCTAGTGGTTAAGTGATACAGCACACAATCTGATGGTGCTGGGTTTGCTCTCCAATCACAGCACCATCCATTAATGAAAGCACACCCTTAGAAAATTGCAGAAGGAAACAGACCCTTACATAAAATGCATGCCGAAATTGGAAGCATTGAGCCGACAGGCGCAAAATAAAAACATATGCAATGCGCACCGCCTTGGGGAATAGAGAATATAAGGCAAACGCAAACAAACAACAATGAACCTGTGCAAGGCATTCAATAAGGTTCACTGGAAAGGGCTCTGGAAATGCCTCGAAGGAAACATCATCTCAGCACATTAGATCTGCGCTACACATAGTTTTTATACGATCTACATAAAGAAAAGATAGGGTGACATTAAATTTCATTCTACTCATGGATAATGTAATCAAAGCTTGTAAGGGGAAGACCAAAAAGCAACCTGCCACTCCGTCTTTTTCAGGGCACACAACAGTGTAAACCAACTGATTGTGGGCATTTGAAACAACAACAAAATTATTCAATTATGTAAAACATAATTTTTTATCCATTACCATTTATCCCATCATGAATATTTATTAATCTGATATTACCATTTGTATTGGTCCTGACAAAGATCTCTTGATCATAACATATGCTGTTGTTTTTGTGTGTCCATTTAAAACTAATCATTCGTTTACACTTGGTTTTCAGTTTTCGTGCAGTCACTCAGATTTTTATCAGTAAAAAATTAACATGATATGATAAATGTTTCACAGACAGTTGGAGAGTACCTCCCATCATTTGATAATCATGCAGTCACATATTCAATGTTTGAGATTGAATCTCAGATCATCTCTGCAAGCAGGATATGGCAGCAGAGAAAAGTTACAATCACTGCTGAAACAGAATACAGAAATACCAAACTTGCAACATCAGCTGCTGTAAGTTTTCTTTAATCCCCATTTTTTTCAAAGAACCGTATTTTTTAAAAAATAGACAGGTTTGAAATATAAAGTGACTTGTTTTAAGGTTGTATGTTTTAAATATCAAAGGACTTATTTTGAGGATTATGGTTTTAAATATAAAGGAAGATGTTTTTAGAATATATGTTTCAAATTTAAAGGAAGTTTTTTAAAGGATATTTGTTTTACATGTAAAGTGAGTTGTTTTAAGGATATATGTTTCAAATGTAAAGGAAATAATTGTTTTAACAAATAAATGTTAAATGAGATTTACTATAATTTATTTATAAATTAACAGATACAATTCAAATGTATAATGAGTATCCTTTTCTTTCCTTTCCATTTTAATATTTACTAATCTATTTGCATTACATGGACAAAATTGATGAACTACATAAATAATTTATAATTGGCAATAAAAAATAGTGGCACAAATGTATGATCATTAATTATGCACAAGTTTTCTTTTTTTTACTCCCCCTAATCTTTCTTCTTGTATCATAAAAAATATCATATATTAATTATATGTGCGTTTATAGCACTGAAAATAAACATTTAAGACAGGTGAAATATCCTGATCAAGACTCCCTCACCTCTCTTTCACATTATACTTCTGGAAATAGTATCCCAGCAGTCTGGCCAATGATTTGGAGGTTGACACTGTGATCTTCATAGTGGTGAGCTTACTGTGAAACCTTGCATTGCACTACAACCAGGAGGACTCAGGTCCTTCTTCTCAAATGCGTTTTGATATGTAGAAAGAGCCACTATGACCTGCCATAAAAAAACACATCATGAAGAGTTTAGTGGTTTGCAACAACAGTTACTGCATATGTTTATATGCCTGCACACACATTAAACACGTACATTACATAAATACATTACATACATACACACATGCACCTATGCACACACTCATATACATACATTCATATATACAATACTAATAATAATAAGACAGACCTGTTACAAGAGATTCTGAATTGCATGATCTCCCAGTAGAAATGGTTCTTTCATGGCAGAAGTACCTCTTCTTCTATTCTTATTTTTACCCTGAGACAAAAAACTGTTTTATTTAATAATTTTATTCATCCTTTTTCTCTAGTGCATTCCATCTATTCTCTTTTTTTCATTCAAAATTATCTTTATTCAAAGTCGCTACAGTTTGTACAGTTCACTTTTTGTCTGTCTCCACTTGTTATATTACATTATGATTGTTTCCCTCTCGCTCTTTCTATGTCCTTCCATTTGTCTTCCATTGTCATTAAATTAATGGTGTGTACTTTAATAACAGCTAAAGGAAGAACTTCTTGTGACGCATCTAAAGTGCTTAACAACAAAATCTGACCCAGAAAATCTTCTGGCTCTCATTGCACAAATTAGGTCACTCAACCCAGGTGGTGAAGGCAGAATAATATATATGTGCAGGTAATGTTATCATTTTTATAGAAAATTGGACATTGTTCATAGGACAGAAAAGAAATACAAATGAGGAATTACTGAAAACGTTGGAGATGGGGTGGGAACTGCTGTCAGAAATTATGGTTAGACAGCTGAGATATTTTGGCCATAAAACATTGAAGAGTATTAGAGGGTAAGGTGGTATACAGATGTATAAGAGGCAGACAATGATACAGGTCATCAGATTTTTCTTTCTGTTGGTGTTTAATGCCCACAATGAGTGTTTACTCATTTGTACGTCATGAAAAAGGCATAAAGTGGCAAGTTGTAGTAACTTTCCTCACACCCTGAATGTGCTGGTGAAGATTCTCTAAGCTGTTGGGATATACTTAGCTGTATCTGTGTCACGCTCACTATTATGAGGATCCACATCTTGTCAGCCAGATTGCCTTGAAAACAGCCTATTTCCAGGAAACACTACATGGAAGAGAGATTGGGGTCTTGGTCAGTATATTGTGCCTGACCCTGACATGACATCCTGGTCAGTATATTGTGTCTGACAGGGCTAGCGTCTCAGTTCCCCCAGAACAAGAGATACCAGAGTATGCTGAAAATCTATTGTACCTGATATTTACTGAATGTTATCACTAATGTGGTGAGATGGAATCTATTGTTTGGTAATGGTTATGGAAACGTAAACTAACTGCCACAGATTATAGTATGGACCTCCCCAGTGTTGCTGGGATCCTACAGAAGAGTAAAGAGTAGTACCACTGTAACTTCTCAGGCATGTAGTAAGAGATCACTAAGGAAGACTGGGTCTGGGACTGATTACCCCATCCTGTAGGAACTTTATGCCATAAAACTTCAATAGATATGGGCAGGTCAACATTTGATGACTTGGCATGTATTTGTTGAAGACCACAAGGAGCTGAAAAGGTTATGATTAATGTATTCATAATTTGGATATTTACTTGTCATCATGTGTTACTGGGGCCTGAAATGGGAGCAAAAAATGGTAAAACTAACATGCCAAGCATATTGTAGGAGGTGACTAAGGAGAGTTAGGCATGACTTTATTGTCTCTTTGTAATCACTATAATAATACTCCTGAAAGTCAATGTTCTGATTTTCTTACAAATATATTAGCAGTTCTTACAGTTCACCTTTATAATGTTCCCAAAAACTGAATATAATACTTTTCTTACAAATCAATGTAAAAATGTTAATGAAACTCAATCACAGAATTGATGAACGAACAATACAATGTGCAAAAAGTTCTGCAGGAACATGATCACCTTAGCCATGAAGTATGATGTATGACACATGAAGAACGATACCAAGGATGTTGAATGTATCATATATACAGATGGATGTGTGCTGCGCTGTAAGAAAGCCAGTTGGTGTGTCTCTACTAGAGTGAGAGGCAGGACCGTTACTGGTGAAAATGGTGCCTACATGACAAGAACTTCCAGTAAGAATGGAAATCGAGGCTATGACTTCAACTCTGAGATGGCTATCTAGAATCTATTTTAAGAGTGTTGTAATTATATCTAAATTTTTGGGCACGGCGTGGGTTAGTGGTAAGGTGACACGGCTCACAACTCAATGGTGCTGGGTCCGATCCCCATCACAGCACCGGCCGTTACCCTGAGGAAGCAAACCCTTAGAAAATGCAGGAGGAAGCAGACCCTTACATAAAATGCATGCCGAAGTTGGATGCACTGGGCCCACAGATGTAAAATAAAAACCGCAGTGCAGCGCACACTGCCTTGGGGATTAGAAAAATAAGGCGAACACCAAACAACATTTTTTATAAAAATATATAACTTTCAATCCTTGCCTCTTAAGGTACAGAAGGTTTGGCTATGGCATGAGTTGATAGTGACATAACGGCAAAGAGCCATTGTAAATCTACAGTTCTGGTCTTACTGGGGTTTGCAAGAATAAAAGAGCTGACATCCTGGCCTTAAGTGCACAGGTAGTGAGGTCATTGGCAATGGACAGAGGTGACACTTTGATTTTTATCATTAACCATCTCTTTTATGAAGACTCTGCAATCGATGAACCGGCAATGCACGGATTGTAAAGCTTTGAAATCATATGTGGGTCCAGCAGACAGGGTTGCCTGGCAGAACAAAGCAAGAGTCCATACAACCAATGAGAAACAGGATCCATCAGTATCTACACTTTTCACCATTTACTAAGAGGGACTGAACACTTATGTGTCTGCTTTTTACATCACTCTAATAATGGTCCATAAATTTATTTGAAAAATGTTTCCATCATTTCCAGGAATGGTGCTGACTACAGTGGTCTGATGTGTGTCTTGTCTCTCCTGCTGGACAGAATTGACAATGATGGCTGCTCAACTGTGCCTTTGGTTGTTGGGGCAATCAAAGCTATCAGGCCTGAGGTTATTTCCACCCTGGTGAGATTGCTTTGTTATTTAAATGTTACAATTTTCTTCATAATTTGATCATTGTATTTATAGTGGCTGAAAAATAAGAAAATGTTCAGATGCAGTTTACCATGACAACAGTAGCAGACTTGCACTGAGGTTTCAACTTACATAGATCTTTATCAAGGAAAACATCCCACAAGAAAAAAATAAAGCAAAACTAATAACAGTGTAATATTGAGGGTGTTTAAAATTAAAACCTTACATTGTTTTTCTTCCTAATTTACTAAGAAAAAGGGGCATATAACTATCATTTTTTAACATAATCTCCATTGTGTTTTATATAAGTCCCCCAGCATCTACAAAGTGCATGGATTCCTCTAGAAAAAAAGTCTTTTTGTCGTTTGTGTAGCCACACATGCAGCTTGTCATATTTTCAATTCTAGAGTCAGCTGCCATAGTGCTCAAACTGCAGACACTATGTAGAACTGGCATGTATCATGAATGATGGTGTGCTGAACTTTGACAGATGTCTAGAAGTGTGGCTCTTTCATTTTAGTCATTCATTGATTTTTTATCACAGATGTGTTCAACTGCTGTATTTGTCTCTTGTGTTACTATGCAGTGTACCTAACCCAGTCGAGAAAAGTCTGTCACTGAACTCACGTTCTATCTAAACTTCCTACTCCACTTGTACACTTGTTGGGCTGACAACATTCATCACTCTACTGAGCCATAATTCATCAATTAATTTTAAAAGGTTTCATTCCTTTGCTGTTAAAAAGACAGATAATAGAACGCTGCTCCTCTTTGGTGCATATCACTATTGGGATGACCAGATTTAAATGGCTGCTATGCATGAACGACGAAATCCCGTCAAACAAACAAATTACCATCAAGCAGGGCGAAAACTTGCTCACAGGTAAGAAAGCCGCAAACGCTTTTGTCGATCACAATGCCAGAGCAAACCACATCGAGGTCCCTGCAGATAAGCATACAGACATTAGCGAAGAGCTAAAGGGGCACGACAAGATCAATACGGCACCTGAAGAGCACATGATGGCCAAATTAACAATGAGCGAAATGGAAGAGGCTATGAGAACATTAAAGAAAAGGAAATCTCCCGGAAAAGACGGGATAACAAACGAAATGCTGATGGGGCTGGGCCAAACAGCGAAGAGGAAACTGCTATCGGTCCTGAACCAAAGCTGGAAAAGGGGTATTGTACCCCAGGCATGGAAAGACGCAATACTGGTACCAGTACCAAAAACAGGAAAGGACAAAACAGATCCAAATGGATACAGGCCCATCAGCCTACTGAGCTGTGTCGGCAAGCTGATGGAACGTATGATAAACACCAGACTGATGTGGCACCTGGAAGAAAAACGAATACTAATTCCACAGCAAGCCGGCTTTAGACAGCACAGATCCACTGAGGACCAGGTCATCCTCATAGCCCAAGAAATAGAAGATGCCTACCAGGCACAGAAACACACAGTAGTTGTTTGGGTGGATCTGGAAAAGGCATTTGACAAAGTCTGGAAAGACGGACTTAGAGTCAAGCTCAGAAGAAGTGATGTTTGTGGGAAAATGTACAAGTGGATCAACCACTACCTCAAACAAAGAACGGCCAGAGTCCAAGTACAAGGGCAGATGAGCAAAAAGGTGACACTTGAGCAGGGAGTACCCCAAGGGGGAGTATTGTCACCCACACTCTTCCTGGTATATATAAATGACATTACAGAGAAAATACCAAGGAGAGTCCATAGCTCAATGTTTGAAGATGATCTGGCTATGTGGACCTCTGAAAAGAATCTCACCATAGCAAGAAATCGGATGCAGCAGGCCCTAACATCGCTGGAAGAGTGGGCGAACTCATGGCTGGTCAAAATAAACGAGGAGAAAACCACATGCACAATATTCTCGCTTTCAATAAAACCCCAAAATACCAAATTAAGTTTAAATGGCAAATTCCTGCAGCCAAACGACAACCCAACCTATCTGGGAGTCACATTTGATCGGCGCATGACATGGAAAAGTCAGATCGAGAGAAACCGAATGAGAGCCAGAGAAAGAATGGCAATCATGAGGAAACTTGCTGGCACAAGCTGGGGAGCAGACGAAAGTATACTAAAGAAACTGTACACTGGAAGAGTGAGACCAGTTCTCGAGTATGGCATTGCGGCATGGACAACAGCAGCAAAGGCGAACTTCGATAAAGTTAGCGAACTCCAAAACCAAGCCATGAGAGTTATAACAGGAGGCATGAAGTCAACGCCAATTGTAGAACTTGAAAAGATTACAAAACTGCAATCCATGACCGATAGAAGAGACTGCAGAGCCCAGCTGCAGTCAGAGAAACTCCGAAGACTGACTGACCATCTAATGCACCAGAGACTAAACAATTTGGGAAACTAAAGCGGAGAAACTTTGCAGAAATAGCCAAAGCAAAGATGCACGAAGATCCCATAAACGCACTAACAACACCAAAACCCATCACTACTGTACGAAAACCTACCTGGAGGCAGGATATATTTCCACAGGTGGTAGAAAATATACCAGGTATTGGAAACAAAAACTGCCAGACTGAAAAAGAAAGGAGAGATACTACCCTAAGCTTCATATCGAAAAGCTACCCAAGCATGGACTGGACCCATGCATACACCGACGGTTCTGTAACAAACGCTACACAGAACAGAGGGGCAGGAGCACTCCTGAACCTACCAAATGGCAAACAAATAACACTGTCATTCGCTACTGGTAAGTACACAAGCAATTTCAGAGCGGAGGCGGAGGCACTGAGGGCGGCAGTGGAAGAAATGGTGACACACAATGAAAATGAAAGCCATATAGTCCTACTTACAGATGCTCTCGCCGTAGTCACAGCGCTAAAAAGCCAGAAAAACACTGAGCTTAATGACTTAAGAGCAGCACTCTGCAAACTGTGCCAGCAGTCCGCACCAAAAATGGTAGTGGTACAGTGGGTCCCATCGCACTGCAACATCCAAGGCAACGAGGAGGCAGACAGACTTGCAAAAGAAGGTGCAAGACTACCACAAACAGATACTAGTATGACGTACGAAGAGTCAAAACGGCGTATCAAAGCCAGATACATGACCAAATGGGAAACTGAACATACTGGCTACACCAAAAACGATGCCCATTACCAGTTGAACCGTAAAGAGCAGGTCGTTGTCTTCAGACTTCGCACTGGCCACAAAAGACTGAGGTACCACCTTTTCAACAAATTGAAGATAGGTGGTATCGACGAATGCCCGTGCGGTACTGGCAAAATGAACATCTGCTGCAGAACTGCCCGACATACGAGGATCAGAGAGAGCAGATGTGGCCATCACCAGTGGAACTGCAAGACAAGCTCTATGGCAGCGGCGACAGCCTCAGGATGACGGCTGCTTTTTTCGAAAAAATAATGGTTACTGTCTGACTGCGTACGAAGAAGAAGAAGAAGAAATGGCTGCTATGAAATCATGTGGCTTGTGGCTTATCTGCACAATGATACCACTTAAAAGACACTCTTGAAGTCCTTGGTAATGCAGTTGCCAACTTTCGTGACAATGGCAGGTTGTTTCAAATTTATGTCCTAATTTTAATGTTCATTTGAGGCTCCCTCCTAAAATTGAGATGACAGTTGTCTTGTGGCAGCAAGTTATCCACTTCCACTTCAGATCGTCAAGGACTGGCATAGTTGATTTAAGTTTATTGATGCTCTTTATTCAAAATACAGGCTGCTGTTGTTGTCCTAATGACATCCTACCTAACCTTATGTAGGAAATATGTGATGGATCACTTTGTGTGCTCTTCATAGTGACTTTTGCTTACTGCATTTTGTGTAATTTTCAAGTGATGGTTTCTTACTGCACTTTGTGTGATTTTCTAGTGATGGTTTCTTACTGCACTTTGTGTGCTCTTATAGTAATGGTTTCTTGTTGCACTTTGTGTGCTCTTATAGTAATGGTTTCTTGTTGCACTTTGTGTGCTCTTATAGTAATGGTTTCTTGTTGCACTTTGTGTGCTCTTATAGTAATGGTTTCTTGTTGCACTTTGTGTGCTCTTATAGTAATGGTTTCTTGTTGCACTTTGTGTGCTCTTATAGTAATGGTTTCTTGTTGCACTTTATGTGCTCTTATAGTAATGGTTTCTTGTTGCACTTTGTGTGCTCTTATAGTAATGGTGTCTTGATACATTTTTTTTTTACTCAATGAGATTGGTAACCTCATGCACAACCTCTTTAATAGCCTTTTATAACACGCAAGGAAGTTCAGAGGTGCTACTGTTTCCTCCCCCTTAAGGGGATATACTTGAAAATTCCTAATATTGTAAGGTAAAGGTAGTTCCACAACAAAAACTCCTGCCGAGGATGAAGTGTTATAGCCTTCATTTTTCTGTCTATGAGGTGTGGTGGCCAGTTTCTTGCTGCCTTTTCTTTTGTAATATTAAAGCAGGTGCCTATTTGCTACTTGACATAGTTGCTAGGCCCTATGGAACACTTGAAATAACTGCTCGGTCCCATTAAACACTTGAAATTATTGTTGGGTCCCATGGAACACTTGAAATAATTGTTAGGCCAAATTGTACCCTTGCACAGACATTACAATACCCACAAATCAAGGGAGATCAGTCAGTTGCCAATATAATATTCTAATAATAGTTTTCTGCTCTTCATTTCATTCTATCTACATCCAAAGGGGAACTAAGATGATAGTCTGGTCAGGTAGAATGTACTGACCAAGACCACCATCTCTCTTCCATGTAGCATTTCCTGGAAACAGGCTGTTGTCGAGGCAGTCTGGCTGACGAGATGTTGGTCAACTTGTAGTGAAAGTCATACAGATGAAGCATAGCACAACCGCCTGGAGGACTGTGGTCCACCCTCATCAGTATGTTCAGGATGGGAGGAAAGCTGTTTCAACCCACCACTTAACATCCTTTTCAGGACGCACAAAAGAGTAAACTTGCTCATCATAGGCATTCAACAACATCTACATCCACAAAATATAATGGTAATCTTGAAAAGTCAAGGTACAAAAAAAACCATCTGTCAAAGCAGTATTGATGCCTTTTAATTGTGCACTGACATATATTGTTGCTTGAATTCTGACTAAAAGTAGTGCGCTAAGTTGTTTTATTTTAATGGCATTCATTCAATCTCAATCTCTCGTTGAACCACCAGAGACCTTTCACTGAACCCCTAGAGGCCTGTTGCTAAACCACAAGAAACCTTTGACTGAAGTCTTAGGTCCTTCACTGAACCCATGTAGACCTCTTCCTGAACCCCTAGAGACCTTTCACTGAATTCCAAGAGACCTGTCATTAATTTCCAAAGACCTTCTCATTGAACCACTACAGAGCTATTGCTGAACACCTAGACACATTTCACTGAACCACTAGAGTCTTCTCACTAAAACTCTAGAGACCTCTCACTGAACACCTAGAAACCTCTTGCTTAATCCCTAGAGACCTCTCTTTAAAACCCTAAAGACCTCTACTAGAGGCATTGCTAGATCCATAAAGACTTTTTACTGAACCTTACACTGAATGTCTAGAGGTATTTAACTGAACCCCAAAGAGACCATTCACTGAACTCATAAATATCTTTCATTGCACCCCTAGAAACCTCTAACTGAAGCTCTAAACACTTTCACTGAACTCAATACAGATCTCTCACAAAACCTCTACAGATCTCTCACAAATCCCATAAAAACCTCTTGTAGAACCCCTAGAGAACTTTTGCTGAACCACTAGAGACTTCTTGCTGAACTAGAGACCTTCCACTGAAACCTTAGTGGCCTATCACTGAAACTCAGTAAACTTCTCACTCAACCCCTAGAAAACTTTCACTTCCTCTTGTGTTTATTCATTAATTTTTACGCTGTCAGATGAGTTCCTGAGATGATCCTGACAATTGTCTCTGGCTTCTGGTTAACTCTTACTGAAACTATAGTGATCTCTTACTGAACTCCTAGAAACCTTTTGATGAATCCCTGAGGACCTTTTGGTGAATCCTTTTACACAAAACTTAGATTCTGTGGAAAAGCAGTCAAGAAACCCTACTGTAGAAACTAAGTCACAATAAAAAGAATAGAAGCCTCTACACCCCATGGTAGAAAATGAATGAACAAGTTAGTCATTTGTATTGTGTCCATTTAATTAAAATGTTCTCTTTTCTTACAGGCTCAGTACAAGCTTTTATATGAAGTTCTCAGACAATACAGTGACAGCAGCAATATATATGCCAATTTAAACCACATGCAACAGAAGCCTTCAGTCATCACAGAAAATGTACATAAAATCCAAACAGTTTCAAAGATTTAATATTTTGTATACATTCAAAACTGTGTAGCCTGTCATGTTTTATTGTGTGTTTTTTATGCATTGTTGTTGAATTTTATTATTAACTAATTGTAAAAATATGAACATATTCAGCATTTCTTTCATTTTTATTTACTATAAGATAAATAAAATCATGAGTTTTAGAATTTACTGTTTTATATGATTTATCTTCATGCCTCATTTCAAAACATTGAATTACTACTGTGGTTGATCTCTTACATAATTCATGTATAAAATCACGTCATGTGCTTTAGGAGTTGTGTTTTCTCTAGTAATGTGTGTTTACTAAATGACATTTCTAGTCAAACACAAACTTCTTCAGTCATCTTTTATAATATGCTTGGACAGTTACTGTGGTCCTATTCTTGCCTCCCTATTATCTTCTCATTGAACTTGTAGTTATAGTATAGTATCATATTCAATCAAGTATTATTTTGTCCCGAATATAATGCAATGTTTGTCCTCCTAAATATGTCCTTCTGAAAATGTACACATATTATAAGCACATCCTAACATTTTCCCTGCAAAAAAAAATTAAGATCTATGAAACTGTACCAAACGGCAGCTCTGCAGGTCATGTAATAATAAGTTCATGGTTAAAACAATGTGAGATATAGGATTTGTAGCCTCCAGAGTAACTTAAACAAAAATTTTGTAGGTTAGCATTCATTGGTGGCAAAACCTGTGCTTTGTCACCTATATTTAAAAAAATTACACATGACATATCCAAAAGCAAGCGATCATGTTAAGAAGAAAGTGTACAGGAAATAAAAATTAGGTCACCGATTTATCAATGAACTTTCACTTTACAAAAAAAAAATGTCAAATTTGACAAGATTTTAGCTCGATATATTTAAGACGATTTATGTTTTGATCTAGAACACTGAAAACTTTAAGGTCAAATTATGTGAAAGCTATGTTAATGGATGTACATTAATTTAGTTACATATGATGTTGACCTCCAACCAACACTTGATTTAATCTTATATTTTCTTGAACTAATCAACTACAACTTCACTTTTGTAAAATTAAATGTATAAGATCTTGTATTATTTGTTAAAATATAATACAACTTCTGCTTGACTTGATTTGGTCATTCCAATTCTACTCTGAGGGGAAGAGGTTTCCATATTTATTGAAGTGTTATATAAACAGTCAAAAAACCTTATTTACAAGTCTTTTACGTCTTCTATTGACAGCCGCATTATTTGTTTTTGTTCCATAATTCTATATAATTTATTTTGTTATGTATATTCATATCCCTGAATATTTGAGACATTATTGGCCTAAGGTTGCTGGTATCTCTATAGAACTTGTCCAAATAAGGTAATGGAGATGCATATGTGTTATCTCTGGCCCTTGTATGACTGACATTTTTACAGCAGATGTTCAACAGTACCATACCGTCTGAATGGCAGAAGTCATAGAGTTCTTGCTTTATTGCAAAAGTGATTAGCTTGTTCCCTGGTAGCAATACTTTCTAGTCTACCCAACTGTAATGTGATACCTAACTTACTGCTATGAAAGGTAATGCAGCAAGGAATGGAGGTGATCCCCTACATCACAAACAATGATGAGGCCTAGAACCATGACATCTCTAACATTTAATATTCAACGAATTTGCCTATTTTTTTGTATCCATGAGAATTTGTATGAGTATATCCAAATTTGTATCATTTTTATCCTTCCTTTTTAGTTTTTTGTTACAATAATAATGGCTCGCCAATAATGTTTTGCCCTCAAGAAACATGCACCAAATAATATAGGCGCTCTTGCTGTGGTGGTATCTATCAGCACTTGATTTACACTTTGAGGTTACTAGCTCTATGTACAACTCTGCTTTGATGCCTTTTGCAGCATGTTTAGAGTGGTGTAGGGGTACTATTTCCCCTGAAGACATGCAGAAAAAAATTAATTTATGGATCATTTTTAATTCACACGTCCGTCAAAGCAAAGGACAATTTTGAAGTGAACTTAAAGTGCATCAAATCATAAAAGGCCAGGCTAACATAGTTCATCTCCTAACTGGCCACAACAGAATGAGAGATCACATGTACACCAAATTCAACATATGTACCACCTGCCTATCTTACTGCTGCCTTGCAAAACTTAACAGCAACACATGTACTTCAGGACTTATCCAAGCACACATAACTGAGGAGAAGATTGTGGCCTATGCAAACATCTTTTTTTTTTACGTACCGCAAACAAAACAATGCTGTGATTCTAAGACATATAATAACAACTATAACAACCAATTAATCATATCAAGAATTTACACACAAAAATTATTTATTAGGTAGTATGTTATATATCACTTCATTCTGAATCAATTACAAAGTTAACTTCACATTTAGAGTTCAATTCTTATGAATTACTTGCCAACAGTTGATTTGCGCTTTATTCAATGATACCAAATATCGAGATCATTGAATTTAAATATGGAATTATGGTCATGACATCAATGATGATCATTGGTTTCACTGTCAAATTTTTGCAATATTCTATTTCCACATTTTTCTGCACACAATAACTGTTCTTGTCAACATGGTTTGGAAGAATATTTGTTTTGATTATTTTGAACACCATTATGTGATACAATTTAATAAAACCCAAAATTATGCAAAATATTATGACAAGACAAGCACAAGAAGTCCCATTTGCATTAAACAATGGCAATGCTGCCTGAACTTCCATTCACTGGACACCAACCAGACAACTTTCTTTTGACGTCGATTGTAAGACGTCACTGGTTGTACGAGAAATTCTGATTATTGAGAATTTTAAAATTACTGTATTTGTTAAAAAATCATTAACAATAAAACTTTAATGGTGATGCTTCAAAGACTACCATGCACCATTTTTATTTTTTAATTCTTGTACATGTTTTAAACAAGCCAATGTATGAGATGGGAGAGAGTTATTACTCTGTGCATTTTTTGACAGTGTATCAGATGGAGGAACTAATAAAGACCTTAATGATAGTATTAACAAAGTCTGATTCGCTTTTAATTCTTTCTACAAGGTTGAACAGCCTAAGACATTGAATAAAGATTATTTTTGTACACACCACTGACAGTCTTGTTCATGAATATCAAAGTATATCGTGTGAACCTCACTGTATTATGTCTTTGGAGTATATAAAACAATAATATAAAAAATAAGTACCAAAAAAATATCATTACGATATATTCTAATTGTTGAGATTGGCTGAAGGTATTAATAGTGCTGATAAATAGAGGTCGCTTGTCCATGCAGTTTCTGTGCAGCTTACCATTTTATCTATGATTGTAAAAAATTCCTTAACTGTACTGGAGTTGGAACATATGTCTACAGAATAAAAGATTTGTACCCTAATTGCTCAGCCATATGCTTTTCACATACCATAAACCATTCCTAAACAGAAGAAACATGTAATTAAATAGAAAGAATAGTATAAATATGTTGTACATATGCATGATAACGTCAGATAATTCATTGCAATCTTTTAACTGAAAATTACTTCCCAGACATGTAAAAATCACTAACTGCTGACATATTTCCAATAAGTGTTATTATTATTCATCTTATCTTTGGGTAATCTCCATTTAAGGATCATCTGCGTGGTCATTGTAACTTTTACTCTATGCATCCATAACATTTTTGTAACACTGTTGATCCATTTTCTCTTTGTCTTCCCCTTGCTCTAAAGCCTTCCTGTTTGGTGTTGGAGACATCCATATCATATGTTCAAACCATTAAATTATTTGTCATTATGTATATACTATTCACAGTATTATTCCTATTGTGTGCATAATTTCTTTTGTTTCTAACTCTGTTCTTCTAGTAATCCTGACCACTTTTCACAAGCAAATATCTTTATAGGTTATCATCCTTTGTTTTTATGTCTTGGTCAGGTTCCATGTCTTAAACTTCCAACAGAGTTGATATAAATATAAGGGATCAAGGCTCTGAGCAACGCATGAGCAGTAGGGGTCAGCAGCCCATAGCTGACTGCTAGCATCAGAACCAGCAAACTAGAGCTGTCAAGACCCTTCTACACATGTGATGATCATGGATAACAAGCTGTAACAGAGCAGACAGAAGGGATCAAACAGGTAAGGCTAAACCTGGTACTAAAAAAATGCTTACTGAAGTTGGATGTGTCAGACCAAAAGGTCCAAATATCAGAGTCAAGCTGTAAATTACAACACAACAAATCCCGTTCTCCGGACAACATCCTGCTACTTACAAAGTCTTTTTAGGGGCTTGATAGCTGGAGACTGAGAATGAAGAAGAAGATTTAAATATAAACTATTCAACATTTGTCTTTCTATCTCTATTATAATGGATGTCTTAGTAATAGTGAAAGCTGGTACGTCACTGCATTCACTTATTGAGTTTTTGCTTGTATTTCCGTTCTGCCTTCATCTGTGAGTGTGCATCCCAGATATCTGAATTCCCAAACTTGTGGTCATTGCATAAAGAGAAATGACATCCAAAATATGATGACAAACACATATTCAAATTTCTTGTTAATACTATTCAGTAATTAATATTGCAACTAATATTACATTAATTGGACACAACCAAATGAGTTAGCAGTATCTGATGATAACATTCAACAAATCAACAGCAAAATAGTTTTGAGGACTTGATGGGCAGACTTAAATACCTAGCTCAGTCTTGTAAAGAAGCACATTTCACTGGATACGAGTTCACTGTAGCATCCCAGGCAATGAGGAGGCAAACAGGATTGATTGGCAAGAAGGAATGTATCAGCAACGTGACATGTTGACAACATACTCTTGTATGATGCACAGATGTTTCTCTCGCAAAGTTACAGGGTTTACTCTACTCTACATTAGCAGCATGCTTTAACTAACCCAGCTGTAAATTAGTACCAGGTTTACTCTTCGTTAAGAGTCCACACCAAAAAGAGTAGTGGTACAGTTGGTTCAATCCCACTGTAACATCCAAGGCTATGAGGAAGCAGACAGACTGGCAAAAGAAGGTGCAAGACTACCACAAACAGATACTAGTATGATGTACGAAGAGTCAAAACGGCTTATTAAAGCCAGATACATGACCAAATTGGAAACTGAACATACTGGCTACACCAAAAACGATGCCTATTACCAGTTGAACAGAAGAGAGCAGGTCGTTGTCTTCAGACTTCGCACTGGCCACAATAGACTGAGGTACCACCTATTCAACAAATTGAAGATAGGTGGTACCGACGAATGCCCGTGTGGTACCGGGAAAATGACCGCTGAGCATCTGCTGCAGAACTGCCCGACATACGAGGATCAGAGAGAGCAGATGTGGCCATCACCAGTGGAACCACAAGACAAGCTCTATGGCAGTGTCGACAGCCTCAGGATGACCGCCGCTTTTTTTGAAAAAATAATGGTTACTGTCTGACTGCGTACGATGAAGAAGAAGAAGAAGATTGTCAGTGATGAAGGATCAACATGTCAAGTGTTGGCTTAACAAAATCTGGCAAGATAAATGGTTAGCACTGTGCACGAAAATCAGATTAATGCGTACACTGGTCCTGTCGATATTCCTCTATTCGTGTGAGACATGGACAATTACAGCTGACCTTCAACGAAGGATACATGCCTTCGAGATGAGATGTTTCCGAAAACTTCTAAACATCACGTACAAAGATCGAGTTACAAATGAGGAAATACGAGATAGAATTACAAAAGCAATAGGGCCTTTCGAAGACCTCTTGGCAACTGTCAAAAGAAGAAAACGCACTTAGTACGGTCACATATCGTATCAAATGGTCTTGCAAATGCAATCCTCCACGGAAAGGTGCATGGCAGACGACGAAGAGACCGGCCCAAAAAGAGATGGGAGGACAACATAAAAGAATAGACCAGTCTCCGACCAGAAGAGTCCCAGGCAGCGGCATCTGACAGAGAGGGGTGGCATGGAATTGTGAGGATGTCTTCATGTGTTCCCCAACGACCTCACCAGTTACGGGATGACCTGACCTGATGAATATAACTATCACTCAAATCTATTCCTTTTTTGCTTCTTATTTTCAATTCTTGATCAAACTACTGGTAATGGATTTAATTATTGCATTTATTTCTTAAATTCTGAACACCAGTTGTTTAAAATTCTCTATCCTTGTTTCCTTCCGCAGGTCTTGGAGTATCCTTTCATTTATGTCCATTTTGAACTAGATGGCCCATCTCCTGTAGAAGTGAGTCCTTCCAGCTGAAAGTAATGGATAAAGACGCGGTGAAATAGACTGATTTATAAATCGTTTTCACATTAAAAAATGTAATCCATTTTATATTTGTTATAGGGAAGGAAGACTAACGTCTGGTCAGGCAAAATATATTGATCAGACATGTTAGTCAGGGTCAGGCAAAACATACTGGCCAAGACCCTCACCTTAGCTTCCTTGCAGCCCTTCCTAGAAACAGGCTGTTTTCATGTCAGGCTGGCTAACAACGTGATGGATCGACGTGATCTCCGTAGTAGTGAGCGACACGCAGGTGAAGATAAGCATAGCACAATCGTCTGGAGGACCCCAGTTCACCTTCATCAGCAAACTCGGGATATGAGGAAAGCTACTGCAAAACTTAACGTTCTTTTCAGGGCGCAGAAAAGAGTAAAACTACTCACCAATCTTGGCATTCGAAATAACATATTTGTTATTGTTTTTGAAAGTATAATAAAGTACAGAAAATTGTAATTTGTTAAAATTTTATGTGGAAAATCTGGCCCAAATAAAAAAAATCTACTACAGCAGGAACTTACTTACTTACTCCGGGCATACCCATAGGTATGGGTATGAGACCCTGTATCTGTCATCAAATGGCGTAGTAAGGTATGGATGCTGATGGTCCCTGTAGCTCACTGGATGTACACTCTCCTGCTCCGTCCTCTCATGCGCCACACTCCGCTCGAACCTCGTTTAATGTCGAAACTTTGCAGTCTGTGGATTGCTGCTTCATCTATTGCGGAGTCCTCATCCAGCAGGCGGTCATTGATTGATTTCAAATGTCACTTCTATGACTTAATAAAGGAACGGATAAATTAAATTTAAACAAGTTTTTTTTCAAAATATAACCACCTACAAGAACAATAGGTTCTTTAGATTCATAGCTACAAATTAACTAAAGATTAGAAATGTTTTTTTTGTGATCGTTCTCAATCTCCCGCTACCAAGCCAGTTTTGCAAATAGCAGGATGTAGTCCGTAAAACGGAATGCGTTGTTACAGCTTGACTGCGATATTTGCAGCTTTCAGTCCGACACTTCCGTCTTGGAATGCATATTGCTACAGGACAAGGAAAAAAAACAGTAGCACTGTAACAGTAGCACTGTAACAGTAGCATTGTAACAGTAGCACTGTAACAGTAACATTTTAACAGTGCCACTGTAACAGTAGCACTGTAGCAGAAGCACTGTAGCAGTAGCACTGTAACAGTAGCACTGTAACAGTAGAACTGTAGCAGTAGCACTGTAACAGTAGCACTGTAACAGTAACACTGTAGCAGTAGCACTATAACAGTAGCACTGTAACAGTAACATTGTAACAGTGCCACTGTAACAGTACCACTGTAACAGTAGCACTGTAATAGTAACATTGTAACAGTACCACTGTAACAGTAGCGCTGTAACAGTAGCACTGTAACAGTAGCACTGCCATTGTGAACTGCCAATAGCAGCGATCATTGATATTCACTCAACAATGAATTCATCATTTCCTTCTCGATTCTTCATCATACTTGATCATGTGTGATACAGGTTTGTTGTTGCTGTTGTTGTTGAATGCCCAACAATGAGGTAGTTGACTCTATTGTGCGCCCTGAAAATGGCATTAAGTGGCGGGTTGTAGATGAAGGTGGACCATTGTCCTCCAGGCAGTTGTGCTATGATTGACTTTATCTGCATGATGCTCACTACTACGCGGATCACATCGATCCAGATATTGTAAGCCAGATTGCTTTGAAAACAATATGTTTCCAGGAACGCTACATGGAAGAGAGATAGTCTGTTTGGTCAGAATGTTGTCCTTGACGTGACGTCCTGGTCAGTATGTTGTGCCTGACCCTGACGCGACATCCTGATCAGTATGTTGTGCCTGACCAGACAAGCATCTCAGTCCTCTGTACAGCTTTTATAGGAACAATTTCTTAGTCTTCTATAATAAGTTTCATCTCCATGGCCTGGATTCGTCTCTGCATTATCTACTATTGTGTTCATATGTTATATTATTATGTCATGTTACGGTAATCCCATGCCATTTCGAATTATTTCATGTATTTCAATGTCATGACGTGTTATGTCACGCTATTTTTTTTGTTCATGTTATGTTATTGCTGTGTAATGTTATGACATGTACCGTTAATGTAATGTAATTTTATGTTATGCTATAATTAGCCAACATCAAATCATTGAGTTCAAAGTCACCATCTAACAAGCGTACCACTAATGTAAATTTCCAGAATACAAGTTATATTAGTTATATGTTATGTTATATTTTCTGATTTTATTTTATGTTATTGTTATGCTATGTTATTCCCCAATCAGTCAAACTCCAAATGGAAGAAAGACATGGACGTAAAAAATAGACCTGACCCAATTCACTAGAAACCAACAAAATACCATCTTTCGCCTGCGAGCAGGCCACTGCAACCTATTTGGCGACCTACATCAACTCAGGATGTCCCATACAAGTGGATGCTCATGTAGAACTGGATCCCAGACCCCAGAACATATCCTACAGTACTGCCCAGCATACGATACCAAATCTGGCAAGAGAGAGCTGTGGGGCTACCACCCGGACCCGGAGAGGACTGTGGACTTTGTCCGACACGACTACAGATCTAACAGCATAAGACGATGTTATTTTATGTTATTTTAAGTAGCAGCACTGTTATATTACATGTTATGATGTGTTACTTAGAACCGACATCACTGCATTTCACCTGTTTACAGATGCCCTGTACGTGGTTACAGCACTAAAAAGCCATAAAAATACCGAACTTAATGGCTTAAGATCAGAACTCTGTCTACTATGCCAGCAGTCCACACCGAAAAGAGTAGTGGTACAGTTGGTTCAATCCCACTGTAACATCCAAGGCTATGAGGAAGAAGACAGACTGGCAAAAGAAGGTGCAAGTTTACCACAACCAGATTCTAGTGTGACCTACGAAGAGTCCAAAAGGTTTATTAGGGCCAGATACATGGCCAAATGGGAAACAGAGCATACTTGCTACACACACAAAATGATGCTTATTACCAGTTGAACAGAAGAGAGCAGGTCTTGGTCTTCAGACTCCGCACAGGCCACAACAGACTGAGGTACCATCTATTCGATAAACTGAAGATAGGTGGTTACTGACGAATGCACCTGTGGTACAGGGAAAATGACCGCTGAACATCTGCTGCAAAATTGCCAGACATACGAGGATCAGAGAAAGCACATGTGGCCATCACTAGTGGGTGGCAACACTAGACAAGCTCTATGGCAGTGTTGACAGCCTCAGGATGACAGCTGCTTTCTTTTAACAAATTCAAGTTGACGTCTGACAGCGTACGAAGAATAAGACAACCTCCTGCACCAAAAATATGGAGAACTAATTCCCAATCAACCTACATAAATAGAAATGCTTATCAACTATGAAAAGCCAAGCTGCAACATAAACAACATCGAGATAAGTATAGGGATACCAGGAATAAGAAGAAAAGACCAACACAGTGTTCACAAGCTGAACATGTTAGTACAAACAATCATTGAGGAGAAATATAATACCAAGGAATGGACACAGGTGTAAACAAATGGTTCAGAAGAGGGGGCAGTCCGAAACGGGGGAGGAGGCATATTCATGAGACACAAAAGTGTAAATATAACAGAAGAGCCCCTCTCAACAGGAAAGGTATTCACAAACCTCAGAGCACAATCCATGGCCCTCTTGCGAACACTGAGAATACTTCAAAACAGACTGCAGACTACTTTTAGAGACATATACAAAAAACAAACAACAAACCAATGTTATCAGAGATCAGATCAGAACTAGGAAAACTCCAGAGATCCTCAACAATAGCGCTCCAGTGGCTACCCTCCCATTGCGGAATCACAGGAAACTAGAGAGCTGATGCTCAGGCAAAAGATGGCAGCAAAAAGGCACAATTTAATCATCGAGTACCATACAGAGAAATCAAGAACATCATCAGAAATCAGTATATACACCAATGGAGAGAAGGCAGAAACATAAGCAGTACACCAGACCCAATTCATCAACTCAAAAGAAATCAACAAACTACCTTATTTCGCCTGAGAACTGGACACTGCAGACCACTAGAACATCTATACCGACTGAAGATCTCACACACTGATGAGTGCCTATGTAGAACAGGATGCCAGAACCCTGAGCATCTTCTACAGGATTGCCCAATCTATAGAGGAATGAGATGCCAGACCTGGTCAGAGGGTGCGGAGCTGAGACAAAAGCTGGGGGACAGCCACTTCTACCTGGTAAAGACTACAGACTTCATCATGGCGACTGGCCTGCAGATATAGCATGACCAAAAGATCCTGAACCCAAAGAAGAAAAAAGAAGACTGAACTCAGGATCTGCATCGACTGACAACCATGACGTGTGGAAGTGAAAAGGTACTTCAGATTACAGGCCAACACAGATGATGAGCTTAATACAGATTTATAAGATAATCAAAGGAACTAATAAATTAGACTATAACGAGTTTTTTTCAAAATGCAACCACCTACAAGAACATGAGGGCATAGCTACAAATTAACTAAAGAAAGTTGCAGATTAGATATTAGGAAATATGTTTTTAGTCAGAGAATGTAAATGCTTGGAATGCATTGCAACAGGAAGTAGTGAAGGCAAGGACAATTAATGCATTTAAGAATAGATTGGATGCGCATATCATTTAGAGCAAAATAATTTGAACGAAACTGGTTGTATACAGACTTTGCAGAGTCTTCTAAACCAGTATAAAGACACTAAGGTAAGTTATACAAAGCAACTTTGGTGCCACCAGACCACGGAACATGAAACCAGAATGATCATATATGTACAAAAAGTTATGATCATCGTTGCACGACGTGAAAGTATGTTGAGGATCAGACGTGAAACCAAACAACAATCTTTTGATAGATAAAAAGGAAGTTGAATCTTAAAAAGGTTTGCAACAACACGTAACTACAGGCAACCGTTCTTCTATGTGGGATTCTTCGGGAACAAGGAGATTCAAGATACCTTTAAATGGCATAATTTAAAATGTGGGAAGTTAACCCATATAAAAATGCGTGCTGAAGTTGGATTCAGTGGGCCGTAGGGTGCAAAAACACAGTATAACGTAATTATCACGGAAAAAATACGAGCGAACGAAAATTTGTGTCAGTCAGCATCATTCTAAAAATATAAGTCATTTTATATCCATGATAGATGGGGCGGCGTGGCCTAGTGGTTAAGTGGCACGGCTCACATCCCGAAGGTGCTGGGTTCGATCCCCATCACAGCCCCAGCCGTTACCCCGGGGAAGCAAAACCTTAGAAAATGCAGGAGGAAACAGACACTTTCATAAAATACATGCTGAAGTCGGATGCATTGGGCCGACAGGCGCAAAATAAAAACCACAGTACAACGCACATCGCAACATAAACAACATCGAGATAAGTATAGGGATACCAGGAATAAGAAGAAAAGACCAACACAGTGTTCACAAGCTGAACATGTTAGTACAAACAATCATTGAGGAGAAATATAATACCAAGGAATGGACACAGGTGTAAACAAATGGTTCAGAAGAGGGGGCAGTCCGAAACGGGGGAGGAGGCATATTCATGAGACACAAAAGTGTAAATATAACAGAAGAGCCCCTCTCAACAGGAAAGGTATTCACAAACCTAAGAGCACAATCCATGGCCCTCTTGCGAACACTGAGAATACTTCAAAACAGACTGCAGACTACTTTTAGAGACATATACAAAAAACAAACAACAAACCAATGTTATCAGAGATCAGATCAGAACTAGGAAAACTCCAGAGATCCTCAACAATAGCGCTCCAGTGGCTACCCTCCCATTGCGGAATCACGGGAAACTAGAGAGCTGATGCTCTGGCAAAAGATGGCAGCAAAAAGGCACAATTTAATCATCGAGTACCATACAGAGAAATCAAGAACATCATCAGAAATCAGTATATACCCCAATGGAGAGAAGGCAGAAACATAAGCAGTACACCAGACCCAATTCATCAACTCAAAAAAAATCAACAAACTACCATATTTCGCCTGAGAACTGGACACTGCAGACCACTAGAAAATCTATACCGACTGAAGATCTCACACACAGATGAGTGCCCATGTAGAAAAGGATGCCAGAACCCTAAGCATGTTCTACAGGAATGCCCATTCTATAGACGAATGAGATGCCAGACCTGGTCAGAGGGTGCGGAGTTGAGACAAAAGCTGTGGAGCAGCCACTTCTACCTGGTAAAGACTAGCATGACCAAAAGATCCTGAACGCAAAGAAGAAAAAAGAAGACTGAACTCAGGATCTGCATCGACTGACAACCATGAAGTGTGGAAGTGAAAAGGTACTTCAGATTACAGGCCAACACAGATGATGAGCTTAACATCTCTTTTATGTGTTCGTTTTGCTTCTTGATGTGTTTCTCCCTCTTTTGAATACATTCATCTCTACTGCCATGATGGGTTTGATATTCTTATTTGTATTGACTGCTGTACCTGAGGAAGGCATTTAATGTCATAATAATATTTGAACCATTCCTATCTATGTTTTATACTATGCAGGCTACAAGAGAGAGACTGGGGTAAGAGCGGACTAGGTTTTGAACTCTCCCAGTTTTACCACCAGAATAAAGCATTCACATCAGTGTACAATTGATAAAATATAGAGACTTGACGCTAAGCATTAATGTCTGAAATAGTATCTTACTATCCACATCTTAACAAACTGACCCTGGGCATTAAAGTCCAAGCTAGTATCTTACTATCCACATGTTAACACACTGACCCTCTGCATTACAGTCCACGTTAGTATCTTACTATCCACATGTTAACACTGACCCTGGGCATTACAGTCCTAGCTAGTATCTTACTATCCACATGCTAACATACTGACCCTTGGCATTACAGTCTAAGCTAGAATCTTACTATCCACATGCTAACATACCTACCCTAGGCATTATAGTCCTAGCTAGTATCTTACTATGCTACATCAAGTTTTAATGTCCTACAAAGTATCTACCTAAACACATGGTAACAGTCATTTATATAATACTTTACTGTTAGAATATTAACATACAGACAATAAACTGTATTGTCCTTTAACGTATCGTACTATCCCATGTAAACAGATGTACACTTATACAAAACGTTACAGTCCTACATAGTAATTTGCTATCTGTATATTAACAGACCAATACCAAGCTATATTGTCCTTGAAAATATTGTAGAATCCCAATGTTATCAGACAGAAAGCTTTAATGTCCTACACAAAATCTTACAATCCACATATCAACAAACCAACTCTAGATTTAATGTGCTATACACTATCTACTATCTAGATGTTAAAAGACTGATCCAGAACATTGATGCCCTACATAGTTTCTCACTGCCACAATGTTAACAAACCAACACAGAGCTTGAATGTCCTACATAGTTTCAAACTGCCACAATATTAACAAGACAACACAGAGCTTGAATGTCCTACATAGTTTCTTACTGCCACAATGTTAACACACCAACACAGAGCTTGAATGTCCTACATAGTTTATTACTGCCACAATGTTAACAAACCAACACAGAGCTTGAATGTCCTACATAGTTTATTACTGCCACAATGTTAACAAACCAACACAGAGCTTGAATGTCCTACATAGTTTCAAACTGCCACTGAGTTAGCAAGACAACACAGAGCTTGAATGTCCTACATAGATTCTCACTGTTACAATGTTAACAAACCAACACAGAGCTTGAATCTCCTATAGAGTATCTTAGTATCAGCAGAAGCAGACCAACACCCACTTTTAGTGCAATACATAATATATTGCAATCTATATGTTAACAGGCAGATGCTGAGCTTCACTGTTAAAAATAATATCTAACTGTCCACATGTTAACAGACCAACACCGAGCTGTTAGCATAGATCACCTACATAATATCTTACTCTACAACTGTTAGTAGACAGACACTTAGTTTTATTGTACCATGTACTATTAAACTGTTTGCATTTTAACAAACCATTCCCATTTCTTAATGTCCTACATGTTATCTTACTGTATAGAAGTTAGCAGTCTGACACCAATCTTTAATGTCCTACATATTGTTTTATTTTTCACATGTTAAGAGGACGACAGCGAGTTTTACTTTGCTACATAGCATCATACTATCCACTTGTTAAGAGGAAGACAGCAAGTTTTACTTTGCTACATAGCATCATCCTATCCACTTGTTAACAGAACGACAGCAAGTTTTACTTTACTACATAGCATCATACTATCCACATCTTAACAGAATGACAGCAAGTTTTACTTTGCTACATAGCATCATACTATCCACTTGTTAAGAGGACGACAGCAAGTTTTACTTTGCTACATAGCATCATACTATCCACTTGTTAAGAGGACGATAGCAAGTTTTACTTTGCTACATAGCATCATACTATCCATTTATTAACACACCGACAGTGAGCTTTCATGTCCTACATATTTTCTTAATGTCCAAATGTTAATACACAGCAGCTGAGATATAATGCTGTATATATTATCTCACTATCCACATGAAAACAGATCAACATCATGAATAGGTATCCTAAATAGTATATTATTATCCCCAGGTAAACAGACCAAAAATGAGCGGTGATGCCCTAGATAGTATTTTACTATCCGCACGTTAACATACCAACACTGAGCTTTACTGTCCCACATATCCTGTTCATACCCAAATCTTAACAGGCAAATACCAAGCTTTAATGTCCTATACAGTGTCTTACCTTCCTTTTTTAAACAGACAGACACCAAGAATGAATGTCATAACGGTTTCCTGCTGTCTCCATGTCAACTGACCAACACCGAGCTGTAATGTAAAAAAAATGTTTCCTATCAAAATATTAACAGACCCAAACTGAGCCTTATCGCAAACAAACAAAAAGTATCATCTGTTCCACAAATAAAGAGATGGCATTAGGCTTAATTATCTTGTTATCTGACTATCACCATGGAAACAGATAGACACCGAGGTTTAATGTCCTATATATTATCTTGATATTCACAAGGCAAAACCATGTCTGTTAATGTCCTACATATTATCCTACTAATCCTATGTTAATAAATCCACACAAGCTTTAATGTCCTACATTTTATCTTTGAATCCACATGCCAGAAGAACACTGAACATTACTGCCGTACATATTATCTTATCATCCACATGTTAACAAACCAGCACCGAGATTTGATACCCTACATATTATCTTATCATCCCCACGTTAACAGACCAGTACCGAGATTTGATACCCTACATATTATCTTACCATCCCCACGTTAACAGACCAGCACCGAGATTTGACACCCTACATATTATTTTACCGTGCCCACATTAACAGGTCAGCACAGAGAATTGATACCCTACATATTATCTTACCATCCACATGTTAACAGACTAACACCGAGATTTGAAACTCTACATATTATCTTACTATCCACATGATAACAGACTGCCACTGAGATTTGAAACCCTACATATTATCTTACTATCCATGTGTTAACAGACCAAAACTGAGATTTGATACTTTACAGCCCTACACAGTACGATAGAATCCATAAATCAACAGTCCAACACCAAAATGTATGTCCTACATAGCATTTTACTGTCATCATGTTAACAGACTTCATGTTTTAGTGAAATCAGATACCAGAGGACACAGCGCTGAGACAGAAGCTGTGGTGCAGCCACTCCAGCCTGGAGGGACACCAGAATATAATGGTGTACATATTATCTTACTATCCACATGTTAGGATTCAGTAACTGAGCTTTAATGTCCTACATAAGATGTTACTATTTACAAATCAACAGATGCAAACCAACTTGGAGATTTACTGTCTTAACAAACATCTTACTATCCACATGTTAGACTAACATAATAATGTTTGCTTAAGCGTCTGGAGCTCATTGCGTCAGATGAACACCACCATGTCCAGTTCTAACTGTTTGCTACCAGGCCTCCTAAGGCATATGGGGAACCACTACCTGTTTAAGCCACGTGTTTTGAGGACGACCTCTCCGGCGCTTCCCGCCAGCAGGGTGGAGGCCGTTTGCACTGTTGACTGTCTTTTGAATCTGGTGAGCTGGGACCTATTTGTCCAGGTGGACAACATGACTGAACAGGAAAATGCGGCGACGTTCCAGAATAACCGAGACAGGGGGAAGGTGGGTCTTTGCAGAAACGTCTACATTCCAGACAAAACGTACCAACGAGTGCCAAGGATGTGTCGCTGTAGTCACTAGTAGACTAACACTTTAATGTCCTACATAGTATCTTACCATCAACATATTAGCAGACTGACACCAAGTTTTAATCTTCTACATAGTATCTCATTTTCAACATAATAGAAGACTGACACCAAGTTTTAATCGTCTACATAGTATCTCACTGTCAACATATTAGAAGACTGACACCAAGTTTTAATCTTCTACATAGTATCTTACTATCCACATATTAAGAGACTAACACCAAGCTTTAATCTTCTACATATTTATCTTACTATCCACATGTTAGCTCACACACAACAATATTAAATTCCTACATATTATCTTACTATCCCCATGTTAACCACAATAGTATTATCGATTCTCAAACCCTTGGGAGGTTTACACACTCTGGCATTTTAAAACAAGCTAAACTCCTACTGAGTATGTAGTTTCTTAATGGCTGAATCAACAACAACAGAACCAAACAAAGGGGTTCTGCAAGCAATTTTAGCGCTGCATTTTTTAAAGCCAGTATGAACAGTACGTAAGAAGTATTACCAAGTTTTGGAAATATGTCAATACTGAAGGACTTTACACAGTTGTACACACAAACGCAAAGCAATATGTGCATGTGTATGTGAATGCATGTTTAACATAATAAGGTATGTATTACTATATTACCAGGCTTTCCATTTGGTGTATATTAATAGTCCCATTACTCGAATAAACCATATGTACACAGAGTAGCAGCAAAGAGCAGATTTATCAATACCTGGACTTTAGGAATGTGTACTTTAACATCTGTTTGTTAACATTCGTGAATATGGCATGTTGTGCATTTGGTGAAATAAAGAAATAAACAAGAAACAAACATACACTGAAATAAGGTTCAATTTAATGTTTACGTATTTCAGATGTTATATTATGAATTATACTTCTACATTTAATCAGCCAGCAGTGAACATGCAAGATTCCACATGATTAGCGTTATTATAATGATGGTCAAGGGTGTTCTGTTTTTTAAAATGTACAGTTTAAACTGTGAATATGTACAATAAGATTCTTCTTCTTCTTCGTGCGCTGTCAAACGATTAACACTCTACAGTTAGAGAAATGTATGAAAAAAGTCTACATACCTTTGCTTACATCTGATTAAATCCAACAATTTAAAAGTAGCACACACACAATATACCCACAGATCTTCGATAGCTAGATACAGTTACACAGCCTAGCAGTGAGCTGTATTCACACGGACAATGATTACTTCGCTACAAGGGCAATGTATTCAAAAGAAAGGGATGTAATAAATGCATCACAATATTATACATCATTTAATAATTACATGAAAATAAAGCTAATATTTATAATAGTTAAGGGTGTGTTTAATGCAGCATATTATACAAACTTTACTATTGGGCAATTTCTAAAATGTATTTACATTTTATGGATATTATTAAATTACTTTTTGAAAACAATATGCAAGCCGCTGTTACCACAACAGAGGTAGCTTAAACAGACATCAGTATATATGTTAACTATAACTTTACTATTAACAGCTACAGGAGCAGCCAGTGTTGTCTTCTGCCAGTTACTTGTCTAGTTCGCTCCATGACTTCGACGCCGGTCAAGGTCCAAGGTTCAGTTCTTGTGATAAGCACGGCTTTGCTGTCACAATCGTCGCCGACGAGCGCCTGGGGTCGCGAGCTGTTCCTCCCCATATGTCGTGCACGAGGACGACAACAAGCGTGAGAAATTTGGTCGGGTGGATAATTAACACCTATCGCCTTCAGTGTACAGATGCCAATGTACACGTCCATGTGGTTCTGGTGTAGGGCCATAGCTCACTCGTTCTAGGTTGTACCTGGATAAAGAGGGGAGACGCCCAAGCCAGAACCTCTCACGCAAATATTTTATGATGGGATAACTCTTAATTTGTTAATTTCTTGTATTTGTTTGGTTGTGTCCCCTACAAGAGATACGACTGTCCACACGGCTGAACAAAGAGAGTCTTCATCACTTGTGATGGACAA
The DNA here is from genome assembly GCA_036924085.1 of Ariolimax columbianus. Taxonomy (NCBI): domain Eukaryota; kingdom Metazoa; phylum Mollusca; class Gastropoda; order Stylommatophora; family Arionidae; genus Ariolimax; species Ariolimax columbianus. The sequence continues at coordinate 92,674,484 of JAVGWX010000004.1, read as the reverse complement.
CTATAAGTCCTCTACCACGTTTGAAGACACACTGAATGTCAATAACATCAGCGACGAAAATGGCACACGACATTAAACTGCATCTCCTCCGACACAAACTGATAGAAGATGATGATGATGATAAGCATGACAATAATAATAACAAAACATTGATCATTTACTTACAAGAAAATAATTAAATATATCTTTGAGCATACAACCACGAAGGAATGATTATTCCATGAGATAAGCAGAAGAGAAAGTGTGATTCCAATAGAGACATGTTCAAGGAAACATAAGACCACAGCATATGTATATGTAGAGCGTAGGATGCAACGTTGGTTGGGGGGTGGGGGGGGCTGCTTCTTTCCGGTTGCAACTTGTTCCAGCCAACCCAGCTGTAAATGAGTACTCGATTTACTGTTAGGAAAAATGAGAGAGGGACAGGAATTGGTTCTCACAAAAGTTGAAGTTTTTGGTCTGGTTAGAGGTTTGCCTTTCTGGATTCTGTGGAGAGGGCTTGCCCTTTTCCACCCCAGACCGTAGCCCTTTGGGCGGTATCATGACGTATTAGCCAGTTCATGGAGTCGTGTGTGTATAGTGTATCAGTACAATGAAGACTCTTGTACCTCATCCCTGGCATTAATGACTGATATGGAAATAAATTTACATATCCGTTATATTGTAAGTCAAGACAGCGAGGAAGGGAACTGGCTACCCCTATCTCATAAAAGCTGAGCCCTCTTATAGTGAAGCTTCCACCACAACATCCCAGACTGCAGTATATTTGTATTATTTGATGTATCCATGAATGTAAACAGCGAGTTGGCTGTGTTTATATTCTGACATTCTTTCCTTGACATAATCAAGTTTGTTCAGCGGATTGTCGCTACGGTTGGCAGGTGTTCAAGGCATGTTTTTGTTCGTGAGCCTTACTCCTTTGTGTATTTTATGTTGGTCCTTAACTGGTAGTGGGCGGCGGACATTGGAGTGTCTTATATGATCATGCAGTTTATGTTTGTCACACATTAGTTGGTAGCATTGATTGTGGAGAGTACACAGAAACAAGAAGACCAAGGTGTAGAGAGAGAGAGAGAGAGAAAGATAAAACCACCCACACATACACTCTCTCAAACAAACCCTCACATACACTCATCTCCACACACACCCACATATACACTCTCTCACACACACCCACACATACACTCTCTCACACACACCCTCACATACACTCATCTCCACACACACCCACACATACACTCTCTCACACACACCCACACATACACTTTCTCACACACACCCACACATACACTCTCGAACACACCCACACATACACTCTCTCCCACACACCCACACATGCACTCTCTAACACACGCCCACACATACACTCTCTTACACACACCCACACATGCACTCTCTCACACACACACCCACACATGCACTCTCTCACACACACACCCACACATAAACTATCTCACACACACCCACACATACTCTCTCACAGACACACCCACACCCCAACACTTCACTATAGTGCTGCTAAACCATGATCTTGGCTATTTCTTAAGCACGCTCTTGGCGTGTCAGTCGTCCTATTCAACTCTCTATCACACAACCACAACAGACTCCAATTCTCCATCACACAACCACAACAGACTCCAATTCTCCATCACACAACCACAACAGACTCCAATTCTCCATCAGACAACCACAACAGACTCAAATTCTCCATCACACAACTACAACAGACTCCAATTCTCCATCAAACAACCACAACAGACTGCGATCCTCCATCACACAACCACAATAGACTTAACTTCTCCATCAGACAATCACAACAGACTCCAATTCTCCATCACACAACCACAACAGACTCCAATTCTCCATCACGCAACCAGAAGAGACTTCGACGTTACTGTTAGCCGTTTTTTTAGGACATTCTGGGTGTTCAGTAGATCTTCTTTCGCTTTCCTCACACAAAAATCCATCCCAGAAACCACTTGGTCAAGTGGTCTCACATATTCCGTGCGAAAACAACCCCATTTTATTATCTATCCCATCAGGCAAGTAATTAAACATGCGAAATTTATCTTCCACGCTATCTTCACTAACCTCTAATCAAATCAACTTTTTAACTATTGAATCGCTTGTTTTATACAGTTACCCCAATTCTTACTCATTTAGACAAGTATATGTTTCTATCCATTGTTTCATTAGCTTTCATTTTTACTTTTGTCCTCTCTTGTCACTGACGAAGCTCTTCTAGTTGTAACCAAGGTGTCTTTCGTGTTCTTGTTCCAACGTGGTATCCTAACCTCTTCGCCTTGTGCTGAAGGGGACTTGGCATCTATACGTTTCTTTGAAGTTCAGTGATGTCTTGTTTGTAACAGATTTAACAGATTACAGAAAGTACTTGTTTGCCTCACTTGTTTCTACTGGCCGATGCGCGCCTATTCCACACTATACCGTAGTCAATTGGGCGATATTAAGACGCATAAAACAATGCTTGGATGCGTGTGTGTATGTTTGTACCTAGCCTGGTGTTTCCGTGATGTTCCTCCCGTTGTTCCTCGCCTTTTGATGATCGCAGTTGTCCTTCGTAGGTATTGGTTGCTATTTTCATTTTCTTGTGTTCCTCGGTTTATCCTATCGAGTTTCTAAGGCACACTTGTTTCCCTGGGATCATTTTGGGAATGAGTACATTTATTTTCCTTCATAATTGATCCGGACCCCTTTCATTTATTTCCTGATTTAAATATATATATATATAGGGATTCCGTGGCGAAGTGGTTAAGCCGTGGACCTCGTGATCAGGTGGTGTGGGTTCAACTCTGAACTCCGCCGTCTTTTTCACGTGTGCTTGATGCGGAGTCCCCTGCATCTCGTAGTTGCTTGCTCCCTAGTCGTCTTGTCCTTGACTTGCCACTGGGGTCGGGCAGAACGAGACGAGAGAGTGAGGATAAAAAGTAGTGCAATTAATCCTTACTAAAAATAGCGTTAACAAAATTAATTTTGCCATCATCGTCTACGATGGACGGCGGCCTTTTCCTTATATATATAGATATATATATATATATATATATCCCCTTATTTAAAATTTTTCCTTTAAATGTCAAATCAGCATCATACATTTTATAAAAAATTGTGAAGATGCAGTGTAGCGAGGTGTACAACGAGGATGAATGAAATAGAATCTACAGAAATGACTCACAATTATCCATTAATTTGTAGGAAGCTAATTAAGAAGTCATGGCTGATAGGCGAACTCGTGAACACAATATAAACATTTTGCTTCGGGCCCGTTAGTGTGACTTGTTGGAGTTTCCTCGTGGGATGTACTCTCACTTGGCTGTTTATGTGGGTATGTATTGTTGTATGAATTATTGTATGTATTGTTGTATGTATTAGTGGAATTCTGTCTATGTACGAGGTCATAACTTCAAAAGTTGTTAATTTTTACAGGGGATTGAAAACGGTGGGTTTGCTATGCTGTATAAGAAGAATCGTCAAGTCAGAAGGGAATTAAACGTACAATGTTTCACTTATAAATACAGTAGATGCGATCTAATCAGTGTATATACTCGTATGGACATAATAACAACTGAAACAAACTCAGAAACCATTTCAATGAACAAGCTTCTTTTTTTAGATGATCAGAACATCCGTCATTCAGATGACCTTAGCCTTGAGGAACATCTGAATGCCCATGATACAATGCATGGGATAGGAATAATATGAAGACTAACACAGAAAAGACAGACAATGAAAATGAGCAGAATAGAGAAAACACTAAAAAAAAACTGGTAAAAAGGACATAACTTTACAACGGGCTGCAAGAACTAAAGAGCGCAGCTGTAAATTAATTAAAGAAATCTGGAAATTATATATTTAGATCAGGTCGTTCCGTAACCAGTGAGGTCGTTGGGGCACACATGAAGACATGATCACAACCCCACGCCACCCTTCTCTGTCAGTGGCCACTCCCTGTGCCTCCTTTCTGGTCGGAGATTGGTCCATTCTTTTATGTTGTTCTCCCATCTCTGTTTGGGACGGCCTCATCGTCGTCTGCCTTGCACCTTTCCGTGGAGGATTGTATTTGCAAGACCATTTAATCTCAATGTGTGACCGTACCAAGCGAGTTTCCTTCTTTTGACAGTTGCCAAGAGGTCTTCAAAAGGCCCTATTGCTGTTGAAATTCTATCTCGTATTTCCTCATTTGTAACTCGATCTTTGTACGTTACGTTTAAAAGTCTCCGGAAACATCTCATCTCCAAGGCCATGCCCATGTCTCACAAGCATAGAGGAATATTGACAGGATCAGTGTACGCTTTAATCTGATTTTCGTGCAAAGTGCTAACCGTTTATCTTGCCAGATTTTGTTAAGCCGTGCAAGCGCCGCTATTGTCTGTGCTATTCTGGCCAACACCTCACATTTTGATCCTTCATCACTGACAATCGAACCCAGATATTTAAAACGGTCAACCACTTCGAATTTCTGGCCATTAGCTTTTATCCTACTGTTGAAGCCCTAGGCGCTGCTGGTCAATATTTTTGTATTTGAAAATTATTGTATGTATAGTTAAAAATAACATTTTGTCTAATAATTAGATATTAGGTAATATTTATTAAGCCAGAAAGTGCTTGACATGCACTGCCATAGGAAATAGTGGGGACAGGATCAGCTAAGTATTGCACACCATCGTACTGTGGAAAACCAGGAAACAAAAGAGCAGACAAGTTGGCATAAGAGAGAGCAACACAAGGAAACGAAGACCCTTATCCAAGCCATAAAGAAATTATAATTCTAATAGAAGAGATACAAATTGATTAGATACTAGGAATCATTTTTAGTCAGAGAGTGGTGAATGTTTCGAATGCATTACCACAGGAAATAGTGGAGGTGGGGTCGATTAATGCATTCAAGAATAAATTGGATGCTCATAGTTATTTGTTTTAGATCAACGGGAGTAAAAGAAACTGGTTGTATGCAGCCTTTTCAGAAATTTCTAAACCAGTATAAAGAAATTAAGTTAAGTGTATCTGAATCTGCCATGCCAGGATTTGACTTTAACCACATGAGATTATGTCCCATAGCACAAGTCTGATAGAATCTGCCGTGTCAGTATTTGACTTTAGTCACATGAGATCATGTCTAGCAGCACAAGTCTAATGATGTTGATGTTATAACCGCTTTTGATGGACAACTCTTAACATCAAACAAATTTTAACTACTGTAAAAGGCTAATAAGAAATTTCTTAAATAAATATATCTGCAGGACATAAACAGGTGGTTCACCTGGCTGGAGAACCTGGAGATGATCTCGTCTCCGCAGATGTTGCTGTTAGGCTTGACGACTTCTGGCGAGTGTCGAGCAAAAATAAACAATAGCTTGGATGCTGAGGAAAAGTAGATATTTAATTGTAGATTGTTTCGCTTGTGTTTTAACCTGTTTTAGATTTACTTACTACTAGGGGACGAACGTTAACGTCTGGTCATGCTGGGGACGGTGTGGGTTAGTGGATATGTGACACGGATCACAACCAGAAGGTGCTGGGTTCGATCCCCATCACAGCACCTGCCGTTACCCCAGGGAAGCAAATCCTTAGAAAATGCTGGAGGATACAGACCCATACATAAAATGCGTGCTGTAGTCGGATGCACTGGGCTGACAGGCGCAAAATAATAACAACAGTGCAACGCACACCACCTTGGGAATTACAAAAATAAAGCGAACAACAACAACAAATCTGGGCAGACAAAATATACTGGTCGAACATGTTAGTTTCTAGAACATGGAATACCACCTCGACTCCAGATTTAGCCTTCTCCACAATGGACATTCACCATAAAACAGACCGCCAGGTGCTAAACTAATTGGCAGGTAGCGACCACAGGCCAATTAGGCTAGAAATTGATATGGAAGTAGGCCCACAGGAAACAAAACTGCTCCCACGTTGGAATTACAAACGAGCTGACTGGGACATATTTGCAGGCCTGACAGATGGGCTGTGTGAAACCATCAACACACGGAACAACAAAATGAAGCCCATGGTGGAAAGCCTAAGCAAAGCAATAATGCAAGCTGCCACTGAAACCATCACAAGAGGGGCAAGGAAAAATTATAAGCCCTATTGGAATGATGACTTGCAAAAAGCAGTCGCAGAAGACGCAGTCACAAATGCTAGGAACATGGCAGAGCGAGAACAATCTATGGTAGCAAACATCGCCCTCAAAGCCGCCACGGCAAAATACAAATATACTCTAAACCAAACAGCAAGATAAAGCTGGAAAAACAAAACGGAAAGCCTCAACCTAGACAAAGAAGGGAACAAACTATGGAAGTTAGTCAGAGCCATGAATGACGAAACCCCGTCAAACAAAAAAATTACCATCAAGCAGGGCGAAAACTTGCTCACTGGAAAAAAAGCCGCAAACGCCTTTGTTGAACACTATGCCAAAGCGAACCACATAGATGTCCCTATAGATAGGCATACGGACATTAGTGAAGAGCAAAAGGGGCACGACAACATCAATATGGCACCAGAAGAGCATACGATGGCAAAACTAACAATGAACGAAATGTAAGAGGCCATGAGAACATTAAAGAAAAGGAAATCTCCCGGAAAAGACAGGATAACAAACGAAATGCTGATGGGGCTGGGCCAAACAGCAAAAAGGAAACTGCTATCAGTCCTGAACCAAAGCTGGAAAAGGGGTATTGTACCCCAGGCATGGAAAGACGCAGTACTTGTACCAGTACCAAAGAAAGGAAAAGACAAAACAGATCCAAATGGATACAGGCCTATCAGCCTACTGAGCTGTGTCGGCAAACTAATGGAACGTATGATAAACACCAGACTGATATGGCATCTGGAAGAAAAACGCATACTAATTCCACAGCAAGCAGGCTTTAGACAGCATAGATCCACTGAAGATCAGGTCATCCTCATAGCCCAGGAAATAGAAGATGCCTACCAGGAACAGAAACACACAGTAGCGGTTTGGGTGGACCTGGAAAAGGCATTTGACAAAGTCTGGAAAGATTGTCTTAGAGTCAAGCTAAGAAGAAGTGACGTCTGTGGGAAAATGTACAAGTGGATCAACCACTACCTCAAAAACAGAACGGCCAGAGTCCAAGTACAAGGGCAGATGAGCAAAAGGTGATACTTGAGCAGGGAGTACCCCAAGGGGGAGTACTGTCACCCACACTCTTCCTGGTGTATATAAATGACATTATGGAGAATATACCAAGAAGAGTTCATAGCTCAATGTTTGCAGACGATCTGGCTATGTGGACCTCTGAAAAGAATCTCACCATAGCAAGAAATCGGATGCAGCAGGCCCTAACATCGCTGGAAGAGTGGGCGAACTCATGACTGGTCAAAATAAACGAGAACAAAACCACATGTACAATATTCTCGCTATCAATCAAACCCCAAAACACCAAATTAAGTATAAACGGAAAATACCTTCAGCCAAATGACAACCCAAACTATCTGGGAGTCACATTTGATCGGCGCATGACATGGAAAAGTCCGATCGAGAGAAACCGAATGAGAGCCAGAGAACGAATGGCAATCATGAGGAAACTTGCTGGCACAAGCTGGGGAGCAGACGAAAGCATACTAAAGAAACTGTACACTGGAAGAGTGAGACCAGTTCTCGAGTAATGGCATTGCGGCATGGACAACAGCAGCAAAGGCGAACTTCGATAAAGTTAGCAAACTCCAAAACCAAGCCATGAGAGTTATAACAGGAGGCATGAAGTCAACGCCAATTGTAGAACTTGAAACGATTAAAAAACTGCAATCCATGACCGACAGAAGAGACTGCAGAGCCCATCTGTAATTAGAGAAACTCAGAAGACTGACTGACCATCCAATGCACTAGAGACTAAACAATTTCGGAAATGGGAAGCTAAAGCGAAGACACTTTGCAGAAATAGCCAAAGCAAAGATGCACGAAGACCATATGAACGCACTAACCACACCAAAGCCCATCCCTACTGTACGAAAACCTACCTGGAGGCAGCATATATTTCCAGAGGTGGTAGAAAATATACCAGGTATTGGAAACAAAAACTGCCAGTCTGAAAAAGAAAGAAGAGATACTACCCTGAGTTACATAACGGAAAACTACCCAAGCATGGACTGGACCCATGCATACACCGACGGCTACGTAACAAATACAACACAGAACGAGGGGCAGGAGCATTTCTGTACCTACCAAATGGCAGAAAAATAACACTGTCATTCGCTACTGGAAAATACACAAGCAACTTCAGAGCGGAGGCAGAGGCACTGAGGGCTGCAGTGGAAGAAATGGCGACAGGTAAGAGTAATGAAAGCCACATAGTCCTGCTTACAGACGCTCTGGCCGTAGTCACAGAACTTAAAAGCCAGAAAAATACTGAACTTAATGATTTAAGAGCAGTACTCTGTTAACTATGCCAGCTGGCCGCACCAAAAAGGGTAGTGGTGCAGTGGGTTCCATCTCACTGCAACATCCAAGGCAACGAGGAGGCAGACAGACTGGCAAAAGAAGGTGCAAAACTACCCCAACCAGATACTAGCATGACATACGAAGAGTCAAAACGGCTTATTAGAGCTAGATACATGACCAAATGAGAAACCGAACATACTGGCTACACCAAAAACGATGCCTATTACCAGTTGAACAGAAGAGAGCAGGTCGTGGTCTTCAGACTTCGCACTGGCCACAACAGACTGAGGTACCACCTATTCAACAAATTGAAGATAGGTGGCACCGACGAATGCTCGTGTGGTACCGGGAAAATGACCGAGGAGCATCTGTTGCAAAACTGCCCGACATACGAGGATCAGAGAGAGCAGATGTGGCCATCACCAGTGGCAACACTAGACAAGCTCTATGGCAGTGTCGACAGCCTCAGGAAGACGGCTGCTTTTTTCGAAAAAATAATGGTTACTGTCTGACTGCGTACGAAGAAGAAGAAGAAGAAGAAGAAGAACATGTTAGTCAGGATCAGGCAAAAATATACTGTTCAAGACCCTCACCTCGGCTTCCTAAAAGCCCTCCCTGGAAATTGGGTGTTTTCAAGACAGCCTGTCTAACAAGGTGAAGGATCGACGTGATCCACGTAGTAGTGAGCGACACGCAGATGAAGCTAAGCATAGCACAACCGCCTGGAGGACCCCAGTTCACGTTCATCAGCAGGTTCAAGATGTGAGGAAAGCTACTGCAACCTGTCACTTAACATCCTTTTCAGAGCTCACAGAAGAGTAACCTACTCATTATGTGCATTCGCAAACAACAGCAACAACACTTACTTACTTAGTCAAAATAGAACAGGTCACAAACTTCTAGTATCAGGCCTACAGAATTGACAACAATGGAGACTGCTCAAAGGAAATCAGACAGATTGACAATGTGGAGGCTGCTACACCTGGGGAAACCGTGGCAGAATACTAGCAAACCAACAAATGTGAACATTTTAAGAGCTTGCGTTTTTCCTATGGCAGTATATGGCTGCGAAGCATGGACAGTCACCCAAACTTCAAGGAAGAAAATCGAGTCCTTCGAGTAGAAATGTTATAGAAAAGTCCTAAACTTACCATGGACCGAAAATAAAGAAAAATGCAGACTTTTGAGAAGAGTTAGACATAGAGGAGAACTGGTTCATAAATTCATCATGAACAGAAAATTAAAATATTTTGGCCACAACAAAAGGCACAACGGTCTTTATAGAACGGTAATGGAAGATATGGTGCTAGACAAGAGACACACAGGCAGATCAAGAAGGTGATGGAACCAAGATGTCAAGGAATGCTTGGGCAGGACTCTATAGCAGGTTGGAGATTTGGCAGGAGATCGAGTTTCTTTTAGACAGGCTGTGATGGGAGCGACGTTCTGCAAAGGGTATGCTACATGTCACTATTGTTCTATACTCGGATCTTGAAGCGTCTGATTAGCATAGTGATAGAGCACTTGCTTTTGATGTTAAGATATTGGGTTCAATTCCTGTTACCGGAATGCTCCAGCTGACCCAGATGTATATAATTGGTACCTGACTTACTGTTGTGATGAAATGAAGTGAGGAAGAGAACAGACCAGCTCACCTAAAAGACAAGAAGTGGCCTAGTTCAATGAAGTCTCTAACACTTCAACCCTGCTGGCAGTGTCTGCTAAAGGAGGGGGGGGGGGGGAAGGGGGCTAGGAAGATAAGGAAGAACCTAATGATGATTAAATAAACAGAACAAGAAAAGAAGACGAAAAAAAAGAAGAAGAAAAACAAGAAGTATGACAAGAAGGAAAACCAGAACACAAACTAATAAGGACAAACAGACAGACACAAACTCTTAGTATGGCAATTCAGGTAATATAGACAGATAGATAGATGTGTACTTACAAAGCAGAGACAGACAATTATGCACACACAATAATAAACTAATAAGGCAGACAAGAACACAGCTTTGAATACAACAAACAGAACTAATATTGATTATTGTAACTTCTACCCAGAGCCTTGCCGCCAGCGGAGGTTGTGAAGAGGGCATTGGATAAGCAAACCCATCGTGGATACAATCTTCTCTTTACTAATTGTGAACACTTCGTTACCTGGTGCAGGTACAACAAGGCAAGGAGTGTTCAGGTAAGAATGGAGAGTGCTCAGAAAGAGAGAGGGGCAATATTCTTCCTCTTTTGTGTTTGTCGGGAAACTGGTGCTTGTGACGTTGAGTCATAGCTTACATCGAACCTGCGATATATGCGCCTTTCAGCTCAGCACATCTTATTTATTTACCTAACTTAACTTAACTTAACAATGTCTTTATACTGGTTTAGAAGACTCTGTACAGTCTGTATACAACCAGTTTCATTTACATTGCCTTCCTCTAAAATCTTTGCGCATCCAGTTTATTCTTAGATGCATTAACTGTCCCTGCCTCCACTACTTCGTTTGGCAATGCATTCCAAGCATTCACCGCTCTTTGACTAAACAAATATTTCCTAATATCTAATCTGTACCTCTCTTTAGTTAATTTGTAACTCTGCCCTTTTGTTCTTGTGGTTTGCTGTATTTAAAAAACAACTTGTTATAGTCTAATTTATCCCTTCCTCTGATCATCTTATAAACCTGTATTGTCACCTCGAATTCTCCTCTATCCTAGACACTGTGGGTCGGTTTTTCTGAGTCTTTCCTCATAACTGTAATTCTGGAATCTCACTATCATCTTTGTCGCTATTTTTGTATTCTTTTTAGCATGTTTATGTCCCCTCTATGATAAGGACTCCACACCTGTACACAGTACTCCAATCTAGGTCTAACTAATGCTTTATACAGTTTGACGATCACTTCCTTGCTCCTATGTTTAATATTTCTTTTTAATCATACCTAACAATTCATTTCCCTTTTTCACTGCTACCTGAACTTACTCACTCACCTTACCTGTATGATCTCTTAAGACGCCTAGGTCCCTTTCCTTATTTATCTTTCTAATATTGTTCTCTTCCATTTTGTAATTATGTTTCATATTGGATCTACCATGTCGATGACTGTAAATTTATCTATTTATTTCAGCACTAAATTTTTGGATCCAGCTTTGTTCTCCCTCTTTGATCCATAACCTCTTAGTCAGACTGCATTGTTGCAGCCTGTTACCAAGGACTGCACTTGGATGTGTAGTATTTATATACATACATGAGGAGCAGTCATTGAGTGACAGCAATTTTATTATAAAGTGCATGGAAGAGTATTTACAACAGAAAATCTTATTTCGTGTCAGAAAATAGCTCGTTATGGGTTCTGTGTAACGGTCGAACAGTATGCGCATGCGTAAAATAGTGTACAACATGGCCGCCGACTGTACTTTGGAAAAACGAGGCGGTATTAGTTTTTTTTGTGGTCTAAAGGTGTGAAACATTCTCAAATCTACAGGAAAATGAAGGTTCAATATGGAAACAGTTGTTTGAGTCAGAGGAGAGTGTTTGAATAGGTAAAAAGATTTCAAAACGGAAGACATTTATTTATGAACCATGGTGCGAGAGAACAGTAAGTGTGGCAACTGACACAGTGAAACAGTAAATCGACCAGCTAGCCAGTGGCTATAGGCTTGTCAGTGTTGATGGAAAAACTATAGATTTAAACATGATTCACGAAGCTCCGCACACAATTGTCCATGATGACCTCGGCTACAGGAAAGTGTGTAGCAGATAGGTTCTAAGGCAGCTGACAGCGAGGTAATGGGTTCAGTGCAAAATTGGTTAAAGGTTACACCAAAAGGCTTTTTTGTAGAAAACATCCATAAGCTAGTGGACAGATGGACAAAGTGTGTTGGATATCCATAAGCTAGGGGTAAGATGGACAAAGTGTGCTGGACATCCACAAGCTAGTTGACACGTGGACAAAGTGTGCTGGACATCTACAAGCTAGTGAACAGATGGACAAAGTGTGCTGGACATCCACAAGCTAGTGGACAGGTGGACAAAGTGTGCTGGACATACACAAAGCTAGTGGACAGGTGGACAAAGTCTGTTGCCAGGCACTGTGACTATTTAGAAAAATAAGACACACAAAATGTCTGGTTCGCAGTGCTGTAAAAATGTTATTAATAAAACTGCTGTTCCTTAATGACTGTCCCTCGTATATATATATATATATATATATATATATATATATATATATATATATATATATATATATATATATATATATATATATATACATGCATGAAACAATACGCAAACTCTTGTTTACAGATTACTGTAAGGTCCAAAACAATTTTCTAATAAACTGCATGTCAGGTCCAAATGATATTTAGCATGCATCGTTAGTTAAGTAAATAATTTCTCTCTAAAAAATGTAATTTATTTTTGAAAAAATGTATTTATTAAGCTACATTAAAAGCAATCTCACTGAATTGAACATAATTTTAACATGTCTACAATAGACAGTTCTGCTGTTTAAAAATAATATTTTTTTTACATTCAAATATGCTGATAAAAACAAATTCCTGATTTTTCCGTGCCCAAATTAGACACTTTGTTCAGCGCTGAAAACAACCAAGGCCATTCATGTGAAACTGTCGTTCATAATTCCCGATTTTATAGTTTGTGGTGTTTTTTTCTAAAGTTTAATTGACATCAATTTCAAAATGAGTTTCAAGTGTATATTTATAACAATGCAGAAGTTACCGTTTTACTATACCAGTTTTTCCGCAGGAAATCTTAGATGGGTCATTTACATAGCGATATTCATGACCTAGAGAAACGAACGCAATTTGCAGATGATCTGGACAGATGATCCTTTTACCGTTGGATTGAACAAGACTCAGAGTGCGCTCATACCGAGCAAGGCAGGAAAAAGAAATCTGACGATTTCGACAGAGATATTGAAACGAAAAATCAACTTGTTACTATCTGGAAACTTAAATTAATATTGCATTCCGACTGCAATATTGAAATTTCCAAAAGTACTCTTTGGAAAATTGCAAGAGCTGCTGGCTTTACATTCAGGAAAGCTTTAGGCGGCAGGAATAGTATATGTGAAAAGCCACATTTGATTGCTACCAGAAGCAAATACCTGAAACAGTTATGTTAACAGCGTAGACAAGGCTATAGTATTGTATACTCGGAAGAATCCTGGGTCAATGCTCACTACACCTTTGATAAAGAATGACAATCAGTTGACGGTGAGCAAAAAAGACAAATTCCAAGCAGCAAAGGGCAGCGCATTATAGTAACGTGTGCTGGAAGCAGTGAAAATGGAGTTGTCCATGACGCTAAACTTACTTTCCAATCAAAAAGTACCAACGGTAGAGACTATCACACTGAAATGAATGGATACATTTTCAGGCAATGGATCACAAATGATCTGCTTCCAATTATGGATAGACCACCGTGCCTAGTAATAGATAATTCATCTTATCACAATGCAGTATCAGAGGAAGAAAAATACCAACTGCATCAAATACAAAAGCTCACATTAGGACAAGGCAAGCAAAGGAAAAAGGGAATTTCGTCAATACGTATTTGAAGCTCGATTTGTTGCAGCTTGTGAGGAAGATAAATAAAACAAAGGTGTATCATATTGACAAAATCATTATAGAGTACGATCACATTTCTCTAAGACTACCTACATATCATGCGCATTTAAACCCTATAGAGCTTGTGTGGGCTAAAGTCAAAGGACAAATTGTCGAACAAAACAAGACATTAAACATGTGTGAAGTTGAAGTGCTGACACGTGAGTACCTTTCAAGAATATACATTCAGTTCAAGAAGAAGTGTGTTGAACAAATGCTCCGGAAAGAACAACAGTACAAGTAACGAGATGGATTACAATTTGTCCAGCCAATATCAATTATCAACCTCTTTGAATCGACAGATTCGGAATGATTAATATAATCTTTTTTAGGTTTACTGATTAGCAAACTTGGGTGAATTAGCATATGTTTATCAAAACAATTAAGTGCACATGCAATAACAACAAATACATTTGAATATTCAAATGCTTTAGGAAACATAAATTGATAGAACATTGGGGTCTAATGGTGACCTAAGGGCTGTACTAACGGTTGCATGTTGGTACCATTTTTGCAATTGTACACTAACAGCAACACAAACAATCAATTGATCTTTTAAGACATTAAGGAGATACACCTACGAACAAAATACGATACATTACGCTGTGTACTGTAAAATCTTACATTTTATGCCATTTCTCTGCAATGGTCCTAAAAGATCAAAGAAATTTGCCTATGTACAAAATTCTTAACATCTACTGACTAAATAATATCAATGTTTTAGCGACATTGTAATTACAAAGCTGCGTGCGAAAAATTATTTGGATATGACACGCAGTTTTGTAGAAAATTGCGTCGGATCTTGTTCATGAATTAAAAGACAGACTATAGAACAGAACATGCAGGATGGCATGGACTAGTTCTCTGCTGCTTGTTCCAACTTTTGCTTGACCAGTAGTACAAAGAAACCGGAGGTCATATACCATCCAGCACCAGGCACATTGTATAAACAGCCAGTGGTTATAGTGAGGAGGCGGAAGTTACAAGATGTTGAAAAATTTATCTACCTCGGAAGCACGCTGTTGAGATCACTGACTATTGCTGATGAGCTGGCTACTAGAATATCAAAAGCAAGCACAACTTTTGGTCGAATAGCTCGACAGTGTGGTTACGTCGAGGAATTAACCATAACGACTAAGCTGAAGGTCCACAATGCCGCCATTCTTCCCAGCAAGTTCTACACGTGTGAGAGCTGGACTGTCTACGCTGTAGACGTCAGGAAGCTCAATAGCTTCTACATGACTTTTCTGTGACTCATACTGCATATTCGCTGCCAAGACCATATCACATACAATGAAGTCCTATTCAGAGCCAACATGCCAGGTACTCATGCCCTTTTGCAGAAAGCCCAATTGAGATGAGCTGACCACTAAACTCAAATGTCAAGCGAAAGTTTCCCAAAGGGGCTTCTGCATAGCAAACTGAGTAACGGAAGACGATCACAAGGAAGTCTAGAAAAGCTTTTCACAGACAGTTTGAAGAAGTCTCTTCAGTGGTGTCAATTAGACATTACCACATGGTTGTTGTTGTTGATTTTGTTGTTTTTGTTGTTGTTGTTTTTGTTGTTGTTGTTTTTGTTGTTGTTTTTGTTGTTGTTGTTTTTGTTGTGGTTGTTTTTGGTGTTGTTGTTTTTGTTGTTGTTTTTGTTTTTGTTGTTGTTTTTGTTTTTGTTGTTTTTGTTATTGTTGTTTTTGTTGTTGTTGTTTTTGTTGTTGTTTTTGTTGTTGTTGTTGTTTTTGTTGTTGTTGTTTTTGTTGTTGTTGTTGTTTTTGTTGTTGTTGTAGTTTTTGTTGTTCAATGTCCACAATGAGTAAGTTTACTCTTTAAGTGCACCATAAAAAGGACGTTATCTGGCAGGTTGTAGCAGCTTTCCTCACATCCCCAGCATGCTGATATGCTAATGAAGGTGGACCATTGTACACCTAGCGGTGGTGCTACGCAAGGCTTCATCTGCATAACGCTCACTACTACGGGGATCACGTAGATCCACATCTCGTCACCCAGAAAACATTCTATTCTATGGAATGCTGCATGGAAGACAGACTGTGGTCTTATACAATATATTTTATCTGACCCCCACGCGACATCCTGGTCAGTATGTTTGTACCTGACCGGACAAGCGCCTTAGTTCATCATCACCACAGGGTACAACCTACTCAATCAGTAATGGAGTTTAATGTAGATAAATTTAAGAGTATTGCTAATTCATATAGCCGATGTCTTTGCCAGGATAATCGGCGGGAAGACAACTCAAAAAACAAACGAATTAACCAGTCCAAATGGAAAACAACGACACGTTTCTGTGAACACAAGTGTAAGTCGTCGACTAGTGGGAATTCCAGGCAATTCCGTAGTATGACGGCATCCATAATGAACTAAAATAGTAGAGTAATGTAGACCCGCAGCCTGTAGGGCGCCACATCTATGTCTACATGTTTATCTCTATGTCCATCTATCTCTCTACTAATTTACCAACATATCTACCTACCAATGCACTACGTTTGCCTATTTACCTTCTAACTAGGTAATCCACCTAGTCTACATGTCTACATTCCTGTCTACTAACTTAACCACCCACTTACCATTTTGCATGGCTACCTACATATTAACCTACCTATCTACTTACCTGTCTAATAATAATTATTATTGCCCATTGCAAGCAATTATGGCCACACTATCAGATGGTTTTGTCTTAATAATGTGATGTGCAATGTGAATAGGAAGAAAAAGAGGAAAAAGAAAACAAAAGAAGAAGAAAAAGAATGTGATGTAAGCTGTATTTGGATTACAGTGCGCTAGTCATCAATCTCACTCTCTTGTCTTCAGCTACCTTGGATCAGTGGCGAGATCACTAGTCGAGGCGACTGGAGGTAACTTGAAATGTAGGCACTCTGGTCTTACCTCCCGTGAGACCACGGGTTGCTTGAAACTTGTGGGACTCGATCGCCCAGTATTTCCATTCATCGCTGTGAGAGACGAGTGCCTTAACCTCTTGACTACAGCAACACCCACCATTCCACATACCTTATACATAATTTCCTTGTTTCACGGAACGTCTACATAAAAGTTAGCAAGTATTTAACATCTATAGGTGTACCACGAAAACACAAATGGGAAGGGGGGGGGGGGGCGGTGTCTGTCTTAAAATAACAGTAACACTGTAACCTGCCAGACATGTCATGTAACTAAGGAGGACTCGCATGGGGCTGGCTAACCTACCCCGTATAAACATGAAACTCCACAAAAATTAAATTAGTTGTGTAAAGGCTTTTTGGGATCAAGATGCTGAGTAGCGCATGAGCTGCAGGGGTCAGCGACCCATATCTGACTGCTAGCGTCAGGGCCAGCGAACAAGAACTGCCAAGACACTTCTACAACTCCACGCGGTGATCCTGGATAACAGGCTGCAGTAGGGCAGACTGGCTAAGAAGTAGGGATCAAATAGGGAATGCTAACCCGGTACTCAAAAAATGCTTGCTGAAGTCGGATGTGTTGGACCGAAAGACGCAAATAGAACTGACTGGATGCTGGTACCACTGATCATCGTAATCTTTGCTTATCCTATAACAGAACTGACTAGATGCTGGTACACTGATCATCGTAATCTTCGCTTATCCTATAACAGAACTGACTGGATGCTGGTACACTGATCATCGTAATCTTTGCTTATCCTATAACTGAACTGACTGGATGCTGGTACACTGATCATCGTAATCTTTGCTTATCCTATAACAGAACTGACTGGATGCTGGTACACTGATCATCGTAATCTTTGCGTATCCTACAACAGAACTGACTGGATTCTGGTACACTGATCATCGTAATCTTTGCTTATCCTATAACTATTGTATTTTGTGTTTACATATTTCTCTATAGATTGAGGCACTGCATTCAGCCATTAATATCATGGGTACGGAACTTAAGAAAATATTGGATTAAAAAGTTGCAACTAACCCGGATGAATCGGTGAAAAAAAATTTGTTGCTTTAAAGACTTCTTTCTAGTTTATCCTTTAATTAATCCTACCTATTTCTTTCTAGTTTATCCTTCAATTAATCCTGCCTATTTCTTTCTAGCTTATCCTTCAATTAATCCTACCTATTTCTTTCTAGCTTATCCTTCAATTAATCCTACCTATTTCTTTCTAGTTTATCCTTTAATTAATCCTACCTATTTCTTTCTAGTTTATCCTTCAATTAATCCTACCTATTTCTTTCTAGTTTATCCTTCAATTAATCCTACCTATTTCTTCTAGCTTATCCGTCAATTAATCCGACCTATTTCGCTCACAAAAATAGAGGCAGCAGACGTCTCTCAATGCCATACAGTTTATCCCTGAAATAACCACATATTCAACGCCAGTGTCCAGTCGGTGTTGCGCTTATGGAGTGGATATATGGAGAACGAATAAGGACATACAACAAAGACTCCAGTCCTTCTTTAAGAGATGCCTACACAGGATAATGGCCATAAAGTGGCAGGACATGGTGAGGGACGAAGACATGTGGGAAAAGAGCCAACAACATCCATTGGAACAAGAAATTAAGCGAAGAAAATGGAGATGGCTAGAACATACACTGCCTAAGGCACCATCCAACATAGCCAGACAGGCTCTTTCATAGAATCCTCAAAGGGAGAGCGAGTTTGAGCCAAAAAAAATACACGAAGAAGAGAATGTGAGAAGGAACTAAAATTAAATAATTACACACGGAGAGAGGCAGAAAGAGCAGCCCAGCGACGGGCTTTGATTGATTGATTGATTGATTGATTGAACCACACCTATTTCACTATATTAGACGCCCTCAAAATATTCTACCTTTAGGTTTGTTTTCTTTTTTTTTATATTGAATTAAAGATTTGCCTTTCTGGATTCTACTGGCGAAGTACACCTTTTAGTCATCAAGTTACCACATCTTTTTCCCGCACAAAAATAGTAGCTCACTTTAGACTGCTCTCAAAGCTGTACCCCGGTCTTAACCCTAAACCAATTTGTGAGTCTGGTGTTCTTGTCGCCCTTTGCCTATCTTTATACATTGATCTGACCCAACAAGATATCTTGACTGACTGGCAGCACTACCGACAAACACAAATTTGCATCGCTGATTTCACTCATGAGTTTTTTTAAAGACTTCAGGGAGGTCATACGTCTTAGCGCGAACTGGATTTGAAAATTCTCCAACTATTGAGTCTTTTTTGTGTGTGTTTTTTGAGTGGTTTGATTACAGGTTTATCTTTATGGATTCTACTGGCGAAGGGACGCCTTTTTCAACCCTAGACCATAGTCCTTTGGGTAATACCAGGATGTATTGGCCAGTGTATGGGTGGGTATATATGTTTGTATCTGGTAACATACATTAACTAAGCCATTATTCCAACCCTACTCTACGCCTGCGAAAGCTAGACTGTGTACTCTGGACATGCAAGGAGGTTAAACCACTTCCGCACAGGTTGCCCGAGGTGAATACGCAACATCCGATGGCAAGATCGTGTCACTGAAATTAACGGCTGACATGCCCAGCATCCATGCACTGCTAGAAAAAGCACGACTAAGATGGTCCAGACACCTCGTTAGAATGTCAGAAGAACAGCTCTCAAAGAAGCTCCTCTACATCGAACTGAGGGAGGTTTTGTACGAGAGAGAGCACACAAAGAAACGTTTTAAAGACAGTCTGAGGGACTAACTGAAAAGTTGCCAGATATATGTCACCACCTGGAAATGTCGTGCGCAAGACAGATCTGACTGGAGAAGAGCAAAATGGGTGTATCTACCAGCGAAGACCACCGTGTTGTGAAACCCAGAGCAGACGCGAGACCAGGAAATCACCAGAAGCGGGAACACCATCACCTTCTACAGACCTTGTATGGCTGTTATGCCTGTTCAGCCACATGCGCACCGACATCCACCAGGGAAAGCTGTGACAGGATGATGTAGACGTTCCTCATCGACAACGATGGACAGCTATTATTATATTAATGACAAACCTGGATGCTGCTGTCATGTCTTTAGAAACAGTCAACTACATTTTGCAGCTGTCCCATTGCATATATCAATAAGTAAGATGACCGCGCCTGACAGGCTGCCCTTCGACTCGCTCCAGTGTTTGTGTCGTTTTCTGCTGCTAGCTAGTTCATGTTTGTATTATAATTGACAACTCATTTGTCAGGTGGTATCAAGGACTTTATTCTGTGGAATTTATGTGCTTTCATTTGGTTATCCTGTTTGTTTTGTCTTATCTTACTGCATTTGTGACTGGCTTAAGCCGTAAGAAACCAGTCCTCGATGGCGTTCAATATCCCATTTAACTGCACCCTGAAATTCAGCCCAAGTTATCGCTATTAAAGGGCCTTCCTGCTTGGACTGAAATTGCCTTCCTTCTGCCCCTCTCAACTGGAGGTTACACGATACCTCTCCAAATTTCGTATCAGCACAGTAGGAGTCACGCTGACCCGAAGGTGGACACAATCCAGAAGCATCAGGGGCGGAACAGAAAAAAAGGGAGTCAAACATGGACACACAAAGCCTGACACAAACATTGGTCCAACACACACTCCTCGCAACCCCCATCCCGAGGCAGTAGAGTAATCGGCTCTACCTGAGGAGTATGTGTGGATTTCGGTCGACATGTTACGCATGAATAAGCACCAGCAGATGGACATGGTAGTAGTCGATCGACGCAACAGGCCGTAGATGCCTAGACGAATATTATTATTATTATTATTAACCCATAACATGTGAAGGAAGACTAACGTCTGGTCAAGCAAAATATAATGATCAGACATGTCATTCAGGGTCAGGCAAAACATACTGTTCAACACCCTCACCGTGCCTTCCTCTTTACCTTTCATGGAAACGGGTCGTTTTCATTGCAGTCTGACTAACAAGGTAAGAGATCGACATAATCCCTGTAGTAGTGAGTGACATGCAGATGAAGCCAAGCATAGCACATCCGCCTGGATGGCCCCGGTTCACCTTCATCAGCACGCTCGGGATGTGGGGAAAGCTACTGCAGCCGGCCACTTAACGTCCTTTTCAGGGCTCACAAAAGAGTGAGCCTACTCATTGAGAGCATTCAAAATTACAACAACAACAATTCTTAATCACACTGACTTACAGTTGTGAGTATAGATATATACAAGTTTAAACGTTCAATCTCTCATCACATTGTCTTGTATTCATGAATATTTTCTCACGGAAAAGGACATTGGCTTCAGAACTGCTGGGTCTGGGAAAGAAATTGGCTCAAGGTAAAGACAAATTTATTCGAAGAAGCAAAAGTGAACAGGTGATCATGCTAGCTTCTTCTTCTTCTCCCTCCTCATCGTCTTCGTCTTTTGTGTGTGGTATCACTAGTATGAATCCCGTGCACGAGAAGGGCAAGAATAGCATTACAGCCCCACAGAGAGCATGTCGTAAGAGGCGACTAACTGTGTGACATGGCATAACAGCCGGCCATGATTAGGCGATTTGTTAGCAGCAGCATAGATGGCGCCTAACGGGCTGCCGGTCACTTTGATCTAGTGTTTGTGTCCATTAAGATGGACTCGCACATCAGTAAACCACCCTTCAAGATACTCGTTGTATACAGACTCTGCAGAGTCTTCTAATCCAGTATAAAGACGTTGTTGTTGTTGCTGTTGCTGTTGTTTTTGTTGTTGTTGTTGTTGCTGTTGTTGTTGTTATTGTTATGGATCCAGAAGCGTCCGGGCTGTCGTCTACTTTTCTCTAGAATTTGAGTCTATAAAGATGGCCTCGGACATCGGTTAACAACCCACCGCGGCACTTGTCTCAATGATGTGCAGTAATGAGCTTCTCGAGCCTAGCCTGCTAAGAAGGAAATCCTCCTCTCGACTACATCCATCTCACCCCAGAGCTGGAAACAGCATAGGGGCATCCACCCCTGTAGAAGTAAAGGCCAACCAAGACTAAGACGATTTGGACATTGTATGGGATCCATGATTTAAAATTTGCGGACGACAATAACTATGTAGGAGTGTCTTATCTATAGCAGAAGTCGATATATTGAGATCAGATTTCGATAAAAATTCGAGACTGGTCTGTAGATGGCAAATGGGGTTTAATATAGATAAATGTACAGTCATTCACATGGGTAGATCCAATTTGGAACATACTTACATAATGGAAGAGAACAATAACAAAATGTACCTAGGGGTTTTACTAGATCATACAGATAAGGTGAGTGAGCAAGTCCAGGTATCAGCGTTTCTGTAGGGATGCCCTCCTTAGCCTTTGGATGACCCCAGCCTATCTGCAAGGCAGTAGTTGTTTGTTGTTAGAGTTTTCTCTCTAATGGAAGTTGTCTTACAAGACTGACGAGTCTTCACTACTCGTGTCTATAGGATGCGGTAATGATATATGAGATGTAATATATGATATTAGATATGGACTATGTACTGGTTTGTACTAACCCGGAAGAGAGACAGTCTAGTGTGTCTGTATCCCAGGATCGTCACGTCCTGCCAGAAACGTATCATGTGCATGTGGGCGGGGTACCTCTTTGCTCCTTTTATTTTCTCGGCACATCTTCAGTGATGGTACGCCTAGCATTCCCTGCCACCTGGGAGGTTGACACAGTAGGGCAGATGTGCAATGTCCGCTAGTCTGCACCTCTTCTGCGTCCATTGGTATGGCTGATAGCGTGCAGAGGTAGAGATCGAGGCAGGGGTGCATTTAACCAGGGGAAAAGCCTGGTAATGTCACGGAGATGTTGTTCGCCTAGTGTGTGGACAGATCTCATAGTCATTGGTTGAGTCTCGACAGTTCACAGTGAGGTGGCTGCTCTACTGTTTTCGACACCCCGACCAGGAACTAAGTCTTATGTTGGTGGGTTCGCACCCCATCGCCGTATAAGGTGAATATCAAGCAGCTGTCCGCCCGCTTTGATCGGCGGACGGCAGAGACCTCTATCTGCGGCTCTACCGGATAGGGCTGGGGCGCGAGCCCCAGATCCCGAACATGTAGGAGCCTCCCATTGCAGTGGTGCTCTGGCTTCGTTCTACTCAGGCATAGTTCACCATCTTTCGGGTCCCAGCGTGGGTATAATGATTCAACGAGATGGACTATATGCAAAGGAAACCTAATTTTCTTCATGATTCTCCACAGATTTTGATGTTTTGCCTTGGTGTAATCAATGAAACATGTATACTGGTCTACATTAAACTCTCTACATTTTTCGTAGATATTCCTTAAATTGAATATGTGGTCCTCAACTTGGACAAAGAAGGGAACAAACTAGGGAAGTTAGAGCCATGAATGACGAAACTCCGTCAAACAAACAAATTACCATCAAGCAGGGCGAAAACTTGCTCACTGGAAAAAAAGCCGCAAACGCCTTTGTTGAACACTATGCCAGAGCGAACCACATAGATGTCCCTGCAGATAGGCATACAGACATTAATGAAGAGCAAAAGTAGCACGACAACACCAATATGGTACCAGAAGAGAGAGCATATGATGGCAAAATTAACAATGAAAGAAATGGAAGAGGCCAAGAGGACATTAAAGAAAAGAAAATCTCCCGGAAAAGACGGGATAATAAATGAAATGCTGATAGGGATGGGCCAAACAGCAAACAGGAAACTGCTATCAGTCCTGAACCAAAGCTGGAAAAGGGGTATTGTACCCCAGGCATGGAAAGACGCAGTACTTGTACCAGTACCAAAGAAAGGAAAAGACAAAACAGATCCAAATGGATACAGGCCTATCAGCCTACTGAGCTGTGTCGGCAAACTAATGGAACGTATGATAAACACCAGACTGATATGGCATCTGGAAGAAAAACGCATACTAATTCCACAGCAAGCAGGCTTTAGACAGCATAGATCCACTGAAGATCAGGTCATCCTCATAGCCCAGGAAATAAAAGATGCCTTCCAGGAACAGAAACACACAGTAGCGGTTTGGGTGGACCTGGAAAAGGCATTTGACAAAGTCTGGAAAGATTGTCTTAGAGTCAAGCTAAGAAGAAGTGACGTCTGTGATAGTTATTTATCATATATTGATAGTTATTAAAGTATATAAATTAACACGATTCATACAAATAATTATTATTGATTGTTGTCTGTGAACTGCGTCTTTCTCCTTTAGCCAAAATGTTGCTGCTAGTCTTGCATATTCCTGCACTGTCTGTATTTTGTAACTTAAATTAATGTCAAGGTGGATCGGTTAGCCGAGTGGTTTTTATGTTAGTCTTCTGATCATGAGGATATGTGTACAAACCTCAGGTATGGCATAACGTTTTAGTTTTATCATGAATAAAATAAAAATCTATCCTATACACTGCAATAAATAAGAAAAGATAAAGGAAGATACATAGTGGAAACGTGTAAGGATATAGAAAACCTACAGCAACCAAGGCAGAAAGAGAGAGAGATGCATTTGAGGCAATAAGAACACTGACAAGGGAGTTCCGTCTGGTTCCACATGTCATAAATGACAAAGAGGATAACACATTAACAGAAACCAAAGACATACTGAATAGATGGAGAGAGTACTGCGAAACCATGTATGGAGATAGCACAAAGCTCTCAGTTACAATCCTACCAAAGGATGCGAAAGAACCTGAACCAACATTGGAAGAAGTTCGCTCTGCAATTAAAAGCCTGAAAAAGGGAAAGTCCCCAGGATGCGATGATATCCCAGCAGAGCTAATACAAGCAGGAGGGGAGGCATGTGCTCGAGTCTACCACAAGCTGTGTAAACAGATATGGCACACTGCAGAGTGGCCAGAAGCATGGAAGAAATCAATGTATATTACCCTCTTCAAATAAGGCAACCTGAAGCTGTGCATGGACTACCGAACTATCGCGCTGATCAGCCACGCTAGCAAAGATACTCTTGCGAATCCTATTAAGACGGATAGAGAAAAGGTTTGAATCTGAAATTCACGTAGTCCAGGCAGGTTTTTAGGAAAGACAGAGGGACCAGGGACCACATATTCTTCTTCTTCTTTTTCATCTTCATCGTACGCAGTCAGACAGTAACATATATTTTTTCGAAAAAAAGCAGCCGTCATCCTGAGGCTGTCGACACTGCCATAGAGCTTGTATAGTGTTGCCACTGGTGATGGCCACATCTGCTTTCTCTGATCCTCGTATGTCGGGCAGTTTTGCAGCAAATGCTCAGCGGTCATTTTCCCGGTACCACACGGGCATTCGTCGGTGCCACCTAGCTTCAATTTGTTGAATAGGTGGTACCTCAGTCTATTGTGGCCAGTGCGAAGTCTGAAGACCACGACCTGCTCTCTTTTGTTCAACTGGTAATAGGCATAGTTTTTGGTGTAGCCAGTATGTTCTGTTTCCCATTTGGTCATGTATCTAGCTCTAATAAGCCGTTTTGACTCTTCGTATGCCATACTAGTATCTGGATGTGGTAGTTTTGCACCTTCTTTTGCCAGTCTGTCTGCCTCCTCGTTGCCTTGGATGGTGCAGTGAGATGGAACCCACTGCACCACTACCATTTTTGGTGCGGCCTGCTGGCATAGTTGACAGAGAACTGCTCTTAAATCATTAAGTTCAGTATTTTTCTGGCTTCTTAGTGCTGTGACTACGACCAGAGCATCTGTAAGCAGGACTATGTGGCTTTCATTCCTTTTACCTATCAGCATTTCTTCCACTGCCGCCCTCAGTTCCTCTGCCTCCGCTATGAAATTGCTTGTGTATTTTCCAGTAGCGAATGACAGTGCTATTTTTCTGCCATTTGGTAGGTTCAGAAATGCTCCTGCCTCTCCGTTCTGTGTTGTATTTGTTACGGAACCGTCGGTGTATGCATGGGTCCAGTCCATGCTTGGGTAGTTTTCCGTTATGTAACTCACGGTAGTATCTCTTCTTTCTTTTTCAGACTGGCAGTTTTTGTTTCCAATACCTGGTATATTTTCTACCACCTCTGGAAATATATGCTGCCTCCAGGTTGGTTTTCGTATAGTAGGGATGGACTTTGGTGTTAGTGCGTTCATTGGGTTCTCGTGCACCTTTGCTTTGGCTATTTCTGCAAAGTTTCTTCGCTTTAGTTTACCCTTTCCCAAATTGTTTAGTCTCTGGTGCATTGGATGGTCAGTCAGTCTTCTGAGTTTCTCTGATTGCAGCTGGGCTCTGCAGTCTCTTCTGTCGGTCATGGATTGCAGTTTTGTAATCTTTTCAAGTTCTACAATTTGCGTTGATTTCATGCCTCGTATTATAACTCTCATGGCTTGGTTTTGGAGTTTGCTAACTTTATCGAAGTTGGCCTTTGCTGCTGTTGTCCATGCCGCAATGATATACTCGAGAACTGGTCTCCCTCTTCCAGTGTACAGTTTCTTTAGTATACTTTCGTCTGCTCCCCAGCTTGTGCCAGCAAGTGTCCTCATGATTGCCATTCTTTCTCTGGCTCTCATTCGGTTTCTCTCGATCTGACTTTTCCATGTCATGCGCCGATCAATAGTGACTCCCAGGTTGTTTGGGTTGTCGGTTGGCTGCAGGTATTTGTCGTTTAGACTTAATTTGGTGTTTTGGGGTTTGTTTGAGGGCGAGAGTATTGTACATGTTGTTTTTTCCTCGTTTATTTTGACCAGCCATGAGTTCGCCCACTTTTCCAGCGATGTTAGGGCCTGCTGCATCCGATTTCTTGCTATGATGAGATTCTTTTCAGAGGTCCACATAGCCAGATCATCTGCAAACATTGAGCTATGGACTCTTCTTGGTATATTCTCTGTAATGTCATTTATATACACCAGGAAGAGTGTGGGTGACAGCACTCCCCCTTGGGGTACTGTACTCCCTGCTCAAGTGTCACCTTTTTGCTCATCTGCCCTTGTACTTGAACTCTGGCCGTTCTGTTTTTGAGGTAGTGGTTGATCCACTTGTACATTTTCCCACAGACGTCACTTCTTCTTAGCTTGACTCTAAGACAATCTTTCCAGACTTTGTCAAATGCCTTTTCCAGGTCCACCCAAACCGCTACTGTGTGTTTCTGTTCCTGGTAGGCATCTTCTATTTCCTGGGCTATGAGGATGACCTGATCTTCAGTGGATCTATGCTGTCTAAAGCCTGCTTGCTGTGGAATTAGTATGCGTTTTTCTTCCAGATGCCATATCAGTCTGGTGTTTATCATACGTTCCATTAGTTTGCCGACACAGCTCAGTAGGCTGATAGGCCTGTATCCATTTGGATCTGTTTTGTCTTTTCCTTTCTTTGGTACTGGTACAAGTACTGCGTCTTTCCATGCCTGGGGTACAATACCCCTTTTCCAGCTTTGGTTCAGGACTGATAGCAGTTTCCTGTTTGCTGTTTGGCCCATCCCTATCAGCATTTCATTTATTATCCCGTCTTTTCCGGGAGATTTTCTTTTCTTTAATGTCCTCTTGGCCTCTTCCATTTCTTTCATTGTTAATTTTGCCATCATATGCTCTCTCTTCTGGTACCATATTGGTGTTGTCGTGCTACTTTTGCTCTTCATTAATGTCTGTATGCCTATCTGCAGGGACATCTATGTGGTTCGCTCTGGCATAGTGTTCAACAAAGGCGTTTGCGGCTTTTTTTCCAGTGAGCAAGTTTTCGCCCTGCTTGATGGTAATTTGTTTGTTTGACGGAGTTTCGTCATTCATGGCTCTAACTTCCCTAGTTTGTTCCCTTCTTTGTCCAAGTTGAGGACCACATATTCAATTTAAGGAATATCTACGAAAAATGTAGAGAGTTTAATGTAGACCAGTATACATATTTCATTGATTACACCAAGGCAAAACATCAAAATCTGTGGAGAATCATGAAGAAAATTAGGTTTCTTTTGCATATAGTCCATCTCGTTGAATCATTATACCCACGCTGGGACACGAAAGATGGTGAACTATGCCTGAGTAGAACGAAGCCAGAGCACCACTGCAATGGGAGGCTCCTACATGTTCGGGATCTGGGGCTCGCGCCCCAGCCCTATCTGGTAGAGCCGCAGATAGAGGTCTCTGCCGTCCGCCGATCAAAGCGGGCGGACAGCTGCTTGATATTCACCTTATACGGCGATGGGGTGCGAAACCACCAACATAAGACTTAGTTCCTGGTCGGGGTGTCGAAAACAGTAGAGCAGCCACCTCACTGTGAACTGTCGAGACTCAACCAATGACTATGAGATCTGTCCACACACTAGGCGAACAACATCTCCGTGACATTACCAGGCTTTTCCCCTGGTTAAATGCACCCCTGCCTCGATCTCTACCTCTGCACGCTATCAGCCATACCAATGGACGCAGAAGAGGTGCAGACTAGCGGACATTGCACATCTGCCCTATTGTGTCAACCTCCCAGGTGGCAGGGAATGCTAGGCGTACCATCACTGAAGATGTGCCGAGAAAATAAAAGGAGCAAAGAAGTACCCCGCCCACATGCACATGATACGTTTCTGGCAGGACGTGACGATCCTGAGATACAGACACACTAGACTGCCTCTCTTCCGGGTTAGTACAAACCAGTACATAGTCCATATCTAATATCATATATTACATCTCATATATCATTACCGCATCCTATAGACACGAGTAGTGAAGACTCGTCAGTCTTGTAAGACAACTTCCATTAGAGAGAAAACTCTAACAACAAACAACTGCTGCCTTGCAGATAGGCTGGGGTCATCCAAAGGCTAAGGAGGGCATCCCTACAGAAACGCCTGTTGAAATCGGATGCACGGGGCCACAAGCCTAACAAAACAGTGCAACGTAAATCGCAGTATGATGACAGTACAACCTATCAGAAAAACGTATGGCAGCGAGAATGCCGGGCCTCACGCCTCGAAGGGGCCCACCCTTGACTACTGGTGGTCAGCCACCCATGTGTTGTGGAGTCAAGGCACATGGCTATGGGGCAACTTCCGTTTACCAAAAACTCAAGCCCCTCAAAATACTAGAGTGGAATGCGGAGGGAATCATTAACAAAAAACTTTCCCTAACACATCACCTGCATAAAGGTAAGATTGACGTGGCATGTATCCAGAAAACGCACCTCAACAATAATCATAAATTCTCAATCAGAGGATACCAGACCTTCCGTCTCGATAGAGAAGGTCACAAAGGAGGGGTCCTGATACTGACCAGAAACTGCATACCGAGTAGCGCGGTACCTGTCAGTCACACCGGACAAGCAGAAATTGTAGGAGTTGACATAATGGCTCAAGAGACGAAGCTCCGCATTTTCAATCTGTACGGACCACCAAATAAAGACATATCGCTCTCGAGTATGGAGGTCAGAGACTCCAACTGCATAGTAGTTGGAGATTTCAACAGCCACTCGGAGAGATGGGGATACTCTGACACAGACAGCAGAGGTGATGAAGTGGAAGATTGGGAGATAGATACAAATCTCTCCCTAATCAATAGGCCGGAGGATAGCCCTAGTTTCTATTCTAGAACATGGCGTACCACCTCGACTCCAGATTTGGCCTTCTCCATACAGGACATACACCATAAAATAGACCGCCAGGTGCTAAACCAACTGGCAGGTAGCGACCACAGGCCGATCAGGCTAGACATTGATATGGAAGTAGGCTCACAGGAAACAAAAACCGCTCCTACGCTTGAATTACAAACGATCCGACTGGGACAGATTTGCAATCCTGACAGATGGGCTGTGTGAAACCATCAACACACGAAACAACAAAATGAAGCCCATGGTGGAAAGCCTAAGCAAGGCAATAATGCAAGCCGCCACTGAAACCATCCCAAGAGGAGCTAGGAACAACTATAAGCCCTACTGGAATGATGAGTTGCAGAAAGCGGATGATGCAGTAACAAATGCTAGGAACATGGCAGAGCGAGAACAATCTATGGAGGCAAACATCGCCCTCAAAGCCGCCACGGCGAAGTACAAACACACTCTCAAGCAAACAGCAAGAGAAAGCTGGAAAAATAAAACGGAAAGCCTAAACCTGGACAAAGAAGGGAACAAGCTATGGAAGCTAGTCAGGGTCATGAACGACGAAACCCCGTCAAACAAATAAATTACCATCAAGCAGGGCGAAAACTTGCTCACTGGTAAGAAAGCCGCAAATGCTTTTGTCGATCACTATGCCAGAGCAAACCACATCGAGGTCCCAGCAGATAGGCATACAGACATTAGTGAAGAGCAAAAGAGGCACGACAACATGAATACGGCACCTGAAGAGCATACGATGGCCAAATTAACAATGAGCGAAATGTAAGAGGCCATGAGAACATTAAAGAAGAGGAAATCTCCCGGAAAAGACGGGATAACAAACGAAATGCTGATTGGGCTGGGCCAAACAGCGAAGACCAAACTGCTATTTCCTGAACCAAAGCTGGAAAAGAGGAATTGTACACCAGGCATAGAAAGACGCAGTACTTGTACCAGTACCAAAAACAGGAAAGGACAAAACAGATCCAAATGGATACAAGCCCATCAGCCTACTGAGCTGTGTCGGGAAGCTGATGGAACGTATGATAAACACAAGACTGATGTGGCATCTGGAAGAAAAACGAATACTAATTCCACAGCAAGCAGGCTTTAGACAGCACAGATCCACTGAGGACCAGGTCATCCTCATAGCCCAGGAAATAGAAGATGCCTACCAGGAACAGAAACACACAGTAGCTGTTTGGGTGGATCTGGAAAAGGCATTTGACAAAGTCTGGAAAGATGGACTTAGAGTCAAGCTAAGAAGAAGTGATGTTTGTGGGAAAATGTACAAGTGGATCAACCACTACCTCAAACAAAGAACGGCCAGAGTTCAAGTACAAGGGCAGATGAGCAAAAAGGTGACACTCGAGCAGGGAGTACCCCAAGAGTAAGTACTGTCACCCACACTCTTCCTGGTGTATATAAACGACATTACAGAGAATATACCAAGAAGAGTCCATAGCTCAATGTTTGCAGAAGATCTGGCTATGTGGACCTCTGAAAAGAATCTCACCATAGCAAGAAATCGGATGCAGCAGGATCTAACATCGCTGGAAGAGTGGGCGAACTCATGGCTGGTCAAAATAAACGAGGAGAAAACCACACGCACAATATTCTCGCTTTCAATCAAACCCCTAAATACCAAATTAAGTTTAAATGGCAAATTCCTGCAGCCAAACGACAACCCAAACTATCTGGGAGTCACATGTGATTGGCGCATGACATGGAAAAGTCAGATCGAGAGAAACCGAATGAGAGCCAGAGAAAGCATGGCAATCATGAGGAAACTTGCTGGCACAAGCTGGGGAGCAGACGAAAGCATACTAAAGAAACTGTACACTAGAAGAGTGAGACCAGTTCTCGAGTATGGCATCGCGGCATGGACAACAGCAGCAAAGGCGAACTTCGATAAAATTAATGACTTAAGAGCAGCACTCTGCCAACTGTGCCAGCAGTTTGCACCAAAAAGGGTAGTGGTACAGTGGGTCCCATCACACTGCAACATCCAAGGCAACGAGGAGGCAGACTGACTGGCAAAAGAAGGTGCAAGACTACCACAAACAGATACTAGTATGACGTACGAAGAGTCAAAACGGCTTATCAAAGCCAGATACATGACCAAATGGGAAATCGAACATACTGGTTACACCAAAAACGATGCCTATTACCAGTTGAACAGAATAGAGCAGGTCGTTGTGGCACTGGCCACAATAGACTGAGGTACCCCCTATTCAACAAATTAAAGATAGGTGGTGCCGACGAATGCCCGTGCGGTACCGATAAAATGACCGCTGAACATCTGCTGCAGAACTGCCCGACATACGAGGATCAAAGAGAGCAGATGTGGCCATCACCAGTGGAACTGCAAGACAAGCTCTATGGCAGTGTCGACAGCCTCAGGATGACCGCCGCTTTTTCGGAAAAATAATGGTTACTGTCTGACTGCGTACGAAGAAGAAGAAGATGAAGAAGAAGAATCATTATACCAAGATCAACAAGCCGCTTGCCCGAGTATCTGGACAAACATCAGATTGGTTTGCAGTACAAAAGGGAGTCCGACAGGGATGTATCCTCTCACCTTATCTGTACAACATATATGCAGATTGTATAATGAGAAATGTTCGAGAAGACGAGAACATTGAAAGTTTCGACCCATTTACGATTGGAGAGTACGAGATTCTAGAGTTACGATACGCAGAGACACAGTGACACTATCAAGAAGGGCTAGATCAGCTACTTTCAGCCGTTAATGGACACTGTACAGATGAAAACCTGTTCATAAACATAAAAAAACGAAGATAATGACCACCGACAAAACACATTGTCAGCATAAATTTACGGTGTGTGGTGAGGAAATAGATCAGGTCACACATTTTGAATATCTGGGCTTCAGAATTGACAAAAATGGCGACTGCTCGAAAGAAATCAGAAGAAGACTAGCTATTGCAATGCAGAGACTGAACAGCCTGAAGAAATTATGGCAGAGCACCAACAAAATGATAAAAGTAAAAGTCTTGAGAGCCTGTGTTTTTCCTGTGCCTGTGGCAGTTTATGGCTGTGAATCATGGACGATTACCAAAACTTCTAGACAAAGAATTGAATCCTTCGAGTCAAAATGTTACAGAAAGATCCTCAAAATACTCTGGAAAAAGAAAAAAAAACAAATATAGACATTCCGCAAGAGTTGAGCATAGAAGAGAACTGGTTTATCAATTCCATTTTGGCTAGTAAATGCAAATATTTTGGTCACATTAAGAGACACAACGGTCTTGAGAGAACGGTGATGGAAGGTATGGTGCCAGGCAAAAGAGGAAGGGGTCGACCAAGAAGACAATCACAATGGCACCAAGATATCCAGGAATGCCTGGGCATGACTGTGGCGGAGACTGTAGTTTCAGACAGACTGTGATGGGAGCGACGTTCTACAAAGGACATGCTTCATGATGATGATGATGATGCTGCAATGTTACTATAAGAACAAACTGCCTTTATTCCGCAGATCTATAAATCCCGGTAGACTTCAGCAATAAAAATAAACGCCACATTAACACTTTAAAACAATTAATATCAAGACTTGCCATTTTTATGTATTACACTTTAAACAGGGTTCTAACTGTAAATGTTTAACTGTCTTCTGGTTACAAGTTTAAGAATTCATTGAATCCTGAAGTCTTTGTTAACTTTCCATAGCAGTTAGCATTTCCTTTGTCAGGATCATTTTTCTGTGTGACTCCCAATGACTCGTTTTTGGATGAAATAAACATGACCTCTACATCCTAAAATTAATGTTGGGAAATGCAACTTATGAGAATTGTGTATGGGACTAGCAACATCATCACTTACATCATCAAAGTGGTAAACAAACTACCGCCACAACAGCATATTATATGGTTTGGTGCTAACCTCGTACATATGGAGGTCAACTGTGACACTGGCTCCATGCTCCTTTTGAACTTGAAAATTAAGATTATTATGATGGTTATACCTGACAACTAAGCTGTAAAGTCTATGTTTTTACACGCTTTGTCCTACTAGTACTCATATCATACTTCATATCAGATGACCATATGTTATAGCAAGTGTAAATTTGTGTCATGGAAAAGGAGACAACAATAACCAACACAGCTGAATATGTGATAAAGTGGACAGGAAACACTCTCAGAAACAAAAACTATAGATGCAATAGGAGATCAACAAAGAACATCAAGTAAAAAATAGTGAAAGAGCAAGTCAGGTCAAGTTAAGTCTTCTGAATGTGCCACAAAAAGATTGCTCAAAATAGGAAGTACTAGAAAGTGATTAATTAAAGTGTTTCAATCTGTACTGGAAGTAATAAGTATAGTCCTTCTAAACATTTAAAAATAAATTAAGTCATTGTGTACATTTATCAATACATATAGTCCTCCTCTACATGCCATAATTAGTGTAGTCTTTCTATTCAATTATTAACATGTCTAGTCCTTGTGTATATTTATAAATGGGCTAAGTCAAGTCCTTTTCTACCTATATGCACGTGTTTTTACATTTCTTTTTCTTTCAATTTTAAAATTAAAAGGTATTTTCAACATTTTACATTTCAATGGGTTTTTTTAAAATAGATTATGTAATTTTGTTTTTCCAAAAACAGCATGTGAGAAAGGGACATTTGGCAACAATTGCATGTCTAACTGTTCAGAGTTTTGTGCGGGTGATCAGACCTGCAGCAACATTAATGGTACTTGTAATTGTGGGTGCCAGGATGGATACATGGATACATTGTGCAATACACGTAAGTTTTACTTGTACGATTACAGCTTTAGTATGCAAATAACACTGAGTGTGGATCACCATTATGTGGGATGGGAAAAAAACCTGAAAACAAAAACTTGTAAAAGTTGATTAAGGTTGAGTTTAATCAAAATTTTAAAATGGGTATGGTCAGATTCCGCACCGAGACGAGAACATAAACAAAACCTACTTTACGACCAATAGGCCTTTATCAGGGACAACAATATTGAACTAACAAATCAACATATAAGAAAAAAATAAAAAGAAAAAAAATGTTCCACTGGTGATGGCCACATCTGCTCTCTCTGATCCTCGTATATGGGGCAGTTCTGCAGCAGATGTTCAGCGGTCATTTTACCGGTACCGCACGGGCATTCGTCGGTACCACCTATCTTCAATTTGTTGAATAGGTGGTACCTCAGTCTATTGTGGCCAGTGCGAAGTCTGAAGACGACGACCTGCTCTCTTCGGTTCAACTGGTAATAGGCATCGTTTTTGGTGTAACCAGTATGTTCGGTTTCCCATTTGGTCATGTATCTGGCTTTGATAAGCCGTTTTGACTCTTCGTACGTCATACTAGTATCTGTTTGTGGTAGTCTTGCACCTTCTTTTGCCAGTCTGTCTGCCTCCTCGTTGCCTTGGATGTTGCAGTGTGATGGGACCCACTGTACCACTACCCTTTTTGGTGCGGACTGCTGGCACAGTTTGCAGAGTGCTGCTCTTAAGTCATTAAGCTCAGTATTTTTCTGGCTTTTAAGCGCTGTGACTACGGCGAGAGCATCTGTAAGCAGGACTATATGGCTTTCATTTTCACTGTGAGTCACCATTTCTTCCACTGCCGCCCTCAGTGCCTCTGCCTCCGCTCTGAAATTGCTTGTGTACTTACCAGTAGCGAATGACAGTGTTATTTCTCTGCCATTTGGTAGGTTCAGGAATGCTCCTGGCCCTCTGTTCTGTGTAGTATTTGTTACAGAACCGTCGGTGTATGCATGGGTCCAGTCCATGCTTGGGTAGCTTTTCGTTATGAAGCTTAGGGTAGTATCTATCCTTTCTTTTTCAGTCTGGCAGTTTTTGTTTGCAATACCTGGTATATTTTCTACCACCTCTGGAAATATATCCTGCCTCCAGGTAGGTTTTCGTACAGTAGTGATGGGTTTTGGTGTTGTTAGTGCGTTTATGGGATCTTCGTGCATCTTTGCTTTGGCTATTTCTGCAAAGTTTCTCCGCTTTAGTTTCCCATTTCCCAAATTGTTTAGTCTCTGGTGCATTGGATGGTCGGTCAGTCTTCGGAGTTTCTCTGACTGCAGCTGGGCTCTGCAGTCTCTTCTATCGGTCATGGATTGCAGTTTTGTAATCTTTTCAAGTTCTACAATTGGCGTTGACTTCATGCCACCTGTTATAATTATCATGGCTTGGTTTTGAAGTTTGCTAACTTATCGAAGTTCGCCTTCGCTGCTGTTGTCCATGCCGCAATGCCATACTCAAGAACTGGTCTCACTCTTCCAGTGTACAGTTTCTTTAGTATGCCTTCGTCTGCTCCCCAGCTTGTGCCAGCAAGTTTCCTCATGATTGCCATTCTTTCTCTGGCTTTCATTCGGTTTCTCTCTATCTGACTTTTCCATGTCATGCGCCGATCACATGTGACTCCCAGATAGGTTGGGTTGTCGTTTGGCTGCAGGATTTTGCCATTTAGACTTAATTTGGTACTTTGGGGTTTTAATGAAAGCGAGAATATTGTGCATGTGGTTTTCTCCTCGTTTATTTTGACCAGCCATGAGTTTTCTCACTCTTCCAGCGATGTTAGGGCCGTCTGCATCCGGTTTCTTGCTATGGTGAGATTCTTTTCAGAGGTCCACATAGCCAGATCGTCTGCAAACATTGAGCTATGGACTCTTCTTGGTATATTCTCTGTAATATCGTTTATATATACCAGAAAGAGTGTGGGTGACAGTACTCCCCCTTGGGGTACTCCCTGCTCGAGTGTCACCTTTTTGCTCATCTGCCCTTGTACTTGGACTCTGGCCGTTCTTTGTTTGAGGTAGTGGTTGATCCACTTGTACATTTTCCCACAAACATCACTTCTTCTTAGCTTGACTCTAAGTCCATCTTTCCAGACTTTATCAAATGCCTTTTCCAGATCCACCCAAACAGCTACTGTGTGTTTCTGTGCCTGGTAGGCATCTTCTATCTCCTGGGCTATGAGGATGACGTTGTCCTCAGTGGATCTGTGCTGTCTAAAGCCGGCTTGCTGTGGAATTAGTATTCGTTTTTCTTCCAGATGCCACATCAGTCTGGTGTTTATCATCCGTTCCATCAGCTTGCCGACACAGCTCAGTAGACTTATGGGCCTGTATCCATTTGGATCTGTTTTGTCCTTTCCTGTTTTTGGTACTGGTACCAGTATTGCGTCTTTCCATGCCTGGGGTACAATTCCCCTTTTCCAGCTTTGGTTCAGGACCGATAGCAGTTTCCTCTTCGCTGTTTGGCCCAGCCCCATCAGCATTTCGTTTGTTATCCCGTCTTTTCCGGGAGATTTCCTTTTCTTTAGTGTTCTCATAGCCTCTTCCATTTCGCGCATTGTTAATTTGGCCATCATGTGCTCTTCAGGTGCCGTATTCATGTTTTCGTGCCCCTTTAGCTCTTCGCTAATGTCTGTATGCCTATCTGCAGGGACCTCGATGTGGTTTGCTCTGGCATAGGGATCGACAAAGGCGTTTGCGGCTTTCTTACCTGTGATCAAGTTCTCGCCCTGCTTGATAGTGATTTGTTTATTTGACGGGGTTTCGTCGTTCATGGCTCTAACTAGCTTCCATAGCTTGTTCCCGTCTTTGTCCAGGTTTAGGCTCTCCGTTTTATTTTTCCAGCTTTCTCTTGCTGTTTGCTTGAGAGTGTGTTTGTACTTCGCCGTGGCGGCTTTGAGGGCGATGTTTGCCTCCATGGATTTTTCTCGCTCTGCCATGTTCCTAGCATTTGTTACTGCATCTTCCACTTTTTGCAACTCATCATTCCAGTAGGGCTTATAGTTTTTCCTAGCTCCTCTTGGGATGGTTTCAGTGGCGGCTTGCATTATTGCCTTGCTTAGGCTTTCCACCATGGGCTTCATTTTGGTGTTTCGTGTGTTGATGGTTTCACACAGCCCATCTGTCAGGATTGCAAATCTGTCCCAGTCGGCTCGTTTGTAATTCCACTCAGTAAATCAACCATGTTGAGCATCTACAAACTTCTGCAAAAAGTTCAGATAAAAGGGATGGGACATTTTGCATGCCTGTTGAGTGTATCCCCAGGCAGCTGCTATACAGTGAGCGCAGAATAGGCACAAGCTTCTCACGGAGACAGAAGAAGCTCTACCGAAACTCTGAAACGCTTCAATTTAAATATCATTTTCTGGGAGGTGTTTGCACATAACTTTTCCACCTGGCAGGTCTGCATCATGCAATGTACGCAGAATGTTGCTGAGGCTCAGAAAGCGTGCCGCTTGAAAGAACATAACCCACAACAATTCCATGGCTGACTCCCCACATGTGTGCTCCGAGTGCGGCAGGATCAGGATTGACCTTTACAGTCATATGAGAACACATCTCCCAGCAGAAGCCTAATGCTGTCGTCATATTTGCTTGCGATGGGCAACTATTGTTATTATTATTAAATACACAGCTAAACAGAACATAAAATGGTTCGGTCGTCTCCGAAAATGGAACCATAGTAGCTATCACTGTACACAAAAGAAGATCAGATTACAATACAAGGGAAAGGCAACATAACATAAGGAAGGTATCACATATATCCTACAACAAAAGCTTATAAAAACCATATCAGCACACTTGGTGGAAGGAAGAAAACTTCAGCTCCTCATGACTCATGGCCAAACAAGGGGATTAAAAAGTGAAGTAAGTAATCTAACAGTAAATGTTGAGACATAAAACCTGGTATTTGTACATCTACAATGATAAGCATTAGATAAGAGACCTAACAACCCTTTCATAAATGCTATGGATATTCAATCAAACATCCTAGAATATGATAGAAAACACACATGGCCATCATTAGTACCATTCCTGGATAAGATATTGAAAATTCCAATAATTTTAAGCTGACTAATAATTTCTTTCAACATATTAGTTACCATATTAAAGCAAACAAAGAAGAATAAAAAGTAGCTTCCTGGCCAATCATAGCTGATAACATGTTTATGAACCCGACTTACTGACTAAGTAGTATTATCACTAAGTAGTATTACACACATACAAATAAAAGCTGTAGATTATAACTTCATTATCATCTTTCATGCAGGCTGCCAACCAGGAAACTATGGCCAAGACTGGGTTTTCACCTGTTCTCAGTTCTGTGCATCTGACAGTAATACCATTTCAACATGTTATCACACTAATGGTACATGCCTGAATGGATGCTTACCAGGTTATCATACAGCCACCTGTGATGCTAGTAAGTCAGAATATGTTAGACAATATACAGTTACAAATATTCAAACATAATTCACATTTAGTCTATTGTTGAGCAACAAAATAATATATCAATCGACGAAATCTATAGAAGAGCTTATACCACGAATGCAACAGAAGTCCATCTCGTGCAACATTAGTTATCAAACCAGAGAACAGGCATTTCCAAAGATGCTTTGGGGGACTGCGTGGGCCAGTGGTTAAGTGACATGGCTTACAATCCGAAAGTGCTGGGTTCGCTCCCCAATCACAGTTCCGGCTGTTACCCCTGGGAAGCAAACCCTTAGAAAATGCAGGAGGAAGCAGACCCTTACATAAAATACATGCCAAAGTTGGATGCACTGGGCTGAAAGGCGCAAAATAAAAACAGCGCAGTGCATGCCTTTGGGAATAGAGAAATTAGGCGAACAGAAGATTTTTTTAAAAGACACTTGAACTTTAAACGAGCCAAATAGTGTCAGTTTGTCTGCGACCTTGAAAAAGTAAAAGTTCTTAGTTCTTAGTCGACCTGTACTTCTATAGTGGCAGATGCCCCTGTGCAGGTCCCAGCTCTGATATGAGCTGGATGTAGGCGGGTGAAGGATTTCCTGCTTAGCGGGCTTAGCGAGGCTCAAGTAGCTTATTACTCAGCTACGTTGGGACAAGTGTAGGTGAAGGTGGTTAATCGATGTGCGAGTCCATCTTAATAGACTCAAACACTAGAGCAAAGTAGACCCGCAGCCTGTATTCGCCATCTCATCATCATCATGTAGCATGTCCTTTGTAGAACGTCGCTCCCATCACAGTCTGTCTGAAAGAAACTCGTTCTCATGCCAAAACTCCAGCCTCCGCCACAGTCATACCCAGGCATTCCTGGATATCTTGGTTCCATCGTCTTCTTGGTCTACCCCTTCCTCTTTTGCCAGGCACAAATACCTTCCATCACCGTTCTCTCAAGACCGTTGTGTCTCTTGATGTGACCAAAATATTTGCATTTTCTAGCCAAAATGGAATTGATAAACAAGTTCTCCTCTATTTTCAACTCTTACCGAATGTCTACATTTGTTTTTTTTTCTCTGTCCAGGGTATTCTGAGGATCTTTCTGTAACATTTTGACACGAAGGATTTGATTCTTTGTCTAGAAGTTTTGGTAATCATCCATGATTCACAGCCATAAGCTGCCACAGGAAAAACACAAGCTCTCAAGACTTTTACTTTTATCATTTTGTTGGTGCTCTGCCATAATTTCTTCAGGCTGTTCAATCTCTGCATTGCCATAGCTAGTCTTCTTCTGATTTCTTTCGAGCAGTCGCCATTTTTGTCAATTCTGGAGCCCAGATATTCAAAATATGTGACCTGATCTATTTCCTCACCACCCACTGTAAATTTATGCTGACATTGTGTTTTGTCGGTGGTCATAATCTTTGTTTTCTTTATGTTAATGAACAGATTTTGATCTTTACTATGTCCATTAACGGCTGAAAGTAGCTGCTCTAGCCCTTCTGCACTTCTTGATAGTATCATCTGCGTATCATAACTCTGGAATCTCGTAACCCCCCCCCCCCCCCCCAATCGTAAATGGGCCGAAACTTTCAATGTTCACATCTTCTCGAACATTTCTCATTATACATTTCGCAAATATGTTGTACAGATAAGGTGAGAAGATACATCCCTGTCGGACTCCCTTTTGTACTGCAAACCAATCTGATGTTTGCCCAGATACTCGGACAGCGGCTTGTTGATCTTGGTATAATGATTCAATGAGATGAACTATATGCAAAGGAAACCCCATTCACCATGGTGCTCTAAACAAGCCACGAAACTATACTCGGTGTTATGTTATGTCACACAGTTAGTCGCCTCTTGCGACATGCTCTCTGTGGGGCATTTGGGCTATTTTTGTTCTTGTCGTACACAAAGACCCTGGCGGACCACTCGGGATGACCTAGACAAAGAGGGGTTGAAACTAGAACTAATCCCTGCAAGATACTAGACTTTTGTTCAACTAACAAAAAGAATCGTCAGACAGTATATTTCTGGCTATAACGAAGACCAAAAGGCACTATACGAGCAATACCAACAGCTGTTTGAAAATAACTCATTCTCTGAGGAAACCAGGTCGTGGTGAACCTCCTACATTCCATTTCAGCATAAAAAACCAGAAAAATGGTGCCACCTTGTGGAAGACCTGGACATGAAACAAAACAGTGGACACATCTTATCCATAATCTAAGTAATGACCCAGCGAGTACTCCTGCAGGCATAATGCAAGTTACCCCAGCCACATAGCCCACCAATTACAGCTGAATGGGAAAATCATTAAAAAAGGTAGAGCAAACTAGGATCCAGCGGAATTGTAAAAATAAGTATGACTTACTTGGCGACACCCTACTCCATAGAGGAATTAAATGATGCAATACATCAAATCTTCTTCTGCGTTCGTTCTCAATCTCATGCTACCAATCACTGAACAGGGCTTTGCTAGTACTACTAGTAGCAGAATGTAGACCGGAGAACATCAAATGAAAAGCAACAATACAGCTGGCCCATGTGCTTTAAGAACAGTGTAAATTAAACCTTTGGACCAGTAACCATTAAATGACTTCTTAAGATTTTTTTAACACATGCATTGAATCTGTGTAAATCCCTCAAACCTGGAAGAAATCCCTCGAGGTTGCTCTGGTAAAATGAAGACAAAACCCAAGAATTTCTGAGC
Organism: Ariolimax columbianus; assembly: GCA_036924085.1. Taxonomy (NCBI): domain Eukaryota; kingdom Metazoa; phylum Mollusca; class Gastropoda; order Stylommatophora; family Arionidae; genus Ariolimax; species Ariolimax columbianus. The sequence goes on along the minus strand of JAVGWX010000004.1, from coordinate 92,633,132 downwards.
GGTGTTGTTACTATGCCATCTATTTAAGGTTTTTTCAAAGAATAATCCTGAACTGTGAGCACCATAAAAAGGTAAAAATCTTTTCAAGAGACAATCAGGTTTCAGAGCTGGATCATCATGTTACAACAAAATTCTTAACTTTAACCTGACACAACTAATCTTGGACGGGTATATCACGCAAGCATATCACAGGATGACTTGTCAATCTAAGTGCAGCATACAACATTATAAACCACCAGAAGTTGCTGACAAAGCTATATTCTATGACAAACGACTAGCGCTTCATTAACCTCATCAATTGTCTATTGTAGAATAGATGGCTCTATGTCACTGTGCTTCTTTAAAACCTTAGATGTGTATAACTACTGTAACCAAATGTGCCCAATTATCGACACACACTTGTCCGTCGCAAATCTAAATTACACGACCATATCTTGGTCAAGGGTCAATCCATGGGTCAATCCCTAAAATACATAACGCAGTGACCGCTAGCATGTCCAACTAAACAGGCGTTTCTGCGGTCGCTCCAACAAAACACATTTAAATACTCAAAAATCTCCGTTCTGGCGCTACAGTCCGCAGCGTCAGCACAAGCAAATAACTACAAAGATTAACTCCAAGACAACAATATTCTGAATGTCCCCACAACAATCTTGAGCAAGAAAAACAAGGAACTCCAGAGGAAGGAGAAGTGGAAAAAGAAATCTAAGTCATGAAAAGAACCGATCGAAACCAATAACACCGTCTTCGGATAGGCGGTGATTATGGTCAAATACAAAACGTAAGGAATGATGTACAGGGCCAGCCCACATGTCAGCTGAAAACTGTAATGGCTACATACAACTTCAACTCTGACCCCAACCCTCCACAGTCCATCCTCGCTAGGCCTTAAAGAGTCGATAAAACACATGGATAGGGACGATCCGGTCTCGGATCCACGGACTACTGTAGGACTCGCACTCGATACAAGAACTTAGCAATATACACATTCAACTGTCGCTCTATATGCTCCGCACCTCAACTAATCCATCTTCTGGACTAGTGCCGCAAAATTGAGTACGACATTATCGGCCTCTCAGAGACCAAACGTGAAAATGAACTCACAGCAACCTGGACAGACGACATGGGCACCTACCTTGGTGCCCGGTAGGTCAATTCCACAGCAGGAGGAGTTGGTTTCCTCGTCATACCACACATTACTCACCTCGTCCAGCAGGTGACATTCATATACCACCGCCTGGCATCAATAGTAATTACCATCTCAAAATACGTCACTGCCTTCATTATACAGGCATATGCACTGACAGCCGACAAATTTAAATAGGAACATGGCAACTTCTACGACAACATCCATGACGTCCTACAACAAGACTGCAGATTCTTCAAAATCATTGTAGGCGACTTCAACGCAAGAATGGGGCCTCGTCAAATAGGCGAAGCCTATATGGGCATTCATTCAGTAGAGCTACGAAATGAAGCCGGAAATAGGTGGCTACTTTCTGCCAAACGAACCAGTTGTTCCCCTGCCACAGCCTCTTCAAGAAACTCCTCCACAATCTCATATACACATAGGTCCTAGCGGTCAACACCGACATGAAATTGACCACATCCTTTCCAATCGCAGAATAGAAACGAAAGATGTGGCCGTTGTTGCTTCATTCTGTACAGGCAGCGACCATTATTTTCTCCACGCCCACTTTCACTTCAAAATCCGCTGTGCAAAGCTACAGAGGTATTATTCAAACAGGGGCCCAGAGCAAATTCTCAACCCCACTTCAGCTGCCACACTTGCAGATAGTGTCAACCTTGCAGCATCCACCGCCACGGACATCAGTGTCAATTACGCAACCCGAATTTTTAAAAAATCAAGTCCATCACAAAAACCGCCAGACACGCTGCACCAAACCACACACAAAACAGAATTTCATAAGCTACACGAGCATTGCTAGAAGAGAGATGCAAAATGACTCGCTCCCTGACCAACAATACATTTTTCGGCTTACTCATCTCACTCTGCCATCAAAAACTCTAAGAACACCAAGAAGAATTTGTCCGTCAACCCCTCCTTGAAGCGGCAGAGTCCCAACGCAGCATTAAGGTAGGTTCTCGGCACATTGCCGAGCACCACCATGTGATTCCCTGCCTGAAAGTGCCTGATAGGTGCTGAGCTATTTCTAGACCAGAAATGGAGGAGATCATAAAGGAGTATTATACCTAACTAGAAAAGTCAGCTAACCGTCCATCAATCTCAACACAATCCCCACTTTCACCCCTTCCTAACTTCATACCCTCAGAAATCCGCCACACCCTTGAGAGTATGCCACCCAGGAAATCACTGGGAGTAGATAACATCACTGCAGATGATCTCAAAGCCTGTGGACTACCACTCCATCTGGCCTTAGCTAAACACTATACAACATACCTCCACTCAGGAACAATACCTACAGCATGGCGTAACTCGAAAACATTACCCCTACATAAAAAAGGAGGCATAGAAGACCTTGTAAACTACCGTCTAATTACACTTATCCCTGTCACCTACAAACCTTTACCACAACGGACCCCATCTCAACCTGCTGCCGCCTAATTGAAACACCCAGAGAATTCCAAACGCCCTTGATCTTCACCTTTATCGAATACAAGAAGACATTTGACTCTGTAGAGCCACTCTTTGTCTGGCACTCCCTGCTGGACCAAGGTATCGATCCCGGCTATACCAGAATTCTTGCTAATGGCTACACAGACTGTACGACAACCTTCCAGCCATTCCAAAGACCAGTAACAGTATCCCTCCAGAATGATGTTCGCCAGGGGGATCCTATTTCACCAAGTCTCTTTTCCTCATGCCTGGAGTCCATCATCAGTCAATGCGATTGGATGGATCCCCTTTGGTCTCAACATCAATAGCAAAAGACTTAACCACCTTCGCTTCGCAGATGACATACTGCTCATCACAGAAACAGCCAAAGATGCCACCCAGATGATAGCTATGCTTCACAAAGTAGGCAGAAAAGCGGGTCTCGAGATGAATACCTCCATAACAAAAATCATATGTAACCGTTTCGCAACAAATGACTCAGTCATCCTCGATGGCAAGTATCTGGAGGACGTAGAGGAGTATATCTACCTGGAACGCTTATTGAACATGCAGAATGACCTAAACCCAGAACTAACAAGCCGTCGTCACGCGAGCTGGACGGCTTTCTCGTTCATAAAGACGGCACTAGACCGTACCCATTACCAGAGTCTGCGCGCCTCCCTATTCAACTCCACAGTTCTACCTGCAATGTGTTATGTTGCAGAAACATTGGCTCTTACAAAAGAAATAGAGCAAACTCAGTGACCCAAATCTCCCTCGTAAGACGTATAATCGGCTTTACGCTCCAAAGCCAACGCTCGAAAGGTCTTCACAACACTGACGTACCACAAATATCATTGGTAAAGGATGCAGTTATCCACTCAGATAAGGCAAAGCATTGCTGGACTGGTCACCTGCTTTGGCGAACTGATGACTATTGGAGCACAGCGACAGCAGTGTGGTACCCACGAGACAGAAGACGACCACGGGGAAGATTACCTACGCGCTGGTCTGACTCTCTCAAACTCAGAAACAATATCTATGATGCTTTAGATGGGAAACTTATCACCCACTAGTTCACCGGGGCCAAAGAAGACACTGGAAACGATGTTGGGGTCCGCAGCTGCATAACCGCCGCTGAGGAACAGGTCGTCCAGTAATGTCACTTTGGGAGAAGAAGAAAGTCGATGGCAAAACCAACAATAATGACCTGGCAGAAGGAATCGTCCTAGCACCTGCGTTGTGAAACTTACATACTAATATCCAACCTATTGACACAGGGGTAACTAAATTTATATATGTCGATTACATAGCAGTTGCTGCGGAAGGAAATGGTTTGAGGAGGTTGAACATAAACTGACAAGCGCCCATGACCCCTTGTCGTATTTTACCACAAAATTCACCTCAAACCAAACTAAAAAAAAACCTAAAAATATATGCTTTCCAAATCAGAAAAAAAGTGGAACAAAAAATACAGACCAAATGGCAAGAACAGGAGCTGGAACACAGTACAGCTTCCTTAAACATGTGTGTAAAGTTGGATCACACCAGATCTGGAAAAAATCTGCATGTCTAACTTATTGATACAGCAGTAAATGAGACTGTCCGGATAGTTACAGGATGCCTAAAACCTACTCCAACTGAAGAAATATACCCCATATTGGTGTAGCACCACTGGAGACAAGAAGAAGCGTAGCATCAAAAATGGAAAGAGAGAAACAGGCAAAAGACTCAAGGTATCCCATGTTTGGACATCAGATGCACTGCACACTACTGATGCATTTTCTTACGTTCAACACAGCTCCTACAGCCTATTCCCAGAAAACCCTGCATTGAAAAATGGAATGAACTGAAGCAGACGCCCTGGATCGAACTGTGAAAATAATATGTGCCTGTACACCACTTGTATTACCCAACATGGAAGTCACTTAATAGACTCCGAACTAGTGTATCACGATACAGGGACGAACTTAAAGAGATTGGGATACAGGAATGATGAGACATGTTACTGCAGCAACACAAGACCAAGATCATCTGATGATCTACTCAAACGTTCTGGAAACATACTTCTTCTTCGTACGCTGTAAAACGTCAACTTGTATTTGTTCGAAGAAAGCAGCTGTCATCCTGAGGCTATCGACGCTGCCATAGAGCTTGTCTAGTGTTGCCACTGGGGATGGCCACATGTACTTTCTCTGGTCCTCGTATGTCGGGCAATTTTGCAGCAGATGTTCAGCGGTCATTTTCCCTGTACCACAGGTGCATTCGTCAGCGCCACTTATCTTCAGTTTATTGAATTGATGGTACCTCAGTCTATTTTTTCCTGTGCGGAGTCTGAAGACCACGTCCTGCTGTCTTCTGTTCAACTGGTAATAGGCATCATTTTGTGTGTAGCCAGTATGTTCTGTTTCCCATTTGGTCATGTATCTGGCCCTAATAAACCTTTTAGACTCTTCGTAGCTCACACTAGAATCTTGTTGTGGTAGTCTTGCACCTTCTTTTGCCAGTCTGTCTGCCTCCTCATTGCCTTAAATGTTACAGTGGGATGGAACCCACTGTACCACTACTCTTTTTGGTGCGGACTGCTGGCATAGTTGACAGAGTACTGCTCTTAAATGATTAAGTTCAGTATTGTTCTGGCTTTTTAGTGCTGTAACCACGGCCAGGGCATCTGTAAATAGGACTATCTGGCTTTCATTGCTTTCTCCTGTCAGCATTGCTTTTACTGCAGCCTTCAGTGCCTCTGCCTTCGCTCTGAAATTGCTTGAGTATTTTCCAGTTGCCACTGACAGTGTTATTTTTCTACCATTTGTTAAGCTCAGTAATACCCCTGCCCCTCCATTCTGTGTTGTGTTTGTTACAGAACCGTCGGTGTATGTATGGGTCCAGCCCATGCTTTGGTAGTTTTCCGCTATGTATCTCAGGGTTATGTCTCTTTTTTCTTTTTCAGTCTGGCTGTTCTTGTTTCCAGTACCTGGTATATTTTCTACCACCTCCGGAATAATATGCTGCTTCCATGTGGGTTTGCGTACAGTAGGTATGAGCTTTGATGTTGTTACGGTGTTCATAGGGTCTTCGCTCATCTTTGCTTTAGCTATTTCTGCAAAGTTTCTTCGCTTTAGTTTCCCATTTCCAAATCTATTTAGTCTCTGATGCATTGGATGGTCTGTCAGTCTTCTGCGTTTCTCTGCTTTCTGCTGGGCTCTGCAGTCTCTTCTGTCGGTCATGTATTGCAGATTTGTAATCTTTTCAAGTTCTACATTTGGCATTGACATCATGCCTCCTGTTATAACTCTCATGGCTTGGTTTTGAAGTTTGCTAATGTTATCAAAGTTCCCCTTTGCTGCTGTTGTCCATGCCGCAATGCCATACTCGAGAACTGGTCTCGCTCTTCCAGTGTACAGTTTCTTTAGTATTCTTTCGTCTGCTCCCCAGCTTGTGCCAGCAAGTTTTCTCGTGATTGCCATTCTTTGTCTGGCTCTCATTCGGTTTCTCTGGATCTGACTTTTCCATGTCATGCGCCGATCAAATGTGATTCCCAAGTAGTTTGAGTTGTCGTTTGGCCGCAGGTATTTGCCGTTAAGACTTATTTTGGTGTTCTGTGGTTTATTTCAAAGCGAGAAAATCGTACATGTTTTTTCCTCATTTATTTTGACCAGCCATGAGTTCACCCACTCCTCCATCGATGTTAGGACGTGCTGCATCCGATTGTTTGCTACTCTGACATTTTTTTCAAAGTTCCACATAGCCAGATCGTCTGCAAACATGGAGCTGTGGACTCTTTCTTGATATATTCTCTGTGAATGTTGTTTATATATACCAGAAAAAAGTGTGGGTGACAGTAGTCCCCCTTAGGATACTCCTTGCTCCAGTGTCACCTTTTTGCTCATCTGCCTTGTACTTGAACTCTGGCTGTTCTGTTTTCGAGGTAGTGGCTGATCCATCTGTACATGTTTTCTGGAAACATACAATGTGGAGGACATGTTGAGGAAGAATGACAAAGCAATTCACATGGCCGAACATTGGAAACATGTTGTGTGATGTGGTGCCAATGACACGGAAAGTAAGTCTATTGTTGCCACAGTTACTTGTCCATTTTGCACAAAAACAATACTGAAAACATAATTTTATATCCCACAATATCACATTCTCATAATTATAGTTTTACTATGTAATTCCCATCATCATCAAGTGCCTTTCCGTTGGCGTTCGCAATCATTTATCTCCACCTCTTATAATGTGTGTTGTTCTTTAGTTTCGCCGTTGATCGCACCCCATGTTCCTTCAAATTGCCCAATATTTTCTATCTTTGCCTGCCTTTGATCTTTTTTTGCTGTGATGCTGTGCCCGTTGTCATTGTGGTCTAACCAACTTCTTCTCAAAACATACTCCAAAAAAAATTATGACTGTGTGTCCTGATTTTTGCCATAGGCTGTCTTTGTGTCTGCCCCTCTTCTTCAAGTAGGTTATTAATTTTCTTTGCCGCCCTTGGTATTCTCAACATTATTCTGTAAAACCACATTTCCATCACCTCAAATGATCCCTGTGCTTGCGTGCTGAATGTTCATGATTTGCTGACATATATCAATACTGGTTTCACGTAGCATCCATGAAATCATTTCCTTAATCCAAGTGATACAGAGGTTTGTTGCTCAAAATTCTCCTCATACTCATACTGTATTACCAAAGTCTTTGTCTTCAATGTGTTAATTTTCATGCCACAATATATGGTGTCGTTCATGATCTTGTCTTCTATTAACCTGCATTGCCCATCGCTGATTTCTGATTGTATTCTATTTCTCTCTTCTTACATTGATTCGTAGAAGTATTTTCTTCATGTGACTCATAATTGCGGTAGTCTTCGCATTCAATGGCTTATGGGGGTTTCTTTGGTTTTTTTTTTTTGGCACTGCTTCAAATATTGACTTTATCACGTCATTCTGGGTGTATCCAGTCAAATTTATCATTTAGTAATTTGATTACCACTTGTAATCCAAAATCTCCTGTGGCCGCAATCTTATATATAGTTATTGAATCTGGTCCTGGTGCCTTTCTGAACTATTCTGTATATGTTGTATAGCGTCTTTTACCTCTACTACCAATATTGATTGTCCGTTGCAATCGACTTGGCAATTCAAGTCTGGTCAGTTGTCGTCATATAACTCGCTGATGAGTTCTGTCCATCTGTTGATTTTTGTATCCTTCCTCATCAGGGGCGTTCTCTGTCCAAAACTGACTCACAAAACAGCCAGTTGATAATATGTATGTTCAACTACCGTTCTATTTGCTCCGCGCCACAACTAAACCTCGTGGATGACGAGAGCAGTAGAATCAATTACGACATCATCGGTTTCTCTGAGACAAAAAGAGAAAAGGAACTCTGTCTTATGGGAAAATGACACCTGTGTTTACCTAGGGGCCGCAAAGAAAATTCAATAGCAGGTGGAGTCGGATTCCTTGTTCCCCCCCCCCCCCCCCCCACACACAACGTTCACCTCGTCTTCTTCTTCTTCTTCTGCGTACACAGTCAGACAGTAACCATTATTTTCTCGAAAAAAGCGGCGGTCATCCTGAGACTCTCGCCACTACCATACAGCTTGTCTTGCAGTTCCACTGGCAATGGCCACATCTGCTCTCTCTGATCTTCGTATGTCGGGCAGTTCTGCAGCAGATGTTCAGTGGTCATTTTACCAGTACCGCACGGGCATTCGTCGGTACACCCTATCTTCAGTTTGTTGAATATGTGGTACCTCAGTCTGTTGTGGCCAGTGCGAAGTCTGAAGACAACGACCTGCTCTCTTCGGTTCAACTGGTAATAGGCATCGTTTTTGGTGTAACCAGTATGTTCGGTTTCCCATTTGGACATGTATCTGGCTTTGATAAGCCGTTTTGACTCTTCGTACGTCATACTGGTATCTGTTTGTGGTAGCCTTGCACCTTCCTTTGCCAGTCTGTCTGCCTCCTTGTTGCCTAGGATGTTGCAGTGTGACGGAACCCACTGTACCACCACCCTTTTTGGTGCGGACTGCTGGCACAGTTTGCAGAGTGCTGCTCTTAAGTCATTAAGCTCAGTGTTCTTCTGGCTTTTTAGCGCTGTGACTACTTCGAGAGCATCTGTCAGCAAGACTATATGGCTCTCATTTTCACTGTGTGTTACCATTTCTTCCACTGCCGCCCTCAGTGCCTCTGCTCTGAAATTGCTTGTGTACTTACCAGTAGCGAATGACAGTGTTATATTTCTGCAATTTGGTAGGTTCAGGAATGCTCCTGCCCCTCCGTTCTGTGTAGTGTTTGTTACAGAACCGTCGGTGTATGCATGGGTCCAGTCCATGCTTGGGTAGCTTTTCGTTATGAAGCTTAGGGTAGTGTCTCTCCTTTCTTTTTCACTCTGGCAGTTTTTGTTTGCAATACCTGGTATATTTTCTACCACCTCTGGAAATATATCCTGCCTCCAAGTAGGTTTTCGTACAGTAGTGATGGGTTTTGGTGTTGTTAGTGCGTTTATGGGATCTTCGTGCATCTTTGCTTTGGCTATTTCTGCAAAGTTTCTCCGCTTTAGTTTCCCATTTCCCAAATTGTTTAGTCTCTGGTACATTGGATGGTCCGTCAGTCTTCGGAGTTTCTCTGACTGCAGCTGGGCTCTGCAGTCTCTTCTATCGGTCATGGATTGCAGTTTTGTAATCTTTTCAAGTTCTACAATTGGCGTTGACTTCATGCCACCTGTTATAATTCTCTTGCTTGGTTTTGAAGTTTGTTAACTTTATCGAAGTTCGCCTTCGCTGCTGTTGTCCATGCCGCAATGCCATACTCGAGAACTGGTCTCACTCTTCCACTGTACAGTTTCTTTAGTATGCCTTCGTCTGCTCCCCAGCTTGTGCCAGCAAGTTTCCTCATGATCGCCATTCTTTCTCTGGCTTTCATTCGGTTTCTCTCAATCTGACTTTTCCATGTCATGCGCCGATCAAATGTGACTCCCAGATAGGTTGGGTTGTCGTTTGGCTGCAGGATTTTGCCATTTAGGCTTAATTTGGTACTTTGGGGTTTTAATGAGAGCGAGAATATTGTGCACGTGGTTTTCTCCTCGTTTATTTTGACCAGCCATGAGTTCGCCCACTATTCCAGCGATGTTAGGGCCGTTTGCATCCGATTTCTTGCTATGGTGAGATTCTTTTCAGAGGTCCACATAGCCAGATCGTCTGCAAACATTGAGCTATGGACTCTTCTTGGTATATTCTCTGTAATATCGTTTTTATATACCAGAAAGAGTGTGGGTGACAGTACTCCCCCTTGGGGTACTCCCTGCTCGAGTGTCACCTTTTTGCTCATCTGCCCTTGTACTTGGACTCTGGCCGTTCTTTGTTTGAGGTAGTGGTTGATCCACTTGTACATCTTCCCACAGACATCACTTCTTCTTAGCTTGACTCTAAGTCCATCCTTCCAGATGCCTTTTCCAGATCCACCCAAACAGCTAATGTGTGTTTCTGTGCCTGGTAGGCATCTTCTATCTCCTGGGCTATGAGGATGACCTGGTCCTCAGTGGATCTGTGCTGTCTAAAGCCGGCTTGCTGTGGAATTAGTATTCGTTTTTCTTCCAGATGCCACATCAGTCTGGTGTTTATCATCCGTTCCATCAGCTTGCCGACACAGCTCAGTAGGCTTATGGGCCTGTATCCATTCGGATCTGTTTTGTCCTTTCCTGTTTTTGGTACTGGTACCAGTATTGCATCTTTCCATGCCTGGGGTACAATACCCCTTTTCCAGCTTTGGTTCAGGACTGATAGTAGTTTTTTCTTCGCTGTTTGGCCCAGCCCCATCAGCATTTCGTTTGTTATTCCGTCTTTTCCGGGAGATTTCCTTTTCTTTAGTGTTCTCATAGCCTCTTCCATTTCGCGCATGGTTAGTTTGGCCATCATGTGCTCTTCAGGAGCCGTATTTATGTTTTCGTGTCCCTTTAGCTCTTCGCTAATGTCTGTATGCTTATCTGCAGGGACCTCGATGTGGTTTGCTCTGGCATAGTGATCGACAAAGGCGTTTGCGGCTTTCTTACCTGTGATCAAGTTCTCGCCCTGCTTGATAGTAATTTGTTTATTTGACGGGGTTTCGTCATTCATGGCTCTGACTAGCTTCCATAGCTTGTTCCCTTCTTTGTCCAGGTTTAAACTTTCCGTTTTATTTTTCCAACTTTCTCTTGCTGTTTGCTTGAGAGTGTGTTTGTACTTCGCCGTGGCGGCTTTGAGGGCGATGTTTGCCTCAATGGATTTTTCTCGTTCTGCCACGTTCCTAGCATTTGTTACTGCATCTTCCACTTTCTGTAACTCATCATTCCAGTAGGGCTTATAGTTTTTCCTAGCTCCTCTTGGGATGGTTTCAGTGGCGGCTTGCATTATTGCCTTGCTTAGGCTCTCTACCATGGGCTTCATTTTGGTGTTTCGTGTGTTGATGGTTTCACACAGCCCATCTGTCAGGATTGCAAATCTGTCCCAGTCGGCTCGTTTGTAATTCCAACGTGGGAGCGGTTTTGTTTCCTGTGGGCCTACTTCCATGTCAATGGTTAGCCTGATCGGCCTGTGGTCGCTACCTGCCAGTTGGTTTAGCACCTGGCGGTCTATTTTATAGTGTATGTCCTGTGTGGAGAAGGCCAAATCTGGAGTCGAGGTGGTATGCCATGTTCTTGAATAGAAGCTAGGGCTATCCTCCGGCCTATTGATTAGGGAGAGATTTGCATCTATCTCCCAATCTTCCACTTCGTCACCTCTGCTGTCTGTGTCAGAGTAGCCCCATCTCTCCGAGTGGCTGTTGAAATCTCCAACTACTATGCAGTTGGAGTCTCTGACCTCCATACTCGAGAGCGATAGGTCTCTGTTTGGTGGTCCGTACAGATTGAAAATGCGGAGCTTCGTCTCTTGGGCCATTATGTCAACTCCTACAATTTCTGCTTGTCCGGTGTGATTGACAGGTACCGCGCTACTCGGTATGCTGTTTCTGGTCAGTATCAGGACCCCTCCTTTGTGGCCTTCTCTATCTAGACGGAAGGTCTGGTATCCTCTGATTGAGAATTTATGGTTATTGTTGAGGTGCGTTTCCTGGATACATGCCACGTCAATCTTACCGTCATGCAGGTGGTGTGTTAGGGAAAGTTTTTTGTTAATGACTCCCTCCGCATTCCACTGTAATATTTTGAGGGTCTTGAGGTTTTGGCCAATAGACGTTGCCCCATAGCCATGTGCCTTGACTCCACGACACATGGGTGGGTGACCACCAGTAGTCAAGGGTGGGCCCCTTCGAGGCGTGAGGCCCGGCGCTATCGCTGCCTGGCGGGTCTCCTCAGGATGAGCGCCATACGTTTTTCGAATAGGTTGTACTGCCATCATACTGTGATTTACGTTGCACTGTTTTGTTAGGCTTGCGGCCCCGTGCATCCGATTTCAACAGGCGTTTCTGTAGGGATGCCCTCCTTAGCCTTTGGCTGTCCCCAGCCAGTTTTCTCTCCTATGGAAGTTGTCTTACCAGACTATCGAGTCTTCACTACTCGTGTCTATAGGGTGCAATGATGATATGTGATATATGAGATGGACTGGTTTACCCGGAAGAGAGGCAGTCCAGTGTGTCTGTATCCCAGGATCGTCACGTCCTGCCAGAAACGTAGCATTTGCATTTGAGTGGGGTATCTCTTTTCCCCTTTATTTTCTTGGCTTCTATGCAGGGATGGTACGCCTAGCATTCCCCGCCACCTGGGGTGTTGACACAGTGGGGCAGGTGTGCAATGTCCGCTGGTCTGCATCTCTTCTGCGTCCAGTATGATAGTTATATGGCTGATAACGTACAGAGGTAGATATCGTAGCCGGAGTGCATTCAGCCAGAGGACAAGCCTGGTAATGTCACAGAGATGTTGTTCGCCTGGTGTGCGGACAACTCTCATGGTCGGTGGTTGAGTCTTGACAGTTCACAGTGAGGTGGCTGCTCTACTGTTTTCGACACCCCGACCAGGTACTAAGTCTTTGGTTGGTGTTTTTCGCACCCCATCGCCGTATAGGGTGAGTATCAAGCAGTTGTCCGCCCGCTTTGACTTGCGGGCGGCAAGGGCCTCTTACTGTGGCTCTACCTGATAGGGCTGGGGCGCAAGCCCCAGGTCCCGAGCATGTAGGAGCCTCCCATTGCAGTGGTGTCATTTGTAGGGTAAAACTGACCTGTCTTCAGATGATCTATTTCCAGCACCCGTTCACTATTTGGTCAGACGAATTTATTGAGGGCTTTTGTTTGTCAATGACCAGGTATTTGAAATCTGCGGTTTCTGCAGAGTTAAAACACGATTTCCGTAGCGTTCTTTCATTTGAGTGTTTGAGAGCTGACTTGTCATCCGTGAGTCTAATACCAGCGTACGTTCATTATTAGACCCAAACGGCAGTGCTCTCGATTTGTCAGTTGTTCTACAGTATTGGCGTGTTCAGTCAAATTAAGCCGCAGGTTCCACACCTGGTGGTGCCCTTCCGTCAATTCCCTTAGCGAGACAATCAAGTTTCTTAGAGGGTAGCCCCAAAATTTTCGAGGGTCTAATTCCAGCACATGTTCTCTATTAGACCCCGCGAGGGTGTACTTTTTGATAGTCATTCTGCAGTATTGGCGTGGTAAGTTAACTTAGGTCTCAGGCTCCACTCCTGATAGTGCTCTTCCGTCAATTCCTTTATCAGACACTGGATGCAGACAAAACCGAGCCACAGGGGGCATTACCCCAGATTTCTGGGGATCTAAGTCCAGCACCAGTTCCATATTAGACCCCAGAAGAGTGGTCTCGGCATGTCAATCATTTCAGTGTTGGCCGTGTTGAGTCAAATTAAGCCGCAGGCTCCACTCCTGGTGGTGCCCTTCCGTCAATTCCTTTAAGTTTCAGCTTTGCAACCATACTTCCCCCGGAACCCAAACACTTTGGTTTCCCGGAAGCTGCCCGCAGAGTCATCGAAGCAACTCCTGCGGATCGCTAGTCGGCATCGTTTATGGTCAGAACTACGACGGTATCTGATCGTCTTCGCGCCTCTGACTTTCGTTCTTGATTAATGAAAACATTCTTGACAAATGCTTTCGCAGTAGCTCGTCTTGCGGCGATCCAAGAATTTCACCTCTAACGCCGCAATACGAATGCCCCCGTTTGTCCCTGTTAATCATTACCTCCAGTTCCGAAAACCAACAAAATAGAACCGAGGTCCTATTCCATTATTCCATGCACCATTATTCAGGCAGCCGAGGCCTGCTTTGAACACTCTAATTTTTTCAAAGTAAACGCGCCGGCCACCCAGGACGCTCAGCGAAGAGCACCCGTGGGAGAGAGCCGGCAGACGGTAGGGCAGGAGACAACGGGCAGTGAACCGGCGCGAGCCGGACCGCCCGCCTGCGCCTGAGATCCAACTACGAGCTTTTTAACTGCAACAACTTTAATATACGCTATTGGAGCTGGAATTACCGCGGCTGCTTGCACCAGACTTGCCCTCCAATAGATCCTCGTTAAAGGGTTTAAAGTGTACTCATTCCAATTACGGGGCCTCGAAAGAGTCCCGTATTGTTATTTTTCGTCACTACCTCCCCGTGCCGGGAGTGGGTAAGTTGCGCGCCTGCTGCCTTCCTTGGATGTGGTAGCCGTTTCTCATGCTCCCTCTCCGGAATCGAACCCTGAGTTCTGTCCATCTGTTGATTTTTGTATCCTTCCTCATCAGGGGCGTTCTCTGTCCAAAACTGACTCACAAAACAGCCAGTTGATAATATGTATGTTCAACTACCGTTCTATTTGCTCCGCGCCACAACTAAACCTCGTGGATGACGAGAGCAGTAGAATCAATTACGACATCATCGGTTTCTCTGAGACAAAAAGAGAAAAGGAACTCTGTCTTATGGGAAAATGACACCTGTGTTTACCTAGGGGCCGCAAAGAAAATTCAATAGCAGGTGGAGTCGGATTCCTTGTCCCCCCCCCCCCCCCCCCCACACACACACACCCACACACAACGTTCACCTCGTCTAAAAGGTGTCACTCATAAGCCATCTTCTGGCATCCGTAGACATCGCTACCTCAAATCGCAACAATGCCACCATCATACAAGCATACGCACCGACAACAGATAAAGCAGAGCAGGACCACGCAGACTTTTACAACAGTCACCATGACGCCCTACAACAAAGTCGCAACTACCACAAAATAATAATTGGAGACTTTAATGCACGGATGGGCCCTCGTCAACTTGGGGAAACTTATATGGGCCCCCATTCCGGTGAAATAAGGAACGAAGCTCACGATAGACTAGCAACGTTTTGCTAAATAAATAGACTATTTCACTGCAATAGTTTTTTCCAGAAATCCCCTCACAAGAGATACACTCACACATGACCCAGCGGGCAGCACAAGCACGAACTCGATGTTCTAACAAACAGAAAAACTGTGACAGATGTCTCCGCGGTGACCTCTTTCTGCACAGGCAGCGACCATCGCCTCCTCCGCGCATTATTTCCCTTCAACACAATCATTGACAAGCTTCAGATGCGGAAATCACGTAAAGGACCAGAATCAATCCTCAACCCTTCAATGGCTGCCTCCCTGGCTGTTAGTAGTAATCTTACAGAACACATCATCACAGACATCGACGCAGACTACACCAGGCTGATCTAAAAAATCAGATTCATCTCAAGAGCTGCTAGACTTCCAGCACCCAACCACAATGTAAATCGCATATCAACCACTAGAGGAGAGGCACAATATGACTCGATCCTCGGCCAACAACACAACTTTCAATGCCTCAGCAAACTGTTGCCAAAAGCTAAAAGAGGACCATGAAGAATTTGCCCACAAACATCTCCTCGCAGCGGCGGAGACTCGGCGAAGCATACAACATGTGTCTCGCAGCATTGCTGAACACAGGCATGTCATTCCCTGTTTAAAAACAGCAAGTTGATCCCGTACTGAGCCAAGGCTAGACATGGAATCGATTGTCAAAGAATACTACTCATAATTATTTAAATCATCATACCCCCAACCATTCCTCCCCCAGACTTTCTGCCGTCAGAAATCCGTTATGCCCTCAATACTACGCCTCTCAGAAAATCATCCGGCGACGATAGCCTAACGGCAGATGATCTCCACGCCTGCGGACTACCACTTTACAAGGCCCTCGCTCAAGTCTTTTTAACCTATCTACACACCGTTAGAATACCAACAGCTTGGCGCAGCTCAAAAATGATCCTCCTACACAAAAAAACGAGACAAGGAAGATGTCGGCAATTACCGGCCAATCCCGCTCCTCTTGGTCACCTACAAAATATTCACAAAATGTGTATTCTGGCTCATTCTTTTAGTCTATCGTCTCTTTCATTCCTTCATACAAGGCCATATCCTCCAGCAATGTCATTTACCTTCTAACTCCCTACTTTTGCATTGAAATCTTTAAAGAAGGACTGTCGCCTTGTATTTTGCATTGCATTGTGACTACTTCAAGTTTGCCATACTAATTTTCCACATCCTCTTCTAATCCTGCTGACGTTGGTGTGTGTATTCGAATAAAGTTTATGTCGACGATAGTTATTTTACTTGTTTTATTTGAGAACAAACATAATATAGACCACATACCATCTAATAACATTTTACACTTAACAGATTTAACAAAATTGTTTTACGCTAACTGTTGGGCATTGGAAATCAAAATTGCCACCAATTGTACATATTTTTAGTGTGAGAAAGCGTAGGCCTATGGTGCTGCTTTTTGGTTCCCAATACTTTCAATTCCAAATATTGCTTTTTATTTGTAGCGAGACACATTTTCCAGCTGGGAGGACAAAATTCAAATATAGATTTGGCTACTTTATTGTATTTTTAGTAATAACTTTAGTAATCACAGAAACAAGGGAAGACTGAAACTAGTAAATTATGAACAATGTTACAATAACAATCAGAAAGCCAAGTACATTTTCAGCACTTGGAAAACATACATATCAGACAGCAACAAATACATTTAATTGATAAACAATAATAGACCAACATATAATGAATGTGCCAAAAGTGCCATCATGTTCCTGATTGTTTCTCTCATCCAAGATTTCTTCTTCTTCTTCTTCTTCTTCTTCTTCGTACGCTGTCAGACGTCAACCTGTATTTTTTCAAAAAAAAGCAGCGGTCATCCTGAGGCTGTCGACACTGCCATAGAGCTTGTCTAGTGTTGCCACTGGTGATGGCCACATCTGCTTTCTCTGATCCTCGTATATCGGGCAGTTTTGCAGCAAATGTTCAGCTGTCATTTTCCCGGTACCACACCAGCATTCGTCAGTGCCACCTATCTTCAATTTATTTAATAGGTGGTACCTCAGTCTATTGTGGTGTGTGCGAAGTCTGAAGACCACGACCTGCTCGCTTCTGTTCAACTGGTAATAGGCATCGTTTTTTCTGTATCCAGTATGTTCTGTTTCCATCCAAGATTTCAACTATGGTTTATGCAATAAATTTTCATCCATATCAGTTTTTTAATGTTCATGAAATTTGATTTTCCAAAATAATGTCACCCAAATGCAATCATTTTCTATTTTGGACCATCATCCTGAGATCCTGTCTTTCTGCCTTTATTATATATTGTATTTTATCTAAGAATATCTGTTACATATAAAGTTTGTTTATTTTACTTAATATTTTCTATTGTCCATCCAAGCATGTACACCTGGGACATTTGGCAAAGACTGCAAGTCTAACTGTTCTCAGAATTGTTTGGGTAACGGTACTGATAAACATGTATGTGACCACATTAATGGAACTTGTTTGATTGGATGCCAAGATGGTTACATCTCTGCCCAGTGTAATCAATGTAAGGTTTCATATTTGTTTACGTTTCTAGTATACAAATACCATAATTATATAAAATAGTCCATGGTAAAGTGTGCTGTCAGCATAATCTAACTTTTTTCTAAATTTTGCAAGTCCTCTTAATTGTATCTAAACAAATGCTTTCCTGATCACCTCCTAAGGTCCAATCCCACATCATGTGTTAGACGGGCAACTAGGGAGAAGTAAGGGATTACCTTGAAAAGTTGCTACCAAACATGTAAATGGAGGCCTGTATATGTTCTCAGTTTCTTTCATTTCTGAAAGTGCAGATGACTGAGCACAAAGTGCGATGTTCCCGTGGTGGTTTAAAAAACTTATGGTAAATACTAAAAAAGAAAATTCTATGATGAACAGGTATAAGAAAAAAAAGAAGGTGATGGTGGTCTGGCTTGAAACAGTGAGTGACACATGTGTGTATCCTCAGTAATTCAATGAGGATGCTCAAGAAGGTGGAATCAGGCTGCATTCTGCGCCAGTGGTTGTAGGGCGGTCAAGGTTATAGACCTTCATACTTGTTCTAGGACATACAGGTGTCAAAGGGAATGAGAGGGCTGATAGGTTGACGAGTACAGCTATAGTGGCGGCGGGAGATCAATGGACCGAGCCGATATCCTAACAGCCGTAGGGAAATCGTCTGGAACGAAGATTCGGATGTTGGTCCCATCTCTACGTCTTTGGGGTGATTGGTTGAATTGAGTGTGGTTTGGTTTGGCTTCGTTCATTCTCAATCTCCCACTACCAAACCCTGAAAGGGATTAAGTAGTAGAATGTAGTCCACAGAACGGAATGTGTTGTTTCGTAGTTTACAGCTTAACTGCGATATTTGCACCTTTTGGTCCAACACATCCGACTTCAGCAAGCATTTTGTTAGTACCGGGTTAGCATTCCCTCTTCGATCCCTTCTCCTTAGCCAGTCTGCCCTGCTGCAGCCTGTTATCCAGGATCACCGCGTGGAGGTGTAGAAGGGTTTTAGCAGCTTTGGTTCGCTGGCCCTGACGCTAGCAGTCAGCTATGAGTCACTGACCACTGCAGCTCATGCGCTGTTCAGCAACTCGATCCCTGAATTGAGTGTGAAATGAGGGATGGCAAGGAAGGAACACCACACGGAAATCCAACCAAAGACGTCTGGACTTATCCCAAGTGCGATGAAGATAATCCAACAACTAACTAAGAAAATAAGATAGAACACCAAGAAGACCCATGTAAACTATGTACTTGCATGGAGCTGTGTAGACACAATGGAAACAAAGAAACATGCTTATTTTTTTGTACATTCTGAGACTGCAAAAATTCAATGCCAAAACAGAATACAGCAGTGAGAGACTAACATGCCTACAAACAGTTGCAGGCTGAAACAAAAACAAACAGAACCCAAGTCTACTCCCCATGTAATGAAGAAGAGAGAAGGCAAATCATTTAGTTATTTTCGGACTTAATTCATTTCTTGTTACTTTGACCTCATGTAACCAACTTGCAGACCAGCAACTACTTGGAACCAACTGCCCCGTTTCTGCAGACTAAATTTTGGTGGTGGTGGTGGTGGGGGTTGTTTTTCTGATATGTTCGCCCAGTATCTTCATCCACTCATCTGCACTGTTAATCAAATCTCCTTCCCTATCTTTAACAAAACCACTTACCCGCTTATATTTTCCTGCTAGCTTGCTGGCATTGTTGTACAAGTCCTTCACATAACATTTGGTTGGATTTTCCCCCCAGCCCATCACATATTTCCACTTGTTTCATCTGAGGCTCTCTCCCACTCTCATTTGGCCTCAGTATACAGTTTGCAAGCCCAGACTCCAGTACTTTTGCCGTTACCTCTTTTCCATCCACTCTTTTAATTCCTTTCCTCCCTCTTTGCTATAATTCATGCTGCCGTTAATGCCCTACTCTGATGTATTCTCCATGCCTGCGCATCTCCATAAGCCTAATTCAATACATCTAAGAACAAAATGACAGCAATGCGAACGATATCTCTCTCAACATGGGGAGCTGAAATGAGCACTCTAAAGATTCTGTACATATGTAATGTGAGACCAATGTTAGAATGCGGGAAAGCAACTTGATAGCCCTTGCTTTCTTACTTAGTTACGTTCATTCCTGAAAAGCATTTACTTTTTTTCATCCCCAACCCTTATAATCGCTTTAAAATTATGACACAGTAGTGTAAGGATTCCAGCTCCTAGATAATCCGAACAAGGATTGCGTGATGTTGTGCTTCTTTAATAATTATCTAGTGAAAGATGACCTCTCGGTCACTGCGTTTGATAGATGTGTCATTGACAGATGCAACAGATTGAAGTACCTCATAGTAACATTGTAGTTTTTTTTTCTTTTGCGTTAATTCTCAATCTCCCACAACAAAACCCTGAACAGGGCTTTGCAAGTAGCATGATGTCTGGAGAACCGAATCCAATCTCGTCAATTCATTTTGTCAGTCATGAAAGCAGTCATGTATTTATGTTGCTTTATAACAGATAATAAAATGCATTCTGTCATCTTACTTACTTACTTTCCGTGTCCAAACACCATGTCACACAGCATCCATCCAGTATTCAGCAACTTGAACTGTCGTTTGCCTCCATCATGTCGTTCATGTCACAGGTTTCAGGGAGGTTGGGGCAGGTCATCAGATGATCTTGGTCCTGAACTGTGCTGCATTCATGTGTGTCGACATCTGAGTATCCCCATTTCTTCAAGTTCACTCTGCATCTTGAGACACCAGTTCGAAGTCTGTTCATTGCCTTCCACACAGCGTAGGGCAGGTGGTGTCTGTCATCTTAACATTATTGATGTTATGAATGCCCACAATAACTAAACTTACTCTTTTGTGTGCCTTGAAAAGGACGTTAATTTGTGTGTTGCAGTAGCTTTCCTCACATCCTGAGCAAGTTGTTGAAAGTGAATTGGAGTTCTCTAGGCGGCTGTGCTATACTTTGCATCATTTGTGTGTGGCTAACTACTACGGGGATCACGTCGATTCCCCACCTCGTTAGCCAGACTCCCAAGAAGGACAGCCCATTTCCAGGGTTGACTACGGGGAAGTAGGGTGGGGGTCTTGGCCAGTATATTTTGACTGACACTGACTAACATGTCTGATCAGTATTTTGTGCCTGGCCACGTTAGTCGTCCTGTCCCTTAACATTATTAACATCATTCATTTGTTGCTACATCAGAAGCAGTTGACTTCTATGTAAAATGTCTGTCATCATAACATCAATATTAGTTTTCATTTTTTGTTTCAATAGGAGAAACTTTCTTCAATGTAAAATGTCTGACATCTTAACATCATTTATTTGTTGTTACATCAGTAGCAGCTCACTCCCATGTAAAATGTCTGACATCTTAATATCATTAATTTATATCTTTCATTTATTGCTGCTAGTTCAATAGCAGCTCACTTCTAAGTTAAATGTCTGCCCTAAGACATAGATGTTCTCACACAGTTGTGGTTCTCTGTAGCAAGCACTTTGTTTTACATGATGAGGTTGCTAGTCTGATGTTCAAATCTTTTCATCCATTTATAGGGATGTTCTAATGGGCTTATTATTTCCTCTGCAATAAGGAGTCCCTGATACACATGCAGCATATTTTAATTAGCTCATTTGTTTTATAAACGTATCCACCAAATGTCAGTTATTACTAATGAAAACAGTTTCTGATTAGCAAGTCTATACTTTCTTAAGCTTTCAATTATCAGTTACCTTTATTATTCAATTACCTCTAATTATCAGTTGTGTTTAAAATGCAAATACAAATGAATTGTATAAATAAAGATTTTAAATCATCCATTCAGCTTGTCCAGTGGAAACATTTGGTCCAGGTTGCAGCTCTGAATGTTCCAAGTTCTGTGTTCCCAACAATAAGAACCTATCAGAATGTGATCATGTCAGTGGAAAATGTAAATGTCAAGACGGCTATGATACAGATTGGTGTAACATAAGTAGGTTCTGGCTATAAGTTTTCTTGAAATCATCATCCTTTCCTTTTTTATATCACCAATGTCATTGTTCTCCTTGCATGAGGACAGAACAAAGAATTAATATGCTTATATTGTTGTTGTTATTATTATATGCTTTCATAGTTGCAGCTTCTCTAGCACTTGCTTTATTTGAAAATGGTGCACTACCATGCAAAGTCAACACTTATGACATGAAAATTAGGGTAATATTGTATCAGTGCCCTCAAAAAATGTACCTTCACACTCTCATGACTCACTTAGCCAAAATAAACAGTTCCTAAAAACATTTTATAAAAAATAAATATAGTTATCTCAACCAAATGTCTTAAACTGGCAGCTTGTAAAGCGGCTTTCTGTGGCTTGTGACATGATTGGCATTTAATCATGTGATTAGTTATTATTAAGTTTGACAAGAATAAAGTGTTATAGATTTCTTCAAAACAGACACATGGTTTAACTAGAGGGAAGACACAGATTAAATATGAGTTAAATGTGCAAAACAGAGATTCTAAAACATGTTAAAAAACCATCATAACAAAAATTGCACAAGCACTTGATAAAACATGAGAACAAATAAGAAAATTATATTTTAAGTCTTACTCTTCAACTGAAACTAACTATTTTTTTCCATTATTTCCAAAAGCTTTTTGTTTTGTTCAGCACAGCTGTGCTTATCTTGTGGGGTATTCTCTAAAACATGATTTAGCACACAGATGCGGCTTGTTCGAACAACCTGTGCAGTAATAACTGCTTCGCTTTCTTTTTTTTCTGAGCAGCACAATGTACGCATTGCGAGTCTTTTCCATCATAGTCAATGAGATGGGCTGCATCCTGGTATCTCTCAAGCTCCATGTTCATTGGTTTTCTCCCTGGCTTAGATAATAGAACAGCCTGTAGGCTGCTAGGTGTCTCTGCTCCAACTAACTTACAGAGTTCTCCTATCAGGATATCCCTGAAGTCTGTAAAGGGCGGCTCACGGTGTACAAAATGTGGGCATTGAGTTGAGTAATTTCCATCACCCACATAAACACTTTCTTCCACCACTTGACTGTTTTTCTTGTGTGGTTTCCATAATATGATATCATCTGGTCCACTCTGTCACATCCATTCATTGAAAGGTTGTAGCTGTGAACGGGTGATGGTTTCATAACTTGACTCCTACCCTCCATCCTTTGCTCATATGTGGCACTTCCACATGTTGTCACCAGCTGGCAAGGCTTCTTAAATTTCTTATCTCTCCAGCTGACACACATAACCTTTTCCTCATCGTTGATAAACCACTTTGCTTGATTCAGGGATATCTTCTTGTTCTTTATTTCTGATGGAAAACCTTCTCTGTTTATATTCAGAGTTCCAGTGTTGTGGTGGTTTCTCTGTTGCAAAAATGAACAAGAGGCAGGGAAGAATAGTACCTGTCAGCAAACAAATGGTGATGTCCTATGATGCCTTCCAGTAGTCTGTCAAAAACTTTAACAGCATGGGAAGAATTTGGGTCTGTTCCAGGTTGTAAGCTGTATCAGTCCATAGCAATCAGGACGGCCAGAAACTGTATCAAGTGGTGTCCATTTGCTGAACGTTAAATGTTTTCATGCTGGTGTATTCATGTCAAGTTTCTGCTGGGCATACTCATTGACATTTGTTATGAGGTTGTCAACAATTGGTTCTTTCAGCAAGGAGAGAAAGCATTGAAGAGGTGAGCAATTTTCGTCCAGATTTAGTCTGCTGCCAGAATTATTTGTCTGAAGTTAGATGCTCCAATGGTCTCTCCATCTAAGGCATCATGCCACCCATCACCAGGCCTAGTAGTTCTCTGTGGTGTGGAATTTGTCTTTCTCCTTGCAGAATTGCCATTATCACCATCAACTCTAGACGTACCTGTTATATCCTCTGAATCAGTCTTATCACTGCTGCTTGATGATTCAGGAACACTGATAGTCCCTGACTGGAAGTAACCACCAACTAATCCTCAGCCAGACCGTTTTGATTTGTTAGCACTTCTAGGCCTACTAGTACTATCACTGTAATCGCTATCCTCTGAATCATTGAGTTCTGTATCAGAATCACTAACTAATAAGCTTTCAAACACAGTTCTAGCTTGTTCTGCACTGTCTCGTTTTGGTCTAGTACCTGAAGTAAAAGTAGTGGGCATGGCCATTATTTTGTAGGAATCAACAAAACAGTTTAGCTACTTCAAAACACATGTGGCTCGAGTCAAATTTCACGAACGGAAGCTGTTCTAGTTCTGGTTGTAATTTTTAAGTAGCCTAGTTAACACAAAACCCAATTTACGACTCTACAAAACAAAAACTGAATTATCGGATAATGGTCCTCTAGGGTTTAAATAAGAGTCCGTTATATTGGTCATTGGTCTGGAATGTATATAAATGTAGAGTCATCCACATGGGTAGATCAAATATGGAACATAATTACAGAATGGACAAGATGGACCTAGTTTTTACCACAGAGGAAAATATGATTGAAAACGTTACCGTTGGGGAACTGTTTGGCTCAAGTGACCATCAAATCATCCGTTGGGATCTTATTGCAGGGAAAGAAGTAAACATAAACACGCGAACATACGACTACTCTAAGACAGAAGTTAAGAGGATGAAAGAGGCAGCGAACCACATAATCTGGAAAGATATTATTGTAGGAACAGATGTTGAACAGGAGTGGGAAAGTTTTAAAACAGTTCTAGAAACGCTAAAAGAGGAATGTGTTCCATGTAGGGAGGTAAACCCCAAGCGTAAAAAGTGGATAACTAGATTTGTAGTGAAATGTAGAAGAGCAAAAAATAAAGCATGGCAAAAATATATAGAGGCAGGTAAATCAAAAGAAACATATGTAAAATATTTGGACAAGCAGAACATATCTCAGAAAGCGAATAAAACAGCAAAAATAGACTTTGAAAAAAAACTTGCTCAGAGGATCAAGACTGACAGTAAAAGCTTCTTTTCTTATGTTAGAAATAAACAAAGAACGAAAGACAAAGTAGGCCCTCTCATAGACAGTACAGGGAAAATAATAAGTGAGAATAGGGAGGCTGCTAATCTGCTTAATCAGTACTTTGGCACAGTCTTCACAAAGGAGGACTGCTCCGAGATCCCAGAGCCTATAGATATTTTTCAAAGAGACATGGATACAGCGGGATTAAGATCAATCTGTATTACAGAGGAAATGGTTTTTAAAAAATTGGAGGGGTTGAAAGTGAATAAATGTCCAGGTCAAGATGGTATTCACCCAAAATTGCTGTATGAAATTAGAAACCAACTAGCAAAACCATTGGCTATATTATGTTCTCAATCACTTACAAAAAGGATTGTTCCACGGGATTAGAAAGATGCAGGAGTGATCCCCTTATTCAAAAAAGGCAAAAAATCAGATCCGGCAAATTATAGACCGGTGAGTTTAACGAGCATAGTCTGTAAATTGTTAGAGTCAATAATCAAAGAAAACATTGTAATGCATTTAGAAAAATTTAATCTAATTAGAAATAGTCAGCATGGGTTTACTAGAGGGAGATCATGCTTAACAAATCTATTAGAATTCATGGAGGAGGTTACTAAAATCATAGATAAAGGGGAGCCAGTGGATGTTATTTATCTAGACTTTGCAAAGGCCTTTGATAGAGTACCTCATCAAAGATTATTTCGAAAGTTAAAATCACATGGAATAGGTGGCGAAGTTGCCAAATGGATTGAAAATTGGTTAACAGGAAGAAGGCAGAGGGTGGGCATAAATATGGAGTACTCTGAGTGGAGTGAAGTGAAAAGTGGTGTGCCACAGGGCTCGGTTTTGGGACCAATTTTGTTCTTGATATATATAAATGATTTGGACATTGAAATGAGATCCATGATTGCAAAATTTGGTCCTCTAGGGTTTAAATAAGAGTCCGTTATATTGGTCATTGTCTGGAATGTATATAAATGTAGAGTCATCCACATGGGTAGATCAAATATGGAACATAATTACAGAATGGACAAGATGGACCTAGTTTTTACCACAGAGGAAAATATGATTGAACAGTTTCTTGGGCGGATTGTCGCTACGGTTGTGCATGTTTTTGCTCGTGAGCTTCAATCCCTTCTGTATTTTGTGTTGGCCTTTAACTGGTAGTGGGCGGTGTACATTGGAATGTCTTATATGATCACATCAGTTCATATTTGTCACACATTAGTTTGTAGTCAGCATTGATTGCTGAGAGTACAGAGAAACAAGAAGACCAAAGTAGAGAGAGAGAAAGAGAGAGAGGATGAAAAACAGAAATATGAATATTGTTAGATGACTGTTAATTTGTGCAGGTGTTAAAAACAATTCGAGGTAAATCTTCTTCTTCGTACGCTGTCAGACGTCAACTTGAATTTTTTCGAAGAAGGCAGCTGTCATCCTGAGGCTGTCGACACTGCCATAGGGCTTGTCTAGTGTTGCCACTGGTGATGGCCACATGTGCTTTCTCTGGTTCTCGTATGTCGGGCAATTTTGCAGCAGATGTTCCGCGGTCATTTTCCCTGTACCACAGGTGCATTCGTCAGTACCACCTTTCTTCAGTTTATTGAATAGATGGTAATTCAATCTGTTGTGGCCTGTGCGGAGTCTGAAGACCACGACTTGCTCTCTTCTGTTCAACTGGTAGTAGGCATCATTTGTTGTGTAGCCAGTATGCTCTGTTTCCCATTTGGCCATGTATCTGGCCCTAATAAACCTTTTGAACTCTTCGTAGGTCACACTAGAATATGGTTGTGGTAACCTTGCACCTTCTTTAGCCAGTCTGTCTGCCTCCTATCCACTACTCCAGCGATGTTAGGGCCTGCTGCATCCGATTGTTTGCTATGGTGAGATTGTCTTCAGTGGTCCACAAAGCCAGATCGTCTGCAAACATGGAGCTGTGGACTCTTCTTAATATATTCTCTGTTATGTTGTTTATATACACCAGAAAAAAGTGTGGGTGACAGTACTCCCCCTTGGGGTACTCCCTGCTGCAGTGTCTCATTTTTGCTCATCTTCCCTTGTACTTGAACTCTGGCTGTTCTGTTTTCGAAATAGTGGCTGATCAATCTGTACATTTGTCCATATACTTCACTTCTTTATAGCTTGACTTTAAGTCCCTCTTTCCCCACCTTGTCAAATGCCTTCTCTAGATCCACCCAAACCGCTACTGTATGCTGTTTCTCCTGGTAAGCATTCTCTATTTTCTGCGCTATGAGAGTGATCTGATCCTCAGTGGATCTGTGTTGTCTAAATCCTGCTTTCTGTGGAATTAATATGTGTTTTTCTTCCAGGTGCCACATCAGTCTGATGTTTATCATACGCTCCATCAGTTTACCTACACAGCTCAGTAGACTGATAGGCCCGTATCAAATTTGGATCTGTTCTATCTTTTTCTTTCTTTGGTACTGGTATTCGATGTAAATGATTTTAACATGAAAAGGAAAAGGTAATCCTTTTGCAATCATTGATGTCGAGGTTTAAATGTTAGAGACTTCACTGTACTAGGCCTCAGCTTTTTATGAGGTGGGGTGGCCAACTCATGTAGTCGCCACATTTCCTTCAATAACATTTAGCGACGTACAGGTTTAGTTATTAATGAGGATATCATTTGACAGAGTTGAGAGTAAGTAAACACGATTAGAAATGTGAATCAGTTTCTACAGCTTTATGAAAATGGTTAGAGTTAGTGTGTGACTTTATCTATGCCGACATAGCATTTCTTGAAATCATTCCTCCTGCATAGTTTATAAGAATGAAATAGGCAGTATCATGACTTTAAAAGCTATAACAACATGTTGTTGTTATTGTTGTTGTATTTATTGTTGTTGTAGAATGCCCGTAATATGTAAGATTAATTTTGTGTGCGTCCTGTAAAAGACGTTAAGTGGCGGGCTGCAACAGGATGTAAGAATAGCCTTGAGAGTTTGAAAGATTAGTTGGCAGGGGCATAAACTTAAACATAAAGATACACCTAAGTACCTATGAATTACAATGGATCGAACATTGTCCTACAAAGAACAATGTGGAGCGATGAAACAAAAAGTTAGCACAATCATAAAACGTTCTGAGTAAGCTAACAAACACGGCATAACTTAACTTAACATAACGTTTTTATATTGGTTTAGAAAACTCATCAGAGTCTGTAGACAACCAGTCCCATTTGCATTACCCTTCTCTAATAACTATGTACATCATATTTATTCTTAAATGCATTAACTGTCTCTGCCTCCACTATTTCCTGGGGCAAAGCATTCCAAGCATTCACCACTGTCTGAATAAAAAAAATGTCCTGTGTCCAATTTGGACCTTTCGTTATTAAATTGTATCTGTGCCCTCTTGTTCTCGCTGGTGCTAGTATTTTGAAAAAAAATGTATAGTCTAATTTAACTTTTTCTGTGATTATCTTATCAACTTAGATTAAGTCACGTTTAATTGTTCTCTTTTCTAGACACTAACGGCCGGTTTTTCTGAGTCTTTCCTCGTAACTGTAATTCTGGAATTCCACTATCAGTTTTGTCGCTATTCTTTGTATCCTTTCCAGCATATTTATAGCTCTTCTACGATAAGGACTCCACACCTGTACACAGTACTCCGATCTAGGTCTAACTAATGCTTTATATAGTTTGTCAACCACCTCATTACTCCTATGTTTAATATTTCTTTTTTTTTATCATACCTAACGTTGCATTTGATTTATTCACTGCTACCTGGATTTGCTAACTCACCTTACCTGTATGCTCTATTATTACCCCTATGTCCCTTTCGTTATCTATCATTCTAGTATTTTTCTCGCCCATTCTGTAATTTTGTTCCATTTTTTACTTCACACCACTCAGAGTACTCCTTATTTATGCCAATCGCTGTCTTCTTCCCGTTAACCAACTTTCAATCCATTCGGCAACCTGCCCATCTATCCCATGTGATTTTAACTTTTTAAATAATCGTTGATGAGGTACTATATAAAAAGCCTTTGTAAAATCTAGATAAATAACATCCACTGGTTCTCCCTTATCTATGATTTTAGTAATCACCTCCATGCACTCCAATAGATTTGTTAAGCACGGTCTCCCTCTAGTAAACCCATGCTAACTATTTCTGATTAGATTTAACCTGTCTAGATGCATTACAATATTTTCTTTCATTATTGACTCTAACATTTTACAGACTATGCTCGTTAAACTTACTTAATTAGCTGGATCTGATTTCTTTCCAATTTTGAATAAGGGAATCACTCCTGCATCTTTCCAATCTCTTGGAACAATCCATTTTGCAAGTGATTGAGAAAATAATATAGCCAATGGTTTAACTAGTTAGTCTATACTTCAAATAGCATTGATGAATGGATACCATCTTGATCTGTACATTTATCCACTTTTAATCCTTCCAATCTTTTTAGAACCATTTCCTCCGTAAGACAGAATGATTTTAATCGCACTATATTCATTTGACATTTGAAAATAGGTATAGGCTCTGGTATCTTGGAGGAGTGTTCTTTTGTATAGACTGTGCCAAAGTATTGATTTATTAGATAAGCTATCTCCCTATTTTCTCTGCTTATTGTCACTGTACTGTTTATGAGAAAGCCTACCTTGTCTTTAGGTCTTTGTTTATTTCTAACATTAGAAAAGAAGCTTTTACCATCAGTCTTGATCCTATTAGTAAGTTTTTTTCGAAGTCTATTTTGCTGCTTTACTTACTTTCTGAGCTATGTTTTGCTTGTCCAAATATTTTAAATATATTTCTTTTGATTTACTTGCCTTTATACACTTTGTTCAGGCTTTATTTTAAGCTCTTGTACATTTAGCTACAAATCTAGTAATCCACTTTTTATGATTGGTGTTTACCTCCATACATGGAACATATTCGACTTTTAGTTGTTCTAAAAGTGTTTTGAAACACTCTCCTCTTGATCAACGTCTGTACCTCTGACAATATCTTTCCAGTTTATGTGGCTGTCTGTATCTTTCATCTTCTGTACATCTGTCTTAGAGTAGTCGTATGCTCGCGAGTGTATATTTACATACATTGTGAAGGCTGTTATAGGATATATTTTATGGACAACTGATCACTGCAGCTAAAGGAATCGACTACCCCACACCGCGATTCAAGTACGTATACAAGATGGACATGGCGTCATGCGACATCCAAGCCGAAAGCTCAGGATTGAGTCGATTGCAGACATTCAGTTGGGAGGTGCACAGTAGTTGCCGACGCTTGTAGAGGCCATCTGGAACCAGAGAAATGGGCACGACTGAAAAGATCGGCGAACACCCCGGCAAGTCAGCCTCCTCGGCCCCGTTGTACGATCTGCGACAGGGACTGCCACTCACGTACCGGCGTTTGCTACCATAGCAGACTGTGTCGAAATACGGGAGACAGAGCTGGGCAAACTTCGCCAGGGCGCCAGGCGCATGATGATCAGTGACTGAGACGCCAATAAACTGATGAATATTAAATGTATTTACTTGTCTTGGCTTGGCTTCGTTTGTTCTCCGTCTCCCGCTACCAAACCCTGACACGGGCCTAAGTAGCAGAACGCAGTCCAGAGAACGGAATGCGTTATGTCGATATTTGCACCTTTCGGTCCAACACATCCTACTTCAGCAAGCATTTTTTGAGTACCGGGTTAGCATTCCCTATTCGATCCCTTCTCCTTAACCAGTCTGCTCTGTTGCAGCCTGTTTTCTAGAATACTGCGCGGACGTGTAGAACGGCCTTGGCAGCTCCGGTTCGCTAGCCCTTACGCTATCAGTCAGCTATGGCTCGATGACCGCTGCAGCTCATGCGCTGCTCACCATCTTGATCCAGTATTTACTTGATTTTGAAGAAATATGATCATGACAATAATAATGGGCTTATCGCCATCGATGAGAATAACCAACATCATCATGTGTCATGCTGCGCCCTTAAGTCTGTGGGCGGATGCGTGCATGACAGATTAAGCCAACACCAGCTGGTGCTGGCTTTGTCTCTACTCTATACTTCCACCCTCGCTAACTGCATGCAAGGCTCTTTTTGGTCTCGCCTTTTTCAGGCTAAACGATTTCCTGCCAGGATTCACTGAATCGCTTTTATTGACGTCCAGGTGATCGCCTTGCTGCCTAAGATCGCTAAACAGTAGTTTTTTTTGGAACCTTTGACTTGACATTCGAGAAACTTGGCCAGTCTATCTCACTTTAACTTTCTACAAAAGTGTATGAATACTGTAGTAGTAATGAAAAGAGTATGGTTATTTGTGATGTGGTCTTGTAGCCAATTTGGAGTATGTGTCATATAGAAATGATTCAACCTCCTGGCGTGTTTGGCGTACACACTCCAGCTCTCTCACCCATAGATCAGGGTTTAGAGACTAGCCGGATGTTTGCCAATCAGATTAGTTGCTTTTTAACGATATACTTCATTTAAACATTCAAATCTTCTTCGGGCAATATCAGGTAGTACTATTTACTCATGTTTATCTTCTTTTTCTTTCTCTTCCTTTTCTTCTTCTTTCTCTTCTTGTTCGTCTTCTTTTTTTTTCTTCTTCTTCTTCTTCTTCTTCTTCTTCTTCTTCTACTTCTTCTTCTCTATTTTCTTCTTCATTCTTTACTTCTTCTTCTTTTTCTTCTTCTTTTCCTTCTTTTTCTAGCTCACCGACAATTGTATTAAGTCTACACGTAAAGGCCAGTTCTATGGACAAAGTCTACTGTGGTGGGGAGTTCTTCAAGACGCCCACAAAAGTGTGTATGTGTGGGTTCATCTCCGTGGGTCAGTATTCACAACGCAGTTGCTTTAGCATGTTACAGTCTTGACAAAGGAAGGGTTCTGATACTAACACGTAACTGCATACCGAGGAGCGCGGTAGCTGCCAATCACACTGGACAAGCAGAAATTGTAGGACTCGACATAATGACATAAGAAACGAAGATCCACATCTTCAACCTGTATGGCCCACCCATCAAAGACCTGTCCCTCTCGAGTATGGAAATCAAGAACTCCAGCTGCCTAGTAGTTGGAGACTTCAACAGCCACTCGGAGAGATGGGGATATTCCGACACAGACAACAGAGGAGATGAAGTGGAAGACTGGGAGATAGACACAAATCTCTATCTTTACAATAGGCTGGAGGACAGCCCTATCTTCTATTCTAGAACATGGCATACCACCTCTACTCCAGACTTGGCCTTTTCCACGGTTGATATTCATCACAAAATAGACGGCCAGGTGCTCAACCAATTGGCAGGTAGCGACAAAAGGTCAATTAGGCTAGAAATTGATATGGAAGTAGGCCCACAGGAAATAAAAGCGTTCCCACGTTGAAACTATAAACGATCCGACTGGGACAGATTTGCAATTCTGACAGATCGGCTATGTGAAACCATCAACACATGGAATAACAATATGAAACCTATGGTGGAAAGCCTAAGCAAAGCAATAATGCAAGCAGCCACCGAAACCATTCCAAGAGGGGCAAGGAAAAACTACAAGCCATATTGGAATGATGAATTGCAGGAAGCGGAAGACGAAGTCTCAAATGCTAGGAACATGGCAGAGAGAGAACAATCTATGGAGGCAAATATCGCCCTCAAGGCTATCACGGCGAAATACAAAAGAACACTAAACCATATAACAAGAGACAGCTGGACAAATAAAACAGAACGCCTCAATTTATATAAAGAAGAGAACAAACTATGGAAGTTAGTCAGAGCCATGAATGACGAAACACCATCAAATAAACAAATTACCATCAAGTATGGCGACAAAATGCTTACTGGAAAAAAAAGCAGCAAACGCCTTTATAGAACGAACACTATGCCAGAGCAAACCACACTGATGTTCCTACAGACAGGCACACAGGCAATAATGAAGAACAAAAGAGCCACGACAACATCAATATGGCACCAAAGGAGCACATGATGGCAATACTAACAATGAATAAAAAGGAAGAGGCCATGAGAACTCGATGAGAAAACCATGAGAAAAAGAAATCGCCCGGAAAAGATGGGGTAACACGAAATGCTGATGGAGTTGGGCCAAACAGCAAAGAGGAAGTTACTATCAGTCCTGAACCAAAGCTGGAAATGGGGAATTGTACCTCAGACATGAAAAGACGCTGTACTTATACCAGTACCAAAGAAAAAAAAAGATAGAACAGATCCAAATGGATACAGGATTATCAGTCTACTGAGCTGTGTAGGTAAACTGATGGAACGTATGATAAACACCAGACTGATGTGGCATCTGGAAGAAAAACACATACTAATTCCACAGCAAGCAGGCTTTAGACAGCACAGATCCACTGAGGACCAGATCACTCTCATAGCCCAGTTAATAGATGATGCTTACCAGGAGAAAAAACACACAGTAGCCATTTGGGTGGATTTAGAGAAGGCATTTGACAAGGTGTGGATAAAGTGACTTAAAGTCAAGCTACGAAGAAGTGAAGTTTGTGGGAAAATGTACAGATGGATCAGCGACTACCTCGAAAACAGAACATCCATAGTTCAAGTACAATAGCAGATGAGCAAAAAGGTGACACTTGAGCAGGGAGTACACCAAAGGGGAGTACTGTCACCAACACCTTTCCTGGTGTATATAAACAACATCACAGAGAATCTACCAAGAAGAGTCCACAGCTCCATGTTTGCAGACGATCTGGCTATGTGGACGTCTGAAAAAAATCTCACCATAGCAAGCAATCGGATGCAGCAGGCCCTAACATCGTTGGAGGAGTGGGCGAACTCATGGCTGGTCAAAATAAATGAGGAAAAAACAACATGTACGATATTCTCGCTTTCAAACAAACTCCAGAACACCAAAATAAGTCTTAGCGGCAAATATCTGCGGGCAAATGGCAACCAAAACTACCTGGGAGTCACATTTGATCGGTGCATGACATGAAAAAGTCAGATCGAGAGAAACCGAATGAGAGCCAGACAAAGAATGGCAATCATGAGGAAACTTGCTGGCACAAGCTGGGGAACAGACGAAACTGTACACTGGAAGAGTGAGACCAGTTCTCGAGTATGGCATTGCGGCATGAGCAACAGCAGCAAAGGCGAACTTTGATACAATTAGCAAACTTCAAACCAAGCCATGAGAGTTATAACAGCAGGCATGAAGTCAACGCCAATTGTAGAACTGGAAAAGATTAGAAATCTGCAATCCATGACCGACAGAAGAGACTGCAGAGCCCAGCAGCAAGTAGAGAAACTCAGAAGACTGACAGACCACCCAATGCATCAGAGACTAAATAGATTTGGAAATGGGAAACTAAAGCGAAGAAACTTTGCAGAAATAGCCAAAGCAAAGATGAGCGAAGACACTATGAACACATTAACACCAAACCCCATCCCTACTGTACGCAAACCTACCTGGAAGCAGCATATCATTCCGGAGGTGGTAGAAAATATACCAGATATTTGAAACAAGAACAGCCAGACTGAAAAAGAAAGAAGAGACATAACCATGAGGTACATAACGAAAAACTACCCAAGCATGGACTGGACCCATGCATACACCGACGGGTCTGTAACAAACACAACACATAAAGAAGAAGTATTTCATTTCTCAATTTTGTGCATCGGTTGAATTTAAAGTGAGCTAAACTGCGAGAACTGTTACCGGTAAAAGTGTTACTGGTAAGCTACATAAGCTGTACAGTGGTGAATGCTTGGAATGTATTGCCATATGAAGTAGTTTTAGGCTGGAACAATTAATGCATTTCAGAATAGATTGGATGCACATAGCTTTTAGAGCTAGGAAATGTAAATGAAACTGGTTGTTTACAGACTCTGCATAGTTTTCTAAGCCGGTATAAACACGTAGTCTTCTAAACCAGTATAAAGATATAGTCATTCTAAGGCAGTATAAAGACATCGTCTTCTAAACCAGTATAAAGACATCGTCTTATAAACCAAGATAAAGACACAGTCTTCTAAACCAGTATAAAGTTTCAGTCTTCTAAGCGAGTAGAAAGACATAATCGTCTAAACCAGTATAAATAGGTAGTCTTCTCAACCCGTATAAAGACGTTAACTTAGTTACATATTGTACATTAAATGGAGAGTATTTCTCTTTAGCCCAAAAATGAAAGGTGTTTACCGCACGCGGCTGTCCATTGGTGATCATTCTTATTCAGCAAATGATGTTAACTGTAGATGTCACGTACCCCTTCTCGGAATAATGTTTTTAAATACATAAAATACAATAGCAAAGAACCAGTTATATAGAAATAGTTAAAAAACAAACACAAAAGTACATGTGATATATGTGTCTTTCTTAACAATTTCAAAAGAAATACAATACATTTAATATAGAAGAAAGTTAATTTCATTATTGTTTGAATGAACGTGCTGCGTTTATATGCAAGGCTGAGGAACGGGTCACAAAGATCAAGAAATGCTGACCGCGTGAAGGCTTGTTGTTTCTCTTTCTCGAAGAGGATTCAACTGTTGTGTTGTACAAACCACACGTGTGCCATGTTAGACATCTAATCTGTTTCAATTTGTTTTTCTTTTATGCTACAAATGTCGAAAATCCATATTTGCAGAGATATATTGTTGGAAATGGAATGAAAACTTGCATAGCTCGCTTTACAAGATAATGCTAGTTTACTAACTGCTATTGTAGATAGTCTGTTCACACCAGGACCGTGTCCACGTGCGATCTAGCCTGGTGGGTTTAACAACTAGCGAAATGTAAAAGTATTGATGAGCGTAAACACAACTCAACGAAGTCCAAAATCTATACCTGAATTTAAAGTACAACCAAGATAACGATCACAGGCAAGGCAAAGACCAAACATAAAGTTATTTTAGAACAACAGAAGATTGAGAAAGTCACAAGCTTTGAGTACCTCGGCTCAGTTATAAGCGCCAATGGCTACGGTAATGCAGAGGTTCAATAAAATGAGAAACTGATGACAGAACATTAATAAAATGAAAATAACTATTCTGTGAACTTGCATTATACCGATAAAGACATACGGATGTGAAACATGGACCCCCCCACACAAACACTTAAGAAAAGGATTGCATCTTTTGAACTAAAGGACTATAGAATAGTGCTCAAAATACAATGGATAGCAAAAAGGAAAAATGCAGATATCCTTAACTTAGCTTAACGTCCTTAAACTGGTTTAGAAGACTCTGCAGAATCTATATACATACAGTTTCATTTCATCACCTTACTCTAAAAGCTATGCGCATCCAATTTATTCTTAAATGCATTAACTGTCCTTCCTTTCACTATTTCCCTTGGCAATGCATTCCAAGCATTCACCACTCTCTAATTAAAAAAATATTTCCTAATATCGAATCTGGACCTCTCTTTAGTTAATGTGTAACTATGCCCTCTTGTTATATTTGGTGGCTGTATTTTTAAAAAAAAACTTGTTATAGTCTAATTTATCCATTCCTCTGATCATCTTATAAGCCTGTATTAAGTCACTACGAATTATTTTCTCTTCTAGACACTGTAGGCCGGTTTTTCCTCATAACTGTAATTCTGCAATCCCACTATCAGCGTTGTCGCTCTTTTTTGAATTCTTTCCAGCATGTTTGTATCCCCTCTATGATAATGACTCCACGCCTGTACGCATAACTCCAATCTAGGTCTAACTAATGCTTTATACAGTTTGACTATCACTTCCTTGCTCCTATGTTTAGTATTTATGTTTATCATACATAACATTGCATTTGCCTTTTTAATTGCTACCTGAACTTGCTCACTCACCTTACCTGTATGATCTAGTATAACTTCTAAGTCCATTTCCTTATCTATCTTTCTAATATTGTTCTCTCCCATTCTGTAATTATGTTTCATATTGGATCTACCCATGTGGATGACTGTACATGTATCTACATTAAACTTCATTTGCGAACCTACAAACCACTCTCGAATTTTATCTACATCCGATCTCAATATATCCACATCTGCTTGAGATATAGATAAAGATATATATATATATATATATATATATATATATATATATATATATATATATATATATATATATATATATATATATATATATATATATATATATACTATAGATCCTAATTAATTTCAAGCAAAATTGGTTAGTAAACAACATCTTGTCTCGAAAGCTAAAATAGTTTCTTCTGCTTCTTCGTTTATCTTCAGACCTCAGCTTCAATGATTTTAACAAAGGCAGCAGTCGACTCAAGGCTCTGTACGCTTCCGTACAGCTTCTCGTGGAAGGACACTGGCTGTTGCCAATTGTTACTTCTTTTGTCGGTATACAGCGGGCAGGACTGCAAAATATATTATGCCTTCATGGGGGCTGTGCCGCAGGTACAAATTTATGTAGTGCCAATCTTGAACTTATTGTACAGATGGCATCTGAGTCTGTTGTGACCTGTGCGTAGCCGGAAAATGATCACCTGGTCTCGCCTGGAGAGTTGATGGTAGGTATCGTTTTCTATGTGGCCAATGTGATCCTATTTTCCATTTTGCACTGTACGTTGTCCTGATGAATACTTTAGTTTCATTGTATGTGATGTCTGTATCACTCTGCTGCAGCATTCCTCGCTCTCTGGCGAGCCTGTCCACCTCCCCGTTGTCTGGAATGTCTCAGTGGGCTCGTTTCCATTGGACTGCTTTTTTTTTTAAGCACTGGGCTCTTGAGGGCCATTACACTGCTAGGTCGTCTTTGAAAATGACCACTTGCTTTGCTGTATAATAGTTTGACCACATCAAACGCCATACTGACCTAGAAAGAACGATACAGGAGGGTTTGGTGTTTGAAAAGCGGGGCTGAAGCAGACCGATGAAAAGATGGAAACAAGACATCACGGAGGTCATGACGATGACAACGATAGAGGCGATACTTCTGGCTAGAGATCGAGTTACAGATCGTTTGTTGTGAAAGTGATTTTCTGCAAATGACATGCAACATGATGATGATGATGATGAAGATGATGATGATGATGATAATAATGATGATAAAGATGAAAGTGAGCGATTTTTTGTGCTATGTAATAATGCTTGTTAGGGTATACAGAAATATATGTGACTTTATTGTTGACGTAGATCTAGCAAATACTATTTTCATTTATAAACATCATTGCATAATTTCAGAAGTGCCGGTTATGCTAGCAATCAGCTAGAGGTTAGTGATATTTAAGATAATATATGTGGGTAACTGAGACGCTAGTCCGGTCAAGCACACCATATTGCCCAGGACGTTGCGTCAGGGTCAAACACAATGTTTTTCGTCCATCACGAGCCTTTACTTTTTGCACCCAGCCAGTCCATCCAGTCGAGTATTCTGTAAATCCGGGTTGTGGATGGGTGGGAAGATGGGAACTGCATATTCGCAGTCAGTGAAAGCAGAGAAAGTTTGCTTCGCGAGACGGTGATCATGATTGTCAGCAAATCCATGTACCTCAGCCGCTTTATTGCTCAGCAAGGTGTCTCGCAACTGACGCAGCTTTTTGACTGTAGTTTAGCTTGTCAGTGGACCTACGCTCTCTTCTCGCCCGTCGTCACAGGACTCGACTGTGTTAGTACTGGATACATGAAAAGAGAATGACTTGCGCGATGAATTTTCTTTAAGTGAGAAAGGGTTGCGCAGTTTGTCGACCACACTCTCTCGCTCGAGTCCAACTTTAACCAGTGGCAAGACAAGTCAGGACGACTGGATATGAGCTCGGGTGCAGTGGTTGACCACGGATGCTCAAGTGCCTGGCCGTGTTCTGTGCAGTCCACACCGATCAGCACATTTGCATTCCGTTCTCTGGACAACATTCTGCTACTTAAGCCACATCAGGGCTTGGTGGTGCAAGATTGAGAACGAACGACCCTAAGCCAGCAAGCCATTTAATAAAAAAACAGAATGCGATACTGGAGAAAACACTAAAAAGCTATATTTCTTTTTTTTACTTCGTTTACCGTGGTTCCTAAGAGGCAGTATATTGTTCTGTGTTTTGCACTTTAGAGCCTGGTTAAACCATATTCAGCACGAAATTTATTAGGTGTACGACCCAGTCAGATCAGGAATCTGAACACAGACATGTTTTGTTTGTGAGCCATCGAAACTTCGCAACCACGTATGAACACTTCTATAAAAGCTTAACACATGCAATTCCAAATTCATATCTTTTCTATCGTTATCGCTGCTTGTTTCAAATCTATCAATAACATGACCTCCCATAGTGTATCCGGGGTCCCTTACTGAGAATGGTAGAATATAACCGCCACAGAATACTGTCACAATAGATCAAGGGCAAACAATCTTAAGGTGAGCTATGTATGTGTTTCTCCTGAGTGGCCAAAATAATCATTGCATGTTGAACGCGAGGACTAAGAGTTGTCCATGGATGTGGCAATCTCAAAATGTAGAAATTATCGCTACCCTACTGCAAATAACTAGAACAAGTCTTTCCTAAAAGCTGGTTTTGGTAAGTCAAATACAATGCTGGACCTGTGCTTCAACAAAAAGAGATGAGTGATCTTGATTTAACTAAACTTATCGTCTTTATACTGGTTTAGAAGACTATGCAGAGTCTGTACGCAACCAGTTTCATTTACATTTCCTTGCTCAATAAGCTATGCGCATCCAATGTATTCTTAAATGCATCAACTGCCTCTGCTTACATCACTTCCTTGGAAATGCATTCCAAGCATTCACCCCTCTCTGACTAAAGAAATATTTCCAAATATCCAATCTTGACCTTTCTTTATTTAATTTGAAGCTATGCCTTTTTGTTCTGATTTGATTGATTGAACTCCATGCATGAATTGAAAGGCGTGACTAAATAGAGTTGTGCATGAGGATAGCAACCTCATCATGCAAGTAAACTGATACATAAACTCCTACTGCAAGATCATGCAAAGTTTTTTCCTGAAGTCATCTTGATGGAGGTTGACTGTACTTGTACTGATGTGCTTCGGCTGGCGCGAAAAATGTCAAGAAAATAGATCTTCCTTGTTCGTCTTCAGACCTTGAATTCAATTACTCTAACGAAGGCAGCAGTTGACTTGAGAGTCTGAGCACTTCTGTACAGCTACTCGTGGAAGGACACTGGTTGTTGCCAAATGCTACTTCTTGTCGGTAAACAATGGGCAGGGCTGCAAAATTTGTTCTGATGTCATGGGGGGTGTGCCGAGAAGATAGATGGCCAGCTAGAGTCGTTGCCTTGTGTTTTAAGTCAAGTTAGGTAATCCTCATACTCAACCATTGTCTTTCGTGTTGATCGTCCACGGCAACGTTTGTGAGTCTCGGGCAGCGTGGAGGAAGACGGAGTAAAATCGAACTGTCTCAGCCAGGTGTTCCGCGGGAGACTCCATTAGTGGTGAGGTCTTGTATTTCGTAAAGTGTAAAGTGCAGAATCTGCAACAAAAGAAATAGTATTTGTAAGATTATGTGTTTATATTAATCTTAGTCTTAGTAGACCTGTAATTCTACAAGGGAAGATGACCCTGCGGAGGTCCCAGCTGTGGTGTGAGCTGGATAAAGGAGGGATGAGGATTTCCTACTTAGCGTGTTAGGCTCGAGCAGCTTATTACTCCGCTGTGTTAAGACAAGTGCCAAGAAGTTTGGTTCATAGATCTGTGAGTCCATCTTAAAAGACTCAAACACTAGACCAACTTGACACGCAATCTGTTAGGCGCCATCTATGCTGCTCTTAACAAACCAACTAAGAATGGCCGGTGTTGTGCCATGTCACACAGTTAGTCGCCTCTTATGCCATGCTCTATATAGGGCAGTGGTCCTATTTTTGTCATTGCCATACCCAAAGATCCAGAATCATTCGTGATGTTTACTGTAGTACGCCGTCCATACAGTGGGCTAGAGGACATATGTTGCTTATACAGAGAATACTAGTTGTTTTTGCTTGTGAATGCACATAGCGACAAGGGGGCATTTTGCTACTCATATATTAAGCTCGCAATATCACTAGACCTATAAATGAATAATGCGAATCAGAATGTAAACATGCAATTCCCTAGTAGTGGATCCAACGGGAAGCTTCGACTGGTTCATTTCTTCTTCTTCTTTTTCGTTCGTTTTCAGACATCAACTTCAATGACTCTAACGAAGTCATCAATCGACTAAAGGCTCAAAATATGTTCTGCCTTCATGGGGGCTGTGTCGCAGGCACGAAGGTCTGTAGTACCAATCTTGAACTTGTTGTACAGATGACATCTCAGACTGTTGTGACCTATGCGTAGCCGGAGAATGATAATCTATGTAGCCAGGGTGTTGTTTTTTTTTTCCATTTTGCACTGTACGTTGCCCTGATGAATGTTTTAGTCTCATTGTATGTAATTTCTGTACCTAACGTAGGTTAGGTTCTTGATTTTGTTCCATAGCGGTATTTTAACCATTCCTATCTATTTTGTATACTCCACAGGCGATAAGAGAGAGACTGGAACATGAGGGAACTACGTTTTGAACTCTCCCAGTTTTACTACTATAATCGCTCAGCAATTTATATAATGTACAGACCGACACTATGCATTAATGTCTGAAATAGTATCTTGCTATCCACATGTTAACAAACTGAACCTAGGCATGGCAGTTCTAACTAGTATCTTACTATCCATATTTTAACAAACTCACCCTAGGCATTACAGTCCTAGCTACTAGCTAGTATCTTACTATGATACATCAAGTTTTAATGTCCTATATATAGTATCTTACTATCCACAGACTATCATACCAGCATTAAATTTTGATGTCCTACACAGTTTCTACCTAAGCACATGGTAACAGTCTTTTATATAATACTTTACTATATGAAAATTAACATACAGACAATAAACGGTATTGTCCTACAAAGTATCGCACTATCCCCATTAAACATAAGTTCACTGACTCGAAACTTTACAGTCCTACATTGTAATTTGCTATCTAAATATTAACAGACCAATACCAAGTTTTATTGTTCTTCAAAGTATTGTACAATCCCAATGACATCAGACTGACAGACAGCTTTAATGTCTTACACAGGATCTTACAATCCACATATTAACAAACCAACTCTAGATTGAATGCTCTGCACAGTATCCACTATCCAGATGTTAGACTTACCCAAAACATTGATGTCCTACATAGTTCCTTACTGCCACCATGTTAACATGCCAACACAGAGTTTAAATGTCTTACAGAGTATCTTACTATCTAGATGTCAACAGGCCAAGACAGAGCTTTAATGTCTACATAGTATCTTGCTATCCACATGTTAACAGGCCAACACAGAGCTTTAATGTCCTACAGAGTATCTTACTAACCCAATGTTAACAGGCCAACCCAGAGCTTGAATGTCCTACAGAATATCTTACTATCCACATGTCAACAGGCCAACATAGAGCTTGAATGTCCTACAGCGTATTTTACTATCCACATATCAACAGGCAAACACATAGCTTGAATGTCCTACAGAGTATCTTAATATCCACATGTCAACAGGCCAAGACAGAACTTTAATGTGCTACAGAGTATCTTACTATACACATGTTAACAAACCGACAGTAAGTTTTAATGTCCTACACACTATCTTACTTCTTCTTCTTCTTCAACAAATTCACGCTGATGTCTGACAGCTTACTTCGAACAAGATATCTTACTGTACCCATGTCATCAGCCGGACTCTGAGCTTTGCTATCTTACATGATATTGTACTATCCACATGTTTTAATGTCATTCATAGCATTTTACAGTCTCCATGTCAACAGACCAACACCAAGCTGTAATGTCCTAATATAAAATCTTTCTTTCTAAATGTTAGCAGACCTAATA
This sequence comes from Ariolimax columbianus, assembly GCA_036924085.1. Lineage (NCBI taxonomy): Eukaryota > Metazoa > Mollusca > Gastropoda > Stylommatophora > Arionidae > Ariolimax > Ariolimax columbianus. The sequence goes on along the minus strand of JAVGWX010000004.1, from coordinate 92,591,008 downwards.
GCAAGCTGTAATGTACTACATAAAATCTTACTATCTAAATGTTAACAGACCGATACTATTCGCTAATATCCTACATATTATCTTACTGTCACCATGGGGACGGTGTGGCCTAGTGGTTAAGTGGCACGGCTCAAAACCCAAAGGTGCTGGGTTCAATCCCCATCACAGCGCCGTTACCCCAAGGAAGCGAATTCTTAGAAAATGCAAGAGGAAGCAGACCCTTACATAAAATGCATGCTGAAGTTGGCAGCACTTGGCCGACAGGCGGAAAATAAAAACCACAGTACAATGTACACCCCCTTGGGGATTAGAGAAATAAGGCGAACTCAAAAAAACAAACAAACAAACAAACTGTCACCATGTCAACAGAATTACACTAAGCTTCAGTGTCCTATATATTATCTTAATGTCCTCATTTAACCAACCGATTCTTTAGATTTAATGCGATACAAAGCATCTTACTGTCTACATATTAACATACTATCTGATAATCCCAACAGTAACATACACGAACAGTCACCTAACTTTACTGTCCTGCATAGCATTTTACAATCCCCATGTTAACAAACCTACCTAAAAGTATTAGTGTCCTACATAATATTTTACTGACCCCACTTTAACAGATCTAAACTGAGCTTGACGGTCCTATAAAGTATCTCACTGACGCCTCTTTAACAGACCAAATCTGATTTTCAATCTCCTACATAGTATCTTAGTATCAGCATAACAAAAGATGAAGGCTAACACTGAGCTTTAAGGTCCAAGGTAGTATCTTACTGTCTGTATATTAACAGATGGACACCAAGATAATTGTCCTGTAAAGTATCATACTATCCCTATCTTAGCAGGCCGACAACAAGCTGTAATGTCCTACATAGTACATAACTAATTTGCATGTTAATAGCCGAAAACCGAGCTTTTGGCATAGATGTCGTACATAGTATCTAACTAAACAACTGTTAGCAGACAGACACTGAGTTTTATTGTCCTATGTAGCATTAAACTGTTTGCATGTTTACAAACCATTCCCATTTGTTAATGTCCTACATGTAATCTTACTGTCCAAAAGTTAACATACTAACACAAAGCTTAAATGACCTACTTTTTATATTTCTGTACAAAGATAGCAGTCTGACACAAATCTTTAATGTCCTACCTATTGTTTTACTATCAACACGTTATAACAGAATGAAAGCAATCTTCACTTTTCTACATAACATCAAACTATCCACTTCATAACACACAGACAGTGAACTTTCATGTCCTACTTATTTCTTGATATCCTCATGTTAATATACATCAACTGAGAAATAATGTATATATTTTCTCACTATCCACATGAAAACAGACCAACCTCATGAATAGGTGTCCTACATAGTATATTTTTTCCCACAGGTAAACAGACCAAAACTGAGTAGTAATGTCCTACATAGTATCTTACTCTCCGCTTGTTAACAGACCAACACTGATCTGTAATGTACTTTATAGTATCTTACTATCCCCAGGTCAAAATACCAACACAGAGCAGTAATGTCCTACATAGTATCTTACTATCCGCGTGTTAACAGAATGACAGCTAGCATTACTTTACCTCATAGTATTGTACTATCCACTTGTTAGGATACGAACAGTGAGCTTTCATGTCCTACATATTTTCTTAATATTCAAATGTTAACGCATAACAGCCGAGATGTAAAGCTGTATATATTATCTTTCCCCTTGATAAAACATCAACACTGAGCTGTAATATCATACATAATATCTTACTAATCATCATGTTTACAGACCAACACAGAGAACACGTGTCCTACACAATGTCTTACAGTTCACATGTATTAACAGACCAACACTGTGAACATGTGTCCTACACAATATCTTACAGTTCACATGTATTAACAGACCAACACTGAGCTTTACTGTCCTATTAAGTGTTTTACCTTCCATTTGTTAACAAACAGAAACCAATAATAAATTTCCTAAACAGCATCCTGCTGTCCCCATGTCAATAGACCAACAACGAGCTGTAATGTTCTAAAAAAATGTTTACTATCAATACATTAACAAACCCACACTGAGCCTTATCGCCAAAATAAAAGTATATTCCTTTCCCCCCAAAAAGAGATGCAATAGACTTAATTATTTTATCTGACTATCACAGTGCAAACAGAATCACGCCGTGGTTCAATGTCCTTTATATTATCTTGATATTCACAGGACAAAAGAAGTAGACGGACAACAAACTATACTGTCCCACATAGTATCTTACTTTCCACCTCTCAACAAACTGTTGTACATATTATACTACTAATCACATGTTAATAGATCCACACTGTGCTTCAATGCCCTACATTTTTATTTTTTGAATCCCCATGCCAGAAGAACACTTAGCTTTACTGTTATACATACTATCTTACCATCCACATGTCGACAGACCAGCACCACGATTTGCTACACTAAATATTATCTTACCATTCACATGTTAACAGACCAGAACCGAGATTTGATACCCTACATATTATCTTACCCTCCACATGTTAACAGACCAGCACCAAGATTTGATACCCTACATATGATCTTACCACCCACATGTTAACAGACCAGCACCAAGATTTGCTACCCTAAATATTATCTTACCATTCACATGTTAACAGACCAGAACCGAGATTTGATACCCTACATATTATCTTACCCTCCACATGTTAACAGACCAGCACTAAGATTTGATACCCTAAATATTATCTTACAATCCATTTGATAACTGACCAATAACTAGGATTGGATACCTTACATATTACTTTACTATCCATATGGCAACATATGTAGATCGCCATGACATTTTACAGTCTTACATAGTACCTACAATCCATAAATTAACAGACCAACACCAAAATGTGTGTTCTACATAGCATTTTACTTTCACTGTGTTTTAGTGAAATGAGATACCACAGAATGCAGAGCTGAGGCAAAAGCTATGGTGCAGCAGCTATGTCCTGGTCAAGATTATGGACTGCATCATGATTACTGGCTTGCAGATATAACATGACCAAAGGATCCTGAACGCAAAGAGGAATAAAGAATTTTTGCACGCTAGAGGACCAAAATTGAGTTTTAATGTCCTACATATTATCTCTTTATCTACATATTAACAGATAGACACTAAGATTTAATGGTGTACATATTATCTTGCTATCCAAATGTTAGGAGTCAGATACTGAGCTTAAATCTCTTACATAAGGTCTCACTATTTACAAATCAACAGATGCAAACCAACTTGGAGATTTACTGTCTTGAAAATATCTTACTATCCACATGTTAGTAGACTAACACTCAGCTTTAATGTCCTACATAGTATCTCACTATCAACATATTAGCAGATTGACACCAAGCTTTAATCTTCTACATGATATTTTACTATTCACATGTTAGCACACCAACCGCAAGCTTGTTAGCAGTCTAACGCAGAGCTTTGATGTCCTACATAGTATCTCACTATCAACATATTAGCAGATTGACACCAAGCTTTAATCTTCTACATGATATTTTACTATTAACATGTTAGCACACCACTGCAAGCTTGTTAGCAGTCTAACACAGAGCTTTGATGTCCTACATAGTATCTCACTATCAACATATTAGCAGATTGACACCAATCTTGAATCTTCTACATGATATTTTACTATTAACATGTTAGCACACCAACTGCAAGCTTGTTAGCAGTCTAACACAGAGCTTTGATGTCCTACATAGTATCTCACTATCAACATATTAGCAGATTGACACCAATCTTTAATCTTCTACATGATATTTTACTATTTACATGTTAGCATACCAACTGCAAGCTTGTTAGCAGTCTAACGCAGAGCTTTGATGTCCTACATAGTATCTCACTATCAACATATTAGCAGATTGACACCAAGCTTTAATCTTCTTCATGATATGTTACTATTCACATGTTAGCACACCAACCGCAAGCTTGTTAGCAGTCTAACGCAGAGCTTTAATGTCCTACATACTTTCTCACTGTCAACATATTAACAGAATGACACAAAGCTTTAATCTTCTACACAGTATCTTGCTATCCTTATGTTAACACACACAGTGACACAGCAATATTTACGTTCGTACATATAATCCTACTACCCACATGTTAACCACAATTGCATTATCAACTCTCAAACCCTTTAACGGTTTGCAAAGACTGGCCTTTTCAAACAAGCTAAACGACTTCTGTGTATGTATTTGCTTAATGGATGAATCAACAACAACAGAACCAATCGAAGGTGTTTCGCAATCAATTCTAGAGCTGCATTTATAATGCCAGTATGAACAGTACGTAATAAGTAGTTTTGGAAATATGTCAATACTGTAGGGTTTTATACAGTTGTACACACACGCACACACAAACGTAAAGAAATATGTGCATTCGTAAAAAAATTTATGTTTAAAATAATAAGATATGTATTACTACCATGCTTTCAATTTGGTGCATGTTAATAGTGTCAGTATTCGAATATATCATAAATACACAGAGTGACAGCAAAGAGCAATTTTATCAATACCTGGGCTTTAGGAATGTGTACTTTAATATCTGTTTGTTTACATTTGTTAATATGGCAACTTATGCGTCTTGTGAAATAAAGAAATAAACAAGAAACAAACACACACTGGAATAAGGTTAAATTTAATGTTTACGTATTTCTTATGCCACATTATGAATATTATGTCTACATATATTCAGCCAGCAGTAAACATGCAAGATTCCATATGGCTAGTGTTATTAAAATGATGGTAATGGGTGTCCTGTTCTAAAAAATATACAGTTTAAAATTTGGATATGTACAATGAGATTAACAATCTATAGATGTTGTGTTAGAGAAATTTATAAAAAAAAAGTCTACATACATTTGTATTTACATATCCAAGCTTGAACAATTTTAAAGTAGCACACACGGGATATAAGCACGCTTAACCATAAACAACTTTCAGCACAGGATCTTCGATTAGCTAGATAACAGTTTCACGGCCTAGTAGTGAACTGTATTTACACGGACAATGATTACTTCGTCATAAGGGCAATGTATTCAAAAGAAAGGGATGTAATAAATGCACTGCAATAATATAAATCATTTAATAATTACATGAAAATAAAGCAAATACTTATAATAGTTAAGGTTGTGTATAATGGAGCATACCATACGAAATTTACCTTTCGGAAAGTTTTAACATTTTTTTGCATTTTATGAATATTATTAAATTCATTTTAAAAACAATATGCGAGTCGCTGTCACCACAACAGAGCTAACTTAAACAGGCATCAGCATATATGCTAACTCTAACCTTACTATTAACAGCTACAGGAGCAGCCAGTGTTGTCTTCTGCCAGTTACTTGTCTAGTTCGCTCCATGACTTCGACGCCGGTCACGGTTCAAGTTTCAGCTCTTGTGATAAGCACGGCTTTGCTGTCACAATCGTCGCCGACGAGCGCCCGGGGTCGCGAGCTGTTCCTCCCCATATGTCGTGCACGAGGACGACAACAAGCGTGAGAAATTTGGTCGGGTGGATAATTAACACCTATCGCCTTCAGTGTACAGATGCTAATGTACACGTCCATGTGGTTCTGGTGTAGGGCCATAGCTCACTCGTTCTAAGGTTTGTAACCTGGATAAAGAGGGGAGACGCCCAAGCCAGAATCTCTCACGCAAATATTTTATGATGGGATAACTCTTAATTATATATTTTTGTATTTGTTTGGTTATGTCCCTCGCTATGTTTAAAGAAACACTGGATGTCAACAACATCGGCCACGAAGATGGCAACGACATAATACTACACCCCCTTCCACGCCTTCTAATGACACAAGTTGATAGAAGATGATGAGGATGATGATGATAATAATCATGACAATAATAATAACAAAACATTGGCCATTGACCTACAATAGAACAATAAGATAGACATTTAAGCAAACAACCATGAAGGAATGATTATTCCGTGAGATAAGCAGAAGAAAAGGTGTGATTCCCATTAAGACATGTTATTAGAGGAAACATAAGACCACACTATATGTACATGTAGAGCGTAGGATACAACGTTGGTAGAGTGGCTGCTTCTTTCCGGCTGCAACTTGTTCCATCCAACCCAGCTTTAAACGAGTACCGGATTTACTGTTAGGAGAAATGATAGAGGAACAGGAATTGGTTTTCACAAAACCTGAAGTTTTTGGTTTGATTAGAGGTTTCAATTTCTGGATTCCGTGACGAAGACTTGCCCTTTTCTACCCCAGACCGTTGTCCTTTGTGCGGTATCATGTCGTATTGACCAGTTTATGGACTCGTGTGTGTATCAGAACAATGAAGATTCTAGTACCTCATCCCTGGCGGTAATAAAAATAAATTTATATATCAGTGGTATTGTAAGCCAAGACATCGAGGAAGGGAACTGGCTACCAACATCTGATAAAAGCAAAAACCTCTTATAGAGAAGTTTCTACCACAGCATCTCCGACTACAGTATATTTGTATTACTCGATGAATCCATGAATGTAAACAGCACGTTGGCTGTGTTTGTATTCTGACATTCTTTCCTTGACATAATGAACAGTTTCTTGGGCGGATTGTCGCTACGGTTGTGCATGTTTTTGCTCGTGAGCTTCAATCCCTTCTGTATTTTGTGTTGGCCTTTAACTGGTAGTGGGCGGTGTACATTGGAATGTCTTATATGATCACATCAGTTCATATTTGTCACACATTAGTTTGTAGTCAGCATTGATTGCTGAGAGTACAGAGAAACAAGAAGACCAAAGTAGAGAGAGAGAAAGAGAGAGAGGATGAAAAACAGAAATATGAATATTGTTAGATGACTGTTAATTTGTGCAGGTGTTAAAAACAATTCGAGGTAAATCTTCTTCTTCGTACGCTGTCAGACGTCAACTTGAATTTTTTCGAAGAAGGCAGCTGTCATCCTGAGGCTGTCGACACTGCCATAGGGCTTGTCTAGTGTTGCCACTGGTGATGGCCACATGTGCTTTCTCTGGTTCTCGTATGTCGGGCAATTTTGCAGCAGATGTTCCGCGATCATGTTCCCTGTACCACAGGTGCATTCGGCAGTACCACCTTTCTTCAGTTTATTGAATAGATGGTACCTCAATCTGTTGTGGCCTGTGCGGAGTCTGAAGAACACGACCTGCTCTCTTCTGTTCAACTGGTAGTAGGCATCATTTGTTGTGTAGCCAGTATGCTCTGTTTCCCATTTGGCCATGTATCTGGCCCTAATAAACCTTTTGAACTCTTCGTAGGTCACACTAGAATCTGGTTGTGGTAACCTTGCACCTTCTTTAGCCAGTCTGTCTGCCTCCTATCCACTACTCCAGCGATGTTAGGGCCTGCTGCATCCGATTGTTTGCTATGGTGAGATTGTCTTCAGTGGTCCACAAAGCCAGATCGTCTGCAAACATGGAGCTGTGGACTCTTCTTAATATATTCTCTGTTATGTTGTTTATATACACCAGAAAAAAGTGTGGGTGACAGTACTCCCCCTTGGGGTACTCCCTGCTGCAGTGTCTCATTTTTGCTCATCTTCCCTTGTACTTGAACTCTGGCTGTTCTGTTTTCGAAATAGTGGCTGATCAATCTGTACATTTGTCCATATACTTCACTTCTTTATAGCTTGACTTTAAGTCCCTCTTTCCCCACCTTGTCAAATGCCTTCTCTAGATCCACCCAAACCGCTACTGTATGCTGTTTCTCCTGGTAAGCATTCTCTATTTTCTGCGCTATGAGAGTGATCTGATCCTCAGTGGATCTGTGTTGTCTAAATCCTGCTTTCTGTGGAATTAATATGTGTTTTTCTTCCAGGTGCCACATCAGTCTGATGTTTATCATACGCTCCATCAGTTTACCTACACAGCTCAGTAGACTGATAGGCCCGTATCAAATTTGGATCTGTTCTATATTTTTATTTCTTTGGTACTGGTATTCGATGTAAAAGATTTTAACATGAAAAGGAAAAGGTAATCCTTTTGCAATCATTGATGTCGAGGTTTAAGTGTTAGAGACTTCACTGTACTAGGCCTCAGCTTTTTATGAGGTGGGGTGGCCAACTCATGTAGTCGCCACATTTCCTTCAATAACACTTAGCGACGTACATGTTTAGTTATTAATGAGGATATCATTTGACAGAGTTGAGAGTAAGTAAACACGATTAGAAATGTGAATCAGTTTCTACAGCTTTATGAAAATGGTTAGAGTTAGTGTGTGACTTTATCTATGCCGACATAGCATTTCTTGAAATCATTCCTCCTGCATAGTTTATAAGAATGAAATAGTCAGTATCATGACTTCAAAAGCCATAACAACATGTTGTTGTTATTGTTGTTGTATTTATTGTTGTTGTAGAATGCCCGTAATATGTAAGATTAATTTTGTGTGCGTCCTGTAAAAGACGTTAAGTGGCGGGCTGCAACAGGATGTAAGAATAGCCTTGAGAGTTTGAAAGATTAGTTGGCAGGGGCATAAACTTAAACATAAAGATACACCTAAGTACCTATGAATTACAATGGATCGCACATTGTCCTACAAAGAACAATGTGGAGCGATGAAACAAAAAGTTAGCACAATCATAAAACGTTCTGAGTAAGCTAACAAACACGGCATAACTTAACTTAACATAACGTTTTTATATTGGTTTAGAAAACTCATCAGAGTCTGTAGACAACCAGTCCCATTTGCATTACCCTGCTCTAATAACTATGTACATCATATTTATTCTTAAATGCATTAACTGTCTCTGCCTCCACTATTTCCTGGGGCAAAGCATTCCAAGCATTCACCACTGTCTGAATAAAAAAAAATGTCCTGTGTCCAATTTGGACCTTTCGTTATTAAATTGTATCTGTGCCCTCTTGTTCTCGCTGGTGCTAGTATTTTGAAAAAAAATGTATAGTCTAATTTAACTTTTCCTGTGATTATCTTATCAACTTAGATTAAGTCACGTTTAATTGTTCTCTTTTCTAGACACTAACGGCCGGTTTTTCTGAGTCTTTCCTCGTAACTGTAATTCTGGAATCCCACTATCAGTTTTGTCGCTATTCTTTGTATCCTTTCCAGCATATTTATAGCTCTTCTACGATAAGGACTCCACACCTGTACACAGTACTCCGATCTAGGTCTAACTAATGCTTTATATAGTTTGTCAACCACCTCATTACTCCTATGTTTAATATTTCTTTTTTTTTTATCATACCTAACGTTGCATTTGATTTATTCACTGCTACCTGGACTTGCTAACTCACCTTACCTGTATGCTCTATTATTACCCCTATGTCCCTTTCGTTATCTTTCATTCTAGTATTTTTCTCGCCCATTCTGTAATTTTGTTCCATTTTTTACTTCACACCACTCAGAGTATTCCTTATTTATGCCAATCGCTGTCTTCTTCCCGTTAACCAACTTTCAATCCATTCGGCAACCTGCCCATCTATCCCATGTGATTTTAACTTTTTAAATAATCGTTGATGAGGTACTATATAAAAAGCCTTTGTAAAATCTAGATAAATAACATCCACTGGTTCTCCCTTATCTATGATTTTAGTAATCACCTCCATGCACTCCAATAGATTTGTTAAGCACGGTCTCCCTCTAGTAAACCCATGCTAACTATTTCTGATTAGATTTAACCTGTCTAGATGCATTACAATATTTTCTTTCATTATTGACTCTAACATTTTACAGACTATGCTCGTTAAACTTACTTAATTAGCTGGATCTGATTTCTTTCCAATTTTGAATAAGGGAATCACTCCTGCATCTTTCCAATCTCTTGGAACAATCCATTTTGCAAGTGATTGAGAAAATAATATAGCCAATGGTTTAACTAGTTAGTCTATACTTCAAATAGCATTGATGAATGGATACCATCTTGATCTGTACATTTATCCACTTTTAATCCTTCCAATCTTTTTAGAACCATTTCCTCCGTAAGACAGAATGATTTTAATCGCACTATATTCATTTGACATTTGAAAATAGGTATAGGCTCTGGTATCTTGGAGGAGTGTTCTTTTGTATAGACTGTGCCAAAGTATTGATTTATTAGATAAGCTATCTCCCTATTTTCTCTGCTTATTGTCACTGTACTGTTTATGAGAAAGCCTACCTTGTCTTTAGGTCTTTGTTTATTTATAACATTAGAAAAGAAGCTTTTACCATCAGTCTTGATCCTATTAGTAAGTTTTTTTCGAAGTCTATTTTGCTGCTTTACTTACTTTCTGAGCTATGTTTTGCTTGTCCAAATATTTTAAATATATTTCTTTTGATTTACTTGCCTTTATACACTTTGTCCAGGCTTTATTTTAAGCTCTTGTACATTTAGCTACAAATCTAGTAATCCACTTTTTATGATTGGTGTTTACCTCCATACATGGAACATATTCGACTTTTAGTTGTTCTAAAAGTGTTTTGAAACACTCTGCCTCTTGTTCAACGTCTGTACCTCTGACAATATCTTTCCAGTTTATGTGGCTGTCTGTATCTTTCATCTTCTGTACATCTGTCTTAGAGTAGTCGTATGCTCGCGAGTGTATATTTACATACATTGTAAAGGCTGTTATAGGATATATTTTATGGACAACTGATCACTGCAGCTAAAGGAATCGACTACCCCACACCGCGATTCAAGTACGTATACAAGATGGACATGACGTCATGCGACATCCAAGCCGAAAGCTCAGGATTGAGTCGATTGCAGACATTCAGTTGGGAGGTGCACAGTAGTTGCCGACGCTTGTAGAGGCCATCTGGAACCAGAGAAATGGGCACGACTGAAAAGATCGGCGAACACCCCGGCAAGTCAGCCTCCTCAGCCCCGTTGTACGATCTGCGACAGGGACTGCCACTCACGTACCGGCGTTTGCTACCATAGCAGACTGTGTCGAAATACGGGAGACAGAGCTGGGCAAACTTCGCCAGGGCGCCAGGCGCATGATGATCAGTGACTGAGACGCCAATAAACTGATGAATATTAAATGTATTTACTTGTCTTGGCTTGGCTTCGTTTGTTCTCCATCTCCCGCTACCAAACCCTGACACGGGCCTAAGTAGCAGAACGCAGTCCAGAGAACGGAATGCGTTATGTCGATATTTGCACCTTTCGGTCCAACACATCCTACTTCAGCAAGCATTTTTTGAGTACCGGGTTAGCATTCCCTCTTCGATCCCTTCTCCTTAACCAGTCTGCTCTGTTGCAGCCTGTTTTCTAGAATACTGCGCGGACGTGTAGAACGGCCTTGGCAGCTCCGGTTCGCTAGCCCTTACGCTATCAGTCAGCTATGGCTCGATGACCGCTGCAGCTCATGCGCTGCTCACCATCTTGATCCAGTATTTACTTGATTTTGAAGAAATATGATCATGACAATAATAATGGGCTTATCGCCGTCGATGAGAATAACCAACATCATCATGTGTCATGCTGCGCCCTTAAGTCTGTGGGCGGATGCGTGCATGACAGATTAAGCCAACACCAGCTGGTGCTGGTTTTGTCTCTACTCTATACTTCCACCCTCGCTAACTGCATGCAAGGCTCTTTTTGGTCTCGCCTTTTTCAGGCTAAACGATTTACTGCCAGGATTCACTGAATCGCTTTTATTGACGTCCAGGTGATCGCCTTGCTGCCTAAGCTCGCTAAACAGTAGTTTTTTTTGGAACCTTTGAATTGACATTCGAGAAACTTGGCCAGTCTATCTCACTTTAACTTTCTACAAAAGTGTATGAATAGTGTAGTAGTAATGAAAAGAGTATGGTTATTTGTGATGTGGTCTTGTAGCCAATTTGGAGTATGTGTCATGTAGAAATGATTCAACCTCCTGGCGTGTTTGGCGTACACACTCCAGCTCTCTCACCCATAGATCAGGGTTTAGAGACTAGCCAATCAGATTAGTTGCTTTTTAACGATATACTTCATTTAAACATTCAAATCTTCTTCGGGCAATATCAGGTAGTACTATTTACTCATGTTTATCTTCTTTTTCTTTCTCTTCCTTTTCTTCTTCTTTCTCTTCTTGTTCGTCTTCTTTTTTTTTCTTCTTCTTCTTCTTCTTCTTCTTCTTATTCTTCTTCTTCTTCTACTTCTTCTTCTCTATTTTCTTCTTCATTCTTTACTTCTTCTTCTTTTTCTTCTTCTTTTCCTTCTTTTTCTAGCTCACCGACAATTGTATTAAGTCTACACGTAAAGGCCAGTTCTATGGACAAAGTCTACTGTGGTGGGGAGTTCTTCAAGACGCTCACAAAAGTGTGTATGTGTGGGTTCATCTCCATGGGTCAGTATTCACAACGCAGTTGCTTTAGCATGTTACAGTCTTGACAAAGGAAGGGTTCTGATACTAACACGTAACTGCATACCGAGGAGCGCGGTAGCTGTCAATCACACTGGACAAGCAGAAATTGTAGGACTCGACATAATGACATAAGAAACGAAGATCCACATCTTCAACCTGTATGGCCCACCCATCAAAGACCTGTCCCTCTCGAGTATGGAAATCAAGAACTCCAGCTGCCTAGTAGTTGGAGACTTCAACAGCCACTCGGAGAGATGGGGATATTCCGACACAGACAACAGAGGAGATGAAGTGGAAGACTGGGAGATAGACACAAATCTCTATCTTTACAATAGGCTGGAGGACAGCCCTATCTTCTATTCTAGAACATGGCATACCACCTCTACTCCAGACTTGGCCTTTTCCACGGTTGATATTCATCACAAAATAGACGGCCAGGTGCTAAACCAATTGGCAGGTAGCGACAAAAGGCCAATTAGGCTAGAAATTGATATGGAAGTAGGCCCACAGGAAATAAAAGCGCTCCCACGTTGAAACTATAAACGATCCGACTGGGACAGATTTGCAATTCTGACAGATCGGCTATGTGAAACCATCAACACATGGAATAACAATATGAAACCTATGGTGGAAAGCCTAAGCAAAGCAATAATGCAAGCAGCCACCGAAACCATCCCAAGAGGGGCAAGGAAAAACTACAAGCCATATTGGAATGATGAATTGCAGGAAGATGAAGACGAAGTCTCAAATGCTAGGAACATGGCAGAGAGAGAACAATCTATGGAGGCAAATATCGCCCTCAAGGCTATCACGGCGAAATACAAAAGAACACTAAACCATATAACAAGAGACAGCTGGACAAATAAAACAGAACGCCTCAATTTATATAAAGAAGAGAACAAACTATGGAAGTTAGTCAGAGCCATGAATGACGAAACACCATCAAATAAACAAATTACCATCAAGTATGGCGACAAAATGCTAACTGGAAAAAAAAGCAGCAAACGCCTTTATAGAACGAACACTATGCCAGAGCAAACCACACTGATGTCCCTACAGACAGGCACACAGACAATAATGAAGAACAAAAGAGCCACGACAACATCAATATGGCACCAAAGGAGCACATGATGGCAATACTAACAATGAATAAAAAGGAAGAGGCCATGAGAACTCGATGAGAAAACCATGAGAAAAAGAAATCGCCCGGAAAAGATGGGGTAACACGAAATGCTGATGGAGTTGGGCCAAACAGCAAAGAGGAAGTTACTATCAGTCCTGAACCAAAGCTGGAAATAGGGAATTGTACCTCAGACATGAAAAGACGCTGTACTTATACCAGTACATAAGAAAGAAAAAGATAGAACAAATCCAAATGGATACAGGCCTATCAGTCTACTGAGCTGTGTAGGTAAACTGATGGAACGTATGATAAACACCAGACTGATGTGGCATCTGGAAGAAAAACACATACTAATTCCACAGCAAGCAGGCTTTAGACAGCACAGATCCACTGAGGACCAGATCACTCTCATAGCCCAGTTAATAGATGATGCTTACCAGGAGAAAAAACACACAGTAGCCATTTGGGTGGATTTAGAGAAGGCATTTGACAAGGTGTGGATAAAGTGACTTAAAGTCAAGCTACGAAGAAGTGAAGTTTGTGGGAAAATGTACAGATGGATCAGCGACTACCTCGAAAACAGAACATCCATAGTTCAAGTACAATAGCAGATGAGCAAAAAGGTGACACTTGAGCAGGGAGTACACCAAAGGGGAGTACTGTCACCAACACCTTTCCTGGTGTATATAAACAACATCACAGAGAATCTACCAAGAAGAGTCCACAGCTCCATGTTTGCAGACGATCTGGCTATGTGGACGTCTGAAAAAAATCTCACCATAGCAAGCAATCGGATGCAGCAGGCCCTAACATCGTTGGAGGAGTGGGCGAACTCATGGCTGGTCAAAATAAATGAGGAAAAAACAACATGTACGATATTCTCGCTTTCAAACAAACTCCAGAACACCAAAATAAGTCTTAGCGGCAAATATCTGCGGGCAAATGGCAACCAAAACTACCTGGGAGTCACATTTGATCGGTGCATGACATGGAAAAGTCAGATCGAGAGAAACCGAATGAGAGCCAGACAAAGAATGGCAATCATGAGGAAACTTGCTGGCACAAGCTGGGGAACAGACGAAACTGTACACTGGAAGAGTGAGACCAGTTCTCGAGTATGGCATTGCGGCATGAGCAACAGCAGCAAAGGCGAACTTTGATACAATTAGCAAACTTCAAACCAAGCCATGAGAGTTATAACAGCAGGCATGAAGTCAACGCCAATTGTAGAACTGGAAAAGATTAGAAATCTGCAATCCATGACCGACAGAAGAGACTGCAGAGCCCAGCAGCAAGTAGAGAAACTCAGAAGACTGACAGACCACCCAATGCATCAGAGACTAAATAGATTTGGAAATGGGAAACTAAAGCGAAGAAACTTTGCAGAAATAGCCAAAGCAAAGATGAGCGAAGACACTATGAACACATTAACACCAAACCCCATCCCTACTGTACGCAAACCTACCTGGAAGCAGCATATCATTCCGGAGGTGGTAGAAAATATACCAGATATTTGAAACAAGAACAGCCAGACTGAAAAAGAAAGAAGAGACATAACCCTGAGGTACATAACGAAAAACTATCCAAGCATGGACTGGACCCATGCATACACCGACGGGTCTGTAACAAACACAACACATAAAGGAGGGGCAGAGGTATTCCATTTCTCAATTTTGTGCATCGGTTGAATTTAAAGTGAGCTAAACTGCGAGAACTGTTACCGGTAAAAGTGTTACTGGTAAGCTACATAAGCTGTACAGTGGTGAATGCTTGGAATGTATTGCCATATGAAGTAGTTTTAGGCTGGAACAATTAATGCATTTCAGAATAGATTGGATGCACATAGCTTTTAGAGCTAGGAAATGTAAATGAAACTGGTTGTTTACAGACTCTGCATAGTTTTCTAAGCCGGTATAAACACGTAGTCTTCTAAACCAGTATAAAGATATAGTCATTCTAAGGCAGTATAAAGACATCGTCTTCTAAACCAGTATAAAGACATCGTCTTATAAACCAAGATAAAGACACAGTCTTCTAAACCAGTATAAAGTTTCAGTCTTCTAAGCGAGTAGAAAGACATAATCGTCTAAACCAGTATAAATAGGTAGTCTTCTCAACCCGTATAAAGACGTTAACTTAGTTACATATTGTACATTAAATGGAGAGTATTTCTCTTTAGCCCAAAAATGAAAGGTGTTTACCGCACGCGGCTGTCCATTGGTGATCATTCTTATTCAGCAAATGATGTTAACTGTAGATGTCACGTACCCACTCGGAATAATGTTTTTAAATACATAAAATACAATAGCAAAGAACCAGTTATATAGAAATAGTTAAAAAACAAACACAAAAGTACATGTGATATATGTGTCTTTCTTAACAATTTCAATAGAAATACAATACATTTAATATAGAAGAAAGTTAATTTCATTATTGTTTGAATGAACGTGCTGCGTATATATGCAAGGCTGAGGAACGGGTCACAAAGATCAAGAAATGCTGACAGCGTGAAGGCTTGTTGTTTCTCTTTCTCGAAGAGGATTCAACTGTTGTGTTGTACAAACCACACGTTTGCCATGTTAGACATCTAATCTGTTTCGATTTGTTTTTCTTTTATGCTACAAATGTCGAAAATCCATATTTGCAGAGATATATTGTTGGAAATGGAATGAAAACTTGCATAGCTCGCTTTACAAGATAATGCTAGTTTACTAACTGCTATTGTAGATAGTCTGTTCACACCAGGACTGTGTCCACGTGCGATCTAGCCTGGTGGGTTTAACAACTAGCGAAATGTAAAAGTACTGATGAGCGTAAACACAACTCAACGAAGTCCAAAATCTATACCTGCATTTAAAGTACAACCAAGATAACGATCACAGGCAAGGCAAAGACCAAACATAAAGTTATTTTAGAACAACAGAAGATTGAGAAAGTCACAAGCTTTGAGTACCTCGGCTCAGTTATAAGCGCCAATGGCTACGGCAATGCAGAGGTTCAATAAAATGAGAAACTGATGACAGAACATTAATAAAATGAAAATAACTATTCTGTGAACTTGCATTATACCGATGAAGACATACGGATGTGAAACATGGACCCCCCCACACAAACACTTAAGAAAAGGATTGCATCTTTTGAACTAAAGGACTATAGAAAAGTGCTCAAAATACAATGGATAGCAAAAAGGAAAAATGCAGATATCCTTAACTTAGCTTAACGTCCTTAAACTGGTTTAGAAGACTCTGCAGAATCTGTATACATACAGTTTCATTTCATCACCTTGCTCTAAAAGCTATGCGCATCCAATTTATTCTTAAATGCATTAACTGTCCTTCCTTCCACTATTTCCCTTGGCAATGCATTCCAAGCATTCACCACTCTCTAATTAAAAAAATATTTCCTAATATCGAATCTGGACCTCTCTTTAGTTAATGTGTAACTATGCCCTCTTGTTATATTTGGTGGCTGTATTTTTTTAAAAAAACTTGTTATAGTCTAATTTATCCATTCCTCTGATCATCTTATAAGCCTGTATTAAGTCACTACGAATTATTCTCTCTTCTAGACACTGTAGGCCGGTTTTTCCTCATAACTGTAATTCTGCAATCCCACTATCAGCGTTGTCGCTCTTTTTTGAATTCTTTCCAGCATGTTTGTATCCCCTCTATGATAATGACTCCACGCCTGTACGCATAACTCCAATCTAGGTCTAACTAATGCTTTATACAGTTTGACTATCACTTCCTTGCTCCTATGTTTAGTATTAATGTTTATCATACATAACATTGCATTTGCCTTTTTAATTGCTACCTGAACTTGCTCACTCACCTTACCTGTATGATCTAGTATAACTTCTAAGTCCATTTCCTTATCTATCTTTCTAATATTGTTCTCTCCCATTCTGTAATTATGTTTCATATTGGATCTACCCATGTGGATGACTGTACATGTATCTACATTAAACTCCATTTGCGAACCTACAAACCACTCTCGAATTTTATCTACATCCGATCTCAATATATCCACATCTGCTTGAGATATAGATAAAGATATATATATATATATATATATATATATATATATATATATATATATATATATATATATATATATATATATATATATATATACTATAGATCCTAATTAATTTCAAGCAAAATTGGTTAGTAAACAACATCTTGTCTCGAAAGCTAAAATAGTTTCTTCTGCTTCTTCGTTTATCTTCAGACCTCAGCTTCAATGATTTTAACAAAGGCAGCAGTCGACTCAAGGCTCTGTACGCTTCCGTACAGCTTCTCGTGGAAGGACACTGGCTGTTGCCAATTGTTACTTCTTTTGTCGGTATACAGCGGGCAGGACTGCAAAATATATTATGCCTTCATGGGGGCTGTGCCGCAGGTACAAATTTCTGTAGTGCCAATCTTGAACTTATTGTACAGATGGCATCTGAGTCTGTTGTGACCTGTGCGTAGCCGGAAAATGATCACCTGGTCTCGCCTGGAGAGTTGATGGTAGGTATCGTTTTCTATGTGGCCAATGTGATCCTATTTTCCATTTTGCACTGTACGTTGTCCTGATGAATACTTTAGTTTCATTGTATGTGATGTCTGTATCACTCTGCTGCAGCATTCCTCGCTCTCTGGCGAGCCTGTCCACCTCCCCGTTGTCTGGAATGTCTCAGTGGGCTCGTTTCCATTGGACTGCTTTTTTTTTTAAGCACTGGGCTCTTGAGGGCCATTACACTGCTAGGTCGTCTGTGAAAATGACCACTTGCTTTGCTGTATAATAGTTTGACCACATCAAACGCCATACTGACCTAGAAAGAACGATACAGGAGGGTTTGGTGTTTGAAAAGCGGGGCTGAAGCAGACCGATGAAAAGATGGAAACAAGACATCACGGAGGTCATGACGATGACAACGATAGAGGCGATACTTCTGGCTAGAGATCGAGTTACAGATCGTTTGTTGTGAAAGTGATTTTCTGCAAATGACATGCAACATGATGATGATGATGATGAAGATGATGATGATGATGATAATAATGATGATAAAGATGAAAGTGAGCGATTTTTTGTGCTATGTAATAATGTATGTTATGGTATACAGAAATATATGTGACTTTATTGTTGACGTAGATCTAGCAAATACTATTTTCATTTATAAACATCATTGCATAATTTCAGAAGTGCCGGTTATGCTAGCAATCAGCTAGAGGTTAGTGATATTTAAGATAATATCTGTGGGTAACTGAGACGCTAGTCCGGTCAAGCACACCATATTGCCCAGGACGTTGCGTCAGGGTCAAACACAATGTTTTTCGTCCATCACGAGCCTTTACTTTTTGCACCCAGCCAGTCCATCCAGTCGAGTATTCTGTAAATCCGGGTTGTGGATGGGTGGGAAGATGGGAACTGCATATTCGCAGTCAGTGAAAGCAGAGAAAGTTTGCTTCGCGAGACGGTGATCATGATTGTCAGCAAATCCATGTACCTCAGCCGCTTTATTGCTCAGCAAGGTGTCTCGCAACTGACGCAGCTTTTTGACTGTAGTTTAGCTTGTCAGTGGACCTACGCTCTCTTCTCGCCCGTCGTCACAGGACTCGACTGTGTTAGTACTGGATACATGAAAAGAGAATGACTTGCGCGATGAATTTCCTTTAAGTGAGAAAGGGTTGCGCAGTTTGTCGACCACACTCTCTCGCTCGAGTCCAACTTTAACCAGTGGCAAGACAAGTCAGGACGACTGGATATGAGCTCGGGTGCAGTGGTTGACCACGGATGCTCAAGTGCCTGGCCGTGTTCTGTGCAGTCCACACCGATCAGCACATTTGCATTCCGTTCTCTGGACAACATTCTGCTACTTAAGCCACATCAGGGCTTGGTGGTGCAAGATTGAGAACGAACGACCCTAAGCCAGCAAGCCATTTAATAAAAAAACAGAATGCGATACTGGAGAAAACACTAAAAAGCTATATTTCGTTTTTTTACTTCGTTTACCGTGGTTCCTAAGAGGCAGTATATTGTTCTGTGTTTTGCACTTTAGAGCCTGGTTAAACCATATTCAGCACGAAATTTATTAGGTGTACGACCCAGTCAGATCAGGAATCTGAACACAGACATGTTTTGTTTGTGAGCCATCGAAACTTCGCAACCACGTATGAACACTTCTATAAAAGCTTAACACATGCAATTCCAAATTCATATCTTTTCTATCGTTATCGCTGCTTGTTTCAAATCTATCAATAACATGACCTCCCATAGTGTATCCGGGGTCCCTTACTGAGAATGGTAGAATATAACCGCCACAGAATACTGTCACAGTAGATCAAGGGCAAACAATCTTAAGGTGAGCTATGTATGTGTTTCTCCTGAGTGGCCAAAATAATCATTGCATGTTGAACGCGAGGACTAAGAGTTGTCCATGGATGTGGCAATCTCAAAATGTAGAAATTATCGCTACCCTACTGCAAATAACTAGAACAAGTCTTTCCTAAAAGCTGGTTTTGGTAAGTCAAATACAATGCTGGACCTGTGCTTCAACAAAAAGAGATGAGTGATCTTGATTTAACTAAACTTATCGTCTTTATACTGGTTTAGAAGACTATGCAGAGTCTGTACGCAACCAGTTTCATTTACATTTCCTTGCTCAATAAGCTATGCGCATCCAATGTATTCTTAAATGCATCAACTGCCTCTGCTTACATCACTTCCTTGGAAATGCATTCCAAGCATTCACCCCTCTCTGACTAAAGAAATATTTCCAAATATCCAATCTTGACCTTTCTTTATTTAAGAAAGTTGTGCATGAGGATAGCAACCTCATCATGCAAGTAAACTGATACATAAACTCCTACTGCAAGATCATGCAAAGTTTTTTCCTGAAGTCATCTTGATGGAGGTTGACTGTACTTGTACTGATGTGCTTCGGCTGGCGCGAAAAATGTCAAGAAAATAGATCTTCCTTGTTCGTCTTCAGACCTTGAATTCAATTACTCTAACGAAGGCAGCAGTTGACTTGAGAGTCTGAGCACTTCTGTACAGCTACTCGTGGAAGGACACTGGTTGTTGCCAAATGCTACTTCTTGTCGGTAAACAATGGGCAGGGCTGCAAAATTTGTTCTGATGTCATGGGGGGTGTGCCGAGAAGATAGATGGCCAGCTAGAGTCGTTGCCTTGTGTTTTAAGTCAAGTTAGGTAATCCTCATACTCAACCATTGTCTTTCGTGTTGATCGTCCACGGCAACGTTTGGTGAGTCTCGGGCAGCGTGGAGGAAGACGGAGTAGAATCGAAATGTCTCAGCCAGGTGTTCCGCGGGAGACTCCATTAGTGGTGAGGTCTTGTATTTCGTAAAGTGTAAAGTGCAGAATCTGCAACAAAAGAAATAGTATTTGTAAGATTATGTGTTTATATTAATCTTAGTCTTAGTAGACCTGTAATTCTACAAGGGAAGATGACCCTGCGGAGGTCCCAGCTGTGGTGTGAGCTGGATAAAGGAGGGATGAGGATTTCCTACTTAGCGTGTTAGGCTCGAGCAGCTTATTACTCCGCTGTGTTAAGACAAGTGCCAAGAAGTTTGGTTCATAGATCTGTGAGTCCATCTTAAAAGACTCAAACACTAGACCAACTTGACACGCAATCTGTTAGGCGCCATCTATGCTGCTCTTAACAAACCAACTAAGAATGGCCGGTGTTGTGCCATGTCACACAGTTAGTCGCCTCTTATGCCATGCTCTATATAGGGCAGTGGTCCTATTTTTGTCATTGCCATACCCAAAGATCCAGAATCATTCGTGATGTTTACTGTAGTACGCCGTCCATACAGTGGGCTAGAGGACATATGTTGCTTATACAGAGAATACTAGTTGTTTTTGCTTGTGAATGCACATAGCGACAAGGGGGCATTTTGCTACTCATATATTAAGCTCGCAATATCACTAGACCTATAAATGAATACTGCGAATCAGAATGTAAACATGCAATTCCCTAGTAGTGGATCCAACGGGAAGCTTCGACTGGTTCATTTCTTCTTCTTCTTTTTCGTTCGTTTTCAGACATCAACTTCAATGACTCTAACGAAGTCATCAATCGACTAAAGGCTCAAAATATGTTCTGCCTTTATGGGGGCTGTGTCGCAGGCACGAAGGTCTGTAGTACCAATCTTGAACTTGTTGTACAGATGACATCTCAGACTGTTGTGACCTATGCGTAGCCGGAGAATGATAATCTATGTAGCCAGGGTGTCGTTTTTTTGTTCCATTTTGCACTGTACGTTGCCCTGATGAATGTTTTAGTCTCATTGTATGTAATTTCTGTACCTAACGTAGGTTAGGTTCTTGATTTTGTTCCATAGCGGTATTTTAACCATTCCTATCTATTGTGTATACTCCACAGGCGATAAGAGAGAGACTGGAACATGAGGGAACTACGTTTTGAACTCTCCCAGTTTTACTACTATAATCGCTCTGCAATTTATATAATGTACAGACCGACACTATGCATTAATGTCTGAAATAGTATCTTGCTATCCACATGTTAACAAACTGAACCTAGGCATGGCAGTTCTAACTAGTATCTTACTATCCATATTTTAACAAACTCACCCTAGGCATTACAGTCCTAGCTACTAGCTAGTATCTTACTATGATACATCAAGTTTTAATGTCCTATATATAGTATCTTACTATCCACAGACTATCATACCAGCATTAAATTTTGATGTCCTACACAGTTTCTACCTAAGCACATGGTAACAGTCTTTTATATAATACTTTACTATATGAAAATTAACATACAGACAATAAACGGTATTGTCCTACAAAGTATCGCACTATCCCCATTAAACATAAGTTCACTGACTCGAAACTTTACAGTCCTACATTGTAATTTGCTATCTAAATATTAACAGACCAATACCAAGTTTTATTGTTCTTCAAAGTATTGTACAATCCCAATGACATCAGACTGACAGACAGCTTTAATGTCTTACACAGGATCTTACAATCCACATATTAACAAACCAACTCAAGATTGAATGCTCTGCACAGTATCCACTATCCAGATGTTAGACTTACCCAAAACATTGATGTCCTACATAGTTCCTTACTGCCACCATGTTAACATGCCAACACAGAGTTCAAATGTCTTACATAGTATCTTACTATCCACATGTCAACAGGCCAAGACAGAGCTTTAATGTCTACATAGTATCTTGCTATCCACATGTTAACAGGCCAACACAGAGCTTTAATGTCCTACAGAGTATCTTACTAACCCAATGTTAACAGGCCAACCCAGAGCTTGAATGTCCTACAGAATATCTTACTATCCACATGTCAACAGGCCAACATAGAGCTTGAATGTCCTACAGCGTATTTTACTATCCACATATCAACAGGCAAACACATAGCTTGAATGTCCTACAGAGTATCTAACTATCCACATGTCAACAGGCCAAGACAGAACTTTAATGTGCTACAGAGTATCTTACTATACACATGTTAACAGGCCAACACAGAGCTTGAATGTCCTACAGAGTATCTTACTAACCCAATGTTAACAGGCCAACACAGAGCTTGAATGTCCTACAGAATATCTTACTATCCACATGTCAACAGGCCAAGACAGAGCTTTAATTTCCTACATAGTATCTTACTATCAACATGTTAACAGGCCAACATAGAGCTTGTATGTCCTACATAGTATTTTACTATCCACATGTCAACAGGCAAACACATAGCTTGAATGTCCTACATAGTATCTTACTATTCACATGTCAACAGGCCAACACAGAGCTTTAATGTCCTACATAGTGTTTTACTATCCACATGTCAATTGGGCAACATAGCTTGAATGTCTTACAGAATATCTTACTATTCACAAGTCAACTGGCCAACACAGAGCTTGAATGTCCTACAGAGTATCTTACTATCCACATGTCAACAGGCCAACACAGAGCTTGAATGTCCTACAGAGTATCTTACTATTCACAAGTCAACTGGCCAACACAGAGCTTGAATGTCCTACAGAGTATCTTACTATTCACAAGTCAACTGGCCAACACAGAGCTTGAATGCCGTACATAATATCTTTCAATCCACATGTTAACAAGCAGACACCATGCTTTACTGTTAAAAATAATATCTTACTATCCACGTGTTAACAAACCGACAGTAAGTTTTAATGTCCTACACACTATCTTACTTCTTCTTCTTCTTCAACAAATTCACGCTGATGTCTGACAGCTTACTTCGAACAAGATATCTTACTGTACCCATGTCATCAGCCGGACTCTGAGCTTTGCTATCTTACATGATATTGTACTATCCACATGTTTTAATGTCATTCATAGCATTTTACAGTCTCCATGTCAACAGACCAACACCAAGCTGTAATGTCCTAATATAAAATCTTTCTTTCTAAATGTTAGCAGACCTAATAGCAAGCTGTAATGTACTACATAAAATCTTACTATCTAAATGTTAACAGACCGATACTATTCGCTAATATCCTACATATTATCTTACTGTCACCATGGGGACGGTGTGGCCTAGTGGTTAAGTGGCACGGCTCAAAACCCAAAGGTGCTGGGTTCAATCCCCATCACAGCGCCGTTACCCCAAGGAAGCGAATTCTTAGAAAATGCAAGAGGAAGCAGACCCTTACATAAAATGCATGCTGAAGTTGGCAGCACTTGGCCGACAGGCGCAAAATAAAAACCACAGTACAATGTACACCCCCTTGGGGATTAGAGAAATAAGGCGAACTCAAAAAAACAAACAAACAAACAAACTGTCACCATGTCAACAGAATTACACTAAGCTTCAGTGTCCTATATATTATCTTAATGTCCTCATATAACCAACCGATTCTTTAGATTTAATGCGATACAAAGCATCTTACTGTCTACATATTAACATACTATCTGAGAATCCCAACAGTAACATACACTAACAGTCACCTAACTTTACTGTCCTGCATAGCATTTTACAATCCCCATGTTAACAAACCTACCTAAAAGTATTAGTGTCCTACATAATATTTTACTGACCCCACTTTAACAGATCTAAACTGAGCTTGACGGTCCTATAAAGTATCTCACTGACGCCTCTTTAACAGACCAAATCTGATTTTCAATCTCCTACATAGTATCTTAGTATCAGCATAACAAAAGATGAAGGCTAACACTGAGCTTTAAGGTCCAAGGTAGTATCTTACTGTCTGTATATTAACAGATGGACACCAAGATAATTGTCCTGTAAAGTATCATACTATCCCTATCTTAGCAGGCCGACAACAAGCTGTAATGTCCTACATAGTACATAACTAATTTGCATGTTAATAGCCGAAAACCGAGCTTTTGGCATAGATGTCGTACATAGTATCTAACTAAACAACTGTTAGCAGACAGACACTGAGTTTTATTGTCCTATGTAGCATTAAACTGTTTGCATGTTTACAAACCATTCCCATTTGTTAATGTCCTACATGTAATCTTACTGTCCAAAAGTTAACATACTAACACAAAGCTTAAATGACCTACTTTTTATATTTCTGTACAAAGATAGCAGTCTGACACACATCTTTAATGTCCTACCTATTGTTTTACTATCAACACGTTATAACAGAATGAAAGCAATCTTCACTTTTCTACATAACATCAAACTATCCACTTCATAACACACAGACAGTGAACTTTCATGTCCTACTTATTTCTTGATATCCTCATGTTAATATACATCAACTGAGAAATAATGTATATATTTTCTCACTATCCACATGAAAACAGACCAACCTCATGAATAGGTGTCCTACATAGTATATTTTTTCCCCCAGGTAAACAGACCAAAACTGAGTAGTAATGTCCTACATAGTATCTTACTCTCCGCTTGTTAACAGACCAACACTGATCTGTAATGTACTTTATATTATCTTACTATCCCCAGGTCAAAATACCAACACAGAGCAGTAATGTCCTACATAGTATCTTACTATCCGCGTGTTAACAGAATGACAGCTAGCATTACTTTACCTCATAGTATTGTACTATCCACTTGTTAGGATACGAACAGTGAGCTTTCATGTCCTACATATTTTCTTAATATTCAAATGTTAACGCATAACAGCCGAGATGTAAAGCTGTATATATTATCTTTCCCCTTGATAAAACATCAACACTGAGCTGTAATATCATACATAATATCTTACTAATCATCATGTTTACAGACCAACACAGAGAACACGTGTCCTACACAATGTCTTACAGTTCACATGTATTAACAGACCAACACTGAGAACATGTGTCCTACACAATATCTTACAGTTCACATGTATTAACAGACCAACACTGAGCTTTTCTGTCCTATTAAGTGTTTTACCTTCCATTTGTTAACAAACAGAAACCAATAATAAATTTCCTAAACAGCATCCTGCTGTCCCCATGTCAATAGACCAACAACGAGCTGTAATGTTCTAAAAAAAGTTTACTATCAATACATTAACAAACCCACACTGAGCCTTATCGCCAAAATAAAAGTATATTCCTTTCCCCCCAAAAAGAGATGCAATAGACTTAATTATTTTATCTGACTATCACAGTGCAAACAGAATCACGCCGTGGTTCAATGTCCTTTATATTATCTTGATATTCACAGGACAAAAGAAGTAGACGGACAACAAACTCTACTGTCCCACATAGTATCTTACTTTCCACCTCTCAACAAACTGTTGTACATATTATACTACTAATCACATGTTAATAGATCCACACTGTGCTTCAATGCCCTACATTTTTATTTTTTGAATCCCCATGCCAGAAGAACACTTAGCTTTACTGTTATACATACTATCTTACCATCCACATGTCGACAGACCAGCACCACGATTTGCTACACTAAATATTATTTTACCATTCACATGTTAACAGACCAGAACCGAGATTTGATACCCTACATATTATCTTACCCTCCACATGTTAACAGACCAGCACCAAGATTTGATACCCTACATATGATCTTACCACCCACATGTTAACAGACCAGCACCAAGATTTGCTACCCTAAATATTATCTTACCATTCACATGTTAACAGACCAGAACCGAGATTTGATACCCTACATATTATCTTACCCTCCACATGTTAACAGACCAGCACTAAGATTTGATACCCTAAATATTATCTTACAATCCATTTGATAACTGACCAATAACTAGGATTGGATACCTTACATATTACTTTACTATCCATATGGCAACATATGTAGATCGCCATGACATTTTACAGTCTTACATAGTACCTACAATCCATAAATTAACAGACCAACACCAAAATGTGTGTTCTACATAGCATTTTACTTTCACTGTGTTTTAGTGAAATGAGATACCACAGAATGCAGAGCTGAGGCAAAAGCTATGGTGCAGCAGCTATGTCCTGGTCAAGATTATGGACTGCATCATGATTACTGGCTTGCAGATATAACATGACCAAAGGATCCTGAACGCAAAGAGGAATAAAGAATTTTTGCACGCTAGAGGACCAAAATTGAGTTTTAATGTCCTACATATTATCTCTTTATCTACATATTAACAGATAGACACTAAGATTTAATGGTGTACATATTATCTTGCTATCCAAATGTTAGGAGTCAGATACTGAGCTTAAATCTCTTACATAAGGTCTCACTATTTACAAATCAACAGATGCAAACCAACTTGGAGATTTACTGTCTTGAAAATATCTTACTATCCACATGTTAGTAGACTAACACTCAGCTTTAATGTCCTACATAGTATCTCACTATCAACATATTAGCAGATTGACACCAATCTTTAATCTTCTACATGATATTTTACTATTTACATGTTAGCATACCAACTGCAAGCTTGTTAGCAGTCTAACGCAGAGCTTTGATGTCCTACATAGTATCTCACTATCAACATATTAGCAGATTGACACCAAGCTTTAATCTTCTTCATGATATGTTACTATTCACATGTTAGCACACCAACCGCAAGCTTGTTAGCAGTCTAACGCAGAGCTTTAATGTCCTACATACCTTTCTCACTGTCAACATATTAACAGAATGACACCAAGCTTTAATCTTCTACACAGTATCTTGCTATCCTTATGTTAACACACACAGTGACACAGCAATATTTACGTTCGTACATATAATCCTACTACCCACATGTTAACCACAATTGCATTATCAACTCTCAAACCCTTTAACGGTTTGCAAAGACTGGCCTTTTCAAACAAGCTAAACGACTTCTGTGTATGTATTTGCTTAATGGATGAATCAACAACAACAGAACCAATCGAAGGTGTTTCGCAATCAATTCTAGAGCTGCATTTATAATGCCAGTATGAACAGTACGTAATAAGTAGTTTTGGAAATATGTCAATACTGTAGGGTTTTACACAGTTGTACACACACGCACACACAAACGTAAAGAAATATGTGCATTCGTAAAAAAATTTATGTTTAAAATAATGAGATATGTATTACTACCATGCTTTCAATTTGGTGCATGTTAATAGTGTCAGTATTCGAATATATCATAAATACACAGAGTGACAGCAAAGAGCAATTTTATCAATACCTGGGCTTTAGGAATGTGTACTTTAATATATGTTTGTTTACATTTGTTAATATGGCAACTTATGCGTCTTGTGAAATAAAGAAATAAACAAGAAACAAACACACACTGGAATAAGGTTAAATTTAATGTTTACGTATTTCTTATGCCACATTATGAATATTATGTCTACATATATTCAGCCAGCAGTAAACATGCAAGATTCCATATGGCTAGTGTTATTAAAATGATGGTAATGGGTGTCCTGTTCTAAAAAATATACAGTTTAAAATTTGGATATGTACAATGAGATTAACAATCTATAGATGTTGTGTTAGAGAAATTTATAACATAAAAGTCTACATACATTTGTATTTACATATCCAAGCTTGAACAATTTTAAAGTAGCACACACGGGATATAAGCACGCTTAACCATAAACAACTTTCAGCACAGGATCTTCGATTAGCTAGATAACAGTTTCACGGCCTAGTAGTGAACTGTATTTACACGGACAATGATTACTTCGTCATAAGGGCAATGTATTCAAAAGAAAGGGATGTAATAAATGCACTACAATAATATAAATCATTTAATAATTACATGAAAATAAAGCAAATACTTATAATAGTTAAGGTTGTGTATAATGGAGCATACCATACGAAATTTACCTTTCGGAAAGTTTTAACATTTTTTTGCATTTTATGAATATTATTAAATTCATTTTAAAAACAATATGCGAGTCGCTGTCACCACAACAGAGCTAACTTAAACAGGCATCAGCATATATGCTAACTCTAACCTTACTATTAACAGCTACAGGAGCAGCCAGTGTTGTCTTCTGCCAGTTACTTGTCTAGTTCGCTCCATGAAGCACGGCTTTGCTGTCACAATCGTCGCCGACGAGCGCCCGGGGTCGCGAGCTGTTCCTCCCCATATGTCGTGCACGAGGACGACAACAAGCGTGAGAAATTTGGTCGGGTGGATAATTAACACCTATCGCCTTCAGTGTACAGATGCCAATGTACACGTCCATGTGGTTCTGGTGTAGGGCCATAGCTCACTCGTTCTAAGGTTTGTAACCTGGATAAAGAGGGGAGACGCCCAAGCCAGAATCTCTCACGCAAATTTTTTATGATGGGATAACTCTTAATTATATATTTTTGTATTTGTTTGGTTATGTCCCTCGCTATGTTTAAAGAAACACTGGATGTCAACAACATCGGCGACGAAGATGGCAACGACATAATACTACACCCCCTTCCACGCCTTCTAATGACACAAGTTGATAGAAGATGATGAGGATGATGATGATAATAATCATGACAATAATAATAACAAAACATTGGCCATTGACCTACAATAGAACAATAAGATAGACATTTAAGCAAACAACCATGAAGGAATGATTATTCCGTGAGATAAGCAGAAGAAAAGGTGTGATTCCCATTAAGACATGTTATTAGAGGAAACATAAGACCACACTATATGTACATGTAGAGCGTAGGATACAACGTTGGTAGAGTGGCTGCTTCTTTCCGGCTGCAACTTGTTCCATCCAACCCAGCTTTAAACGAGTACCGGATTTACTGTTAGGAGAAATGATAGAGGAACAGGAATTGGTTTTCACAAAACCTGAAGTTTTTGGTTTGATTAGAGGTTTCAATTTCTGGATTCCGTGACGAAGACTTGCCCTTTTCTACCCCAGACCGTTGTCCTTTGTGCGGTATCATGTCGTATTGACCAGTTTATGGACTCGTGTGTGTATCAGAACAATGAAGATTCTAGTACCTCATCCCTGGCGGTAATAAAAATAAATTTATATATCAGTGATATTGTAAGCCAAGACATCGAGGAAGGGAACTGGCTACCAACATCTGATAAAAGCAAAAACCTCTTATAGAGAAGTTTCTACCACAGCATCTCCGACTACAGTATATTTGTATTACTCGATGAATCCATGAATGTAAACAGCACGTTGGCTGTGTTTGTATTCTGACATTCTTTCCTTGACATAATGAACAGTTTCTTGGGCGGATTGTCGCTACGGTTGTGCATGTTTTTGCTCGTGAGCTTCAATCCCTTCTGTATTTTGTGTTGGCCTTTAACTGGTAGTGGGCGGTGTACATTGGAATGTCTTATATGATCACATCAGTTCATATTTGTCACACATTAGTTTGTAGTCAGCATTGATTGCTGAGAGTACAGAGAAACAAGAAGACCAAAGTAGAGAGAGAGAAAGAGAGAGAGGATGAAAAACAGAAATATGAATATTGTTAGATGACTGTTAATTTGTGCAGGTGTTAAAAACAATTCGAGGTAAATCTTCTTCTTCGTACGCTGTCAGACGTCAACTTGAATTTTTTCGAAGAAGGCAGCTGTCATCCTGAGGCTGTCGACACTGCCATAGGGCTTGTCTAGTGTTGCCACTGGTGATGGCCACATGTGCTTTCTCTGGTTCTCGTATGTCGGGCAATTTTGCAGCAGATGTTCCGCGATCATGTTCCCTGTACCACAGGTGCATTCGTCAGTACCACCTTTCTTCAGTTTATTGAATAGATGGTACCTCAATCTGTTGTGGCCTGTGCGGAGTCTGAAGAACACGACCTGCTCTCTTCTGTTCAACTGGTAGTAGGCATCATTTGTTGTGTAGCCAGTATGCTCTGTTTCCCATTTGGCCATGTATCTGGCCCTAGTAAACCTTTTGAACTCTTCGTAGGTCACACTAGAATCTCGTTGTGGTAACCTTGCACCTTCTTTAGCCAGTCTGTCTGCCTCCTATCCACTACTCCAGCGTATCAGGAAACGTGGTCCGTCCCTGGTGATTTATCTAAGGCTTATAGCAGAGCTCGACAGTACGTCTCGCTGGTGGTCCGACTCTCGCAAAGAGCTTGTAACCGGCAAATGGAAAGCAGGAATCGTTGCCTCGAGGCCCTGCGTTCTCCTACGGAGAAGAAGGGCAGGCCAAATTGTGTCTCTAGTCCCAGTGAAATTCGTCGCCGAGGTCGTTGGGATCCGTTCTGCACAGAGCGCTGCCATCCCTCCTCGAGCGAGCCCGGTCGGTCGGTCGTCTGGTGCGTGTGGGAGGCCCCTGTCAGGCGGTCCTAGGTCGACGGAGTGAGGGACGGGTGGAACAAACCGTCCTTCCCGTCAGTCGGTCCCTGCGGCCGTCGTCCCAGCGAGGCTTTTTACACACCCTTCCTCCGCCGACCGGTGTGTGCTGTACGTACGTCTCCGACAGATATCTGGTTGATCCTGCCAGTAGTCATATGCTTGTCTCAAAGATTAAGCCATGCATGTCTAAGTTCACACTGTCTCACGGTGAAACCGCGAATGGCTCATTAAATCAGTCGAGGTTCCTTAGATGACACGATCCTACTTGGATAACTGTGGCAATTCTAGAGCTAATACATGCTTACCAAGCTCCGACCCTCGCGGAAAGAGCGCTTTTATTAGTTCAAAACCAATCGTCGTTTCCCCTCGCGGGGTTGCGGCGTCCCCACTGGTGACTCTGGATAACTTTGTGCTGATCGCATGGCCTCATGTGCCGGCGACGCATCTTTCAAATGTCTGCCCTATCAAATGTCGATGGTACGTGACATGCCTACCATGTTTGTAACGGGTAACGGGGAATCAGGGTTCGATTCCGGAGAGGGAGCATGAGAAACGGCTACCACATCCAAGGAAGGCAGCAGGCGCGCAACTTACCCACTCCCGGCACGGGGAGGTAGTGACGAAAAATAACAATACGGGACTCTTTCGAGGCCCCGTAATTGGAATGAGTACACTTTAAACCCTTTAACGAGGATCTATTGGAGGGCAAGTCTGGTGCCAGCAGCCGCGGTAATTCCAGCTCCAATAGCGTATATTAAAGTTGTTGCAGTTAAAAAGCTCGTAGTTGGATCTCAGGCGCAGGCGGGCGGTCCGGCTCGCGCCGGTTCACTGCCCGTTGTCTCCTGCCCTACCGTCTGCCGGCTCTCTCCCACGGGTGCTCTTCGCTGAGCGTCCTGGGTGGCCGGCGCGTTTACTTTGAAAAATTAGAGTGTTCAAAGCAGGCCTCGGCTGCCTGAATAATGGTGCATGGAATAATGGAATAGGACCTCGGTTCTATTTTGTTGGTTTTCGGAACTGGAGGTAATGATTAACAGGGACAAACGGGGGCATTCGTATTGCGGCGTTAGAGGTGAAATTCTTGGATCGCCGCAAGACGAGCTACTGCGAAAGCATTTGTCAAGAATGTTTTCATAAATCAAGAACGAAAGTCAGAGGCGCGAAGACGATCAGATACCGTCGTAGTTCTGACCATAAACGATGCCGACTAGCGATCCGCAGGAGTTGCTTCGATGACTCTGCGGGCAGCTTCCGGGAAACCAAAGTGTTTGGGTTCCGGGGGAAGTATGGTTGCAAAGCTGAAACTTAAAGGAATTGACGGAAGGGCACCACCAGGAGTGGAGCCTGCGGCTTAATTTGACTCAACACGGCCAACACTGAAATGATTGACATGCCGAGACCACTCTTCTGGGGCCTAATATGGAACTGGTGCTGGACTTAGACCCCCAGAAATCTGGGGTTATGCGCCCTGTGGCTCGGTTTTGTCTGCATCCAGTGTTTGATAAAGGAATTGACGGAAGAGCACTATCAGGAGTGGAGCCTGAGACCTAAGTTAACTTACCACGCCAATAATGCAGAATGACTATCAAAAAGTACACCTTTGTGGGGTCTAATAGAGAACATGTGCTGGAATTAGACCCTCGAAAATTTTGGGGCTACCCTCTTGATTGTCTCGCTAATGGAATTGACGGAAGGGCACCACCAGGTGTGGAACCTGCGGCTTAACTTGACTGAACACGCCAATACTGTAGAACAACTGACAAATCGAGAGCACTGCCGTTTGGGTCTAATAATGAACGTACGCTGGTATTAGACTCACGGATGACAAGCAGCTCTCAAACACTCAAATGAAAGAACGCTACGGAAATCGTGTTTAACTCCACAGAAACCGCAGATTTCAAATACCTGGTCATTGACAAACAAAAGCCCTCAATAAATTCGTCTGACCAAATAGTGAACGGGTGCTGGAAATAGATCATCTGAAGACAGGTCAGTTTTACCCTACAAATGACAGGGCGTTGCTACGGAAAACCAGCTCAAATCGAGAGGAGCCGCAGACACTTTGGTTCACGTACCAGGCTGATAAGCCAAGGGCGCGAGGCTACCATGTGGGGGATTACGGCCGAACCCTTGTAAGCCGCAATCCCGCCCAAAATCTCAGCACCACTGCAATGGGAGGCTCCTACATGCTCGGGACCTGGGGCTTGCGCCCCAGCCCTATCAGGTAGAGCCACAGTAAGAGGTTCTTGCCGCCCGCCAATCAAAGCGGGCGGACAACTGCTTGATACTCACCCTATACGGCGATGGGGTGCGAAAAAACACCAACCAAAGACTTAGAACCTGGTCGGGGTGTCGAAAACAGTAGAGCAGCCACCTCACTGTGAACTGTTAAGACTCAACCACTGACTATGAGAGTTATCCGCACACCAGGCGATCAACATCTCTGTGACATTACCAGGCTTGTCCTCTGGCGAAATGCACTCCGGCTACGATATCTACCTCTGTACGTTATCAGC
Organism: Ariolimax columbianus; assembly: GCA_036924085.1. Taxonomy (NCBI): domain Eukaryota; kingdom Metazoa; phylum Mollusca; class Gastropoda; order Stylommatophora; family Arionidae; genus Ariolimax; species Ariolimax columbianus. Next base: position 92,557,351 of record JAVGWX010000004.1, on the reverse strand, counting down.
CATAACTATCATGCTGGACGCAGAACAGATGCAGACCAGCGGACATTGCACACCTGCCCCACTGTGTCAACACCCCAGGTGGCGGGGAATGCTAGGCGTACCATCCCTGCATAGAAGCCAAGAAAATAAAGGGAAAAAGAGATACCCCACTCACATGCAAATGCTACGTTTCTGGCAGGACGTGACAAACCTGGGATACAGACACACTGGACTGCCTCTCTTCCGGATAAACCAGTCCATCTCATATATCATATCATCATTGCACCCTATAGACACGAGTAGTGAAGACTCGAAAGTCTGGTAAGACAACTTCCATAGGAGAGAAAACTCTGATCGTAAACAACTGCTGCCTTGCAGATAGGCTGGGGACAGCCAAAGGCTAAGGAGGGCATCCCTACAGAAACGCCTGTTGAAATCGGATGCACAGGGCCGCAAGCCTAACAAAACAGTGCAACGTAAATCACAGTATGATGGCAGCACAACCTATTCGAAAAACGTATGGCGCTCATCCTGAGGAGACCCGCCAGGCAGCGATAGCGCCGGGCCTCACGCCTCGAAGGGGCCCACCCTTGACTACTGGTGGTCACCCACCCATGTGTCGTGGAGTCAAGGCACATGGCTATGGGGTAACGTCTATTGGCCAAAACCTCAAGACCCTCAAAATACTACAGTGGAATGCGGAGGGAGTCATTAACAAAAAACTTTCCCTAACACACCCCCTGCATGAAGGTAAGATTGACGTGGCATGTATCCAGGAAACGCACCTCAACAATAACCATAAATTCTCAATCAGAGGATACCAGACCTTCCGTCTAGATAGAGAAGGCCACAAAGGAGGGGTCCTGATACTGACCAGAAACAGCATACCGAGTAGCTCGGTACCTGTCAATCATACCGGACAAGCAGAAATTGTAGGAGTTGACATAATGGCTCAAGAGACGAAACTCCGCATTTTCAATCTGTACGGACCACCAAACAGAGACCTATCGCTCTCGAGTATGGAGGTCAGAGACTCCAACTGCATAGTAGTTGGAGATTTCAACAGCCACTCGGAGAGATGGGGATACTCTGACACAGACAGTAGAGGTGACGAAGTGGAAGATTGGGAGATAGATGCAAATCTCTCCCTAATCAATAGGCCGGAGGATAGCCCAAGCTTCTATTCAAGAACATGGCATACCACCTCGACTCCAGATTTTGCCTTTTCCACACAGGACATACACTATAAAATAGACGGCCAGGTGCTGAACCAACTGGCAGGTAGCGACCACAGGCCGATCAGGCTAACCATTGACATGGAAGTAAGCCCACAGGAAACAAAACCGCTCCCACGTTGGAATTACAAACGAGCCGACTGGGACAGATTTGCAATCCTGACAGATGGGCTGTGTGAAACCATCAACACACGAAACACCAAAATGAAGCCCATGGTGGAGAGCCTAAGCAAGGCAGTAATGCAAGCCGCCACTGAAACCATCCCAAGAGGAGCTAGGAAAAACTATAAGCCCTACTGGAATGATGAGTTACAGAAAGTGGAAGATGCAGTAACAAATGCTAGGAACATGGCAGAACGAGAAAAATCCATGGAGGCAAACATCGCCCTCAAAGTTGCCGCGGCGAAGTACAAACACACTCTCAAGCAAACAGCAACAGAAAGTTGGAAAAATAAAACGGAAAGTCTGAACCTGGACAAAGACGGGAACAAGCTATGGAAGCTAGTCAGAGCCATAAACGACGAAACCCCGTCAAATAAACAAATTACTATCAAGCAGGGCGAGAACTTGATCACAGGTAAGAAAGCCGCAAACGCCTTTGTCGATCACTATGCCAGAGCAAACCACATCGAGGTCCCTGCAGATAAGCATACAGACATTAGCGAAGAGCTAAAGGGACACGAAAACATAAATACGGCTCCTGAAGAGCACATGATGACCAAACTAACAATGCGCGAAATGGAAGAGGCTATGAGTACACTAAAGAAAAGGAAATCTCCCGGAAAGGACGGGATAACAAACGAAATGCTGATGGGGCTGGGCCAAACAGCGAAGAAGAAACTACTATCAGTCCTGAACCAAAGCTGGAAAAGGGGTATTGTACCCCAGGCATGGAAAGATGCAATACTGGTACCAGTACCAAAAACAGGGAAGGACAAAACAGATCCAAATGGATACAGGCCCATAAGCCTACTGAGCTGTGTTGGCAAGCTGATGGAACGGATGATAAACACCAGACTGATGTGGCATCTGGAATAAAAACGAATACTAATTCCGCAGCAAGCCGGCTTTAGACAGCACAGGTCCACTGAGGACCAGGTCATCCTTATAGCCCAGGAGATAGAAGATGCCTACCAGGCACAGAAACACACAGTAGCTGTTTGGGTGGATCTGGAAAAGGCATTTGACAAAGTCTGGAAGGATGGACTTAGAGTCAAGCTAAGAAGAAGTGATGTCTGTGGGAAGATGTACAAGTGGATCAACCACTACCTCAAACAAAGAACGGCCAGAGTCCAAGTACAAGGGCAGATGAGCAAAAAGGTGACACTCGAGCAGGGAGTACCCCAAGGGGGAGTATTGTCACCCACACTCTTCCTGGTATATATAAACGATATTACAGAGAATATACCAAGAAGAGTCCATAGCTCAATGTTTGCAGACGATCTGGCTATGTGGACCTCTGAAAAGAATCTCACCATAGCAAGAAATCGGATGCAGACGGCCCTAACATCGCTGGAAGAATGGGCGAACTCATGGCTGGTCAAAATAAACGAGGAGAAAACCACGTGCACAATATTCTCGCTCTCATTAAAACCCCAAAGTACCAAATTAAGGCTAAATGGCAAAATCCTGCAGCCAAACGACAACCCAACCTATCTGGGAGTCACATTTGATCGGCGCATGACATGGAAAAGTCAGATTGAGAGAAACCGAATGAAAGCCAGAGAAAGAATGGCGATCATGAGGAAACTTGCTGGCACAAGCTGGGGAGCAGACGAAGGCATACTAAAGAAACTGTACACTGGAAGAGTGAGACCAGTTCTCGAGTATGGCATTGCGGCATGGACAACCGCAGCGAAGGCGAACTTCGATAAAGTTAACAAACTTCAAAACCAAGCCATGAGAATTATAACAGGTGGCATGAAGTCAACGCCAATTGTAGAACTTGAAAAGATTACAAAACTGCAATCCATGACCGATAGAAGAGACTGCAGAGCCCAGCTGCAGTCAGAGAAACTCAGAAGACTGACGGACCATCCAATGTACCAGAGACTAAACAATTTGGGAAATGGGAAACTAAAGCGGAGAAACTTTGCAGAAATAGCCAAAGCAAAGATGCACGAAGATCCCATAAACGCACTAACAACACCAAAACCCATCACTACTGTACGAAAACCTACTTGGAGGCAGGATATATTTCCAGAGGTGGTAGAAAATATACCAGGTATTGCAAACAAAAACTGCCAGAGTGAAAAAGAAAGGAGAGACACTACCCTAAGCTTCATAACGAAAAGCTACCCAAGCATGGACTGGACCCATGCATACACCGACGGTTCTGTAACAAACACTACACAGAACGGAGGGGCAGGAGCATTCCTGAACCTACCAAATGGCAGAAAAATAACACTGTCATTCGCTACTGGTAAGTACACAAGCAATTTCAGAGCAGAGGCAGAGGCACTGAGGGCGGCAGTGGAAGAAATGGTAACACACAGTGAAAATGAGAGCCATATAGTCCTGCTGACAGATGCTCTCGAAGTAGTCACAGCGCTAAAAAGCCAGAAAAACACTGAGCTTAATGACTTAAGAGCAGCACTCTGCAAACTGTGCCAGCAGTCCGCACCAAAAAGGGTAGTGGTACAGTGGGTTCCGTCACACTGCAACATCCAAGGCAACGAGGAGGCAGACAGACTGGCAAAAGAAGGTGCAAGGCTACCACAAACAGATACCAGTATGACGTACGAAGAGTCAAAACGGCTTATCAAAGCCAGATACATGACCAAATGGGAAGCCGAACATACTGGTTACACCAAAAACGATGCCTATTACCAGTTGAACCGAAGAGAGCAGGTCGTTGTCTTCAGACTTCGCACTGGCCACAACAGACTGAGGTACCACCTATTCAACAAATTGAAGATAGGGTGTACCGACGAATGCCCGTGCGGTACTGGTAAAATGACCACTGAACATCTGCTGCAGAACTGCCCGACATACGAGGATCAGAGAGAGCAGATGTGGCCATTGCCAGTGGAACTGCAAGACAAGCTCTATGGTAGTGGCGAGAGTCTCAGGATGACCGCCGCTTTTTTCGAGAAAATAATGGTTACTGTCTGACTGTGTACGCAGAAGAAGAAGAAGAAGATACTGAGCTTAAATCTCTTACATAAGGTCTCACTATTTACAAATCAACAGATGCAAACCAACTTGGAGATTTACTGTCTTGAAAATATCTTACTATCCACATGTTAGTAGACTAACACTCAGCTTTAATGTCCTACATAGTATCTCACTATCAACATATTAGCAGATTGACACCAAGCTTTAATCTTCTACATGATATTTTACTATTCACATGTTAGCACACCAACCGCAAGCTTGTTAGCAGTCTAACGCAGAGCTTTGATGTCCTACATAGTATCTCACTATCAACATATTAGCAGATTGACACCAATCTTGAATCTTCTACATGATATTTTACTATTAACATGTTAGCACACCACTGCAAGCTTGTTAGCAGTCTAACACAGAGCTTTGATGTCCTACATAGTATCTCACTATCAACATATTAGCAGATTGATACCAATCTTGAATATTCTACATGATATTTTACTATTAACATGTTAGCACACCAACTGCAAGCTTGTTAGCAGTCTAACACAGAGCTTTGATGTCCTACATAGTATCTCACTATCAACATATTAGCAGATTGACACCAATCTTTAATCTTCTACATGATATTTTACTATTTACATGTTAGCATACCAACTGCAAGCTTGTTAGCAGTCTAACGCAGAGCTTTGATGTCCTACATAGTATCTCACTATCAACATATTAGCAGATTGACACCAAGCTTTAATCTTCTTCATGATATGTTACTATTCACATGTTAGCACACCAACCGCAAGCTTGTTAGCAGTCTAACGCAGAGCTTTAATGTCCTACATACTTTCTCACTGTCAACATATTAACAGAATGACACCAAGCTTTAATCTTATACACAGTATCTTGCTATCCTTATGTTAACACACACAGTGACACAGCAATATTTACGTTCGTACATATAATCCTACTACCCACATGTTAACCACAATTGCATTATCAACTCTCAAACCCTTTAACGGTTTGCAAAGACTGGCCTTTTCAAACAAGCTAAACGACTTCTGTGTATGTATTTGCTTAATGGATGAATCAACAATAACAGAACCAATCGAAGGTGTTTCGCAATCAATTCTAGAGCTGCATTTATAATGCCAGTATGAACAGTACGTAATAAGTAGTTTTCGAAATATGTCAATACTGTAGGGTTTTATACAGTTGTACACACACGCACACACAAACGTAAAGAAAGATGTGCATTCGTAAAAAAATTTATGTTTAAAATAATGAGATATGTATTACTACCATGCTTTCAATTTGGTGCATGTTAATAGTGTCAGTATTCGAATATATCATAAATACACAGAGTGACAGCAAAGAGCAATTTTATCAATACCTGGGCTTTAGGAATGTGTACTTTAATATCTGTTTGTTTACATTTGTTAATATGGCAACTTATGCGTCTTGTGAAATAAAGAAATAAACAAGAAACAAACACACACTGGAATAAGGTTCAATTTAATGTTTACGTATTTCTTATGCCACATTATGAATATTATGTCTACATATATTCAGCCAGCAGTAAACATGCAAGATTCCATATGGCTAGTGTTATTAAAATGATGGTAATGGGTGTCCTGTTCTAAAAAATATACAGTTTAAAATTTGGATATGTACAATGAGATTAACAATCTATAGATGTTGTGTTAGAGAAATTTATAACATAAAAGTCTACATACATTTGTATTTACATATCCAAGCTTGAACAATTTTAAAGTAGCACACACGGGATATAAGCACGCTTAACCATAAACAACTTTCAGCACAGGATCTTCGATTAGCTAGATAACAGTTTCACGGCCTAGTAGTGAACTGTATTTACACGGACAATGATTACTTCGTCATAAGGGCAATGTATTCAAAAGAAAGGGATGTAATAAATGCACTACAATAATATAAATCATTTAATAATTACATGAAAATAAAGCAAATACTTATAATAGTTAAGGTTGTGTATAATGGAGCATACCATACGAAATTTACCTTTCGGAAAGTTTTAACATTTTTTTGCATTTTATGAATATTATTAAATTCATTTTAAAAACAATATGCGAGTCGCTGTCACCACAACAGAGCTAACTTAAACAGGCATCAGCATATATGCTAACTCTAACCTTACTATTAACAGCTACAGGAGCAGCCAGTGTTGTCTTCTGCCAGTTACTTGTCTAGTTCGCTCCATGACTTCGACGCCGGTCACGGTTCAAGGTTCAGCTCTTGTGATAAGCACGGCTTTGCTGTCACAATCGTCGCCGACGAGCGCCCGGGGTCGCGAGCTGTTCCTCCCCATATGTCGTGCACGAGGACGACAACAAGCGTGAGAAATTTGGTCGGGTGGATAATTAACACCTATCGCCTTCAGTGTACAGATGCCAATGTACACGTCCATGTGGTTCTGGTGTAGGGCCATAGCTCACTCGTTCTAAGGTTTCTAATCTGGATAAAGAGGGGAGACGCCCAAGCCAGAATCTCTCACGCAAATTTTTTATGATGGGATAACTCTTAATTATATATTTTTGTATTTGTTTGGTTATGTCCCTCGCTATGTTTAAAGAAACACTGGATGTCAACAACATCGGCGACGAAGATGGCAACGACATAATACTACACCCCCTTCCACGCCTTCTAATGACACAAGTTGATAGAAGATGATGAGGATGATGATGATAATAATCATGACAATAATAATAACAAAACATTGGCCATTGACCTACAATAGAACAATAAGATAGATATTTAAGCAAACAACCATGAAGGAATGATTATTCCGTGAGATAAGCAGAAGAAAAGGTGTGATTCCCATTAAGACATGTTATTAGAGGAAACATAAGACCACACTATATGTACATGTAGAGCGTAGGATACAACGTTGGTAGAGTGGCTGCTTCTTTCCGGCTGCAACTTGTTCCATCCAACCCAGCTTTAAACGAGTACCGGATTTACTGTTAGGAGAAATGATAGAGAAACAGGAATTGGATTTCACAAAACCTGAAGTTTTTGGTTTGATTAGAGGTTTCAATTTCTGGATTCCGTGACGAAGACTTGCCCTTTTCTACCCCAGACCGTTGTCCTTTGTGCGGTATCATGTCGTATTGACCAGTTTATGGACTCGTGTGTGTATCAGAACAATGAAGATTCTAGTACCTCATCCCTGGCGGTAATAAAAATAAATTTATATATCAGTGATATTGTAAGCCAAGACATCGAGGAAGGGAACTGGCTACCAACATCTGATAAAAGCAAAAACCTCTTATAGAGAAGTTTCTACCACAGCATCTCCGACTACAGTATATTTGTATTACTCGATGAATCCATGAATGTAAACAGCACGTTGGCTGTGTTTGTATTCTGACATTCTTTCCTTGACATAATGAACAGTTTCTTGGGCGGATTGTCGCTACGGTTGTGCATGTTTTTGCTCGTGAGCTTCAATCCCTTCTGTATTTTGTGTTGGCCTTTAACTGGTAGTGGGCGGTGTACATTGGAATGTCTTATATGATCACATCAGTTCATATTTGTCACACATTAGTTTGTAGTCAGCATTGATTGCTGAGAGTACAGAGAAACAAGAAGACCAAAGTAGAGAGAGAGAAAGAGAGAGAGGATGAAAAACAGAAATATGAATATTGTTAGATGACTGTTAATTTGTGCAGGTGTTAAAAACAATTCGAGGTAAATCTTCTTCTTCGTACGCTGTCAGACGTCAACTTGAATTTTTTCGAAGAAGGCAGCTGTCATCCTGAGGCTGTCGACACTGCCATAGGGCTTGTCTAGTGTTGCCACTGGTGATGGCCACATGTGCTTTCTCTGGTTCTCGTATGTCGGGCAATTTTGCAGCAGATGTTCCGCGGTCATTTTCCCTGTACAACAGGTGCATTCGTCAGTACCACCTTTCTTCAGTTTATTGAATAGATGGTACCTCAATCTGTTGTGGCCTGTGCGGAGTCTGAAGACCACGACCTGCTCTCTTCTGTTCAACTGGTAGTAGGCATCATTTGTTGTGTAGCCAGTATGCTCTGTTTCCCATTTGGCCATGTATCTGGCCCTAATAAACCTTTTGAACTCTTCGTAGGTCACACTAGAATCTGGTTGTGGTAACCTTGCACCTTCTTTAGCCAGTCTGTCTGCCTCCTATCCACTACTCCAGCGATGTTAGGGCCTGCTGCATCCGATTGTTTGCTATGGTGAGATTGTCTTCAGTGGTCCACAAAGCCAGATCGTCTGCAAACATGGAGCTGTTGACTCTTCTTAATATATTCTCTGTTATGTTGTTTATATACACCAGAAAAAAGTGTGGGTGACAGTACTCCCCCTTGGGGTACTCCCTGCTGCAGTGTCTCATTTTTGCTCATCTTCCCTTGTACTTGAACTCTGGCTGTTCTGTTTTCGAAATAGTGGCTGATCAATCTGTACATTTGTCCATATACTTCACTTCTTTATAGCTTGACTTTAAGTCCCTCTTTCCCCACCTTGTCAAATGCCTTCTCTAGATCCACCCAAACCGCTACTGTATGCTGTTTCTCCTGGTAAGCATTCTCTATTTTCTGCGCTATGAGAGTGATCTGATCCTCAGTGGATCTGTGTTGTCTAAATCCTGCTTTCTGTGGAATTAATATGTGTTTTTCTTCCAGGTGCCACATCAGTCTGATGTTTATCATACGCTCCATCAGTTTACCTACACAGCTCAGTAGACTGATAGGCCCGTATCAAATTTGGATCTGTTCTATATTTTTATTTCTTTGGTACTGGTATTCGATGTAAAAGATTTTAACATGAAAAGGAAAAGGTAATCCTTTTGCAATCATTGATGTCGAGGTTTAAGTGTTAGAGACTGCACTGTACTAGGCCTCAGCTTTTTATGAGGTGGGGTGGCCAACTCATGTAGTCGCCACATTTCCTTCAATAACACTTAGCGACGTACATGTTTAGTTATTAATGAGGATATCATTTGACAGAGTTGAGAGTAAGTAAACACGATTAGAAATGTGAATCAGTTTCTACAGCTTTATGAAAATGGTTAGAGTTAGTGTGTGACTTTATCTATGCCGACATAGCATTTCTTGAAATCATTCCTCCTGCATAGTTTATAAGAATGAAATAGGCAGTATCATGACTTCAAAAGCCATAACAACATGTTGTTGTTATTGTTGTTGTATTTATTGTTGTTGTAGAATGCCCGTAATATGTAAGATTAATTTTGTGTGCGTCCTGTAAAAGACGTTAAGTGGCGGGCTGCAACAGGATGTAAGATTAGCCTTGAGAGTTTGAAAGATTAGTTGGCAGGGGCATAAACTTAAACATAAAGATACACCTAAGTACCTATGAATTACAATGGATCGCACATTGTCCTACAAAGAACAATGTGGAGCGATGAAACAAAAAGTTAGCACAATCATAAAACGTTCTGAGTAAGCTAACAAACACGGCATAACTTAACTTAACATAACGTTTTTATATTGGTTTAGAAAACTCATCAGAGTCTGTAGACAACCAGTCCCATTTGCATTACCCTGCTCTAATAACTATGTACATCATATTTATTCTTAAATGCATTAACTGTCTCTGCCTCCACTATTTCCTGGGGCAAAGCATTCCAAGCATTCACCACTGTCTGAATAAAAAAAAATGTCCTGTGTCCAATTTGGACCTTTCGTTATTAAATTGTATCTGTGCCCTCTTGTTCTCGCTGGTGCTAGTATTTTGAAAAAAAATGTATAGTCTAATTTAACTTTTCCTGTGATTATCTTATCAACTTAGATTAAGTCACGTTTAATTGTTCTCTTTTCTAGACACTAACGGCCGGTTTTTCTGAGTCTTTCCTCGTAACTGTAATTCTGGATTCCCACTATCAGTTTTGTCGCTATTCTTTGTATCCTTTCCAGCATATTTATAGCTCTTCTACGATAAGGACTCCACACCTGTACACAGTACTCCGATCTAGGTCTAACTAATGCTTTATATAGTTTGTCAACCACCTCATTACTCCTATGTTTAATATTTCTTTTTTTTTTATCATACCTAACGTTGCATTTGATTTATTCACTGCTACCTGGACTTGCTAACTCACCTTACCTGTATGCTCTATTATTACCCCTATGTCCCTTTCGTTATCTATCATTCTAGTATTTTTCTCGCCCATTCTGTAATTTTGTTCCATTTTTTACTTCACACCACTCAGAGTATTCCTTATTTATGCCAATCGCTGTCTTCTTCCCGTTAACCAACTTTCAATCCATTCGGCAACCTGCCCATCTATCCCATGTGATTTTAACTTTTTAAATAATCGTTGATGAGGTACTATATAAAAAGCCTTTTTAAAATCTAGATAAATAACATCCACTGGTTCTCCCTTATCTATGATTTTAGTAATCACCTCCATGCACTCCAATAGATTTGTTAAGCACGGTCTCCCTCTAGTAAACCCATGCTAACTATTTCTGATTAGATTTAACCTGTCTAGATGCATTACAATATTTTCTTTCATTATTGACTCTAACATTTTACAGACTATGCTCGTTAAACTTACTTAATTAGCTGGATCTGATTTCTTTCCAATTTTGAATAAGGGAATCACTCCTGCATCTTTCCAATCTCTTGGAACAATCCATTTTGCAAGTGATTGAGAAAATAATATAGCCAATGGTTTAACTAGTTAGTCTATACTTCAAATAGCATTGATGAATGGATACCATCTTGATCTGTACATTTATCCACTTTTAATCCTTCCAATCTTTTTAGAACCATTTCCTCCGTAAGACAGAATGATTTTAATCGCACTATATTCATTTGACATTTGAAAATAGGTATAGGCTCTGGTATCTTGGAGGAGTGTTCTTTTGTATAGACTGTGCCAAAGTATTGATTTATTAGATAAGCTATCTCCCTATTTTCTCTGCTTATTGTCACTGTACTGTTTATGAGAAAGCCTACCTTGTCTTTAGGTCTTTGTTTATTTCTAACATTAGAAAAGAAGCTTTTACCATCAGTCTTGATCCTGTTAGTAAGTTTTTTTCGAAGTCTATTTTGCTGCTTTACTTACTTTCTGAGCTATGTTTTGCTTGTCCAAATATTTTAAATATATTTCTTTTGATTTACTTGCCTTTATACACTTTGTCCAGGCTTTATTTTAAGCTCTTGTACATTTAGCTACAAATCTAGTAATCCACTTTTTATGATTGGTGTTTACCTCCATACATGGAACATATTCGACTTTTAGTTGTTCTAAAAGTGTTTTGAAACACTCTGCCTCTTGTTCAACGTCTGTACCTCTGACAATATCTTTCCAGTTTATGTGGCTGTCTGTATCTTTCATCTTCTGTACATCTGTCTTAGAGTAGTCGTATGCTCGCGAGTGTATATTTACATACATTGTAAAGGCTGTTATAGGATATATTTTATGGACAACTGATCACTGCAGCTAAAGGAATCGACTACTCCACACCGCGATTCAAGTACGTATACAAGATGGACATGACGTCATGCGACATCCAAGCCGTAAGCTCAGGATTGAGTCGATTGCAGACATTCAGTTGGGAGGTGCACAGTAGTTGCCGACGCTTGTAGAGGCCATCTGGAACCAGAGAAATGGGCACGACTGAAAAGATCGGCGAACACCCCGGCAAGTCAGCCTCCTCAGCCCCGTTGTACGATCTGCGACAGGGACTGCCACTCACGTACCGGCGTTTGCTACCATAGCAGACTGTGTCGAAATACGGGAGACAGAGCTGGGCAAACTTCGCCAGGGCGCCAGGCGCATGATGATCAGTGACTGAGACGCCAATAAACTGATGAATATTAAATGTATTTACTTGTCTTGGCTTGGCTTCGTTTGTTCTCCATCTCCCGCTACCAAACCCTGACACGGGCCTAAGTAGCAGAACGCAGTCCAGAGAACGGAATGCGTTATGTCGATATTTGCACCTTTCGGTCCAACACATCCTACTTCAGCAAGCATTTTTTGAGTACCGGGTTAGCATTCCCTCTTCGATCCCTTCTCCTTAACCAGTCTGCTCTGTTGCAGCCTGTTTTCTAGAATACTGCGCGGACGTGTAGAACGGCCTTGGCAGCTCCGGTTCGCTAGCCCTTACGCTATCAGTCAGCTATGGCTCGATGACCGCTGCAGCTCATGCGCTGCTCACCATCTTGATCCAGTATTTACTTGATTTTGAAGAAATATGATCATGACAATAATAATGGGCTTATCGCCGTCGATGAGAATAACCAACATCATCATGTGTCATGCTGCGCCCTTAAGTCTGTGGGCGGATGCGTGCATGACAGATTAAGCCAACACCAGCTGGTGCTGGTTTTGTCTCTACTCTATACTTCCACCCTCGCTAACTGCATGCAAGGCTCTTTTTGGTCTCGCCTTTTTCAGGCTAAACGATTTACTGCCAGGATTCACTGAATCGCTTTTATTGACGTCCAGGTGATCGCCTTGCTGCCTAAGCTCGCTAAACAGTAGTTTTTTTTGGAACCTTTGACTTGACATTCGAGAAACTTGGCCAGTCTATCTCACTTTAACTTTCTACAAAAGTGTATGAATAGTGTAGTAGTAATGAAAAAAGTATGGTTATTTGTGATGTGGTCTTGTAGCCAATTTGGAGTATGTGTCATGTAGAAATGATTCAACCTCCTGGCGTGTTTGGCGTACACACTCCAGCTCTCTCACCCATAGATCAGGGTTTAGAGACTAGCCGGATGTTTGCCAATCAGATTAGTTGCTTTTTAACGATATACTTCATTTAAACATTCAAATCTTCTTCGGGCAATATCAGGTAGTACTATTTACTCATGTTTATCTTCTTTTTCTTTCTCTTCCTTTTCTTCTTCTTTCTCTTCTTGTTCGTCTTCTTTTTTTGTCTTCTTCTTCTTCTTATTCTTCTTCTTTTTCTACTTCTTCTTCTCTATTTTCTTCTTCATTCTTTACTTCTTCTTCTTTTTCTTCTTCTTTTCCTTCTTTTTCTAGCTCACCGACAATTGTATTAAGTCTACACGTAAAGGCCAGTTCTATGGACAAAGTCTACTGTGGTGGGGAGTTCTTCAAGACGCTCACAAAAGTGTGTATGTGTGGGTTCATCTCCATGGGTCAGTATTCACAACGCAGTTGCTTTAGCATGTTACAGTCTTGACAAAGGAAGGGTTCTGATACTAACACGTAACTGCATACCGAGGAGCGCGGTAGCTGTCAATCACACTGGACAAGCAGAAATTGTAGGACTCGACATAATGACATAAGAAACGAAGATCCACATCTTCAACCTGTATGGCCCACCCATCAAAGACCTGTCCCTCTCGAGTATGGAAATCAAGAACTCCAGCTGCCTAGTAGTTGGAGACTTCAACAGCCACTCGGAGAGATGGGGATATTCCGACACAGACAACAGAGGAGATGAAGTGGAAGACTGGGAGATAGACACAAATCTCTATCTTTACAATAGGCTGGAGGACAGCCCTATCTTCTATTCTAGAACATGGCATACCACCTCTACTCCAGACTTGGCCTTTTCCACGGTTGATATTCATCACAAAATAGACGGCCAGGTGCTAAACCAATTGGCAGGTAGCGACAAAAGGCCAATTAGGCTAGAAATTGATATGTAAGTAGGCCCACAGGAAATAAAAGCGCTCCCACGTTGAAACTATAAACGATCCGACTGGGACAGATTTGCAATTCTGACAGATCGGCTATGTGAAACCATCAACACATGGAATAACAATATGAAACCTATGATGGAAAGCCTAAGCAAAGCAATAATGCAAGCAGCCACCGAAACCATCCCAAGAGGGGCAAGGAAAAACTACAAGCCATATTGGAATGATGAATTGCAGGAAGCGGAAGACGAAGTCTCAAATGCTAGGAACATGGCAGAGAGAGAACAATCTATGGAGGCAAATATCGCCCTCAAGGCTATCACGGCGAAATACAAAAGAACACTAAACCATATAACAAGAGACAGCTGGACAAATAAAACAGAACGCCTCAATTTATATAAAGAAGAGAACAAACTATGGAAGTTAGTCAGAGCCATGAATGACGAAACACCATCAAATAAACAAATTACCATCAAGTATGGCGACAAAATGCTAACTGGAAAAAAAAGCAGCAAACGCCTTTATAGAACGAACACTATGCCAGAGCAAACCACACTGATGTCCCTACAGACAGGCACACAGACAATAATGAAGAACAAAAGAGCCACGACAACATCAATATGGCACCAAAGGAGCACATGATGGCAATACTAACAATGAATAAAAAGGAAGAGGCCATGAGAACTCGATGAGAAAACCATGAGAAAAAGAAATCGCCCGGAAAAGATGGGGTAACACGAAATGCTGATGGAGTTGGGCCAAACAGCAAAGAGGAAGTTACTATCAGTCCTGAACCAAAGCTGGAAATAGGGAATTGTACCTCAGACATAAAAAGACGCTGTACTTATACCAGTACCTAAGAAAGAAAAAGATAGAACAAATCCAAATGGATACAGGCCTATCAGTCTACTGAGCTGTGTAGGTAAACTGATGGAACGTATGATAAACACCAGACTGATGTGGCATCTGGAAGAAAAACACATACTAATTCCACAGCAAGCAGGCTTTAGACAGCACAGATCCACTGAGGACCAGATCACTCTCATAGCCCAGTTAATAGATGATGCTTACCAGGAGAAAAAACACACAGTAGCCATTTGGGTGGATTTAGAGAAGGCATTTGACAAGGTGTGGATAAAGTGACTTAAAGTCAAGCTACGAAGAAGTGAAGTTTGTGGGAAAATGTACAGATGGATCAGCGACTACCTCGAAAACAGAACATCCATAGTTCAAGTACAATAGCAGATGAGCAAAAAGGTGACACTTGAGCAGGGAGTACACCAAAGGGGAGTACTGTCACCAACACCTTTCCTGGTGTATATAAACAACATCACAGAGAATCTACCAAGAAGAGTCCACAGCTCCATGTTTGCAGACGATCTGGCTATGTGGACGTCTGAAAAAAATCTCACCATAGCAAGCAATCGGATGCAGCAGGCCCTAACATCGTTGGAGGAGTGGGCGAACTCATGGCTGGTCAAAATAAATGAGGAAAAAACAACATGTACGATATTCTCGCTTTCAAACAAACTCCAGAACACCAAAATAAGTCTTAGCGGCAAATATCTGCGGGCAAATGGCAACCAAAACTACCTGGGAGTCACATTTGATCGGTGCATGACATGGAAAAGTCAGATCGAGAGAAACCGAATGAGAGCCAGACAAAGAATGGCAATCATGAGGAAACTTGCTGGCACAAGCTGGGGAACAGACGAAACTGTACACTGGAAGAGTGAGACCAGTTCTCGAGTATGGCATTGCGGCATGAGCAACAGCAGCAAAGGCGAACTTTGATACAATTAGCAAACTTCAAACCAAGCCATGAGAGTTATAACAGCAGGCATGAAGTCAACGCCAATTGTAGAACTGGAAAAGATTAGAAATCTGCAATCCATGACCGACAGAAGAGACTGCAGAGCCCAGCAGCAAGTAGAGAAACTCAGAAGACTGACAGACCACCCAATGCATCAGAGACTAAATAGATTTGGAAATGGGAAACTAAAGCGAAGAAACTTTGCAGAAATAGCCAAAGCAAAGATGAGCGAAGACACTATGAACACATTAACACCAAACCCCATCCCTACTGTACGCAAACCTACCTGGAAGCAGCATATCATTCCGGAGGTGGTAGAAAATATACCAGATATTTGAAACAAGAACAGCCAGACTGAAAAAGAAAGAAGAGACATAACCCTGAGGTACATAACGAAAAACTACCCAAGCATGGACTGGACCCATGCATACACCGACGGGTCTGTAACAAACACAACACATAAAGGAGGGGCAGAGGTATTCCATTTCTCAATTTTGTGCATCGGTTGAATTTAAAGTGAGCTAAACTGCGAGAACTGTTACCGGTAAAAGTGTTACTGGTAAGCTACATAAGCTGTACAGTGGTGAATGCTTGGAATGTATTGCCATATGAAGTAGTTTTAGGCTGGAACAATTAATGCATTTCAGAATAGATTGGATGCACATAGCTTTTAGAGCTAGGAAATGTAAATGAAACTGGTTGTTTACAGACTCTGCATAGTTTTCTAAGCCGGTATAAACACGTAGTCTTCTAAACCAGTATAAAGATATAGTCATTCTAAGGCAGTATAAAGACATCGTCTTCTAAACCAGTATAAAGACATCGTCTTATAAACCAAGATAAAGACACAGTCTTCTAAACCAGTATAAAGTTTCAGTCTTCTAAGCGAGTAGAAAGACATAATCGTCTAAACCAGTATAAATAGGTAGTCTTCTCAACCCGTATAAAGACGTTAACTTAGTTACATATTGTACATTAAATGGAGAGTATTTCTCTTTAGCCCAAAAATGAAAGGTGTTTACCGCACGCGGCTGTCCATTGGTGATCATTCTTATTCAGCAAATGATGTTAACTGTAGATGTCACGTACCCCTTCTCGGAATAATGTTTTTAAATACATAAAATACAATAGCAAAGAACCAGTTATATAGAAATAGTTAAAAAACAAACACAAAAGTACATGTGATATATGTGTCTTTCTTAACAATTTCAATAGAAATACAATACATTTAATATAGAAGAAAGTTAATTTCATTATTGTTTGAATGAACGTGCTGCGTATATATGCAAGGCTGAGGAACGGGTCACAAAGATCAAGAAATGCTGACCGCGTGAAGGCTTGTTGTTTCTCTTTCTCGAAGAGGATTCAACTGTTGTGTTGTACAAACCACACGTTTGCCATGTTAGACATCTAATCTGTTTCAATTTGTTTTTCTTTTATGCTACAAATGTCGAAAATCCATATTTGCAGAGATATATTGTTGGAAATGGAATGAAAACTTGCATAGCTCGCTTTACAAGATAATGCTAGTTTACTAACTGCTATTGTAGATAGTCTGTTCACACCAGGACTGTGTCCACGTGCGATCTAGCCTGGTGGGTTTAACAACTAGCGAAATGTAAAAGTACTGATGAGCGTAAACACAACTCAACGAAGTCCAAAATCTATACCTGCATTTAAAGTACAACCAAGATAACGATCACAGGCAAGGCAAAGACCAAACATAAAGTTATTTTAGAACAACAGAAGATTGAGAAAGTCACAAGCTTTGAGTACCTCGGCTCAGTTATAAGCGCCAATGGCTACGGCAATGCAGAGGTTCAATAAAATGAGAAACTGATGACAGAACATTAATAAAATGAAAATAACTATTCTGTGAACTTGCATTATACCGATGAAGACATACGGATGTGAAACATGGACCCCCCCACACAAACACTTAAGAAAAGGATTGCATCTTTTGAACTAAAGGACTATAGAAAAGTGCTCAAAATACAATGGATAGCAAAAAGGAAAAATGCAGATATCCTTAACTTAGCTTAACGTCCTTAAACTGGTTTAGAAGACTCTGCAGAATCTGTATACATACAGTTTCATTTCATCACCTTGCTCTAAAAGCTATGCGCATCCAATTTATTCTTAAATGCATTAACTGTCCTTCCTTCCACTATTTCCCTTGGCAATGCATTCCAAGCATTCACCACTCTCTAATTAAAAAAATATTTCCTAATATCGAATCTGGACCTCTCTTTAGTTAATGTGTAACTATGCCCTCTTGTTATATTTGGTGGCTGTATTTTTTTTAAAAAACTTGTTATAGTCTAATTTATCCATTCCTCTGATCATCTTATAAGCCTGTATTAAGTCACTACGAATTATTCTCTCTTCTAGACACTGTAGGCCGGTTTTTCCTCATAACTGTAATTCTGCAATCCCACTATCAGCGTTGTCGCTCTTTTTTGAATTCTTTCCAGCATGTTTGTATCCCCTCTATGATAATGACTCCACGCCTGTACGCATAACTCCAATCTAGGTCTAACTAATGCTTTATACAGTTTGACTATCACTTCCTTGCTCCTATGTTTAGTATTAATGTTTATCATACATAACATTGCATTTGCCTTTTTAATTGCTACCTGAACTTGCTCACTCACCTTACCTGTATGATCTAGTATAACTTCTAAGTCCATTTCCTTATCTATCTTTCTAATATTGTTCTCTCCCATTCTGTAATTATGTTTCATATTGGATCTACCCATGTGGATGACTGTACATGTATCTACATTAAACTCCATTTGCGAACCTACAAACCACTCTCGAATTTTATCTACATCCGATCTCAATATATCCACATCTGCTTGAGATATAGATAAAGATATATATATATATATATATATATATATATATATATATATATATATATATATATATATATATATATATATATATATATATATATATATATATATATACTATAGATCCTAATTAATTTCAAGCAAAATTGGTTAGTAAACAACATCTTGTCTCGAAAGCTAAAATAGTTTCTTCTGCTTCTTCGTTTATCTTCAGACCTCAGCTTCAATGATTTTAACAAAGGCAGCAGTCGACTCAAGGCTCTGTACGCTTCCGTACAGCTTCTCGTGGAAGGACACTGGCTGTTGCCAATTGTTACTTCTTTTGTCGGTATACAGCGGGCAGGACTGCAAAATATATTATGCCTTCATGGGGGCTGTGCCGCAGGTACAAATTTATGTAGTGCCAATCTTGAACTTATTGTACAGATGGCATCTGAGTCTGTTGTGACCTGTGCGTAGCCGGAAAATGATCACCTGGTCTCGCCTGGAGAGTTGATGGTAGGTATCGTTTTCTATGTGGCCAATGTGATCCTATTTTCAATTTTGCACTGTACGTTGTCCTGATGAATACTTTAGTTTCATTGTATGTGATGTCTGTATCACTCTGCTGCAGCATACCTCGCTCTCTGGCGAGCCTGTCCACCTCCCCGTTGTCTGGAATGTCTCAGTGGGCTCGTTTCCATTGGACTGCTTTTTTTTTTAAGCACTGGGCTCTTGAGGGCCATTACACTGCTAGGTCGTCTGTGAAAATGACCACTTGCTTTGCTGTATAATAGTTTGACCACATCAAACGCCATACTGACCTAGAAAGAACGATACAGGAGGGTTTGGTGTTTGAAAAGCGGGGCTGAAGCAGACCGATGAAAAGATGGAAACAAGACATCACGGAGGTCATGACGATGACAACGATAGAGGCGATACTTCTGGCTAGAGATCGAGTTACAGATCGTTTGTTGTGAAAGTGATTTTCTGCAAATGACATGCAACATGATGATGATGATGATGAAGATGATGATGATGATGATAATAATGATGATAAAGATGAAAGTGAGCGATTTTTTGTGCTATGTAATAATGCTTGTTATGGTATACAGAAATATATGTGACTTTATTGTTGACGTAGATCTAGCAAATACTATTTTCATTTATAAACATCATTGCATAATTTCAGAAGTGCCGGTTATGCTAGCAATCAGCTAGAGGTTAGTGATATTTAAGATAATATCTGTGGGTAACTGAGACGCTAGTCCGGTCAAGCACACCATATTGCCCAGGACGTTGCGTCAGGGTCAAACACAATGTTTTTCGTCCATCACGAGCCTTTACTTTTTGCACCCAGCCAGTCCATCCAGTCGAGTATTCTGTAAATCCGGGTTGTGGATGGGTGGGAAGATGGGAACTGCATATTCGCAGTCAGTGAAAGCAGAGAAAGTTTGCTTCGCGAGACGGTGATCATGATTGTCAGCAAATCCATGTACCTCAGCCGCTTTATTGCTCAGCAAGGTGTCTCGCAACTGACGCAGCTTTTTGACTGTAGTTTAGCTTGTCAGTGGACCTACGCTCTCTTCTCGCCCGTCGTCACAGGACTCGACTGTGTTAGTACTGGATACATGAAAAGAGAATGACTTGCGCGATGAATTTCCTTTAAGTGAGAAAGGGTTGCGCAGTTTGTCGACCACACTCTCTCGCTCGAGTCCAACTTTAACCAGTGGCAAGACAAGTCAGGACGACTGGATATGAGCTCGGGTGCAGTGGTTGACCACGGATGCTCAAGTGCCTGGCCGTGTTCTGTGCAGTCCACACCGATCAGCACATTTGCATTCCGTTCTCTGGACAACATTCTGCTACTTAAGCCACATCAGGGCTTGGTGGTGCAAGATTGAGAACGAACGACCCTAAGCCAGCAAGCCATTTAATAAAAAAACAGAATGCGATACTGGAGAAAACACTAAAAAGCTATATTTCTTTTTTTTACTTCGTTTACCGTGGTTCCTAAGAGGCAGTATATTGTTCTGTGTTTTGCACTTTAGAGCCTGGTTAAACCATATTCAGCACGAAATTTATTAGGTGTACGACCCAGTCAGATCATGAATCTGAACACAGACATGTTTTGTTTGTGAGCCATCGAAACTTCGCAACCACGTATGAACACTTCTATAAAAGCTTAACACATGCAATTCCAAATTCATATCTTTTCTATCGTTATCGCTGCTTGTTTCAAATCTATCAATAACATGACCTCCCATAGTGTATCCGGGGTCCCTTACTGAGAATGGTAGAATATAACCGCCACAGAATACTGTCACAGTAGATCAAGGGCAAACAATCTTAAGGTGAGCTATGTATGTGTTTCTCCTGAGTGGCCAAAATAATCATTGCATGTTGAACGCGAGGACTAAGAGTTGTCCATGGATGTGGCAATCTCAAAATGTAGAAATTATCGCTACCCTACTGCAAATAACTAGAACAAGTCTTTCCTAAAAGCTGGTTTTGGTAAGTCAAATACAATGCTGGACCTGTGCTTCAACAAAAAGAGATGAGTGATCTTGATTTAACTAAACTTATCGTCTTTATACTGGTTTAGAAGACTATGCAGAGTCTGTACGCAACCAGTTTCATTTACATTTCCTTGCTCAATAAGCTATGCGCATCCAATGTATTCTTAAATGCATCAACTGCCTCTGCTTACATCACTTCCTTGGAAATGCATTCCAAGCATTCACCCCTCTCTGACTAAAGAAATATTTCCAAATATCCAATCTTGACCTTTCTTTATTTAATTTGAAGCTATGCCTTTTTGTTCTGATTTGATTGATTGAACTCCATGCATGTATTGAAAGGCGTGACTAAATAGAGTTGTGCATGAGGATAGCAACCTCATCATGCAAGTAAACTGATACATAAACTCCTACTGCAAGATCATGCAAAGTTTTTTCCTGAAGTCATCTTGATGGAGGTTGACTGTACTTGTACTGATGTGCTTCGGCTGGCGCGAAAAATGTCAAGAAAATAGATCTTCCTTTATCGTCTTCAGACCTTGAATTCAATTACTCTAACGAAAGCAGCAGTTGACTTGAGAGTCTGAGCACTTCTGTACAGCTACTCGTGGAAGGACACTGGTTGTTGCCAAATGCTACTTCTTGTCGGTAAACAATGGGCAGGGCTGCAAAATTTGTTCTGATGTCATGGGGGGTGTGCCGAGAAGATAGATGGCCAGCTAGAGTCGTTGCCTTGTGTTTTAAGTCAAGTTAGGTAATCCTCATACTCAACCATTGTCTTTCGTGTTGATCGTCCACGGCAACGTTTGGTGAGTCTCGGGCAGCGTGGAGGAAGACGGAGTAGAATCGAAATGTCTCAGCCAGGTGTTCCTCGGGAGACTCCATTAGTGGTGAGGTCTTGTATTTCGTAAAGTGTAAAGTGCAGAATCTGCAACAAAAGAAATAGTATTTGTAAGATTATGTGTTTATATTAATCGTAGTCTTAGTAGACCTGTAATTCTACAAGGGAAGATGACCCTGCGGAGGTCCCAGCTGTGGTGTGAGCTGGATAAAGGAGGGATGAGGATTTCCTGCTTAGCGTGTTAGGCTCGAGCAGCTTATTACTCCGCTGTGTTAAGACAAGTGCCAAGAAGTTTGGTTCATAGATCTGTGAGTCCATCTTAAAAGACTCAAACACTAGACCAACTTGACACGCAACCTGTTAGGCGCCATCTATGCTGCTCTTAACAAACCAACTAAGCATGGCCGGTGTTGTGCCATGTCACACAGTTAGTCGCCTCTTATGCCATGCTCTATATAGGGCAGTGGTCCTATTTTTGTCATTGCCATACCCAAAGATCCAGAATCATTCGTGATGTTTACTGTAGTACGCCGTCCATACAGTGGGCTAGAGGACATATGTTGCTTATACAGAGAATACTAGTTGTTTTTGCTTGTGAATGCACATAGCGACAAGGGGGCATTTTGCTACTCATATATTAAGCTCGCAATATCACTAGACCTATAAATGAATAATGCGAATCAGAATGTAAACATGCAATTCGATAGTAGTGGATCCAACGGGAAGCTTCGACTGGTTAATTTCTTCTTCTTCTTTTTCGTTCGTTTTCAGACATCAACTTCAATGACTCTAACGAAGTCATCAATCGACTAAAGGCTCAAAATATGTTCTGCCTTCATGGGGGCTGTGTCGCAGGCACGAAGGTCTGTAGTACCAATCTTGAACTTGTTGTACAGATGACATCTCAGACTGTTGTGACCTATGCGTAGCCGGAGAATGATAATCTATGTAGCCAGGGTGTTTTTTTTTTTTTCCATTTTGCACTGTACGTTGCCCTGATGAATGTTTTAGTCTCATTGTATGTAATTTCTGTACCAAACGTAGATTAGGTTCTTGATTTTGTTCCATAGCGGTATTTTAACCATTCCTATCTATTTTGTATACTCCACAGGCGATAAGAGAGAGACTGGAACATGAGGGAACTACGTTTTGAACTCTCCCAGTTTTACTACTATAATCGCTCAGCAATTTATATAATGTACAGACCGACACTATGCATTAATGTCTTAAATAGTATCTTGCTATCCACATGTTAACAAACTGAACCTAGGCATGGCAGTTCTAACTAGTATCTTACTATCCATATTTTAACAAACTCACCCTAGGCATTACAGTCCTAGCTACTAGCTAGTATCTTACTATGATACATCAAGTTTTAATGTCCTATATATAGTATCTTACTATCCACAGACTATCATACCAGCATTAAATTTTGATGTCCTACACAGTTTCTACCTAAGCACATGGTAAGTCTTTTATATAATACTTTACTATATGAAAATTAACATACAGACAATAAACGGTATTGTCCTACAAAGTATCGCACTATCCCCATTAAACATAAGTTCACTGACTCGAAACTTTACAGTCCTACATTGTAATTTGCTATCTAAATATTAACAGACCAATACCAAGTTTTATTGTTCTTCAAAGTATTGTACAATCCCAATGGCATCAGACTGACAGACAGCTTTAATGTCTTACACAGGATCTTACAATCCACATATTAACAAACCAACTCTAGATTGAATGCACTGCACAGTATCCACTATCCAGATGTTAGACTTACCCAAAACATTGATGTCCTACATAGTTCCTTACTGCCACCATGTTAACATGCCAACACAGAGTTTAAATGTCTTACATAGTATCTTACTATCCACATGTCAACAGGCCAAGACAGAGCTTTAATGTCTACATAGTATCTTGCTATCCACATGTTAACAGGCCAACACAGAGCTTTAATGTCCTACAGAGTATCTTACTAACCCAATGTTAACAGGCCAACCCAGAGCTTGAATGTCCTACAGAATATCTTACTATCCACATGTCAACAGGCCAAGACAGAGCTTGAATGTCCTACAGCGTATTTTACTATCCACATATCAACAGGCAAACACATAGCTTGAATGTCCTACAGAGTATCTTACTATCCACATGTCAACAGGCCAAGACAGAACTTTAATGTGCTACAGAGTATCTTACTATACACATGTTAACAGGCCAACACAGAGCTTGAATGTCCTACAGAGTATCTTACTAACCCAATGTTAACAGGCCAACACAGAGCTTGAATGTCCTACAGAATATCTTACTATCCACATGTCAACAGGCCAAGACAGAGCTTTAATTTCCTACATAATATCTTACTATCAACATGTTAACAGGCCAAAATAGAGCTTGTATGTCCTACATAGTATTTTACTATCCACATGTCAACAGGCAAACACATAGCTTGAATGTCCTACATAGTATCTTACTATTCACATGTCAACAGGCCAACACAGAGCTTTAATGTCCTACATAGTGTTTTACTATCCACATGTCAATTGGGCAACATAGCTTTAATGTCCTACAGAGTATCTTACTATTCACAAGTCAACTGGCCAACACAGATCTTGAATGCCGTACATAATATCTTTCAATCCACATGTTAACAAGCAGACACCATGCTTTACTGTTAAAAATAATATCTTACTATCCACGTGTTAACAAACCGACAGTAAGTTTTAATGTCCTACACACTATCTTACTTCTTCTTCTTCTTCGACAAATTCACGCTGATGTCTGACAGCTTACTTCGAACAAGATATCTTACTGTACCCATGTCATCAGCCGGACTCTGAGCTTTGCTATCTTACATGATATTGTACTATCCACATGTTTTAATGTCATTCATAGCATTTTACAGTCTCCATGTCAACAGACCAACACCAAGCTGTAATGTCCTAATATAAAATCTTTCTTTCTAAATGTTAGCAGACCTAATAGCAAGCTGTAATGTACTACATAAAATCTTACTTTCTAAATGTTAACAGACCGATACTATTCGCTAATATCCTACATATTATCTTACTGTCACCATGGGGACGGTATGGCCTAGTGGTTAAGTGGCACGGCTCAAAACCCAAAGGTGCTGGGTTCAATCCCCATCACAGCGCCGTTACCCCAAGGAAGCGAATTCTTAGAAAATGCAAGAGGAAGCAGACCCTTACATAAAATGCATGCTGAAGTTGGCAGCACTTAGCCGACAGGCGCAAAATAAAAACCACAGTACAATGTACACCCCCTTGGGGATTAGAGAAATAAGGCGAACTCAAAAAAACAAACAAACAAACAAACTGTCACCATGTAAACAGAATTACACTAAGCTTCAGTGTCCTATATATTATCTTAATGTCCTCATATAACCAACCGATTCTTTAGATTTAATGCGATACAAAGCATCTTACTGTCTACATATTAACATACTATCTGAGAATCCCAACAGTAACATACACGAACAGTCACCTAACTTTACTGTCCTGCATAGCATTTTACAATCCCCATGTTAACAAACCTACCTAAAAGTATTAGTGTCCTACATAATATTTTACTGACCCCACTTTAACAGATCTAAACTGAGCTTGACAGTCCTATAAAGTATCTCACTGACGCCTCTTTAACAGACCAAATCTGATTTTCAATCTCCTACATAGTATCTTAGTATCAGCATAACAAAAGATGAAGGCTAACACTGAGCTTTAAGGTCCTAGGTAGTATCTTACTGTCTGTATATTAACAGATGGACACCAAGATAATTGTCCTGTAAAGTATCATACTATCCCTATCTTAGCAGGCCGACAACAAGCTGTAATGTCCTACATAGTACATAACTAATTTGCATGTTAATAGCCGAAAACCGAGCTTTTGGCATAGATGACGTACATAGTATCTAACTAAACAACTGTTAGCAGACAGACACTGAGTTTTATTGTCCTATGTAGCATTAAACTGTTTGCATGTTTACAAACCATTCCCATTTGTTAATGTCCTACATGTAATCTTACTGTCCAAAAGTTAACATACTAACACAAAGCTTAAATGACCTACTTTTTATATTTCTGTACAAAGATAGCAGTCTGACACAAATCTTTAATGTCCTACCTATTGTTTTACTATCAACACGTTATAACAGAATGAAAGCAATCTTCACTTTTCTACATAACATCAAACTATCCACTTCATAACACACAGACAGTGAACTTTCATGTCCTACTTATTTCTTGATATCCTCATGTTAATATACATCAACTGAGAAATAATGTATATATTTTCTCACTATCCACATGAAAACAGACCAACCTCATGAATAGGTGTCCTACATAGTATATTTTTCCCCCAGGTAAACAGACCAAAACTGAGTAGTAATGTCCTACATAGTATCTTACTCTCCGCTTGTTAACAGACCAACACTGATCTGTAATGTACTTTATAGTATCTTACTATCCCCAGGTCAAAATACCAACACAGAGCAGTAATGTCCTACATAGTATCTTACTATCCGCGTGTTAACAGAATGACAGCTAGCATTACTTTACCTCATATTATTGTACTATCCACTTGTTAGGATACGAACAGTGAGCTTTCATGTCCTACATATTTTCTTAATATTCAAATGTTAACGCATAACAGCCGAGATGTAAAGCTGTATATATTATCTTTCCCCTTGATAAAATATCAACACTGAGCTGTAATATCATACATAATATCTTACTAATCATCATGTTTACAGACCAACACAGAGAACACGTGTCCTACACAATGTCTTACAGTTCACATGTATTAACAGACCAACACTGAGAACATTTGTCCTACACAATATCTTACAGTTCACATGTATTAACAGACCAACACTGAGCTTTTCTGTCCTATTAAGTGTTTTACCTTCCATTTGTTAACAAACAGAAACCAATAATAAATTTCCTAAACAGCATCCTGCTGTCTCCATGTCAATAGACCAACAACGAGCTGTAATGTTCTAAAAAAATGTTTACTATCAATACATTAACAAACCCACACTGAGCCTTATCGCCAAAATAAAAGTATATTCCTTTCCCCCCAAAAAGAGATGCAATAGACTTAATTATTTTATCTGACTATCACAGTGCAAACAGAATCACGCCGTGGTTCAATGTCCTTTATATTATCTTGATATTCACAGGACAAAAGAAGTAGACGGACAACAAACTCTACTGTCCCACATAGTATCTTACTTTCCACCTCTCAACAAACTGTTGTACATATTATACTACTAATCACATGTTAATAGATCCACACTGTGCTTCAATGCCCTACATTTTTATTTTTTGAATCCCCATGCCAGAAGAACACTTAGCTTTACTGTTATATATACTATCTTACCATCCACATGTCGACAGACCAGCACCACGATTTGCTACACTAAATATTATCTTACCATTCACATGTTAACAGACCAGAACCGAGATTTGATACCCTACATATTATCTTACCCTCCACATGTTAACAGACCAGCACCGAGATTTGATACCCTACATATGATCTTACCACCCACATGTTAACAGACCAGCACCAAGATTTGCTACCCTAAATAGTATCTTACCATTCACATGTTAACAGACCAGAACCGAGATTTGATACCCTACATATTATCTTACCCTCCACATGTTAACAGACCAGCACTAAGATTTGATACCCTAAATATTATCTTACAATCCATTTGATAACTGACCAATAACTAGGATTGGATACCTTACATATTACTTTACTATCCATATGGCAACATATGTAGATCGCCATGACATTTTACAGTCTTACATAGTACCTACAATCCATAAATTAACAGACCAACACCAAAATGTGTGTACTACATAGCATTTTACTT
This sequence comes from Ariolimax columbianus, assembly GCA_036924085.1. Lineage (NCBI taxonomy): Eukaryota > Metazoa > Mollusca > Gastropoda > Stylommatophora > Arionidae > Ariolimax > Ariolimax columbianus. The sequence goes on along the minus strand of JAVGWX010000004.1, from coordinate 92,529,475 downwards.
TCACTGTGTTTTAGTGAAATGAGATACCACAGAATGCAGAGCTGAGGCAAAAGCTATGGTGCAGCAGCTATGTCCTGGTCAAGATTATGGACTGCATCATGATTACTGGCTTGCAGATATAACATGACCAAAGGATCCTGAACGCAAAGAGGAATAAAGAATTTTTGCACGCTAGAGGACCAAAATTGAGTTTTAATGTCCTACATATTATCTCTTTATCTACATATTAACAGATAGACACTAAGATTTAATGGTGTACATATTATCTTGCTATCCAAATCTTAGGAGTCAGATACTGAGCTTAAATCTCTTACATAAGGTCTCACTATTTACAAATCAACAGACGCAAACCAACTTGGAGATTTACTGTCTTGAAAATATCTTACTATCCACATGTTAGTAGACTAACACTCAGCTTTAATGTCCTACATAGTATCTCACTATCAACATATTAGCAGATTGACACCAAGCTTTAATCTTCTACATGATATTTTACTATTCACATGTTAGCACACCAACCGCAAGCTTGTTAGCAGTCTAACGCAGAGCTTTGATGTCCTACATAGTATCTCACTATCAACATATTAGCAGATTGACACCAATCTTGAATCTTCTACATGATATTTTACTATTAACATGTTAGCACACCACTGCAAGCTTGTTAGCAGTCTAACACAGAGCTTTGATGTCCTACATAGTATCTCACTATCAACATATTAGCAGATTGACACCAATCTTGAATCTTCTACATGATATTTTACTATTAACATGTTAGCACACCAACTGCAAGCTTGTTAGCAGTCTAACACAGAGCTTTGATGTCCTACATAGTATCTCACTATCAACATATTAGCAGATTGACACCAATCTTTAATCTTCTACATGATATTTTACTATTTACATGTTAGCATACCAACTGCAAGCTTGTTAGCAGTCTAACGCAGAGCTTTGATGTCCTACATAGTATCTCACTATCAACATATTAGCAAATTGACACCAAGCTTTAATCTTCTTCATGATATGTTACTATTCACATGTTAGCACACCAACCGCAAGCTTGTTAGCAGTCTAACGCAGAGCTTTAATGTCCTACATACTTTCTCACTGTCAACATATTAACAGAATGACACCAAGCTTTAATCTTCTACACAGTATCTTGCTATCCTTATGTTAACACACACAGTGACACAGCAATATTTACGTTCGTACATATAATCCTACTACCCACATGTTAACCACAATTGCATTATCAACTCTCAAACCCTTTAACGGTTTGCAAAGACTGGCCTTTTCAAACAAGCTAAACGACTTCTGTGTATGTATTTGCTTAATGGATGAATCAACAACAACATAACCAATCGAAGGTGTTTCGCAATCAATTCTAGAGCTGCATTTATAATGCCAGTATGAACAGTACGTAATAAGTAGTTTTGGAAATATGTCAATACTGTAGGGTTTTACACAGTTGTACACACACGCACACACAAACGTAAAGAAATATGTGCATTCGTAAAAAAATTTATGTTTAAAATAATGAGATATGTATTACTACCATGCTTTCAATTTGGTGCATGTTAATAGTGTCAGTATTCGAATATATCATAAATACACAGAGTGACAGCAAAGAGCAATTTTATCAATACCTGGGCTTTAGGAATGTGTACTTTAATATATGTTTGTTTACATTTGTTAATATGGCAACTTATGCGTCTTGTGAAATAAAGAAATAAACAAGAAACAAACACACACTGGAATAAGGTTAAATTTAATGTTTACGTATTTCTTATGCCACATTATGAATATTATGTCTACATATATTCAGCCAGCAGTAAACATGCAAGATTCCATATAGCTAGTGTTATTAAAATGATGGTAATGGGTGTCCTGTTCTAAAAAATATACAGTTTAAAATTTGGATATGTACAATGAGATTAACAATCTATAGATGTTGTGTTAGAGAAATTTATAACATAAAAGTCTACATACATTTGTATTTACATATCCAAGCTTGAACAATTTTAAAGTAGCACACACGGGATATAAGCACGCTTAACCATAAACAACTTTCAGCACAGGATCTTCGATTAGCTAGATAACAGTTTCACGGCCTAGTAGTGAACTGTATTTACACGGACAATGATTACTTCGTCATAAGGGCAATGTATTCAAAAGAAAGGGATGTAATAAATGCACTACAATAATATAAATCATTTAATAATTACATGAAAATAAAGCAAATACTTATAATAGTTAAGGTTGTGTATAATGGAGCATACCATACGAAATTTACCTTTCGGAAAGTTTTAACATTTTTTTGCATTTTATGAATATTATTAAATTCATTTTAAAAACAATATGCGAGTCGCTGTCACCACAACAGAGCTAACTTAAACAGGCATCAGCATATATGCTAACTCTAACCTTACTATTAACAGCTACAGAATGGATGGTCAAGTGGGGTTTTAATCTAAATATAAATAAGACTGTAGGGATGGTTTTCGGGAAAAGCCGAGAGAAACAAATAATGAATGTACATGTAAATCAAGAAAAAATTAAAACAGTGAGCAACACTACGTTCCTAGGAATGGACCTAAATCGAGATTTAGACTGGAGTAACCATATAAACAAAACAGTAGAAATGTGTAGGGGTACAATAAATATGATGAGGTATATAAAAGGAAATGGATGGGGAGCTGGCAACAAGACAATGTTAACCTTCTACAAAGCATTTGTCAGGGGGAAAATCGACTACGCAAGTATTGTATATGACTCCGCCCCAAACAGCTACAAAAGTAAATTAGATAGAATACAAAACCAGGCCCTTAATATAATAGCTGGAACAATAAAGACCACATCAAAAGAAGCAATAGAGGTAGCCCTAGGAGTAACTCCCCTAGGACTAAGAAGGAAAGAGCTAAGATTAAAATATTGGAGCAAAATAGCGAACAATAACACACATCCAGCATTTAAATCTTTTGTAGAGTACTACAACCTCATCGGGAAGAAATCAATAGTACTCAGTAGATGTCCGACAGGGTGGAAAACAACAACAGAAATCAAAGATTACCAGATGCTTAAAGAAACAATACAATCTGTCAAATCAACAAGACTAGATATCCCCCCATGGGAACTCATAACCCCAGTTACAGACACGTTCCTAGCTAATCACAAAAACAAGAAAGAAAAGAAAAACAAATTAAGAAACGAGGCAAATAAACGCATCAAAGAAAACACGAGAAACCATCTAAACATATACACAGATGGATCAAAAGGGGAGGATAACACAGTAGGTGTAGGGATAGTAATCCCTCAGGGGGATTTAACCAAATCATATAAAATAACAGGCCCAGCAACAATATTCACAGCAGAACTTATAGGAATCCAAAAAGCAATGGAAATACTAATGGACAATAAAAATACTCCAAGCAAAGTGACGATATTAACAGATTCACTATCCGCAATAAAATCAATTCAAAACCTGAGAGATCACAAAGCGGGTATAGAATACGAAATACTGAAACTGAATACTAAATTGTATCTTAAAAAATGTCACGTGACAATCATGTGGGTCCCAGCTCATGTGGGGATAGAAGGAAACGAATTAGCAGACAAAAACCTTTTTTTTTTTTTTTTTTTTTTTTTTTTTTTTTTTTTTTTTTTTTTGTTGACCCAAAAGAGACCTTGATGCTGGGTTGTGAGTTTTGTGGGCAATTGATGAATTTGCACAAGCCTCACGGAGGTGGATGTCCCATTATTGGCAGCTCCTGGCTCTGATTTACGGAAGGCAATACCATTCATCTCTTTGCTCAATACATGAAGAGAGTGGTCTCCCTGTAGGACAGACGTGTACCCTCTAGCCATGTGCCGGAGCGAGCAGAAATGCCCTGCTGACATGTGCGACCATCTCTAAGCGTTCTTGGTGGGCTGTTGGAGACATAGCAGGTCTTGACACTTTGTTTGGTGCGCAGTCCGACGATGCGTAAGATTCGTCTTTCCTGCGATGACTGCACACGGGGTTATTCTCCTGCGGTGCTGGAGGTCCACTCTCCACGTGCTGAGTTGGATCTGAAAATGACAGTGGTATACCTCGCGACTTAAAAATGTGGTGCTTCGTGTGGTTACATTCTACTAAATTTGACCTATTGTTGCCAGTGGGTAAATTAACACACAGGTGCCCATGTGGCGATAGACTCGGTGGATTGCTCTAGCTTGGCCACAGTTTCTGTGTCGCCTGTGCCTTGCACGTGGTGATCGGTGGTCGATGCTTGTGGTTTCAGTGGGAGGATGCGTCGACTGATGATGTAACGGACTCACACTACAATTAGCCCATCGGTTATGTAGCAAGTGGGTGTGACAAATCACGAACGCTACAGTGTGCACACATGTAGATGTGCACATATGTAGGTGTGTAGATATGTAGGTGTGTAGATATGTACGAATGAGTATATATATGTGGACATTTTAATTTACACTTATGTATGTATTTATAGGTTATATATGTATATCCCTTCTGCGGGCATCCTCACCACTATATATCCACACTTAATATAATTATACTACTATTACATCAACTTTTTTTATCTATAATTATTTAATCAATTATCTACCTTTCTATTGTTCTTATGTTCCTGAGCCTACCGCACATTCAACACATAATTGACTGCGAGAGCTAGAGGGCACAGGTGAGATGAGGGATCTACAAGGGGACACACAAATCAGTGAATCGCTTACAAGTTGGAGTACATGAATGCGATGGAAAAATATGAGAGCAGGCAACACCTGATACACCAAGACCAGACGGAAGGAAGTCAACACAAATAGGCCTCACAACAGAAGGAAGACACTTTTCAATTAATTTATATTGTACTCTTAATCCTTATGTATCAAGTATATTGTTTGTCATATTTCCCAATCATTCCATCTCATTCATTCTCGTTGTACACCTCACTACACTGCTATCTTCACTTTTTTTTTTTTTTTTTTTTTTTTTTTTTTTTTTTTTTTTTTTTTTTTTTTAGAAGGAAAAAAAAAAAAAAAAAGAAGGAAGGAAGGAGGGAAAAAAAAAAAGAAAAAAAAAAAAGAAAGAAAGAAATCAGGAAACAAAAACACAAAAAAAAAGAAAAGAGATCCGAATCAAGTATGACAGAAAATAAAAATGGTCCCAGGAAAACTATTGTGCATATTTATGCAAATACCTACGGCGGACAACTAGGAACATCAAAAGCGAGGAACAACGGGAGGAACATCACGGAAATACCAGGCTAGGTACAAACAGATACACACACGCATCCAAGCACTGGTTTGTGCGTCTTAGTATCGCCCAAATTGACTGCGGTCTGGGTCGGAATATGCGCGCCTCCGCCAGTAGAAACTAGTGAGGCAAACACATAACGAAAGGATAATTAGAAGCGAGGAACAACGGGAGGAACATCACGGAAACACCAGGTTAGGTACAAACAGATACACACACGCATCCAAGCACTGGTTTATGCGTCTTAATATCGCCCAAATTGACTACGGTCTGGGGTGGAATAGGCGCGCCTCCGCCAGTAGAAACTAGTGAGGCAAACACATAAAATAAAAAAAAAATAAAAAAAATTAACAGCTACAGGAGCAGCCAGTGTTGTCTTCTGCCAGTTACTTGTCTAGTTCGCTCCATGACTTCGACGCCGGTCACGGTTCAAGGTTCAGCTCTTGTGATAAGCACGGCTTTGCTGTCACAATCGTCGCCGACGAGCGCCCGGGGTCGCGAGCTGTTCCTCCCCATATGTCTTGCACGAGGACGACAACAAGCGTGAGAAATTTGGTCGGGTGGATAATTAACACCTATCGCCTTCAGTGTACAGATGCCAATGTACACGTCCATGTGGTTCTGGTGTAGGGCCATAGCTCACTCGTTCTAAGGTTTGTAACCTGGATAAAGAGGGGAGACGCCCAAGCCAGAATCTCTCACGCAAATTTTTTATGATGGGATAACTCTTAATTATATATTTTTGTATTTGTTTGGTTATGTCCCTCGCTATGTTTAAAGAAACACTGGATGTCAACAACATCGGCGACGAAGATGGCAACGACATAATACTACACCCCCTTCCACGCCTTCTAATGACACAAGTTGATAGAAGATGATGAGGATGATGATGATAATAATCATGACAATAATAATAACAAAACATTGGCCATTGACCTACAATAGAACAATAAGATAGATATTTAAGCAAACAACCATGAAGGAATGATTATTCCGTGAGATAAGCAGAAGAAAAGGTGTGATTCCCATTAAGACATGTTATTAGAGGAAACATAAGACCACACTATATGTACATGTAGAGCGTAGGATACAACGTTGGTAGAGTGGCTGCTTCTTTCCGGCTGCAACTTGTTCCATCCAACCCAGCTTTAAACGAGTACCGGATTTACTGTTAGGAGAAATGATAGAGGAACAGGAATTGGATTTCACAAAACCTGAAGTTTTTGGTTTGATTAGAGGTTTCAATTTCTGGATTCCGTGACGAAGACTTGCCCTTTTCTACCCCAGACCGTTGTCCTTTGTGCGGTATCATGTCGTATTGACCAGTTTATGGACTCGTGTGTGTATCAGAACAATGAAGATTCTAGTACCTCATCCCTGGCGGTAATAAAAATAAATTTATATATCAGTGATATTGTAAGCCAAGACATCGAGGAAGGGAACTGGCTACCAACATCTGATAAAAGCAAAAACCTCTTATAGAGAAGTTTCTACCACAGCATCTCCGACTACAGTATATTTGTATTACTCGATGAATCCATGAATGTAAACAGCACGTTGGCTGTGTTTGTATTCTGACATTCTTTCCTTGACATAATGAACAGTTTCTTGGGCGGATTGTCGCTACGGTTGTGCATGTTTTTGCTCGTGAGCTTCAATCCCTTCTGTATTTTGTGTTGGCCTTTAACTGGTAGTGGGCGGTGTACATTGGAATGTCTTATATGATCACATCAGTTCATATATGTCACACATTAGTTTGTAGTCAGCATTGATTGCTGAGAGTACAGAGAAACAAGAAGACCAAAGTAGAGAGAGAGAAAGAGAGAGAGGATGAAAAACAGAAATATGAATATTGTTAGATGACTGTTAATTTGTGCAGGTGTTAAAAACAATTCGAGGTAAATCTTCTTCTTCGTACGCTGTCAGACGTCAACTTGAATTTTTTCGAAGAAGGCAGCTGTCATCCTGAGGCTGTCGACACTGCCATAGGGCTTGTCTAGTGTTGCCACTGGTGATGGCCACATGTGCTTTCTCTGGTTCTCGTATGTCGGGCAATTTTGCAGCAGATGTTCCGCGGTCATTTTCCCTGTACCACAGGTGCATTCGTCAGTACCACCTTTCTTCAGTTTATTGAATAGATGGTACCTCAATCTGTTGTGGCCTGTGCGGAGTCTGAAGACCACGACCTGCTCTCTTCTGTTCAACTGGTAGTAGGCATCATTTGTTGTGTAGCCAGTATGCTCTGTTTCCCATTTGGCCATGTATCTGGCCCTAATAAACCTTTTGAACTCTTCGTAGGTCACACTAGAATCTGGTTGTGGTAACCTTGCACCTTCTTTAGCCAGTCTGTCTGCCTCCTATCCACTACTCCAGCGATGTTAGGGCCTGCTGCATCCGATTGTTTGCTATGGTGAGATTGTCTTCAGTGGTCCACAAAGCCAGATCGTCTGCAAACATGGAGCTGTGGACTCTTCTTAATATATTCTCTGTTATGTTGTTTATATACACCATAAAAAAGTGTGGGTGACAGTACTCCCCCTTGGGGTACTCCCTGCTGCAGTGTCACATTTTTGCTCATCTTCCCTTGTACTTGAACTCTGGCTGTTCTGTTTTCGAAATAGTGGCTGATCAATCTGTACATTTGTCCATATACTTCACTTCTTTATAGCTTGACTTTAAGTCCCTCTTTCCCCACCTTGTCAAATGCCTTCTCTAGATCCACCCAAACCGCTACTGTATGCTGTTTCTCCTGGTAAGCATTCTCTATTTTCTGCGCTATGAGAGTGATCTGATCCTCAGTGGATCTGTGTTGTCTAAATCCTGCTTTCTGTGGAATTAATATGTGTTTTTCTTCCAGGTGCCACATCAGTCTGATGTTTATCATACGCTCCATCAGTTTACCTACACAGCTCAGTAGACTGATAGGCCCGTATCAAATTTGGATATGTTCTATCTTTTTCTTTCTTTGGTACTGGTATTCGATGTAAATGATTTTAACATGAAAAGGAAAAGGTAATCCTTTTGCAATCATTGATGTTGAGGTTTAAGTGTTAGAGACTTCACTGTACTAGGCCTCAGCTTTTTATGAGGTGGGGTGGCCAACTCATGTAGTCGCCACATTTCCTTCAATGACACTTAGCGACGTACAGGTTTAGTTATTAATGAGGATATCATTTGACAGAGTTGAGAGTAAGTAAACACGATTAGAAATGTGAATCAGTTTCTACAGCTTTATGAAAATGGTTAGAGTTAGTGTGGGACTTTATCTATGCCGACATAGCATTTCTTGAAATCATTCCTCCTGCATAGTTTATAAGAATGAAATAGGCAGTATCATGACTTCAAAAGCCATAACAACATGTTGTTGTTATTGTTGTTGTATTTATTGTTGTTGTAGAATGCCCGTAATATGTAAGATTAATTTTGTGTGCGTCCTGTAAAAGACGTTAAGTGGCGGGCTGCAACAGGATGTAAGAATAGCCTTGAGAGTTTGAAAGATTAGTTGGCAGGGGCATAAACTTAAACATAAAGATACACCTAAGTACCTATGAATTACAATGGATCGCACATTGTCCTACAAAGAACAATGTGGAGCGATGAAACAAAAAGTTAGCACAATCATAAAACGTTCTGAGTAAGCTAACAAACACGGCATAACTTAACTTAACATAACGTTTTTATATTGGTTTAGAAAACTCATCAGAGTCTGTAGACAACCAGTCCCATTTGCATTACCCTGCTCTAATAACTATGTACATCATATTTATTCTTAAATGCATTAACTGTCTCTGCCTCCACTATTTCCTGGGGCAAAGCATTCCAAGCATTCACCACTGTCTGAATAAAAAAAAATGTCCTGTGTCCAATTTGGACCTTTCGTTATTAAATTGTATCTGTGCCCTCTTGTTCTCGCTGGTGCTAGTATTTTGAAAAAAAATGTATAGTCTAATTTAACTTTTCCTGTGATTATCTTATCAACTTAGATTAAGTCACGTTTAATTGTTCTCTTTTCTAGACACTAACGGCCGGTTTTTCTGAGTCTTTCCTCGTAACTGTAATTCTGGAATCCCACTATCAGTTTTGTCGCTATTCTTTGTATCCTTTCCAGCATATTTATAGCTCTTCTACGATAAGGACTCCACACCTGTACACAGTACTCCGATCTAGGTCTAACTAATGCTTTATATAGTTTGTCAACCACCTCATTACTCCTATGTTTAATATTTCTTTTTTTTTTATCATACCTAACGTTGCATTTGATTTATTCACTGCTACCTGGACTTGCTAACTCACCTTACCTGTATGCTCTATTATTACCCCTATGTCCCTTTCGTTATCTTTCATTCTAGTATTTTTCTCGCCCATTCTGTAATTTTGTTCCATTTTTTACTTCACACCACTCAGAGTATTCCTTATTTATGCCAATCGCTGTCTTCTTCCCGTTAACCAACTTTCAATCCATTCGGCAACCTGCCCATCTATCCCATGTGATTTTAACTTTTTAAATAATCGTTGATGAGGTACTATATAAAAAGCCTTTGTAAAATCTAGATAAATAACATCCACTGGTTCTCCCTTATCTATGATTTTAGTAATCACCTCCATGCACTCCAATAGATTTGTTAAGCACGGTCTCCCTCTAGTAAACCCATGCTAACTATTTCTGATTAGATTTAACCTGTCTAGATGCATTACAATATTTTCTTTCATTATTGACTCTAACATTTTACAGACTATGCTCGTTAAACTTACTTAATTAGCTGGATCTGATTTCTTTCCAATTTTGAATAAGGGAATCACTCCTGCATCTTTCCAATCTCTTGGAACAATCCATTTTGCAAGTGATTGAGAAAATAATATAGCCAATGGTTTAACTAGTTAGTCTATACTTCAAATAGCATTGATGAATGGATACCATCTTGATCTGTACATTTATCCACTTTTAATCCTTCCAATCTTTTTAGAACCATTTCCTCCGTAAGACAGAATGATTTTAATCGCACTATATTCATTTGACATTTGAAAATAGGTATAGGCTCTGGTATCTTGGAGGAGTGTTCTTTTGTATAGACTGTGCCAAAGTATTGATTTATTAGATAAGCTATCTCCCTATTTTCTCTGCTTATTGTCACTGTACTGTTTATGAGAAAGCCTACCTTGTCTTTAGGTCTTTGTTTATTTCTAACATTCGAAAAGAAGCTTTTACCATCAGTCTTGATCCTATTAGTAAGTTTTTTTCGAAGTCTATTTTGCTGCTTTACTTACTTTCTGAGCTATGTTTTGCTTGTCCAAATATTTTAAATATATTTCTTTTGATTTACTTGCCTTTATACACTTTGTCCAGGCTTTATTTTAAGCTCTTGTACATTTAGCTACAAATCTAGTAATCCACTTTTTATGATTGGTGTTTACCTCCATACATGTAACATATTCGACTTTTAGTTGTTCTAAAAGTGTTTTGAAACACTGTGCCTCTTGTTCAACGTCTGTACCTCTGACAATATCTTTCCAGTTTATGTGGCTGTCTGTATCTTTCATCTTCTGTACATCTGTCTTAGAGTAGTCGTATGCTCGCGAGTGTATATTTACATACATTGTAAAGGTTGTTATAGGATATATTTTATGGACAACTGATCACTGCAGCTAAAGGAATCGACTACCCCACACCGCGATTCAAGTACGTATACAAGATGGACATGACGTCATGCGACATTCAAGCCGAAAGCTCAGGATTGAGTCGATTGCAGACATTCAGTTGGGAGGTGCACAGTAGTTGCCGACGCTTGTAGAGGCCATCTGGAACCAGAGAAATGGGCACGACTGAAAAGATCGGCGAACACCCCGGCAAGTCAGCCTCCTCAGCCCCGTTGTACGATCTGCGACAGGGACTGCCACTCACGTACCGGCGTTTGCTACCATAGCAGACTGTGTCGAAATACGGGAGACAGAGCTGGGCAAACTTCGCCAGGGCGCCAGGCGCATGATGATCAGTGACTGAGACGCCAATAAACTGATGAATATTAAATGTATTTACTTGTCTTGGCTTGGCTTCGTTTGTTCTCCATCTCCCGCTACCAAACCCCGACACGAGCCTAAGTAGCAGAACGCAGTCCAGAGAACGGAATGCGTTATGTCGATATTTGCACCTTTCGGTCCAACACATCCTACTTCAGCAAGCATTTTTTGAGTACCGGGTTAGCATTCCCTCTTCGATCCCTTCTCCTTAACCAGTCTGCTCTGTTGCAGCCTGTTTTCTAGAATACTGCGCGGACGTGTAGAACGGCCTTGGCAGCTCCGGTTCGCTAGCCCTTACGCTATCAGTCAGCTATGGCTCGATGACCGCTGCAGCTCATGCGCTGCTCACCATCTTGATCCAGTATTTACTTGATTTTGAAGAAATATGATCATGACAATAATAATGGGCTTATCGCCGTCGATGAGAATAACCAACATCATCATGTGTCATGCTGCGCCCTTAAGTCTGTGGGCGGATGCGTGCATGACAGATTAAGCCAACACCAGCTGGTGCTGGTTTTGTCTCTACTCTATACTTCCACCCTCGCTAACTGCATGCAAGGCTCTTTTTGGTCTCGCCTTTTTCAGGCTAAACGATTTACTGCCAGGATTCACTGAATCGCTTTTATTGACGTCCAGGTGATCGCCTTGCTGCCTAAGCTCGCTAAACAGTAGTTTTTTTTGGAACCTTTGACTTGACATTCGAGAAACTTGGCCAGTCTATCTCACTTTAACTTTCTACAAAAGTGTATGAATAGTGTAGTAGTAATGAAAAGAGTATGGTTATTTGTGATGTGGTCTTGTAGCCAATTTGGAGTATGTGTCATGTAGAAATGTTTCAACCTCCTGGCGTGTTTGGCGTACACACTCCAGCTCTCTCACCCATAGATCAGGGTTTAGAGACTAGCCGGATGTTTGCCAATCAGATTAGTTGCTTTTTAACGATATACTTCATTTAAACATTCAAATCTTCTTCGGGCAATATCAGGTAGTACTATTTACTCATGTTTATCTTCTTTTTCTTTCTCTTCCTTTTCTTCTTCTTTCTCTTCTTGTTCGTCTTCTTTTTTTTTCTTCTTCTTCTTCTTCTTCTTCTTATTCTTCTTCTTCTTCTACTTCTTCTTCTCTATTTTCTTCTTCATTCTTTACTTCTTCTTCTTTTTCTTCTTCTTTTCCTTCTTTTTCTAGCTCACCGACAATTGTATTAAGTCTACACGTAAAGGCCAGTTCTATGGACAAAGTCTACTGTGGTGGGGAGTTCTTCAAGACGCTCACAAAAGTGTGTATGTGTGGGTTCATCTCCATGGGTCAGTATTCACAACGCAGTTGCTTTAGCATGTTACAGTCTTGACAAAGGAAGGGTTCTGATACTAACACGTAACTGCATACCGAGGAGCGCGGTAGCTGTCAATCACACTGGACAAGCAGAAATTGTAGGACTCGACATAATGACATAAGAAACGAAGATCCACATCTTCAACCTGTATGGCCCACCCATCAAAGACCTGTCCCTCTCGAGTATGGAAATCAAGAACTCCAGCTGCCTAGTAGTTGGAGACTTCAACAGCCACTCGGAGAGATGGGGATATTCCGACACAGACAACAGAGGAGATGAAGTGGAAGACTGGGAGATAGACACAAATCTCTATCTTTACAATAGGCTGGAGGACAGCCCTATCTTCTATTCTAGAACATGGCATACCACCTCTACTCCAGACTTGGCCTTTTCCACGGTTGATATTCATCACAAAATAGACGGCCAGGTGCTAAACCAATTGGCAGGTAGCGACAAAAGGCCAATTAGGCTAGAAATTGATATGGAAGTAGGCCCACAGGAAATAAAAGCGCTCCCACGTTGAAACTATAAACGATCCGACTGGGACAGATTTGCAATTCTGACAGATCGGCTATGTGAAACCATAAACACATGGAATAACAATATGAAACCTATGGTGGAAAGCCTAAGCAAAGCAATAATGAAAGCAGCCACCGAAACCATCACAAGAGGGGCAAGGAAAAACTACAAGCCATATTGGATTGATGAATTGCAGGAAGCGGAAGACGAAGTCTCAAATGCTAGGAACATGGCAGGGAGAGAACAATCTATGGAGGCAAATATCGCCCTCAAGGCTATCACGGCGAAATACAAAAGAACACTAAACCATATAACAAGAGACAGCTGGACAAATAAAACAGAACGCCTCAATTTATATAAAGAAGAGAACAAACTATGGAAGTTAGTCAGAGCCATGAATGACGAAACACCATCAAATAAACAAATTACCATCAAGTATGGCGACAAAATGCTTACTGGAAAAAAAAGCAGCAAACGCCTTTATAGAACGAACACTATGCCAGAGCAAACCACACTGATGTCCCTACAGACAGGCACACAGACAATAATGAAGAACAAAAGAGCCACGACAACATCAATATGGCACCAAAGGAGCACATGATGGCAATACTAACAATGAATAAAAAGGAAGAGGCCATGAGAACTCGATGAGAAAACCATGAGAAAAAGAAATCGCCCGGAAAAGATGGGGTAACACGAAATGCTGATGGAGTTGGGCCAAACAGCAAAGAGGAAGTTACTATCAGTCCTGAACCAAAGCTGGAAATAGGGAATTGTACCTCAGACATGAAAAGACGCTGTACTTATACCAGTACCAAAGAAAGAAACAGATAGAACAGATCCAAATGGATACAGGCCTATCAGTCTACTGAGCTGTGTAGGTAAACTGATGGAACGTATGATAAACACCAGACTGATGTGGCATCTGGAAGAAAAACACATACTAATTCCACAGCAAGCAGGCTTTAGACAGCACAGATCCACTGAGGACCAGATCACTCTCATAGCCCAGTTAATAGATGATGCTTACCAGGAGAAAAAACACACAGTAGCCATTTGGGTGGATTTAGAGAAGGCATTTGACAAGGTGTGGATAAAGTGACTTAAAGTCAAGCTACGAAGAAGTGAAGTTTGTGGGAAAATGTACAGATGGATCAGCGACTACCTCGAAAACAGAACATCCATAGTTCAAGTACAATAGCAGATGAGCAAAAAGGTGACACTTGAGCAGGGAGTACACCAAAGGGGAGTACTGTCACCAACACCTTTCCTGGTGTATATAAACAACATCACAGAGAATCTACCAAGAAGAGTCCACAGCTCCATGTTTGCAGACGATCTGGCTATGTGGACGTCTGAAAAAAATCTCACCATAGCAAGCAATCGGATGCAGCAGGCCCTAACATCGTTGGAGGAGTGGGCGAACTCATGGCTGGTCAAAATAAATGAGGAAAAAACAACATGTACGATATTCTCGCTTTCAAACAAACTCCAGAACACCAAAATAAGTCTTAGCCGCAAATATCTGCGGGCAAATGGCAACCAAAACTACATGGGAGTCACATTTGATCGGTGCATGACATGGAAAAGTCAGATCGAGAGAAACCGAATGAGAGCCAGACAAAGAATGGCAATCATGAGGAAACTTGCTGGCACAAGCTGGGGAACAGACGAAACTGTACACTGGAAGAGTGAGACCAGTTCTCGAGTATGGCATTGCGGCATGAGCAACAGCAGCAAAGGCGAACTTTGATACAATTAGCAAACTTCAAACCAAGCCATGAGAGTTATAACAACAGGCATGAAGTCAACGCCAATTGTAGAACTGGAAAAGATTAGAAATCTGCAATCCATGACCGACAGAAGAGACTGCAGAGCCCAGCAGCAAGTAGAGAAACTCAGAAGACTGACAGACCACCCAATGCATCAGAGACTAAATAGATTTGGAAATGGGAAACTAAAGCGAAGAAACTTTGCAGAAATAGCCAAAGCAAAGATGAGCGAAGACACTATGAACACATTAACACCAAACCCCATCCCTACTGTACGCAAACCTACCTGGAAGCAGCATATCATTCCGGAGGTGGGAGAAAATATACCAGATATTTGAAACAAGAACAGCCAGACTGAAAAAGAAAGAAGAGACATAACCCTGAGGTACATAACGAAAAACTACCCAAGCATGGACTGGACCCATGCATACACCGACGGGTCTGTAACAAACACAACACATAAAGGAGGGGCAGAGGTATTCCATTTCTCAATTTTGTGCATCGGTTGAATTTAAAGTGAGCTAAACTGCGAGAACTGTTACCGGTAAAAGTGTTACTGGTAAGCTACATAAGCTGTACAGTGGTGAATGCTTGGAATGTATTGCCATATGAAGTAGTTTTAGGCTGGAACAATTAATGCATTTCAGAATAGATTGGATGCACATAGCTTTTAGAGCTAGGAAATGTAAATGAAACTGGTTGTTTACAGACTCTGCATAGTTTTCTAAGCCGGTATAAACACGTAGTCTTCTAAACCAGTATAAAGATATAGTCATTCTAAGGCAGTATAAAGACATCGTCTTCTAAACCAGTATAAAGACATCGTCTTATAAACCAAGATAAAGACACAGTCTTCTAAACCAGTATAAAGTTTCAGTCTTCTAAGCGAGTAGAAAGACATAATCGTCTAAACCAGTATAAATAGGTAGTCTTCTCAACCCGTATAAAGACGTTAACTTAGTTACATATTGTACATTAAATGGAGAGTATTTCTCTTTAGCCCAAAAATGAAAGGTGTTTACCGCACGCGGCTGTCCATTGGTGATCATTCTTATTCAGCAAATGATGTTAACTGTAGATGTCACGTACCCCTTCTCGGAATAATGTTTTTAAATACATAAAATACAATAGCAAAGAACCAGTTATATATAAATAGTTAAAAAACAAACACAAAAGTACATGTGATATATGTGTCTTTCTTAACAATTTCAAAAGAAATACAATACATTTAATATAGAAGAAAGTTAATTTCATTATTGTTTGAATGAACGTGCTGCGTATATATGCAAGGCTGAGGAACGGGTCACAAAGATCAAGAAATGCTGACCGCGTGAAGGCTTGTTGTTTCTCTTTCTCGAAGAGGATTCAACTGTTGTGTTGTACAAACCACACGTTTGCCATGTTAGACATCTAATCTGTTTCAATTTGTTTTTCTTTTATGCTACAAATGTCGAAAATCCATATTTGCAGAGATATATTGTTGGAAATGGAATGAAAACTTGCATAGCTCGCTTTACAAGATAATGCTAGTTTACTAACTGCTATTGTAGATAGTCTGTTCACACCAGGACTGTGTCCACGTGCGATCTAGCCTGGTGGGTTTAACAACTAGCGAAATGTAAAAGTACTGATGAGCGTAGACACAACTCAACGAAGTCCAAAATCTATACCTGAATTTAAAGTACAACAAAGATAACGATCACAGGCAAGGCAAAGACCAAACATAAAGTTATTTTAGAACAACAGAAGATTGAGAAAGTCACAAGCTTTGAGTACCTCGGCTCAGTTATAAGCGCCAATGGCTACGGCAATGCAGAGGTTCAATAAAATGAGAAACTGATGACAGAACATTAATAAAATGAAAATAACTATTCTGTGAACTTGCATTATACCGATGAAGACATACGGATGTGAAACATGGACCCCCCCACACAAACACTTAAGAAAAGGATTGCATCTTTTGAACTAAAGGACTATAGAAAAGTGCTCAAAATACAATGGATAGCAAAAAGGAAAAATGCAGATATCTTTAACTTAGCTTAACGTCCTTAAACTGGTTTAGAAGACTCTGCAGAATCTGTATACATACAGTTTCATTTCATCACCTTGCTCTAAAAGCTATGCGCATCCAATTTATTCTTAAATGCATTAACTGTCCTTCCTTCCACTATTTCCCTTGTCAATGCATTCCAAGCATTCACCACTCTCTAATTAAAAAAATATTTCCTAATATCGAATCTGGACCTCTCTTTAGTTAATGTGTAACTATGCCCTCTTGTTATATTTGGTGGCTGTATTTTTTTTTTTAAACTTGTTATAGTCTAATTTATCCATTCCTCTGATCATCTTATAAGCCTGTATTAAGTCACTACGAATTATTCTCTCTTCTAGACACTGTAGGCCGGTTTTTCCTCATAACTGTAATTCTGCAATCCCACTATCAGCGTTGTCGCTCTTTTTTGAATTCTTTCCAGCATGTTTGTATCCCCTCTATGATAATGACTCCACGCCTGTACGCATAACTCCAATCTAGGTCTAACTAATGCTTTATACAGTTTGACTATCACTTCCTTGCTCCTATGTTTAGTATTTATGTTTATCATACATAACATTGCATTTGCCTTTTTAATTGCTACCTGAACTTGCTCACTCACCTTACCTGTATGATCTAGTATAACTTCTAAGTCCATTTCCTTATCTATCTTTCTAATATTGTTCTCTCCCATTCTGTAATTATGTTTCATATTGGATCTACCCATGTGGATGACTGTACATGTATCTACATTAAACTCCATTTGCGAACCTACAAACCACTCTCGAATTTTATCTACATCCGATCTCAATATATCCACATCTGCTTGAGATATAGATAAAGATATATATATATATATATATATATATATATATATATATATATATATATATATATATATATATATATATATATATATAACTATAGATCCTAATTAATTTCAAGCAAAATTGGTTAGTAAACAACATCTTGTCTCGAAAGCTAAAATAGTTTCTTCTGCTTCTTCGTTTATCTTCAGACCTCAGCTTCAATGATTTTAACAAAGGCAGCAGTCGACTCAAGGCTCTGTACGCTTCCGTACAGCTTCTCGTGGAAGGACACTGGCTGTTGCCAATTGTTACTTCTTTTGTCGGTATACAGCGGGCAGGACTGCAAAATATATTATGCCTTCATGGGGGCTGTGCCGCAGGCACAAATTTCTGTAGTGCCAATCTTGAACTTATTGTACAGATGGCATCTGAGTCTGTTGTGACCTGTGCGTAGCCAGAAAATGATCACCTGGTCTCGCCTGGAGAGTTGATGGTAGGTATCGTTTTCTATGTGGCCAATGTGATCCTATTTTCCATTTTGCACTGTACGTTGTCCTGATGAATGCTTTAGTTTCATTGTATGTGATGTCTGTATCACTCTGCTGCAGCATTCCTCGCTCTCTGGCGAGCCTGTCCACCTCCCCGTTGCCTGGAATGTCTCAGTGGGCTGGTGTCCATTGGACTGCTTTTTTTTTTAAGCACTGGGCTCTTGAGGGCCATTACACTGCTAGGTCGTCTGTGAAAATGACCACTTGCTTTGCTGTATAATAGTTTGACCACATCAAACGCCATACTGACCTAGAAAGAACGATACAGGAGGGTTTGGTGTTTGAAAAGCGGGGCTGAAGCAGACCGATGAAAAGATGGAAACAAGACATCACGGAGGTCATGACGATGACAACGATAGAGGCGATACTTCTGGCTAGAGATCGAGTTACAGATCGTTTGTTGTGAAAGTGATTTTCTGCAAATGACATGCAACATGATGATGATGATGATGAAGATGATGATGATGATGATAATAATGATGATAAAGATGAAAGTGAGCGATTTTTTGTGCTATGTAATAATGCTTGTTATGGTATACAAAAATATATGTGACTTTATTGTTGACGTAGATCTAGCAAATACTATTTTCATTTATAAACATCATTGCATAATTTCAGAAGTGCCGGTTATGCTAGCAATCAGCTAGAGGTTAGTGATATTTAAGATAATATCTGTGGGTAACTGAGACGCTAGTCCGGTCAAGCACACCATATTGCCCAGGACGTTGCGTCAGGGTCAAACACAATGTTTTTCGTCCATCACGAGCCTTTACTTTTTGCACCCAGCCAGTCCATCCAGTCGAGTGTTCTGTAAATCCGGGTTGTGGATGGGTGGGAAGATGGGAACTGCATATTCGCAGTCAGTGAAAGCAGAGAAAGTTTGCTTCGCGAGACAGTGATCATGATTGTCAGCAAATCCATGTACCTCAGCCGCTTTATTGCTCAGCAAGGTGTCTCGCAACTGACGCAGCTTTTTGACTGTAGTTTAGCTTGTCAGTGGACCTACGCTCTCTTCTCGCCCGTCGTCACAGGACTCGACTGTGTTAGTACTGGATACATGAAAAGAGAATGACTTGCGCGATGAATTTCCTTTAAGTTAGAAAGGGTTGCGCAGTTTGTCGACCACACTCTCTCGCTCGAGTCCAACTTTAACCAGTGGCAAGACAAGTCAGGACGACTGGATATGAGCTCGGGTGCAGTGGTTCACCACGGATGCTCAAGTGCCTGGCCGTGTTCTGTGCAGTCCACACCGATCAGCACATTTGCATTCCGTTCTCTGGACAACATTCTGCTACTTAAGCCACATCAGGGCTTGGTGGTGCAAGATTGAGAACGAACGACCCTAAGCCAGCAAGCCATTTAATAAAAAAACAGAATGCGATACTGGAGAAAACACTAAAAAGCTATATTTCTTTTTTTTACTTCGTTTACCGTGGTTCCTAAGAGGCAGTATATTGTTCTGTGTTTTGCACTTTAGAGCCTGGTTAAACCATATTCAGCACGAAATTTATTAGGTGTATGACCCAGTCAGATCAGGAATCTGAACACAGACATGTTTTGTTTGTGAGCCATCGAAACTTCGCAACCACGTATGAACACTTCTATAAAAGCTTAACACATGCAATTCCAAATTCATATCTTTTCTATCGTTATCGCTGCTTGTTTCAAATCTATCAATAACATGACCTCCCATAGTGTATCCGGGGTCCCTTACTGAGAATGGTAGAATATAACCGCCACAGAATACTGTCACAGTAGATCAAGGGCAAACAATCTTAAGGTGAGCTATGTATGTGTTTCTCCTGAGTGGCCAAAATAATCATTGCATGTTGAACGCGAGGACTAAGAGTTGTCCATGGATGTGGCAATCTCAAAATGTAGAAATTATCGCTACCCTACTGCAAATAACTAGAACAAGTCTTTCCTAAAAGCTGGTTTTGGTAAGTCAAATACAATGCTGGACCTGTGCTTCAACAAAAAGAGATGAGTGATCTTGATTTAACTAAACTTATCGTCTTTATACTGGTTTAGAAGACTATGCAGAGTCTGTACGCAACCAGTTTCATTTACATTTCCTTGCTCAATAAGCTATGCGCATCCAATGTATTCTTAAATGCATCAACTGCCTCTGCTTACATCACTTCCTTGGAAATGCATTCCAAGCATTCACCCCTCTCTGACTAAAGAAATATTTCCAAATATCCAATCTTAACCTTTCTTTATTTAATTTGAAGCTATGCCTTTTTGTTCTGATTTGATTGATTGAACTCCATGCATGTATTGAAAGGCGTGACTAAATAGAGTTGTGCATGAGGATAGCAACCTCATCATGCAAGTAAACTGATACATAAACTCCTACTGCAAGATCATGCAAAGTTTTTTCCTGAAGTCATCTTGATGGAGGTTGACTGTACTTGTACTGATGTGCTTCGGCTGGCGCGAAAAATGTCAAGAAAATAGATCTTCCTTGTTCGTCTTCAGACCTTGAATTCAATTACTCTAACGAAGGCAGCAGTTGACTTGAGAGTCTGAGCACTTCTGTACAGCTACTCGTGGAAGGACACTGGTTGTTGCCAAATGCTACTTCTTGTCGGTAAA
Organism: Ariolimax columbianus; assembly: GCA_036924085.1. Lineage (NCBI taxonomy): Eukaryota > Metazoa > Mollusca > Gastropoda > Stylommatophora > Arionidae > Ariolimax > Ariolimax columbianus. The sequence continues at coordinate 92,508,595 of JAVGWX010000004.1, read as the reverse complement.
CAATGGGCAGGGCTGCAAAATTTGTTCTGATGTCATGGGGGGTGTGCCGAGAAGATAGATGGCCAGCTAGAGTCGTTGCCTTGTGTTTTAAGTCAAGTTAGGTAATCCTCATACTCAACCATTGTCTTTCGTGTTGATCGTCCACGGCAACGTTTGGTGAGTCTCGGGCAGCGTGGAGGAGACGGAGTAGAATCGAAATGTCTCAGCCAGGTGTTCCGCGGGAGACTCCATTAGTGGTGAGGTCTTGTATTTCGTAAAGTGTAAAGTGCAGAATCTGCAACAAAAGAAATAGTATTTGTAAGATTATGTGTTTATATTAATCGTAGTCTTAGTAGACCTGTAATTCTACAAGGGAAGATGACCCTGCGGAGGTCCCAGCTGTGGTGTGAGCTGGATAAAGGAGGGATGAGGATTTCCTGCTTAGCGTGTTAGGCTCGAGCAGCTTATTACTCCGCTGTGTTAAGACAAGTGCCAAGAAGTTTGGTTCATAGATCTGTGAGTCCATCTTAAAAGACTCAAACACTAGACCAACTTGACACGCAACCTGTTAGGCGCCATCTATGCTGCTCTTAACAAACCAACTAAGCATGGCCGGTGTTGTGCCATGTCACACAGTTAGTCGCCTCTTATGCCATGCTCTATATAGGGCAGTGGTCCTATTTTTGTCATTGCCATACCCAAAGATCCAGAATCATTCGTGATGTTTACTGTAGTACGCCGTCCATACAGTGGGCTAGAGGACATATGTTGCTTATACAGAGAATACTAGTTGTTTTTGCTTGTGAATGCACATAGCGACAAGGGGGCATTTTGCTACTCATATATTAAGCTCGCAATATCACTAGACCTATAAATGAATAATGCGAATCAGAATGTAAACATGCAATTCCCTAGTAGTGGATCCAACGGGAAGCTTCGACTGGTTCATTTCTTCTTCTTCTTTTTCGTTCGTTTTCAGACATCAACTTCAATGACTCTAACGAAGTCATCAATCGACTAAAGGCTCAAAATATGTTCTGCCTTCATGGGGGCTGTGTCGCAGGCACGAAGGTCTGTAGTACCAATCTTGAACTTGTTGTACAGATGACATATCAGACTGTTGTGACCTATGCGTAGCCGGAGAATGATAATCTATGTAGCCAGGGTGTTTTTTTTTTTTTCCCTTTTGCACTGTACGTTGCCCTGATGAATGTTTTAGTCTCATTGTATGTAATTTCTGTACCAAACGTAGATTAGGTTCTTGATTTTGTTCCATAGCGGTATTTTAACCATTCCTATCTATTTTGTATACTCCACAGGCGATAAGAGAGAGACTGGAACATGAGGGAACTACGTTTTGAACTCTCCCAGTTTTACTACTATAATCGCTCAGCAATTTATATAATGTACAGACCGACACTATGCATTAATGTCTTAAATAGTATCTTGCTATCCACATGTTAACAAACTGAACCTAGGCATGGCAGTTCTAACTAGTATCTTACTATCCATATTTTAACAAACTCACCCTAGGCATTACAGTCCTAGCTACTAGCTAGTATCTTACTATGATACATCAAGTTTTAATGTCCTATATATAGTATCTTACTATCCACAGACTATCATACCAGCATTAAATTTTGATGTCCTACACAGTTTCTACCTAAGCACATGGTAACAGTCTTTTATATAATACTTTACTATATGAAAATTAACATACAGACAATAAACGGTATTGTCCTACAAAGTATCGCACTATCCCCATTAAACATAAGTTCACTGACTCGAAACTTTACAGTCCTACATTGTAATTTGCTATCTAAATATTAACAGACCAATACCAAGTTTTATTGTTCTTCAAAGTATTGTACAATCCCAATGGCATCAGACTGACAGACAGCTTTAATGTCTTACACAGGATCTTACAATCCACATATTAACAAACCAACTCTAGATTGAATGCACTGCACAGTATCCACTATCCAGATGTTAGACTTACCCAAAACATTGATGTCCTACATAGTTCCTTACTGCCACCATGTTAACATGCCAACACAGAGTTTAAATGTCTTACAGAGTATCTTACTATCCACATGTCAACAGGCCAAGACAGAGCTTTAATGTCTACATAGTATCTTGCTATCCACATGTTAACAGGCCAACACAGAGCTTTAATGTCCTACAGAGTATCTTACTAACCCAATGTTAACAGGCCAACCCAGAGCTTGAATGTCCTACAGAATATCTTAATATCCACATGTCAACAGGCCAACATAGAGCTTGAATGTCCTACAGCCTATTTTACTATCCACATATCAACAGGCAAACACATAGCTTGAATGTCCTACAGAGTATCTTACTATCCACATGTCAACAGGCCAAGACAGAACTTTAATGTGCTACAGAGTATCTTACTATACACATGTTAACAGGCCAACACAGAGCTTGAATGTCCTACAGAGTATCTTACTAACCCAATGTTAACAGGCCAACACAGAGCTTGAATGTCCTACAGAATATCTTACTATCCACATGTCAACAGGCCAAGACAGAACTTTAATGTGCTACAGAGTATCTTACTATACACATGTTAACAGGCCAACACAGAGCTTGAATGTCCTACAGAGTATCTTACTAACCCAATGTTAACAGGCCAACACAGAGCTTGAATGTCCTACAGAATATCTTACTATCCACATGTCAACAGGCCAAGACAGAGCTTTAATTTCCTACATAGTATCTTACTATCAACATGTTAACAGGCCAACATAGAGCTTGTATGTCCTACATAGTATTTTACTAACCACATGTCAACAGGCAAACACATAGCTTGAATGTCCTACATAGTATCTTACTATTCACATGTCAACAGGCCAACACAGAGCTTTAATGTCCTACATAGTGTTTTACTATCCACATGTCAATTGGGCAACATAGCTTGAATGTCTTACAGAATATCTTACTATTCACAAGTCAACTGGCCAACACAGAGCTTGAATGTCCTACAGAGTATCTTACTATCCACATGTCAACAGGCCAACACAGAGCTTGAATGTCCTACAGAGTATCTTACTATTCACAAGTCAACTGGCCAACACAGAGCTTGAATGTCCTACAGAGTATCTTACTATTCACAAGTCAACTGGCCAACACAGAGCTTGAATGCCGTACATAATATCTTTCAATCCACATGTTAACAAGCAGACACCATGCTTTACTGTTAAAAATAATATCTTACTATCCACGTGTTAACAAACCGACAGTAAGTTTTAATGTCCTACACACTATCTTACTTCTTCTTCTTCTTCAACAAATTCACGCTGATGTCTGACAGCTTACTTCGAACAAGATATCTTACTGTACCCATGTCATCAGCCGGACTCTGAGCTTTGCTATCTTACATGATATTGTACTATCCACATGTTTTAATGTCATTCATATCATTTTACAGTCTCCATGTCAACAGACAAACACCAAGCTGTAATGTCCTAATATAAAATCTTTCTTTCTAAATGTTAGCAGACCTAATAGCAAGCTGTAATGTACTACATAAAATCTTACTTTCTAAATGTTAACAGACCGATACTATTCGCTAATATCCTACATATTATCTTACTGTCACCATGGGGACGGTATGGCCTAGTGGTTAAGTGGCACGGCTCAAAACCCAAAGGTGCTGGGTTCAATCCCCATCACAGCGCCGTTACCCCAAGGAAGCGAATTCTTAGAAAATGCAAGAGGAAGCAGACCCTTACATAAAATGCATGCTGAAGTTGGCAGCACTTGGCCGACAGGCGCAAAATAAAAACCACAGTACAATGTACACCCCCTTTGGGATTAGAGAAATAAGGCGAACTCAAAAAAACAAACAAACAAACAAACTGTCACCATGTCAACAGAATTACACTAAGCTTCAGTGTCCTATATATTATCTTAATGTCCTCATATAACCAACCGATTCTTTAGATTTAATGCGATACAAAGCATCTTACTGTCTACATATTAACATACTATCTGAGAATCCCAACAGTAACATACACAAACAGTCACCTAACTTTACTGTCCTGCATAGCATTTTACAATCCCCATGTTAACAAACCTACCTAAAATTATTAGTGTCCTACATAATATTTTACTGACCCCACTTTAACAGATCTAAACTGAGCTTGACAGTCCTATAAAGTATCTCACTGACGCCTCTTTAACAGACCAAATCTGATTTTCAATCTCCTACATAGTATCTTAGTATCAGCATAACAAAAGATGAAGGCTAACACTGAGCTTTAAGGTCCTAGGTAGTATCTTACTGTCTGTATATTAACAGATGGACACCAAGATAATTGTCCTGTAAAGTATCATACTATCCCTATCTTAGCAGGCCGACAACAAGCTGTAATGTCCTACATAGTACATAACTAATTTGCATGTTAATAGCCGAAAACCGAGCTTTTGGCATAGATGACGTACATAGTATCTAACTAAACAACTGTTAGCAGACAGACACTGAGTTTTATTGTCCTATGTAGCATTAAACTGTTTGCATGTTTACAAACCATTCCCATTTGTTAATGTCCTACATGTAATCTTACTGTCCAAAAGTTAACATACTAACACAAAGCTTAAATGACCTACTTTTTATATTTCTGTACAAAGATAGCAGTCTGACACAAATCTTTAATGTCCTACCTATTGTTTTACTATCAACACGTTATAACAGAATGAAAGCAATCTTCACTTTTCTACATAACATCAAACTATCCACTTCATAACACACAGACAGTGAACTTTCATGTCCTACTTATTTCTTGATATCCTCATGTTAATATACATCAACTGAGAAATAATGTATATATTTTCTCACTATCCACATGAAAACAGACCAACCTCATGAATAGGTGTCCTACATAGTATATTTTTTCCCCCAGGTAAACAGACCAAAACTGAGTAGTAATGTCCTACATAGTATCTTACTCTCCGCTTGTTAACAGACCAACACTGATCTGTAATGTCCTTTATAGTATCTTACTATCCCCAGGTCAAAATACCAACACAGAGCAGTAATGTCCTACATAGTATCTTACTATCCGCGTGTTAACAGAATGACAGCTAGCATTACTTTACCTCATAGTATTGTACTATCCACTTGTTAGGATACGAACAGTGAGCTTTCATGTCCTACATATTTTCTTAATATTCAAATGTTAACGCATAACAGCCGAGATGTAAAGCTGTATATATTATCTTTCCCCTTGATAAAACATCAACACTGAGCTGTAATATCATACATAATATCTTACTAATCATCATGTTTACAGACCAACACTGAGAACATGTGTCCTATACAATATCTTACAGTTCACATGTATTAACAGACCAACACTGAGCTTTTCTGTCCTATTAAGTGTTTTACCTTCCATTTGTTAACAAACAGAAACCAATAATAAATTTCCTAAACAGCATCCTGCTGTCCCCATGTCAATAGACCAACAACGAGCTGTAATGTTATAAAACAATTTTTACTATCAATACATTAACAAACCCACACTGAGCCTTATCGCCAAAATAAAAGTATATTCCTTTCCCCCCAAAAAGAGATGCAATAGACTTAATTATTTTATCTGACTATCACAGTGCAAACAGAATCACGCCGTGGTTCAATGTCCTTTATATTATCTTGATATTCACAGGACAAAAGAAGTAGACGGACAACAAACTCTACTGTCCCACATAGTATCTTACTTTCCACCTCTCAACAAACTGTTGTACATATTATACTACTAATCACATGTTAATAGATCCACACTGTGCTTCAATGCCCTACATTTTTATTTTTTGAATCCCCATGCCAGAAGAACACTTAGCTTTACTGTTATACATACTATCTTACCATCCACATGTCGACAGACCAGCACCACGATTTGCTACACTAAATATTATCTTACCATTCACATGTTAACAGACCAGAACCGAGATTTGATACCCTACATATTATCTTACCCTCCACATGTTAACAGACCAGCACCGAGATTTGATACCCTACATATGATCTTACCACCCACATGTTAACAGACCAGCACCAAGATTTGCTACCCTAAATATTATCTTACCATTCACATGTTAACAGACCAGAACCGAGATTTGATACCCTACATATTATCTTACCCTCCACATGTTAACAGACCAGCACTAAGATTTGATACCCTAAATATTATCTTACAATCCATTTGATAACTGACCAATAACTAGGATTGGATACCTTACATATTACTTTACTATCCATATGGCAACATATGTAGATCGCCATGACATTTTACAGTCTTACATAGTACCTACAATCCATAAATTAACAGACCTACACCAAAATGTGTGTTCTACATAGCATTTTACTTTCACTGTGTTTTAGTGAAATGAGATACCACAGAATGCAGAGCTGAGGCAAAAGCTATGGTGCAGCAGCTATGTCCTGGTAAAGATTATGGACTGCATCATGATTACTGGCTTGCAGATATAACATGACCAAAGGATCCTGAACGCAAAGAGGAATAAAGAATTTTTGCACGCTAGAGGACCAAAATTGAGTTTTAATGTCCTACATATTATCTCTTTATCTACATATTAACAGATAGACACTAAGATTTAATGGTGTACATATTATCTTGCTATCCAAATGTTAGGAGTCAGATACTGAGCTTAAATCTCTTACATAAGGTCTCACTATTTACAAATCAACAGATGCAAACCAACTTGGAGATTTACTGTCTTGAAAATATCTTACTATCCACATGTTAGTAGACTAACACTCAGCTTTAATGTCCTACATAGTATCTCACTATCAACATATTAGCAGATTGACACCAAGCTTTAATCTTCTACATGATATTTTACTATTCACATGTTAGCACACCAACCGCAAGCTTGTTAGCAGTCTAACGCAGAGCTTTGATGTCCTACATAGTATCTCACTATCAACATATTAGCAGATTGACACCAATCTTGAATCTTCTACATGATATTTTACTATTAACATGTTAGCACACCACTGCAAGCTTGTTAGCAGTCTAACACAGAGCTTTGATGTCCTACATAGTATCTCACTATCAACATATTAGCAGATTGACACCAATCTTGAATCTTCTACATGATATTTTACTATTAACATGTTAGCACACCAACTGCAAGCTTGTTAGCAGTCTAACACAGAGCTTTGATGTCCTACATACTTTCTCACTATCAACATATTAACAGAATGACACCAAGCTTTAATCTTCTACACAGTATCTTGCTATCCTTATGTTAACACACACAGTGACACAGCAATATTTACGTTCGTACATATAATCCTACTATCCACATGTTAACCACAATTGCATTATCAACTCTCAAACCCTTTAACGGTTTGCAAAGACTGGCCTTTTCAAACAAGCTAAACGACTTCTGTGTATGTATTTGCTTAATGGATGAATCAACAACAACAGAACCAATCGAAGGTGTTTCGCAATCAATTCTAGAGCTGCATTTATAATGCCAGTATGAACAGTACGTAATAAGTAGTTTTGGAAATATGTCAATACTGTAGGGTTTTACACAGTTGTACACACACGCACACACAAACGTAAAGAAATATGTGCATTCGTAAAAAAATTTATGTTTAAAATAATGAGATATGTATAACTACCATGCTTTCAATTTGGTGCATGTTAATAGTGTCAGTATTCGAATATATCATAAATACACAGAGTGACAGCAAAGAGCAATTTTATCAATACCTGGGCTTTAGGAATGTGTACTTTAATATCTGTTTGTTTACATTTGTTAATATGGCAACTTATGCGTCTTGTGAAATAAAGAAATAAACAAGAAACAAACACACACTGGAATAAGGTTCAATTTAATGTTTACGTATTTCTTATGCCACATTATGAATATTATGTCTACATATATTCAGCCAGCAGTAAACATGCAAGATTCCATATGGCTAGTGTTATTAAAATGATGGTAATGGGTGTCCTGTTCTAAAAAATATACAGTTTAAAATTTGGATATGTACAATGAGATTAACAATCTATAGATGTTGTGTTAGAGAAATTTATAACATAAAAGTCTACATACATTTGTATTTACATATCCAAGCTTGAACAATTTTAAAGTAGCACACACGGGATATAAGCACGCTTAACCATAAACAACTTTCAGCACAGGATCTTCGATTAGCTAGATAACAGTTTCACGGCCTAGTGGTGAACTGTATTTACACGGACAATGATTACTTCGTCATAAGGGCAATGTATTCAAAAGAAAGGGATGTAATAAATGCACTACAATAATATAAATCATTTAATAATTACATGAAAATAAAGCAAATACTTATAATAGTTAAGGTTGTGTATAATGGAGCATACCATACGAAATTTACCTTTCGGAAAATTTTAACATTTTTTTGCATTTTATGAATATTATTAAATTCATTTTAAAAACAATATGCGAGTCGCTGTCACCACAACAGAGCTAACTTAAACAGGCATCAGCATATATGCTAACTCTAACCTTACTATTAACAGCTACAGGAGCAGCCAGTGTTGTCTTCTGCCAGTTACTTGTCTAGTTCGCTCCATGACTTCGACGCCGGTCACGGTTCAAGGTTCAGCTCTTGTGAAAAGCACGGCTTTGCTGTCACAATCGTCGCCGACGAGCGCCCGGGGTCGCGAGCTGTTCCTCCCCATATGTCGTGCACGAGGACGACAACAAGCGTGAGAAATTTGGTCGGGTGGATAATTAACACCTATCGCCTTCAGTGTACAGATGCCAATGTACACGTCCATGTGGTTCTGGTGTAGGGCCATAGCTCACTCGTTCTAAGGTTTGTAACCTGGATAAAGAGGGGAGACGCCCAAGCCAGAATCTCTCACGTAAATCTTTTATGATGGGATAACTCTTAATTATATATTTTTGTATTTGTTTGGTTATGTCCCTCGCTATGTTTAAAGAAACACTGGATGTCAACAACATCGGCGAGGAAGATGGCAACGACATAATACTACACCCCCTTCCACGCCTTCTAATGACACAAGTTGATAGAAGATGATGAGGATGATGATGATAATAATCATGACAATAATAATAACAAAACATTGGCCATTGACCTACAATAGAACAATAAGATAGATATTTAAGCAAACAACCATGAAGGAATGATTATTCCGTGAGATAAGCAGAAGAAAAGGTGTGATTCCCATTAAGACATGTTATTAGAGGAAACATAAGACCACACTATATGTACATGTAGAGCGTAGGATACAACGTTGGTAGAGTGGCTGCTTCTTTCCGGCTGCAACTTGTTCCATCCAACCCAGCTTTAAACGAGTACCGGATTTACTGTTAGGAGAAATGATAGAGGAACAGGAATTGGTTTTCACAAAACCTGAAGTTTTTGGTTTGATTAGAGGTTTCAATTTCTGGATTCCGTGACGAAGACTTGCCCTTTTCTACCGCAGACCGTTGTCCTTTGTGCGGTATCATGTCGTATTGACCAGTTTATGGACTCGTGTGTGTATCAGAACAATGAAGATTCTAGTACCTCATCCCTGGCGGTAATAAAAATAAATTTATATATCAGTGATATTGTAAGCCAAGACATCGAGGAAGGGAACTGGCTACCAACATCTGATAAAAGCAAAAACCTCTTATAGAGAAGTTTCTACCACAGCATCTCCGACTACAGTATATTTGTATTACTCGATGAATCCATGAATGTAAACAGCACGTTGGCTGTGTTTGTATTCTGACATTCTTTCCTTGACATAATGAACAGTTTCTTGGGCGGATTGTCGCTACGGTTGTGCATGTTTTTGCTCGTGAGCTTCAATCCCTTCTGTATTTTGTGTTGGCCTTTAACTGGTAGTGGGCGGTGTACATTGGAATGTCTTATATGATCACATCAGTTCATATTTGTCACACATTAGTTTGTAGTCAGCATTGATTGCTGAGAGTACAGAGAAACAAGAAGACCAAAGTAGAGAGAGAGAAAGAGAGAGAGGATGAAAAACAGAAATATGAATATTGTTAGATGACTGTTAATTTGTGCAGGTGTTAAAAACAATTCGAGGTAAATCTTCTTCTTCGTACGCTGTCAGACGTCAACTTGAATTTTTTCGAAGAAGGCAGCTGTCATCCTGAGGCTGTCGACACTGCCATAGGGCTTGTCTAGTGTTGCCACTGGTGATGGCCACATGTGCTTTCTCTGGTTCTCGTATGTCGGGCAATTTTGCAGCAGATGTTCCGCGGTCATTTTCCCTGTACCACAGGTGCATTCGTCAGTACCACCTTTCTTCAGTTTATTGAATAGATGGTACCTCAATCTGTTGTGGCCTGTGCGGAGTCTGAAGACCACGACCTGCTCTCTTCTGTTCAACTGGTAGTAGGCATCATTTGTTGTGTAGCCAGTATGCTCTGTTTCCCATTTGGCCATGTATCTGGCCCTAATAAACCTTTTGAACTCTTCGTAGGTCACACTAGAATCTGGTTGTGGTAACCTTTCACCTTCTTTAGCCAGTCTGTCTGCCTCCTATCCACTACTCCAGCGATGTTAGGGCCTGCTGCATCCGATTGTTTGCTATGGTGAGATTGTCTTCAGTGGTCCACAAAGCCAGATCGTCTGCAAACATGGAGCTGTGGACTCTTCTTAATATATTCTCTGTTATGTTGTTTATATACACCAGCAAAAAAGTGTGGGTGACAGTACTTCCCCTTGGGGTACTCCCTGCTGCAGTGTCACATTTTTGCTCATCTTCCCTTGTACTTGAACTCTGGCTGTTCTGTTTTCGAAATAGTGGCTGATCAATCTGTACATTTGTCCATATACTTCACTTCTTTATAGCTTGACTTTAAGTCCCTCTTTCCCCACCTTGTCAAATGCCTTCTCTAGATCCACCCAAACCGCTACTGTATGCTGTTTCTCCTGGTAAGCATTCTCTATTTTCTGCGCTATGAGAGTGATCTGATCCTCAGTGGATCTGTGTTGTCTAAATCCTGCTTTCTGTGGAATTAATATGTGTTTTTCTTCCAGATGCCACATCAGTCTGATGTTTATCATACGCTCCATCAGTTTACCTACACAGCTCAGTAGACTGATAGGCCCGTATCAAATTTGGATCTGTTCTATCTTTTTCTTTCTTTGGTACTGGTATTCGATGTAAATGATTTTAACATGAAAAGGAAAAGGTAATCCTTTTGCAATCATTGATGTCGAGGTTTAAGTGTTAGAGACTTCACTGTACTAGGCCTCAGCTTTTTATGAGGTGGGGTGGCCAACTCATGTAGTCGCCACATTTCCTTCAATGACACTTAGCGACGTACAGGTTTAGTTATTAATGAGGATATCATTTGACAGAGTTGAGAGTAAATAAACACGATTAGAAATGTGAATCAGTTTCTACAGCTTTATGAAAATGGTTAGAGTTAGTGTGTGACTTTATCTATGCCGACATAGCATTTCTTGAAATCATTCCTCCTGCATAGTTTATAAGAATGAAATAGGCAGTATCATGACTTCAAAAGCCATAACAACATGTTGTTGTTATTGTTGTTGTATTTATTGTTGTTGTAGAATGCCCGTAATATGTAAGATTAATTGTGTGTGCGTCCTGTAAAAGACGTTAAGTGGCGGGCTGCAACAGGATGTAAGAATAGCCTTGAGAGTTTGAAAGATTAGTTGGCAGGGGCATAAACTTAAACATAAAGATACACCTAAGTACCTATGAATTACAATGGATCGCACATTGTCCTACAAAGAACAATGTGGAGCGATGAAACAAAAAGTTAGCACAATCATAAAACGTTCTGAGTAAGCTAACAAACACGGCATAACTTAACTTAACATAACGTTTTTATATTGGTTTAGAAAACTCATCAGAGTCTGTAGACAACCAGTCCCATTTGCATTACCCTGCTCTAATAACTATGTACATCATATTTATTCTTAAATGCATTAACTGTCTCTGCCTCCACTATTTCCTGGGGCAAAGCATTCCAAGCATTCACCACTGTCTGAATAAAAAAAAATGTCCTGTGTCCAATTTGGACCTTTCGTTATTAAATTGTATCTGTGCCCTCTTGTTCTCGCTGGTGCTAGTATTTTGAAAAAAAAATGTATAGTCTAATTTAACTTTTCCTGTGATTATCTTATCAACTTAGATTAAGTCACGTTTAATTGTTCTCTTTTCTAGACACTAACGGCCGGTTTTTCTGAGTCTTTCCTCGTAACTGTAATTCTGGAATCCCACTATCAGTTTTGTCGCTATTCTTTGTATCCTTTCCAGCATATTTATAGCTCTTCTACGATAAGGACTCCACACCTGTATACAGTACTCCGATCTAGGTCTAACTAATGCTTTATATAGTTTGTCAACCACCTCATTACTCCTATGTTTAATATTTCTTTTTTTTTATCATACCTAACGTTGCATTTGATTTATTCACTGCTACCTGGACTTGCTAACTCACCTTACCTGTATGCTCTATTATTACCCCTATGTCCCTTTCGTTATCTATCATTCTAGTATTTTTCTCGCCCATTCTGTAATTTTGTTCCATTTTTTACTTCACACCACTCAGAGTACTCCTTATTTATGCCAATCGCTGTCTTCTTCCCGTTAACCAACTTTCAATCCATTCGGCAACCTGCCCATCTATCCCATGTGATTTTAACTTTTTAAATAATCGTTGATGAGGTACTACATAAAAAGCCTTTGTAAAATCTAGATAAATAACATCCACTGGTTCTCCCTTATCTATGATTTTAGTAATCACCTCCATGCACTCCAATAGATTTGTTAAGCACGGTCTCCCTCTAGTAAACCCATGCTAACTATTTCTGATTAGATTTAACCTGTCTAGATGCATTACAATATTTTCTTTCATTATTGACTCTAACATTTTACAGACTATGCTCGTTAAACTTACTTAATTAGCTGGATCTGATTTCTTTCCCATTTTGAATAAGGGAATCACTCCTGCATCTTTCCAATCTCTTGGAACAATCCATTTTGCAAGTGATTGAGAAAATAATATAGCCAATGGTTTAACTAGTTAGTCTATACTTCAAATAGCATTGATGAATGGATACCATCTTGATCTGTACATTTATCCACTTTTAATCCTTCCAATCTTTTTAGAACCATTTCCTCAATAAGACAGAATGATTTTAATCACACTATATTCATTTGACATTTGAAAATAGGTATAGGCTTTGGTATCTTGGAGGAGTGTTCTTTTGTATAGACTGTGCCAAAGTATTGATTTATTAGATAAGCTATCTCCCTATTTTCTCTGCTTATTGTCACTGTACTGTTTATAAGAAAGCCTACCTTGTCTTTAGGTCTTTGTTTATTTCTAACATTAGAAAAGAAGCTTTTACCATCAGTCTTGATCCTATTAGTAAGTTTTTTTCGAAGTCTATTTTGCTGCTTTACTTACTTTCTGAGCTATGTTTTGCTTGTCCAAATATTTTAAATATATTTCTTTTGATTTACTTGCCTTTATACACTTTGTCCAGGCTTTATTTTAAGCTCTTGTACATTTAGCTACAAATCTAGTAATCCACTTTTTATGATTGGTGTTTACCTCCATACATGAAACATATTCGACTTTTAGTTGTTCTAAAAGTGTTTTGAAACACTCTGCCTCTTGTTCAACGTCTGTACCTCTGACAATATCTTTCCAGTTTATGTGGCTGTCTGTATCTTTCATCTTCTGTACATCTGTCTTAGAGTAGTCGTATGCTCGCGAGTGTATATTTACATACATTGTAAAGGCTGTTATAGGATATATTTTATGGACAACTGATCACTGCAGCTAAAGGAATCGACTACCCCACACCGCGATTCAAGTACGTATACAAGATGGACATGGCGTCATGCGACATCCAAGCCGAAAGCTCAGGATTGAGTCGATTGCAGACATTCAGTTGGGAGGTGCACAGTAGTTGCCGACGCTTGTAGAGGCCATCTGGAACCAGAGAAATGGGCACGACTGAAAAGATCGGCGAACACCCCGGCAAGTCAGCCTCCTCAGCCCCGTTGTACGATCTGCGACAGGGACTGCCACTCACGTACCGGCGTTTGCTACCATAGCAGACTGTGTCGAAATACGGGAGACAGAGCTGGGCAAACTTCGCCAGGGCGCCAGGCGCATGATGATCAGTGACTGAGACGCCAATAAACTGATGAATATTAAATGTATTTACTTGTCTTGGCTTGGCTTCGTTTGTTCTCCATCTCCCGCTACCAAACCCTGACACGGGCCTAAGTAGCAGAACGCAGTCCAGAGAACGGAATGCGTTATGTCGATATTTGCACCTTTCGGTCCAACACATCCTACTTCAGCAAGCATTTTTTGAGTACCGGGTTAGCATTCCCTCTTCGATCCCTTCTCCTTAACCAGTCTGCTCTGTTGCAGCCTGTTTTCTAGAATACTGCGCGGACGTGTAGAACGGCCTTGGCAGCTCTGGTTCGCTAGCCCTTACGCTATCAGTCAGCTATGGCTCGATGACCGCTGCAGCTCATGCGCTGCTCACCATCTTGATCCAGTATTTACTTGATTTTGAAGAAATATGATCATGACAATAATAATGGGCTTATCGCCGTCGATGAGAATAACTAACATCATCATGTGTCATGCTGCGCCCTTAAGTCTGTGGGCGGATGCGTGCATGACAGATTAAGCCAACACCAGCTGGTGCTGGTTTTGTCTCTACTCTATACTTCCACCCTCGCTAACTGCATGCAAGGCTCTTTTTGGTCTCGCCTTTTTCAGGCTAAACGATTTACTGCCAGGATTCACTGAATCGCTTTTATTGACGTCCAGGTGATCGCCTTGCTGCCTAAGCTCGCTAAACAGTAGTTTTTTTTGGAACCTTTGACTTGACATTCGAGAAACTTGGCCAGTCTATCTCACTTTAACTTTCTACAAAAGTGTATGAATAGTGTAGTAGTAATGAAAAGAGTATGGTTATTTGTGATGTGGTCTTGTAGCCAATTTGGAGTATGTGTCATGTAGAAATGATTCAACCTCCTGGCGTGTTTGGCGTACACACTCCAGCTCTCTCACCCATAGATCAGGGTTTAGAGACTAGCCGGATGTTTGCCAATCAGATTAGTTGCTTTTTAACGATATACTTCATTTAAACATTCAAATCTTCTTCGGGCAATATCAGGTAGTACTATTTACTCATGTTTATCGTCTTTTTCTTTCTCTTCCTTTTCTTCTTCTTTCTCTTCTTGTTCATCTTCTTTTTTTTTCTTCTTCTTCTACTTCTTCTTCTCTATTTTCTTCTTCATTCTTTACTTCTTCTTCTTTTTCTTCTTCTTTTCCTTCTTTTTCTAGCTCACCGACAATTGTATTAAGTCTACACGTAAAGGCCAGTTCTATGCACAAAGTCTACTGTGGTGGGGAGTTCTTCAAGACGCTCACAAAAGTGTGTATGTGTGGGTTCATCTCCGTGGGTCAGTATTCACAACGCAGTTGCTTTAGCATGTTACAGTCTTGACAAAGGAAGGGTTCTGATACTAACACGTAACTGCATACCGAGGAGCGCGGTAGCTGTCAATCACACTGGACAAGCAGAAATTGTAGGACTCGACATAATGACATAAGAAACGAAGATCCACATCTTCAACCTGTATGGCCCACCCATCAAAGACCTGTCCCTCTCGAGTATGGAAATCAAGAACTCCAGCTGCCTAGTAGTTGGAGACTTCAACAGCCACTCGGAGAGATGGGGATATTCCGACACAGACAACAGAGGAGATGAAGTGGAAGACTGGGAGATAGACACAAATCTCTATCTTTACAATAGGCTGGAGGACAGCCCTATCTTCTATTCTAGAACATGGCATACCACCTCTACTCCAGACTTGGCCTTTTCCACGGTTGATATTCATCACAAAATAGACGGCCAGGTGCTCAACCAATTGGCAGGTAGCGACAAAAGGCCAATTAGGCTAGAAATTGATATGGAAGTAGGCCCACAGGAAATAAAAGCGCTCCCACGTTGAAACTATAAACGATCCGACTGGGACAGATTTGCAATTCTGACAGATCGGCTATGTGAAACCATCAACACATGGAATAACAATATGAAACCTATGGTGGAAAGCCTAAGCAAAGCAATAATGCAAGCAGCCACCGAAACCATCCCAAGAGGGGCAAGGAAAAACTACAAGCCATATTGGAATGATGAATTGCAGGAAGCGGAAGACGAAGTCTCAAATGCTAGGAACATGGCAGAGAGAGAACAATCTATGGAGGCAAATATCGCCCTCAAGGCTATCACGGCGAAATACAAAAGAACACTAAACCATATAACAAGAGACAGCTGGACAAATAAAACAGAACGCCTCAATTTATATAAAGAATTGAACAAACTATGGAAGTTAGTCAGAGCCATGAATGACGAAACACCATCAAATAAACAAATTACCATCAAGTATGGCGACAAAATGCTTACTGGAAAAAAAAGCAGCAAACGCCTTTATAGAACGAACACTATGCCAGAGCAAACCACACTGATGTCCCTACAGACAGGCACACAGACAATAATGAAGAACAAAAGAGCCACGACAACATCAATATGGCACCAAAGGAGCACATGATGGCAATACTAACAATGAATAAAAAGGAAGAGGCCATGAGAACTCGATGAGAAAACCATGAGAAAAAGAAATCGCCCGGAAAAGATGGGGTAACACGAAATGCTGATGGAGTTGGGCCAAACAGCAAAGAGGAAGTTACTATCAGTCCTGAACCAAAGCTGGAAAAGGGGAATTGTACCTCAGACATGAAAAGACGCTGTACTTATACCAGTACCAAAGAAAGAAAAAGATAGAACAGATCCAAATAAATACAGGACTATCAGTCTACTGAGCTGTGTAGGTAAACTGATGGAACGTATGATAAACACCAGACTGATGTGGCATCTGGAAGAAAAACACATACTAATTCCACAGCAAGCAGGCTTTAGACAGCACAGATCCACTGAGGACCAGATCACTCTCATAGCCCAGTTAATAGATGATGCTTACCAGGAGAAAAAACACACAGTAGCCATTTGGGTGGATTTAGAGAAGGCATTTGACAAGGTGTGGATAAAGTGACTTAAAGTCAAGCTACGAAGAAGTGAAGTTTGTGGGAAAATGTACAGATGGATCAGCGACTACCTCGAAAACAGAACATCCATAGTTCAAGTACAATAGCAGATGAGCAAAAAGGTGACACTTGAGCAGGGAGTACACCAAAGGGGAGTACTGTCACCAACACCTTTCCTGGTGTATATAAACAACATCACAGAGAATCTACCAAGAAGAGTCCACAGCTCCATGTTTGCAGACGATCTGGCTATGTGGACGTCTGAAAAAAATCTCACCATAGCAAGCAATCGGATGCAGCAGGCCCTAACATCGTTGGAGGAGTGGGCGAACTCATGGCTGGTCAAAATAAATGAGGAAAAAACAACATGTACGATATTCTCGCTTTCAAACAAACTCCAGAACACCAAAATAAGTCTTAGCCGCAAATATCTGCGGGCAAATGGCAACCAAAACTACATGGGAGTCACATTTGATCGGTGCATGACATGGAAAAGTCAGATCGAGAGAAACCGAATGAGAGCCAGACAAAGAATGGCAATCATGAGGAAACTTGCTGGCACAAGCTGGGGAACAGACGAAACTGTACACTGGAAGAGTGAGACCAGTTCTCGAGTATGGCATTGCGGCATGAGCAACAGCAGCAAAGGCGAACTTTGATACAATTAGCAAACTTCAAACCAAGCCATGAGAGTTATAACAGCAGGCATGAAGTCAACGCCAATTGTAGAACTGGAAAAGATTAGAAATCTGCAATCCATGACCGACAGAAGAGACTGCAGAGCCCAGCAGCAAGTAGAGAAACTCAGAAGACTGACAGACCACCCAATGCATCAGAGACTAAATAGATTTGGAAATGGGAAACTAAAGCGAAGAAACTTTGCAGAAATAGCCAAAGCAAAGATGAGCGAAGACACTATGAACACATTAACACCAAACCCCATCCCTACTGTACGCAAACCTACCTGGAAGCAGCATATCATTCCGGAGGTGGGAGAAAATATACCAGATATTTGAAACAAGAACAGCCAGACTGAAAAAGAAAGAAGAGACATAACCCTGAGGTACATAACGAAAAACTACCCAAGCATGGACTGGACCCATGCATACACTGACGGGTCTGTAACAAACACAACACATAAAGGAGGGGCAGAGGTATTCCATTTCTCAATTTTGTGCATCGGTTGAATTTAAAGTGAGCTAAACTGCGAGAACTGTTACCGGTAAAAGTGTTACTGGTAAGCTACATAAGCTGTACAGTGGTGAATGCTTGGAATGTATTGCCATATGAAGTAGTTTTAGGCTGGAACAATTAATGCATTTCAGAATAGATTGGATGCACATAGCTTTTACAGCTAGGAAATGTAAATGAAACTGGTTGTTTACAGACTCTGCATAGTTTTCTAAGCCGGTATAAACACGTAGTCTTCTAAACCAGTATAAAGATATAGTCATTCTAAGGCAGTATAAAGACATCGTCTTCTAAACCAGTATAAAGACATCGTCTTATAAACCAAGATAAAGACACAGTCTTCTAAACCAGTATAAAGTTTCAGTCTTCTAAGCGAGTAGAAAGACATAATCGTCTAAACCAGTATAAATAGGTAGTCTTCTCAACCCGTATAAAGACGTTAACTTAGTTACATATTGTACATTAAATGGAGAGTATTTCTCTTTAGCCCAAAAATGAAAGGTGTTTACCGCACGCGGCTGTCCATTGGTGATCATTCTTATTCAGCAAATGATGTTAACTGTAGATGTCACGTACCCCTTCTCGGAATATAGTTTTTAAATACATAAAATACAATAGCAAAGAACCAGTTATATAGAAATAGTTAAAAAACAAACACAAAAGTACATGTGATATATGTGTCTTTCTTAACAATTTCAAAAGAAATACAATACATTTAATATAGAAGAAAGTTAATTTCATTATTGTTTGAATGAACGTGCTGCGTATATATGCAAGGCTGAGGAACGGGTCACAAAGATCAAGAAATGCTGACCGCGTGAAGGCTTGTTGTTTCTCTTTCTCGAAGAGGATTCAACTGTTGTGTTGTACAAACCACACGTTTGCCATGTTAGACATTTTATCTGTTTCGATTTGTTTTTCTTTTATGCTACAAATGTCGAAAATCCATATTTGCAGAGATATATTGTTGGAAATGGAATGAAAACTTGCATAGCTCGCTTTACAAGATAATGCTAGTTTACTAACTGCTATTGTAGATAGTCTGTTTACACCAGGACTGTGTCCACGTGCGATCTAGCCTGGTGGGTTTAACAACTAGCGAAATGTAAAAGTACTGATGAGCGTAAACACAACTCAACGAAGTCCAAAATCTATACCTGCATTTAAAGTACAACCAAGATAACGATCACAGGCAAGGCAAAGACCAAACATAAAGTTATTTTAGAACAACAGAAGATTGAGAAAGTCACAAGCTTTGAGTACCTCGGCTCAGTTATAAGCGCCAATGGCTACGGCAATGCAGAGGTTCAATAAAATGAGAAACTGATGACAGAACATTAATAAAATGAAAATAACTATTCTGTGAACTTGCATTATACCGATGAAGACATACGGATGTGAAACATGGACCCCCCCACACAAACACTTAAGAAAAAGATTGCATCTTTTGAACTAAAGGACTATAGAAAAGTGCTCAAAATACAATGGATAGCAAAAAGGAAAAATGCAGATATCCTTAACTTAGCTTAACGTCCTTAAACTGGTTTAGAAGACTCTGCAGAATCTGTATACATACAGTTTCATTTCATCACCTTGCTCTAAAAGCTATGCGCATCCAATTTATTCTTAAATGCATTAACTGTCCTTCCTTCCACTATTTCCCTTGGCAATGCATTCCAAGCATTCACCACTCTCTAATTAAAAAAATATTTCCTAATATCGAATCTGGACCTCTCTTTAGTTAATGTGTAACTATGCCCTCTTGTTATATTTGGTGGCTGTATTTTTTTTTAAAAACTTGTTATAGTCTAATTTATCCATTCCTCTGATCATCTTATAAGCCTGTATTAAGTCACTACGAATTATTCTCTCTTCTAGACACTGTAGGCCGGTTTTTCCTCATAACTGTAATTCTGC
Source organism: Ariolimax columbianus (assembly GCA_036924085.1). NCBI lineage: Eukaryota > Metazoa > Mollusca > Gastropoda > Stylommatophora > Arionidae > Ariolimax > Ariolimax columbianus. Next base: position 92,488,369 of record JAVGWX010000004.1, on the reverse strand, counting down.
AATCCCACTGTCAGCGTTGTCGCTCTTTTTTGAATTCTTTCCAGCATGTTTGTATCCCCTCTATGATAATGACTCCACGCCTGTACGCATAACTCCAATCTAGGTCTAACTAATGCTTTATACAGTTTGACTATCACTTCCTTGCTCCTATGTTTAGTATTAATGTTTATCATACATAACATTGCATTTGCCTTTTTAATTGCTACCTGAACTTGCTCACTCACCTTACCTGTATGATCTAGTATAACTTCTAAGTCCATTTCCTTATCTATCTTTCTAATATTGTTCTCTCCCATTCTGTAATTATGTTTCATATTGGATCTACCCATGTGGATGACTGTACATGTATCTACATTAAACTCCATTTGCGAACCTACAAACCACTCTCGAATTGTATCTACATCCGATCTCAATATATCCACATCTGCTTGAGATATAGATAAATATATATATATATATATATATATATATATATATATATATATATATATATATATATATATATATGAACTATAGATCCTAATTAATTTCAAGCAAAATTGGTTAGTAAACAACATCTTGTCTCGAAAGCTAAAATAGTTTCTTCTGCTTCTTCGTTTATCTTCAGACCTCAGCTTCAATGATTTTAACAAAGGCAGCAGTCGACTCAAGGCTCTGTACGCTTCCGTACAGCTTCTCGTGGAAGGACACTGGCTGTTGCCAATTGTTACTTCTTTTGTCGGTATACAGCGGGCAGGACTGCAAAATATATTATGCCTTCATGGGGGCTGTGCCGCAGGTACAAATTTCTGTAGTGCCAATCTTCAACTTATTGTACAGATGGCATCTGAGTCTGTTGTGACCTGTGCGTAGCCGGAAAATGATCACCTGGTCTCGCCTGGAGAGTTGATGGTAGGCATCGTTTTCTATGTGGCCAATGTGATCCTATTTTCCATTTTGCACTGTACGTTGTCCTGATGCATGCTTTAGTTTCATTGTATGTGATGTCTGTATCACTCTGCTGCAGCATTCCTCGCTCTCTGGCGAGCCTGTCCACCTCCCCGTTGCCTGGAATGTCTCAGTGGGCTGGTGTCCATTGGACTGCTTTTTTTTTAAGCACTGGGCTCTTGAGGGCCATTACACTGCTAGGTCGTCTGTGAAAATGACCACTTGCTTTGCTGTATAATAGTTTGACCACATCAAACGCCATACTGACCTAGAAAGAACGATACAGGAGGGTTTGGTGTTTGAAAAGCGGGGCTGAAGCAGACCGATGAAAAGATGGAAACAAGACATCACGGAGGTCATGACGATGACAACGATAGAGGCGATACTTCTGGCTAGAGATCGAGTTACAGATCGTTTGTTGTGAAAGTGATTTTCTGCAAATGACATGCAACATGATGATGATGATGATGAAGATGATGATGATGATGATAATAATGATGATAAAGATGAAAGTGAGCGATTTTTTGTGCTATGTAATAATGCTTGTTATGGTATACAAAAATATATGTGACTTTATTGTTGACGTAGATCTAGCAAATACTATTTTCATTTATAAACATCATTGCATAATTTCAGAAGTGCCGGTTATGCTAGCAATCAGCTAGAGGTTAGTGATATTTAAGATAATATCTGTGGGTAACTGAGACGCTAGTCCGGTCAAGCACACCATATTGCCCAGGACGTTGCGTCAGGGTCAAACACAATGTTTTTCGTCCATCACGAGCCTTTACTTTTTGCACCCAGCCAGTCCATCCAGTCGAGTATTCTGTAAATCCGGGTTGTGGATGGGTGGGAAGATGGGAACTGCATATTCGCAGTCAGTGAAAGCAGAGAAAGTTTGCTTCGCGAGACGGTGATCATGATTGTCAGCAAATCCATGTACCTCAGCCGCTTTATTGCTCAGCAAGGTGTCTCGCAACTGACGCAGCTTTTTGACTGTAGTTTAGCTTGTCAGTGGACCTACGCTCTCTTCTCGCCCGTCGTCACAGGACTCGACTGTGTTAGTACTGGATACATGAAAAGAGAATGACTTGCGCGATGAATTTCCTTTAAGTGAGAAAGGGTTGCGCAGTTTGTCGACCACACTCTCTCGCTCGAGTCCAACTTTAACCAGTGGCAAGACAAGTCAGGACGACTGGATATGAGCTCGGGTGCAGTGGTTGACCACGGATGCTCAAGTGCCTGGCCGTGTTCTGTGCAGTCCACACCGATCAGCACATTTGCATTCCGTTCTCTGGACAACATTCTGCTACTTAAGCCACATCAGGGCTTGGTGGTGCAAGATTGAGAACGAACGACCCTAAGCCAGCAAGCCATTTAATAAAAAAACAGAATGCGATACTGGAGAAAACACTAAAAAGCTATATTTCTTTTTTTTACTTCGTTTACCGTGGTTCCTAAGAGGCAGTATATTGTTCTGTCACAGAATACTGTCACAGTAGATCAAGGGCAAACAATCTTAAGGTGAGCTATGTATGTGTTTCTCCTGAGTGGCCAAAATAATCATTGCATGTTGAACGCGAGGACTAAGAGTTGTCCATGGATGTGGCAATCTCAAAATGTAGAAATTATCGCTACCCTACTGCAAATAACTAGAACAAGTCTTTCCTAAAAGCTGGTTTTGGTAAGTCAAATACAATGCTGGACCTGTGCTTCAACAAAAAGAGATGAGTGATCTTGATTTAACTAAACTTATCGTCTTTATACTGGTTTAGAAGACTATGCAGAGTCTGTACGCAACCAGTTTCATTTACATTTCCTTGCTCAATAAGCTATGCGCATCCAATGTATTCTTAAATGCATCAACTGCCTCTGCTTACATCACTTCCTTGGAAATGCATTCCAAGCATTCACCCCTCTCTGACTAAAGAAATATTTCCAAATATCCAATCTTGACCTTTCTTTATTTAATTTGAAGCTATGCCTTTTTGTTCTGATTTGATTGATTGAACTCCATGCATGTATTGAAAGGCGTGACTAAATAGAGTTGTGCATGAGGATAGCAACCTCATCATGCAAGTAAACTGATACATAAACTCCTACTGCAAGATCATGCAAAGTTTTTTCCTGAAGTCATCTTGATGGAGGTTGACTGTACTTGTACTGATGTGCTTCGGCTGGCGCGAAAAATGTCAAGAAAATAGATCTTCCTTGTTCGTCTTCAGACCTTGAATTCAATTACTCTAACGAAGGCAGCAGTTGACTTGAGAGTCTGAGCACTTCTGTACAGCTACTCGTGGAAGGACACTGGTTGTTGCCAAATGCTACTTCTTGTCGGTAAACAATGGGCAGGGCTGCAAAATTTGTTCTGATGTCATGGGGGGTGTGCCGAGAAGATAGATGGCCAGCTAGAGTCGTTGCCTTGTGTTTTAAGTCAAGTTAGGTAATCCTCATACTCAACCATTGTCTTTCGTGTTGATCGTCCACGGCAACGTTTGGTGAGTCTCGGGCAGCGTGGAGGAAGACGGAGTAGAATCGAAATGTCTCAGCCAGGTGTTCCGCGGGAGACTCCATTAGTGGTGAGGTCTTGTATTTCGTAAAGTGTAAAGTGCAGAATCTGCAACAAAAGAAATAGTATTTGTAAGATTATGTGATTATATTAATCTTAGTCTTAGTAGACCTGTAATTCTACAAGGGAAGATGACCCTGCGGAGGTCCCAGCTGTGGTGTGAGCTGGATAAAGGAGGGATGAGGATTTCCTGCTTAGCGTGTTAGGCTCGAGCAGCTTATTACTCCGCTGTGTTAAGACAAGTGCCAAGAAGTTTGGTTCATAGATCTGTGAGTCCATCTTAAAAGACTCAAACACTAGACCAACTTGACACGCAACCTGTTAGGCGCCATCTATGCTGCTCTTAACAAACCAACTAAGCATGGCCGGTGTTGTGCCATGTCACACAGTTAGTCGCCTCTTATGCCATGCTCTATATAGGGCAGTGGTCCTATTTTTGTCATTGCCATACCCAAAGATCCAGAATCATTCGTGATGTTTACTGTAGTACGCCGTCCATACAGTGGGCTACAGGACATATGTTGCTTATACAGAGAATACTAGTTGTTTTTGCTTGTGAATGCACATAGCGACAAGGGGGCATTTTGCTACTCATATATTAAGCTCGCAATATCACTAGACCTATAAATGAATAATGCGAATCAGAATGTAAACATGCAATTCCCTAGTAGTGGATCCAACGGGAAGCTTCGACTGGTTCATTTCTTCTTCTTCTTTTTCGTTCGTTTTCAGACATCAACTTCAATGACTCTAACGAAGTCATCAATCGACTAAAGGCTCAAAATATGTTCTGCCTTCATGGGGGCTGTGTCGCAGGCACGAAGGTCTGTAGTACCAATCTTGAACTTGTTGTACAGATGACATCTCAGACTGTTGTGACCTATGCGTAGCCGGAGAATGATAATCTATGTAGCCAGGGTGTGTTTTTTTTTTCCATTTTGCACTGTACGTTGCCCTGATGAATGTTTTAGTCTCATTGTATGTAATTTCTGTACCAAACGTAGATTAGGTTCTTGATTTTGCTCCATAGCGGTATTTTAACCATTCCTATCTATTTTGTATACTCCACAGGCGATAAGAGAGAGACTGGAACATGAGGGAACTACGTTTTGAACTCTCCCAGTTTTACTACTATAATCGCTCAGCAATTTATATAATGTACAGACCGACACTATGCATTAATGTCTTAAATAGTATCTTGCTATCCACATGTTAACAAACTGAACCTAGGCATGGCAGTTCTAACTAGTATCTTACTATCCATATTTTAACAAACTCACCCTAGGCATTACAGTCCTAGCTACTAGCTAGTATCTTACTATGATACATCAAGTTTTAATGTCCTATATATAGTATCTTACTATCCACAGACTATCATACCAGCATTAAATTTTGATGTCCTACACAGTTTCTACCTAAGCACATGGTAAGTCTTTTATATAATACTTTACTATATGAAAATTAACATACAGACAATAAACGGTATTGTCCTACAAAGTATCGCACTATCCCCATTAAACATAAGTTCACTGACTCGAAACTTTACAGTCCTACATTGTAATTTGCTATCTAAATATTAACAGACCAATACCAAGTTTTATTGTTCTTCAAAGTATTGTACAATCCCAATGGCATCAGACTGACAGACAGCTTTAATGTCTTACACAGGATCTTACAATCCACATATTAACAAACCAACTCTAGATTGAATGCACTGCACAGTATCCACTATCCAGATGTTAGACTTACCCAAAACATTGATGTCCTACATAGTTCCTTACTGCCACCATGTTAACATGCCAACACAGAGTTTAAATGTCTTACATAGTATCTTACTATCCACATGTCAACAGGCCAAGACAGAGCTTTAATGTCTACATAGTATCTTGCTATCCACATGTTAACAGGCCAACACAGAGCTTTAATGTCCTACAGAGTATCTTACTAACCCAATGTTAACAGGCCAACACAGAGCTTGAATGTCCTACATAATATCTTACTATCCACATGTCAACAGGCCAAGACAGAGCTTGAATTTCCTACATAGTATCTTACTATCAACATGTTAACAGGCCAACATAGAGCTTGTATGTCCTACATAGTATTTTACTATCCACATGTCAACAGGCCAAGACAGAACTTTAATGTGCTACAGAGTATCTTACTATACACATGTTAACAGGCCAACACAGAGCTTGAATGTCCTACAGAGTATCTTACTAACCCAATGTTAACAGGCCAACACAGAGCTTGAATGTCCTACAGAATATCTTACTATCCACATGTCAACAGGCCAAGACAGAGCTTTAATTTCCTACATAGTATCTTACTATCAACATGTTAACAGGCCAACATAGAGCTTGTATGTCCTACATAGTATTTTACTATCCACATGTCAACAGGCCAAGACAGAACTTTAATGTGCTACAGAGTATCTTACTATACACATGTTAACAGGCCAACACAGAGCTTGAATGTCCTACAGAGTATCTTACTAACCCAATGTTAACAGGCCAACACAGAGCTTGAATGTCCTACAGAATATCTTACTATCCACATGTCAACAGGCCAAGACAGAGCTTTAATTTCCTACATAGTATCTTACTATCAACATGTTAACAGGCCAACATAGAGCTTGTATGTCCTACATAGTATTTTACTATCCACATGTCAACAGGCAAACACATAGCTTGAATGTCCTACATAGTATCTTACTATTCACATGTCAACAGGCCAACACAGAGCTTTAATGTCCTACATAGTGTTTTACTATCCACATGTCAATTGGGCAACATAGCTTGAATGTCTTACAGAATATCTTACTATTCACAAGTCAACTGGCCAACACAGAGCTTGAATGTCCTACAGAGTATCTTACTATCCACATGTCAACAGGCCAACACAGAGCTTGAATGTCCTACAGAGTATCTTACTATTCACAAGTCAACTGGCCAACACAGAGCTTGAATGTCCTACAGAGTATCTTACTATTCACAAGTCAACTGGCCAACACAGAGCTTGAATGCCGTACATAATATCTTTCAATCCACATGTTAACAAGCAGACACCATGCTTTACTGTTAAAAATAATATCTTACTATCCACGTGTTAACAAACCGACAGTAAGTTTTAATGTCCTACACACTATCTTACTTCTTCTTCTTCTTCAACAAATTCACGCTGATGTCTGACAGCTTACTTCGAACAAGATATCTTACTGTACCCATGTCATCAGCCGGACTCTGAGCTTTGCTATCTTACATGATATTGTACTATCCACATGTTTTAATGTCATTCATATCATTTTACAGTCTCCATGTCAACAGACAAACACCAAGCTGTAATGTCCTAATATAAAATCTTTCTTTCTAAATGTTAGCAGACCTAATAGCAAGCTGTAATGTACTACATAAAATCTTACTTTCTAAATGTTAACAGACCGATACTATTCGCTAATATCCTACATATTATCTTACTGTCACCATGGGGACGGTATGGCCTAGTGGTTAAGTGGCACGGCTCAAAACCCAAAGGTGCTGGGTTCAATCCCCATCACAGCGCCGTTACCCCAAGGAAGCGAATTCTTAGAAAATGCAAGAGGAAGCAGACCCTTACATAAAATGCATGCTGAAGTTGGCAGCACTTGGCCGACAGGTGCAAAATAAAAACCACAGTACAATGTACACCCCCTTGGGGATTAGAGAAATAAGGCGAACTCAAAAAAACAAACAAACAAACAAACTGTCACCATGTCAACAGAATTACACTAAGCTTCAGTGTCCTATATATTATCTTAATGTCCTCATATAACCAACCGATTCTTTAGATTTAATGCGATACAAAGCATCTTACTGTCTACATATTAACATACTATCTGAGAATCCCAACAGTAACATACACAAACAGTCACCTAACTTTACTGTCCTGCATAGCATTTTACAATCCCCATGTTAACAAACCTACCTAAAATTATTAGTGTCCTACATAATATTTTACTGACCCCACTTTAACAGATCTAAACTGAGCTTGACAGTCCTATAAAGTATCTCACTGACGCCTCTTTAACAGACCAAATCTGATTTTCAATCTCCTACATAGTATCTTAGTATCAGCATAACAAAAGATGAAGGCTAACACTGAGCTTTAAGGTCCTAGGTAGTATCTTACTGTCTGTATATTAACAGAGGGACACCAAGATAATTGTCCTGTAAAGTATCATACTATCCCTATCTTAGCAGGCCGACAACAAGCTGTAATGTCCTACATAGTACATAACTAATTTGCATGTTAATAGCCGAAAACCGAGCTTTTGGCATAGATGACGTACATAGTATCTAACTAAACAACTGTTAGCAGACAGACACTGAGTTTTATTGTCCTATGTAGCATTAAACTGTTTGCATGTTTACAAACCATTCCCATTTGTTAATGTCCTACATGTAATCTTACTGTCCAAAAGTTAACATACTAACACAAAGCTTAAATGACCTACTTTTTATATTTCTGTACAAAGATAGCAGTCTGACACAAATCTTTAATGTCCTACCTATTGTTTTACTATCAACACGTTATAACAGAATGAAAGCAATCTTCACTTTTCTACATAACATCAAACTATCCACTTCATAACACACAGACAGTGAACTTTCATGTCCTACTTATTTCTTGATATCCTCATGTTAATATACATCAACTGAGAAATAATGTATATATTTTCTCACTATCCACATGAAAACAGACCAACCTCATGAATAGGTGTCCTACATAGTATATTTTTTCCCCCAGGTAAACAGACCAAAACTGAGTAGTAATGTCCTACATAGTATCTTACTCTCCGCTTGTTAACAGACCAACACTGATCTGTAATGTCCTTTATAGTATCTTACTATCCCCAGGTCAAAATACCAACACAGAGCAGTAATGTCCTACATAGTATCTTACTATCCGCGTGTTAACAGAATGACAGCTAGCATTACTTTACCTCATAGTATTGTACTATCCACTTGTTAGGATACGAACAGTGAGCTTTCATGTCCTACATATTTTCTTAATATTCAAATGTTAACGCATAACAGCCGAGATGTAAAGCTGTATATATTATCTTTCCCCTTGATAAAACATCAACACTGAGCTGTAATATCATACATAATATCTTACTAATCATCATGTTTACAGACCAACACAGAGAACACGTGTCCTACACAATGTCTTACAGTTCACATGTATTAACAGACCAACACTGAGAACATGTGTCCTATACAATATCTTACAGTTCACATGTATTAACAGACCAACACTGAGCTTTTCTGTCCTATTAAGTGTTTTACCTTCCATTTGTTAACAAACAGAAACCAATAATAAATTTCCTAAACAGCATCCTGCTGTCCCCATGTCAATAGACCAACAACGAGCTGTAATGTTATAAAACAATTTTTACTATCAATACATTAACAAACCCACACTGAGCCTTATCGCCAAAATAAAAGTATATTCCTTTCCCCCCAAAAAGAGATGGAATAGACTTAATTATTTTATCTGACTATCACAGTGCAAACAGAATCACGCCGTGGTTCAATGTCCTTTATATTATCTTGATATTCACAGGACAAAAGAAGTAGACGGACAACAAACTCTACTGTCCCACATAGTATCTTACTTTCCACCTCTCAACAAACTGTTGTACATATTATACTACTAATCACATGTTAATAGATCCACACTGTGCTTCAATGCCCTACATTTTTATTTTTTGAATCCCCATGCCAGAAGAACACTTAGCTTTACTGTTATACATACTATCTTACCATCCACATGTCGACAGACCAGCACCACGATTTGCTACACTAAATATTATCTTACCATTCACATGTTAAAAGACCAGAACCGAGATTTGATACCCTACATATTATCTTACCCTCCACATGTTAACAGACCAGCACCGAGATTTGATACCCTACATATGATCTTACCACCCACATGTTAACAGACCAGCACCAAGATTTGCTACCCTAAATATTATCTTACCATTCACATGTTAACAGACCAGAACCGAGATTTGATACCCTACATATTATCTTACCCTCCACATGTTAACAGACCAGCACTAAGATTTGATACCCTAAATATTATCTTACAATCCATTTGATAACTGACCAATAACTAGGATTGGATACCTTACATATTACTTTACTATCCATATGGCAACATATGTAGATCGCCATGACATTTTACAGTCTTACATAGTACCTACAATCCATAAATTAACAGACCAACACCAAAATGTGTGTTCTACATAGCATTTTACTTTCACTGTGTTTTAGTGAAATGAGATACCACAGAATGCAGAGCTGAGGCAAAAGCTATGGTGCAGCAGCTATGTCCTGGTCAAGATTATGGAATGCATCATGATTACTGGCTTGCAGATATAACATGACCAAAGGATCCTGAACGCAAAGAGGAATAAAGAATTTTTGCACGCTAGAGGACCAAAATTGAGTTTTAATGTCCTACATATTATCTCTTTATCTACATATTAACAGATAGACACTAAGATTTAATGGTGTACATATTATCTTGCTATCCAAATGTTAGGAGTCAGATACTGAGCTTAAATCTCTTACATAAGATCTCACTATTTACAAATCAACAGATGCAAACCAACTTGGAGATTTACTGTCTTGAAAATATCTTACTATCCACATGTTAGTAGACTAACACTCAGCTTTAATGTCCTACATAGTATCTCACTATCAACATATTAGCAGATTGACACCAAGCTTTAATCTTCTACATGATATTTTACTATTCACATGTTAGCACACCAACCGCAAGCTTGTTAGCAGTCTAACGCAGAGCTTTGATGTCCTACATAGTATCTCACTATCAACATATTAGCAGATTGACACCAATCTTGAATCTTCTATATGATATTTTACTATTAACATGTTAGCACACCACTGCAAGCTTGTTAGCAGTCTAACACAGAGCTTTGATGTCCTACATAGTATCTCACTATCAACATATTAGCAGATTGACACCAATCTTGAATCTTCTACATGATATTTTACTTTTAACATGTTAGCACACCAACTGCAAGCTTGTTAGCAGTCTAACACAGAGCTTTGATGTCCTACATAGTATCTCACTATCAACATATTAGCAGATTGACACCAATCTTTAATCTTCTACATGATATTTTACTATTTACATGTTAGCATACCAACTGCAAGCTTGTTAGCAGTCTAACGCAGAGCTTTGATGTCCTACATAGTATCTCACTATCAACATATTAGCAGATTGACACCAAGCTTTAATCTTCTTCATGATATGTTACTATTCACATGTTAGCACACCAACCGCAAGCTTGTTAGCAGTCTAACGCAGAGCTTTAATGTCCTACATACTTTCTCACTGTCAACATATTAACAGAATGACACCAAGCTTTAATCTTCTACACAGTATCTTAACAGTATGTTAACACACACAGTGACACAGCAATATTTACGTTCGTACATATAATCCTACTACCCACATGTTAACCACAATTGCATTATCAACTCTCAAACCCTTTAACGGTTTGCAAAGACTGGCCTTTTCAAACAAGCTAAACGACTTCTGTGTATGTATTTGCTTAATGGATGAATCAACAACAACAGAACCAATCGAAGGTGTTTCGCAATCAATTCTAGAGCTGCATTTATAATGCCAGTATGAACAGTACATAATAAGTAGTTTTGGAAATATGTCAATACTGTAGGGTTTTACACAGTTGTACACACACGCACACACAAACGTAAAGAAATATGTGCATTCGTAAAAAAATTTATGTTTAAAATAATGAGATATGTATTACTACCATGCTTTCAATTTGGTGCATGTTAATAGTGTCAGTATTCGAATATATCATAAATACACAGAGTGACAGCAAAGAGCAATTTTATCAATACCTGGGCTTTAGGAATGTGTACTTTAATATCTGTTTGTTTACATTTGTTAATATGGCAACTTATGCGTCTTGTGAAATAAAGAAATAAACAAGAAACAAACACACACTGGAATAAGGTTCAATTTAATGTTTACGTATTTCTTATGCCACATTATGAATATTATGTCTACATATATTCAGCCAGCAGTAAACATGCAAGATTCCATATGGCTAGTGTTATTAAAATGATGGTAATGGGTGTCCTGTTCTAAAAAATATACAGTTTAAAATTTGGATATGTACAATGAGATTAACAATCTATAGATGTTGTGTTAGAGAAATTTATAACATAAAAGTCTACATACATTTGTATTTACATATCCAAGCTTGAACAATTTTAAAATAGCACACACGGGATATAAGCACGCTTAACCATAAACAACTTTCAGCACAGGATCTTCGATTAGCTAGATAACAGTTTCACGGCCTAGTAGTGAACTGTATTTACACGGACAATGATTACTTCGTCATAAGGGCAATGTATTCAAAAGAAAGGGATGTAATAAATGCACTACAATAATATAAATCATTTAATAATTACATGAAAATAAAGCAAATACTTATAATAGTTAAGGTTGTGTATAATGGAGCATACCATACGAAATTTACCTTTCGGAAAGTTTTAACATTTTTTTGCATTTTATGAATATTATTAAATTCATTTTAAAAACAATATGCGAGTCGCTGTCACCACAACAGAGCTAACTTAAACAGGCATCAGCATATATGCTAACTCTAACCTTACTATTAACAGCTACAGGAGCAGCCAGTGTTGTCTTCTGCCAGTTACTTGTCTAGTTCGCTCCATGACTTCGACGCCGGTCACGGTTCAAGGTTCAGCTCTTGTGATAAGCACGGCTTTGCTGTCACAATCGTCGCCGACGAGCGCCCGGGGTCGCGAGCTGTTCCTCCCCATATGTCGTGCACGAGAAATTTGGTCGGGTGGATAATTAACACCTATCGCCTTCAGTGTACAGATGCCAATGTACACGTCCATGTGGTTCTGGTGTAGGGCCATAGCTCACTCGTTCTAAGGTTTGTAACCTGGATAAAGAGGGGAGACGCCCAAGCCAAAATCTCTCACGCAAATCTTTTATGATGGGATAACTCTTAATTATATATTTTTGTATTTGTTTGGTTATGTCCCTCGCTATGTTTAAAGAAACACTGGATGTCAACAACATCGGCGACGAAGATGGCAACGACATAATTCTACACCCCCTTCCACGCCTTCTAATGACACAAGTTGATAGAAGATGATGAGGATGATGATGATAATAATCATGACAATAATAATAACAAAACATTGGCCATTGACCTACAATAGAACAATAAGATAGATATTTAAGCAAACAACCATGAAGGAATGATTATTCCGTGAGATAAGCAGAAGAAAAGGTGTGATTCCCATTAAGACATGTTATTAGAGGAAACATAAGACCACACTATATGTACATGTAGAGCGTAGGATACAACGTTGGTAGAGTGGCTGCTTCTTTCCGGCTGCAACTTGTTCCATCCAACCCAGCTTTAAACGAGTACCGGATTTACTGTTAGGAGAAATGATAGAGGAACAGGAATTGGTTTTCACAAAACCTGAAGTTTTTGGTTTGATTAGAGGTTTCAATTTCTGGATTCCGTGACGAAGACTTGCCCTTTTCTACCCCAGACCGTTGTACTTTGTGCGGTATCATGTAGTATTGACCAGTTTATGGACTCGTGTGTGTATCAGAACAATGAAGATTCTAGTACCTCATCCTTGGCGGTAATAAAAATAAATTTATATATCAGTGATATTGTAAGCCAAGACATCGAGGAAGGGAACTGGCTACCAACATCTGATAAAAGCAAAAATCTCTTATAGAGAAGTTTCTACCACAGCATCTCCGACTACAGTATATTTGTATTACTCGATGAATCCATGAATTTAAACAGCACGTTGGCTGTGTTTGTATTCTGACATTCTTTCCTTGACATAATGAACAGTTTCTTGGGCGGATTGTCGCTACGGTTGTGCATGTTTTTGCTCGTGAGCTTCAATCCCTTCTGTATTTTGTGTTGGCCTTTAACTGGTAGTGGGCGGTGTACATTGGAATGTCTTATATGATCACATCAGTTCATATTTGTCACACATTAGTTTGTAGTCAGCATTGATTGCTGAGAGTACAGAGAAACAAGAAGACCAAAGTAGAGAGAGAGAAAGAGAGAGAGGATGAAAAACAGAAATATGAATAATGTTAGATGACTGTTAATTTGTGCAGGTGTTAAAAACAATTCGAGGTAAATCTTCTTCTTCGTACGCTGTCAGACGTCAACTTGAATTTTTTCGAAGAAGGCAGCTGTCATCCTGAGGCTGTCGACACTGCCATAGGGCTTGTCTAGTGTTGCCACTGGTGATGGCCACATGTGCTTTCTCTGGTTCTCGTATGTCGGGCAATTTTGCAGCAGATGTTCCGCGGTCATTTTCCCTGTACCACAGGTGCATTCGTCAGTACCACCTTTCTTCAGTTTATTGAATAGATGGTACCTCAATCTGTTGTGGCCTGTGCGGAGTCTGAAGACCACGACCTGCTCTCTTCTGTTCAACTGGTAGTAGGCATCATTTGTTGTGTAGCCAGTATGCTCTGTTTCCCATTTGGCCATGTATCTGGCCCTAATAAACCTTTTGAACTCTTCGTAGGTCACACTAGAATCTGGTTGTGGTAACCTTGCACCTTCTTTAGCCAGTCTGTCTGCCTCCTATCCACTACTCCAGCGATGTTAGGGCCTGCTGCATCCGATTGTTTGCTATGGTGAGATTGTCTTCAGTGGTCCACAAAGCCAGATCGTCTGCAAACATGGAGCTGTGGACTCTTCTTAATATATTCTCTGTTATGTTGTTTATATACACCAGAAAAAAGTGTGGGTGACAGTACTCCCCCTTGGGGTACTCCCTGCTGCAGTGTCACATTTTTGCTCATCTTCCCTTGTACTTGAACTCTGGCTGTTCTGTTTTCGAAATAGTGGCTGATCAATCTGTACATTTGTCCATATACTTCACTTCTTTATAGCTTGACTTTAAGTCCCTCTTTCCCCACCTTGTCAAATGCCTTCTCTAGATCCACCCAAACCGCTACTGTATGCTGTTTCTCCTGGTAAGCATTCTCTATTTTCTGCGCTATGAGAGTGATCTGATCCTCAGTGGATCTGTGTTGTCTAAATCCTGCTTTCTGTGGAATTAATATGTGTTTTTCTTCCAGGTGCCACATCAGTCTGATGTTTATCATACGCTCCATCAGTTTACCTACACAGCTCAGTAGACTGATAGGCCCGTATCAAATTTGGATATGTTCTATCTTTTTCTTTCTTTGGTACTGGTATTCGATGTAAATGATTTTAACATGAAAAGGAAAAGGTAATCCTTTTGCAATCATTGATGTTGAGGTTTAAGTGTTAGAGACTTCACTGTACTAGGCCTCAGCTTTTTATGAGGTGGGGTGGCCAACTCATGTAGTCGCCACATTTCCTTCAATGACACTTAGCGACGTACAGGTTTAGTTATTAATGAGGATATCATTTGACAGAGTTGAGAGTAAGTAAACACGATTAGAAATGTGAATCAGTTTCTACAGCTTTATGAAAATGGTTAGAGTTAGTGTGTGACTTTATCTATGCCGACATAGCATTTCTTGAAATCATTCCTCCTGCATAGTTTATAAGAATGAAATAGGCAGTATCATGACTTCAAAAGCCATAACAACATGTTGTTGTTATTGTTGTTGTATTTATTGTTGTTGTAGAATGCCCGTAATATGTAAGATTAATTGTGTGTGCGTCCTGTAAAAGACGTTAAGTGGCGGGCTGCAACAGGATGTAAGAATAGCCTTGAGAGTTTGAAAGATTAGTTGGCAGGGGCATAAACTTAAACATAAAGATACACCTAAGTACCTATGAATTACAATGGATCGCACATTGTCCTACAAAGAACAATGTGGAGCGATGAAACAAAAAGTTAGCACAATCATAAAACGTTCTGAGTGAGCTAACAAACACGGCATAACTTAACTTAACATAACGTTTTTATATTGGTTTAGAAAACTCATCAGAGTCTGTAGACAACCAGTCCCATTTGCATTACCCTGCTCTAATAACTATGTACATCATATTTATTCTTAAATGCATTAACTGTCTCTGCCTCCACTATTTCCTGGGGCAAAGCATTCCAAGCATTCACCACTGTCTGAATAAAAAAAAATGTCCTGTGTCCAATTTGGACCTTTCGTTATTAAATTGTATCTGTGCCCTCTTGTTCTCGCTGGTGCTAGTATTTTGAAAAAAAAATGTATAGTCTAATTTAACTTTTCCTGTGATTATCTTATCAACTTAGATTAAGTCACGTTTAATTGTTCTCTTTTCTAGACACTAACGGCCGGTTTTTCTGATTCTTTCCTCGTAACTGTAATTCTGGAATCCCACTATCAGTTTTGTCGCTATTCTTTGTATCCTTTCCAGCATATTTATAGCTCTTCTACGATAAGGACTCCACATCTGTATACAGTACTCTGATCTAGGTCTAACTAATGCTTTATATAGTTTGTCAACCACCTCATTACTCCTATGTTTAATATTTCTTTTTTTTTATCATACCTAACGTTGCATTTGATTTATTCACTGCTACCTGGACTTGCTAACTCACCTTACCTGTATGCTCTATTATTACCCCTTATGTCCCTTTCGTTATCTATCATTCTAGTATTTTTCTCGCCCATTCTGTAATTTTGTTCCATTTTTTACTTCACACCACTCAGAGTACTCCTTATTTATGCCAATCGCTGTCTTCTTCCCGTTAACCAACTTTCAATCCATTCGGCAACCTGCCCATCTATCCCATGTGATTTTAACTTTTTAAATAATCGTTGATGAGGTACTACATAAAAAGCCTTTGTAAAATCTAGATAAATAACATCCACTGGTTCTCCCTTATCTATGATTTTAGTAATCACCTCCATGCACTACAATAGATTTGTTAAGCACGGTCTCCCTCTAGTAAACCCATGCTAACTATTTCTGATTAGATTTAACCTGTCTAGATGCATTACAATATTTTCTTTCATTATTGACTCTAACATTTTACAGACTATGCTCGTTAAACTTACTTAATTAGCTGGATCTGATTTCTTTCCCATTTTGAATAAGGGAATCACTCCTGCATCTTTCCAATCTCTTGGAACAATCCATTTTGCAAGTGATTGAGAAAATAATATAGCCAATGGTTTAACTAGTTAGTCTATACTTCAAATAGCATTGATGAATGGATACCATCTTGATCTGTACATTTATCCACTTTTAATCCTTCCAATCTTTTTAGAACCATTTCCTCCGTAAGACAGAATGATTTTAATCGCACTATATTCATTTGACATTTGAAAATAGGTATAGGCTCTGGTATCTTGGAGGAGTGTTCTTTTGTATAGACTGTGCCAAAGTATTGATTTATTAGATAAGCTATCTCCCTATTTTCTCTGCTTATTGTCACTGTACTGTTTATGAGAAAGCCTACCTTGTCTTTAGGTCTTTGTTTATTTCTAACATTAGAAAAGAAGCTTTTACCATCAGTCTTGATCCTATTAGTAAGTTTTTTTCGAAGTCTATTTTGCTGCTTTACTTACTTTCTGAGCTATGTTTTGCTTGTCCAAATATTTTAAATATATTTCTTTTGATTTACTTGCCTTTATACACTTTGTCCAGGCTTTATTTTAAGCTCTTGTACATTTAGCTACAAATCTAGTAATCCACTTTTTATGATTGGTGTTTACCTCCATACATGGAACATATTCGACTTTTAGTTGTTCTAAAAGTGTTTTGAAACACTCTGCCTCTTGTTCAACGTCTGTACCTCTGACAATATCTTTCCAGTTTATGTGGCTGTCTGTATCTTTCATCTTCTGTACATCTGTCTTAGAGTAGTCGTATGCTCGCGAGTGTATATTTACATACATTGTAAAGGCTGTTATAGGATATATTTTATGGACAACTGATCACTGCAGCTAAAGGAATCGACTACCCCACACCGCGATTCAAGTACGTATACAAGATGGACATGGCGTCATGCGACATCCAAGCCGAAAGCTCAGGATTGAGTCGATTGCAGACATTCAGTTGGGAGGTGCACAGTAGTTGCCGACGCTTGTAGAGGCCATCTGGAACCAGAGAAATGGGCACGACTGAAAAGATCGGCGAACACCCCGGCAAGTCAGCCTCCTCAGCCCCGTTGTACGATCTGCGACAGGGACTGCCACTCACGTACCGGCGTTTGCTACCATAACAGACTGTGTCGAAATACGGGAGACAGAGCTGGGCAAACTTCGCCAGGGCGCCAGGCGCATGATGATCAGTGACTGAGACGCCAATAAACTGATGAATATTAAATGTATTTACTTGTCTTGGCTTGGCTTCGTTTGTTCTCCATCTCCCGCTACCAAACCCTGCCACGGGCCTAAGTAGCAGAACGCAGTCCAGAGAACGGAATGCGTTATGTCGATATTTGCACCTTTCGGTCCAACACATCCTACTTCAGCAAGCATTTTTTGAGTACCGGGTTAGCATTCCCTCTTCGATCCCTTCTCCTTAACCAGTCTGCTCTGTTGCAGCCTGTTTTCTAGAATACTGCGCGGACGTGTAGAACGGCCTTGGCAGCTCCGGTTCGCTAGCCCTTACGCTATCAGTCAGCTATGGCTCGATGACCGCTGCAGCTCATGCGCTGCTAACCATCTTGATCCAGTATTTACTTGATTTTGAAGAAATATGATCATGACAATAATAATGGGCTTATCGCCGTCGATGAGAATAACTAACATCATCATGTGTCATGCTGCGCCCTTAAGTCTGTGGGCGGATGCGTGCATGACAGATTAAGCCAACACCAGCTGGTGCTGGTTTTGTCTCTACTCTATACTTCCACCCTCGCCAACTGCATGCAAGGCTCTTTTTGGTCTCCTTTTTCAGGCTAAACGATTTACTGCCAGGATTCACTGAATCGCTTTTATTGACGTCCAGGTGATCGCCTTGCTGCCTAAGCTCGCTAAACAGTAGTTTTTTTTGGAACCTTTGACTTGACATTCGAGAAACTTGGCCAGTCTATCTCACTTTAACTTTCTACAAAAGTGTATGAATAGTGTAGTAGTAATGAAAAGAGTATGGTTATTTGTGATGTGGTCTTGTAGCCAATTTGGAGTATGTGTCATGTAGAAATGATTCAACCTCCTGGCGTGTTTGGCGTACACACTCCAGCTCTCTCACCCATAGATCAAGGTTTAGAGACTAGCCGGATGTTTGCCAATCAGATTAGTTGCTTTTTAACGATATACTTCATTTAAACATTCAAATCTTCTTCGGGCAATATCAGGTAGTACTATTTACTCATGTTTATCGTCTTTTTCTTTCTCTTCCTTTTCTTCTTCTTTCTCTTCTTGTTCGTCTTCTTTTTTTTTCTTCTTCTTCTACTTCTTCTTCTCTATTTTCTTCTTCATTCTTTACTTCTTCTTCTTTTCCTTCTTTTTCTAGCTCACCGACAATTGTATTAAGTCTACACGTAAAGGCCAGTTCTATGGACAAAGTCTACTGTGGTGGGGAGTTCTTCAAGACGCTCACAAAAGTGTGTATGTGTGGGTTCATCTCCGTGGGTCAGTATTCACAACGCAGTTGCTTTAGCATGTTACAGTCTTGACAAAGGAAGGGTTCTGATACTAACACGTAACTGCATACCGAGGAGCGCGGTAGCTGTCAATCACACTGGACAAGCAGAAATTGTAGGACTCGACATAATGACATAAGAAACGAAGATCCACATCTTCAACCTGTATGGCCCACCCATCAAAGACCTGTCCCTCTCGAGTATGGAAATCAAGAACTCCAGCTGCCTAGTAGTTGGAGACTTCAACAGCCACTCGGAGAGATGGGGATATTCCGACACAGACAACAGAGGAGATGAAGTGGAAGACTGGGAGATAGACACAAATCTATATCTTTACAATAGGCTGGAGGACAGCCCTATCTTCTATTCTAGAACATGGCATACCACCTCTACTCCAGACTTGGCCTTTTCCACGGTTGATATTCATCACAAAATAGACGGCCAGGTGCTCAACCAATTGGCAGGTAGCGACAAAAGGCCAATTAGGCTAGAAATTGATATGGAAGTAGGCCCACGGGAAATAAAAGCGCTCCCACGTTGAAACTATAAACGATCCGACTGGGACAGATTTGCAATTCTGACAGATCGGCTATGTGAAACCATCAACACATGGAATAACAATATGAAACCTATGGTGGAAAGCCTAAGCAAAGCAATAATGCAAGCAGCCACCGAAACCATCCCAAGAGGGGCAAGGAAAAACTACAAGCCATATTGGAATGATGAATTGCAGGAAGCGGAAGACGAAGTCTCAAATGCTAGGAATATGGCAGAGAGAGAACAATCTATGGAGGCAAATATCGCCCTCAAGGCTATCACGGCGAAATACAAAAAAACACTAAACCATATAACAAGAGACAGCTGGACAAATAAAACAGAACGCCTCAATTTATATAAAGAAGAGAACAAACTATGGAAGTTAGTCAGAGCCATGAATGACGAAACACCATCAAATAAACAAATTACCATCAAGTATGGCGACAAAATGCTTACTGGAAAAAAAAGCAGCAAACGCCTTTATAGAACGAACACTATGCCAGAGCAAACCACACTGATGTCCCTACAGACAGGCACACAGACAATAATGAAGAACAAAAGAGCCACGACAACATCAATATGGCACCAAAGGAGCACATGATGGCAATACTAACAATGAATAAAAAGGAAGAGGCCATGAGAACTCGATGAGAAAACCATGAGAAAAAGAAATCGCCCGGAAAAGATGGGGTAACACGAAATGCTGATGGAGTTGGGCCAAACAGCAAAGAGGAAGTTACTATCAGTCCTGAACCAAAGCTGGAAAAGGGGAATTGTACCTCAGACATGAAAAGACGCTGTACTTATACCAGTACCAAAGAAAGAAAAAGATAGAACAGATCCAAATAAATACAGGCCTATCAGTCTACTGAGCTGTGTAGGTAAACTGATGGAACGTATGATAAACACCAGACTGATGTGGCATCTGGAAGAAAAACACATACTAATTCCACAGCAAGCAGGCTTTAGACAGCACAGATCCACTGAGGACCAGATCACTCTCATAGCCCAGTTAATAGATGATGCTTACCAGGAGAAAAAACACACAGTAGCCATTTGGGTGGATTTAGAGAAGGCATTTGACAAGGTGTGGATAAAGTGACTTAAAGTCAAGCTACGAAGAAGTGAAGTTTGTGGGAAAATGTACAGATGGATCAGCGACTACCTCGAAAACAGAACATCCATAGTTCAAGTACAATAGCAGATGAGCAAAAAGGTGACACTTGAGCAGGGAGTACACCAAAGGGGAGTACTGTCACCAACACCTTTCCTGGTGTATATAAACAACATCACAGAGAATCTACCAAGAAGAGTCCACAGCTCCATGTTTGCAGACGATCTGGCTATGTGGACGTCTGAAAAAAATCTCACCATAGCAAGCAATCGGATGCAGCAGGCCCTAACATCGTTGGAGGAGTGGGCGAACTCATGGCTGGTCAAAATAAATGAGGAAAAAACAACATGTACGATATTCTCGCTTTCAAACAAACTCCAGAACACCAAAATAAGTCTTAGCCGCAAATATCTGCGGGCAAATGGCAACCAAAACTACATGGGAGTCACATTTGATCGGTGCATGACATGGAAAAGTCAGATCGAGAGAAACCGAATGAGAGCCAGACAAAGAATGGCAATCATGAGGAAACTTGCTGGCACAAGCTGGGGAACAGACGAAACTGTACACTGGAAGAGTGAGACCAGTTCTCGAGTATGGCATTGCGGCATGAGCAACAGCA
Organism: Ariolimax columbianus; assembly: GCA_036924085.1. Classification (NCBI taxonomy): domain Eukaryota; kingdom Metazoa; phylum Mollusca; class Gastropoda; order Stylommatophora; family Arionidae; genus Ariolimax; species Ariolimax columbianus. The sequence goes on along the minus strand of JAVGWX010000004.1, from coordinate 92,466,944 downwards.
GCAAAGGCGAACTTTGATACAATTAGCAAACTTCAAACCAAGCCATGAGAGTTATAACAGCAGGCATGAAGTCAACGCCAATTGTAGAACTGGAAAAGATTAGAAATCTGCAATCCATGACCGACAGAAGAGACTGCAGAGCCCAGCAGCAAGTAGAGAAACTCAGAAGACTGACAGGCCACCCAATGCATCAGAGACTAAATAGATTTGGAAATGGGAAACTAAAGCGAAGAAACTTTGCAGAAATAGCCAAAGCAAAGATGAGCGAAGACACTATGAACACATTAACACCAAACCCCATCCCTACTGTACGCAAACCTACCTGGAAGCAGCATATCATTCCGGAGGTGGTAGAAAATATACCAGATATTTGAAACAAGAACAGCCAGACTGAAAAAGAAAGAAGAGACATAACCCTGAGGTACATAACGAAAAACTACCCAAGCATGGACTGGACCCATGCATACACCGACGGGTCTGTAACAAACACAACACATAAAGGAGGGGCAGAGGTATTCCATTTCTCAATTTTGTGCATCGGTTGAATTTAAAGTGAGCTAAACTGCGAGAACTGTTACCGGTAAAAGTGTTACTGGTAAGCTACATAAGCTGTACAGTGGTGAATGCTTGGAATGTATTGCCATATGAAGTAGTTTTAGGCTGGAACAATTAATGCATTTCAGAATAGATTGTATGCACATAGCTTTTAGAGCTAGGAAATGTAAATGAAACTGGTTGTTTACAGACTCTGCATAGTTTTCTAAGCCGGTATAAACACGTAGTCTTCTAAACCAGTATAAAGATATAGTCATTCTAAGGCAGTATAAAGACATCGTCTTCTAAACCAGTATAAAGACATCGTCTTATAAACCAAGATAAAGACACAGTCTTCTAAACCAGTATAAAGTTTCAGTCTTCTAAGCGAGTAGAAAGACATAATCGTCTAAACCAGTATAAATAGGTAGTCTTCTCAACCCGTATAAAGACGTTAACTTAGTTACATATTGTACATTAAATGGAGAGTATTTCTCTTTAGCCCAAAAATGAAAGGTGTTTACCGCACGCGGCTGTCCATTGGTGATCATTCTTATTCAGCAAATGATGTTAACTGTAGATGTCACGTACCCCTTCTCAGAATAATGTTTTTAAATACATAAAATACAATAGCAAAGAACCAGTTATATAGAAATAGTTAAAAAACAAACACAAAAGTACATGTGATATATGTGTCTTTCTTAACAATTTCAATAGAAATACAATACATTTAATATAGAAGAAAGTTAATTTCATTATTGTTTGAATGAACGTGCTGCGTATCCATGCAAGGCTGAGGAACGGGTCACAAAGATCAAGAAATGCTGACCGCGTGAAGGCTTGTTGTTTCTCTTTCTTGAAGAGGATTCAACTGTTGTGTTGTACAAACCACACGTTTGCCATGTTAGACATCTAATCTGTTTCGATTTGTTTTTCTTTTATGCTACAAATGTCGAAAATCCATATTTGCAGAGATATATTGTTGGAAATGGAATGAAAACTTGCATAGCTCGCTTTACAAGATAATGCTAGTTTACTAACTGCTATTGTAGATAGTCTGTTCACACCAGGACTGTGTCCACGTGCGATCTAGCCTGGTGGGTTTAACAACTAGCGAAATGTAAAAGTACTGATGAGCGTAAACACAACTCAACGAAGTCCAAAATCTATACCTGCATTTAAAGTACAACCAAGATAACGATCACAGGCAAGGCAAAGACCAAACATAAAGTTATTTTAGAACAACAGAAGATTGAGAAAGTCACAAGCTTTGAGTACCTCGGCTCAGTTTTAAGCGCCAATGGCTACGGCAATGCAGAGGTTCAATAAAATGAGAAACTGATGACAGAACATTAATAAAATGAAAATAACTATTCTGTGAACTTGCATTATACCGATGAAGACATACGGATGTGAAACATGGACCCCCCCCCCCCCCCCCCCCCCCCCACACAAACACTTAAGAAAAGGATTGCATCTTTTGAACTAAAGGACTATAGAAAAGTGCTCAAAATACAATGGATAGCAAAAAGGAAAAATGCAGATATCTTTAACTTAGCTTAACGTCCTTAAACTGGTTTAGAAGACTCTGCAGAATCTGTATACATACAGTTTCATTTCATCACCTTGCTCTAAAAGCTATGCGCATCCAATTTATTCTTAAATGCACTAACTGTCCTTCCTTCCACTATTTCCCTTGGCAATGCATTCCAAGCATTCACCACTCTCTAATTAAAAAAATATTTCCTAATATCGAATCTGGACCTCTCTTTAGTTAATGTGTAACTATGCCCTCTTGTTATATTTGGTGGCTGTATTTTTTTTTAAAAACTTGTTATAGTCTAATTTATCCATTCCTCTGATCATCTTATAAGCCTGTATTAAGTCACTACAAATTATTCTCTCTTCTAGACACTGTAGGCCGGTTTTTCCTCATAACTGTAATTCTGCAATCCCACTATCAGCGTTGTCGCTCTTTTTTGAATTCTTTCCAGCATGTTTGTATCCCTTCTATGATAATGACTCCACGCCTGTACGCATAACTCCAATCTAGGTCTAACTAATGCTTTATACAGTTTGACTATCACTTCCTTGCTCCTATGTTTAGTATTAATGTTTATCATACATAACATTGCATTTGCCTTTTTAATTGCTACCTGAACTTGCTCACTCACCTTACCTGTATGATCTAGTATAACTTCTAAGTCCATTTCCTTATCTATCTTTCTAATATTGTTCTCCCCCATTCTGTAATTATGTTTCATATTGGATCTACCCATGTGGATGACTGTACATGTATCTACATTAAACTCCATTTGCGAACCTACAAACCACTCTCGAATTTTATCTACATCCGATCTCAATATATCCACATCTGCTTGAGATATAGATAAAGATATATATATGGAAGGACACTGGCTGTTGCCAATTGTTACTTCTTTTGTCGGTATACAGCGGGCAGGACTGCAAAATATATTATGCCTTCATGGGGGCTGTGCCGCAGGTACACATTTCTGTAGTGCCAATCTTCAACTTATTGTTCAGATGGCATCTGAGTATGTTGTGACCTGTGCGTAGCCGGAAAATGATCACCTGGTCTCGCCTGGAGAGTTGATGGTAGGCATCGTTTTCTATGTGGCCAATGTGATCCTATTTTCCATTTTGCACTGTACGTTGTCCTGATGCATGCTTTAGTTTCATTGTATGTGATGTCTGTATCATTCTGCTGCAGCATTCCTCGCTCTCTGGCGAGCCTGTCCACCTCCCCGTTGCCTGGAATGTCTCAGTGGGCTGGTGTCCATTGGACTGCTTTTTTTTTAAGCACTGGGCTCTTGAGGGCCATTACACTGCTAGGTCGTCTGTGAAAATGACCACTTGCTTTGCTGTATAATAGTTTGACCACATCAAACGCCATACTGACCTAGAAAGAACGATACAGGAGGGTTTGGTGTTTGAAAAGCGGGGCTGAAGCAGACCGATGAAAAGATGGAAACAAGACATCACGGAGGTCATGACGATGACAACGATAGAGGCGATACTTCTGGCTAGAGATCGAGTTACAGATCGTTTGTTGTGAAAGTGATTTTCTGCAAATGACATGCAACATGATGATGATGATGATGAAGATGATGATGATGATGATAATAATGATGATAAAGATGAAAGAGCGATTTTTTGTGCTATGTAATAATGCTTGTTATGGTATACAAAAATATATGTGACTTTATTGTTGACGTAGATCTAGCAAATACTATTTTCATTTATAAACATCATTGCATAATTTCAGAAGTGCCGGTTATGCTAGCAATCAGCTAGAGGTTAGTGATATTTAAGATAATATCTGTGGGTAACTGAGACGCTAGTCCGGTCAAGCACACCATATTGCCTAGGACGTTGCGTCAGGGTCAAACACAATGTTTTTCGTCCATCACGAGCCTTTACTTTTTGCACCCAGCCAGTCCATCCAGTTGAGTATTCTGTAAATCCGGGTTGTGGATGGGTGGGAAGATGGGAACTGCATATTCGCAGTCAGTGAAAGCAGAGAAAGTTTGCTTCGCGAGACGGTGATCATGATTGTCAGCAAATCCATGTACCTCAGCCGCTTTATTGCTCAGCAAGGTGTCCCGCAACTGACGCAGCTTTTTGACTGTAGTTTAGCTTGTCAGTGGACCTACGCTCTCTTCTCGCCCGTCGTCACATGACTCGACTGTGTTAGTACTGGATACATGAAAAGAGAATGACTTGCGCGATGAATTTCCTTTAAGTGAGAAAGGGTTGCGCAGTTTGTCGACCACACTCTCTCGCTCGAGTCCAACTTTAACCAGTGGCAAGACAAGTCAGGACGACTGGATATGAGCTCGGGTGCAGTGGTTGACCACGGATGCTCAAGTGCCTGGCCGTGTTCTGTGCAGTCCACACCGATCAGCACATTTGCATTCCGTTCTCTGGACAACATTCTGCTACTTAAGCCACATCAGGGCTTGGTGGTGCAAGATTGAGAACGAACGACCCTAAGCCAGCAAGCCATTTAATAAAAAAACAGAATGCGATACTGGAGAAAACACTAAAAAGCTATATTTCTTTTTTTTACTTCGTTTACCGTGGTTCCTAAGAGGCAGTATATTGTTCTGTGTTTTGCACTTTAGAGCCTGTTTAAACCATATTCAGCACGAAATTTATTAGGTGTACGACCCAGTCAGATCAGGAATCTGAACACAGACATGTTTTGTTTGTGAGCCATCGAAACTTTGCAACCACGTATGAACACTTCTATAAAAGCTTAACACATGCAATTCCAAATTCATATCTTTTCTATCGTTATCGCTGCTTGTTTCAAATCTATCAATAACATGACCTCCCATAGTGTATCCGGGGTCCATTACTGAGAATGGTAGAATATAACCGCCACAGAATACTGTCACAGTAGATCAAGGGCAAACAATCTTAAGGTGAGCTATGTATGTGTTTCTCCTGAGTGGCCAAAATAATCATTGCATGTTGAACGCGAGGACTAAGAGTTGTCCATGGATGTGGCAATCTCAAAATGTAGAAATTATCGCTACCCTACTGCAAATAACTAAAAAAAGTCTTTCCTAAAAGCTGGTTTTGGTAAGTCAAACACAATGCTGGACCTGTGCTTCAACAAAAAGAGATGAGTGATCTTGATTTAACTAAACTTATCGTCTTTATACTGGTTTAGAAGACTATGCAGAGTCTGTACGCAACCAGTTTCATTTACATTTCCTTGCTCAATAAGCTATGCGCATCCAATGTATTCTTAAATGCATCAACTGCCTCTGCTTACATCACTTCCTTGGAAATGCATTCCAAGAATTCACCCCTCTCTGACTAAAGAAATATTTCCAAATATCCAATCTTGACCTTTCTTTATTTAAGAAAGTTGTGCATGAGGATAGCAACCTCATCATGCAAGTAAACTGATACATAAACTCCTACTGCAAGATCATGCAAAGTTTTTTCCTGAAGTCATCTTGATGGAGGTTGACTGTACTTGTTCTGATGTGCTTCGGCTGGCGCGAAAAATGTCAAGAAAATAGATCTTCCTTGTTCGTCTTCAGACCTTGAATTCAATTACTCTAACGAAGGCAGCAGTTGACTTGAGAGTCTGAGCACTTCTGTACAGCTACTCGTGGAAGGACACTGGTTGTTGCCAAATGCTACTTCTTGTCGGTAAACAATGGGCAGGGCTGCACAATTTGTTCTGATGTCATGGGGGGTGTGCCGAGAAGATAGATTGCCAGCTAGAGTCGTTGCCTTGTGTTTTAAGTCAAGTTAGGTAATCCTCATACTCAACCATTGCCTTTCGTATTGATCGTCCACAACAACGTTTGGTGAGTCTCGGGCAGCGTGGAGGAAGACGGAGTAGAATCGAAATGTCTCAGCCAGGTGTTCCGCGGGAGACTCCATTAGTGGTGAGGTCTTGTATTTCGTAAAGTGTAAAGTGCAGAATCTGCAATAAAAGAAATAGTATTTGTAAGATCATGTGTTTATATTAATCTTAGTCTTAGTAGACCTGTAATTCTACAAGGGAAGATGACCATGTGGAGGTCCCAGCTGTGGTGTGAGCTGGATAAAGGAGGGATGAGGATTTCCTGCTTAGCGTGTTAGGCTCGAGCAGCTTATTACTCCGCTGTGTTAAGACAAGTGCCAAGAAGTTTGGTTCATAGATCTGTGAGTCCATCTTAAAAGACTCAAACACTAGACCAACTTGACACGCAACCTGTTAGGCGCCATCTATGCTGCTCTTATCAAACCAACTAAGCATGGCCGGTGTTGTGCCATGTCACACAGTTAGTCGCCTCTTATGCCATGCTCTATATAGGGCAGTGGTCCTATTTTTGTCATTGCCATACCCAAAGATCCAGAATCATTCGTGATGTTTACTGTAGTACGCCGTCCATACAGTGGGCTAGAGGACATATGTTGCTTATACAGAGAATACTAGTTGTTTTTGCTTGTGAATGCACATAGCGACAAGGGGGCATTTTGCTACTCATATATTAAGCTCGCAATATCACTAGACCTATAAATGAATAATGCGAATCAGAATGTAAACATGCAATTCCCTAGTAGTGGATCCAACGGGAAGCTTCGACTGGTTCATTTCTTCTTCTTCTTTTTCGTTCGTTTTCAGACATCAACTTCAATGACTCTAACGAATTCATCAATCGACTAAAGGCTCAAAATATGTTCTGCCTTCATGGGGGCTGTGTCGCAGGCACGAAGGTCTGTAGTACCAATCTTGAACTTGTTGTACAGATGACATCTCAGACTGCTGTGACCTATGCGTAGCCGGAGAATGATAATCTATGTAGCCAGGGTGTTTTTTTTTTTTTCCATTTTGCACTGTACGTTGCCCTGATGAATGTTTTAGTCTCATTGTATGTAATTTCTGTACCTAACGTAGGTTAGGTTCTTGATTTTGTTCCATAGCGGTATTTTAACCATTCCTATCTATTTTGTATACTCCACAGGCGATAAGAGAGAGACTGGAACATGAGGGAACTACGTTTTGAACTCTCCCAGTTTTACTACTATAATCGCTCAGCAATTTATATAATGTACAGACCGACACTATGCATTAATGTCTGAAATAGTATCTTGCTATCCACATGTTAACAAACTTAACCTAGGCATGGCAGTTCTAACTAGTATCTTACTATCCATATTTTAACAAACTCACCCTAGGCATTACAGTCCTAGCTACTAGCTAGTATCTTACTATGATACATCAAGTTTTAATGTCCTATATATAGTATCTTACTATCCACAGACTATCATACCAGCATTAAATTTTGATGTCCTACACAGTTTCTACCTAAGCACATGGTAACAGTCTTTTATATAATACTTTACTATATGAAAATTAACATACAGACAATAAACGGTATTGTCCTACAAAGTATCGCACTATCCCCATTAAACATAAGTTCACTGACTCGAAACTTTACAGTCCTACATTGTAATTTGCTATCTAAATATTAACAGACCAATACCAAGTTTTATTGTTCTTTAAAGTATTGTACAATCCCAATGGCATCAGACTGACAGACAGCTTTAATGTCTTACACAGGATCTTACAATCCACATATTAACAAACCAACTCTAGATTGAATGCACTGCACAGTATCCACTATCCAGATGTTAGACTTACCCAAAACATTGATGTCCTACATAGTTCCTTACTGCCACCATGTTAACATGCCAACACAGAGTTTAAATGTCTTACAGAGTATCTTTCTATCCACATGTCAACAGGCCAAGACAGAGCTTTAATGTGCTACATAGTATCTTACTATCCACATGTTAACAGGCATACACAGAGCTTTAATGTGCTACATAGTATCTTATTAACCACATGTTAACAGGCCAACACAGAGCTTGAATGTCTTGCAGAGTATCTTACTATCCACATGTCAACAGGCCAAGACAGAGCTTTAATGTGGTACAGAGTATCTTACTATCCACATGTTAACAGGCATACACAGAGCTTGAATGTCCTACAGAATATCTTAATATCCACGTGTCAACAGGCCAACATAGAGCTTGAATGTCCTACAGCGTATTTTACTATCCACATATCAACAGGCAAACACATAGCGTGAATGACCTACAGAGTATCTTACTATCCACATGTCAACAGGCCAAGACAGAACTTTAGTGTGCTACAGAGTATCTTACTATACACATGTTAACAGGCCAACACAGAGCTTGAATGTCCTACAGAGTATCTTACTAACCCAATGTTAACAGGCCAACACAGAGCTTGAATGTCCTACAGAATATCTTACTATCCACATGTCAACAGGCCAAGACAGAGCTTTAATTTCTTACATAGTATCTTACTATCAACATGTTAACAGGCCAACATAGAGCTTGTATGTCCTACAGAGTATTTTACTATCCACATGTCAACAGGCAAACACATACCTTGAATGTCCTACATAGTATCTTACTATTCACATGTCAACAGGCCAACACAGAGCTTTAATGTCCTACATAGTGTTTTACTATCCACATGTCAATTGGGCAACATAGCTTGAATGTCTTACAGAATATCTTACTATTCACAAGTCAACTGGCCAACACAGAGCTTGAATGTCCTACAGAGTATCTTACTATCCACATGTCAACAGGCCAACACAGAGCTTGAATGTCCTACAGAGTATCTTACTATTCACAAGTCAACTGGCCAACACAGAGCTTGAATGTCCTACAGAGTATCTTACTATTCACAAGTCAACTGGCCAACACAGAGCTTGAATGCCGTACATAATATCTTTCAATCCACATGTTAACAAGCAGACACCATGCTTTACTGTTAAAAATAATATCTTACTATCCACGTGTTAACAAACCGACAGTAAGTTTTAATGTCCTACACACTATCTTACTTCTTCTTCTTCTTCAACAAATTCACGCTGATGTCTGACAGCTTACTTCGAACAAGATATCTTACTGTACCCATGTCATCAGCCGGACTCTGAGCTTTGCTATCTTACATGATATTGTACTATCCACATGTTTTAATGTCATTCATAGCATTTTACAGTCTCCATGTCAACAGACCAACACCAAGCTGTAATGTCCTAATATAAAATCTTTCTTTCTAAATGTTAGCAGACCTAATAGCAAGCTGTAATGTACTACATAAAATCTTACTATCTAAATGTTAACAGACCGATGCCATTCGCTAATATCCTACATATTATCTTACTGTCACCATGGGGACGGTGTGGCCTAGTGGTTAAGTGGCACGGCTCAAAACCCAAAGGTGCTGGGTTCCATCCCCATCACAGCGCTGTTACCCAAAGGAAGCGAATTCTTAGAAAATGCAAGAGGAAGCAGACCCTTACATAAAATGCATGCTGAAGTTGGCAGCACTTGGCCGACAGGCGCAAAATAAAAACCACAGTACAATGTACACCCCCTTGGGTATTAGATATATAAGGCGAACTCAAAAAAACAAACAAACAAACAAACTGTCACCATGTCAACAGAATTACACTAAGCTTCAGTGTCCTATATATTATCTTAATGTCCTCATATAACCAACCGATTCTTTAGATTTAATGCGATACATAGCATCTTACTGTCTATATTAACATACTATCTGAGAATCCCAACAGTAACATACACGAACAGTCACCTAACTTTACTGTCCTGCATAGCATTTTACAATCCCCATGTTAACAAACCTACCTAAAAGTATTAGTGTCCTACATAATATTTTACTGACCCCACTTTAACAGATCTAAACTGAGCTTGACGGTCCTATAAAGTATCTCACTGACGCCTCTTTAACAGACCAAATCTGATTTTTAATCTCCTACATAGTATCTTAGTATCAGCATAACAAAAGATGAAGGCTAACACTGAGCTTTAAGGTCCTAGGTAGTATCTTACTGTCTGTATATTAACAGATGGACACCAAGATAATTGTCCTGTAAAGTATCATACTATCCCTATCTTAGCAGGCCGACAACAAGCTGTAATGTCCTACATAGTACATAACTAATTTGCATGTTAATAGCCGACAACCGAGCTTTTGGCATAGATGACGTACATAGTATCTAACTAAACAACTGTTAGCAGACAGACACTGAGTTTTATTGTCCTATGTAGCATTAAACTGTTTGCATGTTTACAAACCATTCCCATTTGTTAATGTCCTACATGTAATCTTACTGTCCAAAAGTTAACATACTAACACAAAGCTTAAATGACCTACTTTTTATATTTCTGTACAAAGATAGCAGTCTGACACAAATCTTTAATGTCCTACCTATTGTTTTACTATCAACACGTTATAACAGAATGAAAGCAATCTTCACTTTTCTACATAACATCAAACTATCCACTTCATAACACACAGACAGTGAACTTTCATGTCCTACTTATTTCTTGATATCCTCATGTTAATATACATCAACTGAGAAATAATGTATATATTTTCTCACTATCCACATGAAAACAGACCAACCTCATGAATAGGTGTCCTACATAGTATATTTTTTCCCCCAGGTAAACAGACCAAAACTGAGTAGTAATGTCCTACATAGTATCTTACTCTCCGCTTGTTAACAGACCAACACTGATCTGTAATGTCCTTTATAGTATCTTACTATCCCCAGGTCAAAATACCAACACAGAGCAGTAATGTCCTACATAGTATCTTACTATCCGCGTGTTAACAGAATGACAGCTAGCATTACTTTACCTCATAGTATTGTACTATCCACTTGTTAGGATACGAACAGTGAGCTTTCATGTCCTACATATTTTCTTAATATTCAAATGTTAACGCATAACAGCCGAGATGTAAAGCTGTATATATTATCTTTCCCCTTGATAAAACATCAACACTGAGCTGTAATATCATACATAATATCTTACTAATCATCATGTTTACAGACCAACACAGAGAACACGTGTCCTACACAATGTCTTACAGTTCACATGTATTAACAGACCAACACTGAGAACATGTGTCCTATACAATATCTTACAGTTCACATGTATTAACAGACCAACACTGAGCTTTTCTGTCCTATTAAGTGTTTTACCTTCCATTTGTTAACAAAAAGAAACCAATAATACATTTCCTAAACAGCATCCTGCTGTCCCCATGTCAATAGACCAACAACGAGCTGTAATGTTCTAAAAAAATTTTTACTATCAATACATTAACAAACCCACACTGAGCCTTATCGCCAAAATAAAAGTATATTCCTTTCCCCCCAAAAAGAGATGCAATAGACTTAATTATTTTATCTGACTATCACAGTGCAAACAGAATCACGCCGTGGTTCAATGTCCTTTATATTATCTTGATATTCACAGGACAAAAGAAGTAGACGGACAACAAACTCTACTGTCCCACATAGTATCTTACTTTCCACCTCTCAACAAACTGTTGTACATATTATACTACTAATCACATGTTAATAGATCCACACTGTGCTTCAATGCCCTACATTTTTATTTTTTGAATCCCCATGCCAGAAGAACACTTAGCTTTACTGTTATACATACTATCTTACCATCCACATGTCGACAGACCAGCACCACGATTTGCTACACTAAATATTATCTTACCATTCACATGTTAACAGACCAGAACCGAGATTTGATACCCTACATATTATCTTACCCTCCACATGTTAACAGACCAGCACCGAGATTTGATACCCTACATATGATCTTACCACCCACATGTTAACAGACCAGCACAAAGATTTGCTACCCTAAATATTATCTTACCATTCACATGTTAACAGACCAGAACCGAGATTTGATACCCTACATATTATCTTACCCTCCACATGTTAACAGACCAGCACCAAGATTTGCTACCCTAAATATTATCTTACCATTCACATGTTAACAGACCAGAACCGAGATTTGATACCCTACATATTATCTTACCCTCCACATGTTAACAGACCAGCACTAAGATTGATACCCTAAATATTATCTTACAATCCATTTGATAACTGACCAATAACTAGGATTGGATACCTTACATATTACTTTACTATCCATATGGCAACATATGTAGATCGCCATGAAATTTTACAGTCTTACATAGTACCTACAATCCATAAATTAACAGACCAACACCAAAATGTGTGTTCTACATAGCATTTTACTTTCACTGTGTTTTAGTGAAATGAGATACCACAGAATGCAGAGCTGAGGCAAAAGCTATGGTGCAGCAGCTATGTCCTGGTAAAGATTATGGACTGCATCATGATTACTGGCTTGCACATATAACATGACCAAAGGATCCTGAATGCAAAGAGGAATAAATAATTTTTGCACGCTAGAGGACCAAAATTGAGTTTTAATGTCCTACATATTATCTCTTTATCTACATATTAACAGATAGATTTAATGGTGTACATATTATCTTGCTATCCAAATGTTAGGAGTCAGATACTGAGCTTAAATCTCTTACATAAGGTCTCACTATTTACAAATCAACAGATGCAAACCAACTTGGAGATTTACTGTCTTGAAAATATCTTACTATCCACATGTTAGTAGACTAACACTCAGCTTTAATGTCCTACATAGTATCTCACTATCAACATATTAGCAGATTGACACCAAGCTTTAATCTTCTACATGATATTTTACTATTCACATGTTAGCACACCAACCGCAAGCTTGTTAGCAGTCTAACGCAGAGCTTTGATGTCCTACATAGTATCTCACTATCAACATATTAGCAGATTGACACCAATCTTGAATCTTCTACATGATATTTTACTATTAACATGTTAGCACACCACTGCAAGCTTGTTAGCAGTCTAACACAGAGCTTTGATGTCCTACATAGTATCTCACTATCAACATATTAGCAGATTGACACCAATCTTGAATCTTCTACATGATATTTTACTATTAACATGTTAGCACACCAACTGCAAGCTTGTTAGCAGTCTAACACAGAGCTTTGATGTCCTACATAGTATCTCACTATCAACATATTAGCAGATTGACACCAATCTTTAATCTTCTACATGATATTTTACTATTTACATGTTAGCATACCAACTGCAAGCTTGTTAGCAGTCTAACGCAGAGCTTTGATGTCCTACATAGTATCTCACTATCAACATATTAGCAGATTGACACCAAGCTTTAATCTTCTTCATGATATGTTACTATTCACATGTTAGCACACCAACCGCAAGCTTGTTAGCAGTCTAACGCAGAGCTTTAATGTCCTACATACTTTCTCACTGTCAACATATTAACAGAATGACACCAAGCTTTAATCTTCTACACAGTATCTTGCTATCCTTATGTTAACACACACAGTGACACAGCAATATTTACGTTCGTACATATAATCCTACTACCCACATGTTAACCACAATTGCATTATCAACTCTCAAACCCTTTAACGGTTTGCAAAGACTGGCCTTTTCAAACAAGCTAAACGACTTCTGTGTATGTATTTGCTTAATGGATGAATCAACAACAACAGAACCAATCGAAGGTGTTTCGCAATCAATTCTAGAGCTGCATTTATAATGCCAGTATGAACAGTACGTAATAAGTAGTTTTGGAAATATGTCAATACTGTAGGGTTTTACACAGTTGTACACACACGCACACACAAACGTAAAGAAATATGTGCATTCGTAAAAAAATTTATGTTTAACATAATGAGATATGTATTACTACCATGCTTTCAATTTGGTGTATGTTAATAGTGTCAGTATTCGAATATGTCATAAATACACAGAGTGACAGCAAAGAGCAATTTTATCAATACCTGGGCTTTAGGAATGTGTACTTTAATATCTGTTTGTTTACATTTGTTAATATGGCAACTTATGCGTCTTGTGAAATAAAGAAATAAACAAGAAACAAACACACACTGGAATAAGGTTCAATTTAATGTTTACGTATTTCTTATGCCACATTATGAATATTATGTCTACATATATTCAGCCAGCAGTAAACATGCAAGATTCCATATGGCTAGTGTTATTAAAATGATGGTAATGGGTGTCCTGTTCTAAAAAAATATACAGTTTAAAATTTGGATATGTACAATGAGATTAACAATCTATAGATGGTGTGTTAGTGAAATTTATAACATAAACGTCTACATACATTTGTATTTACATATCCAAGCTTGAACAATTTTAAAGTAGCACACACGGGATATAAGCACGCTTAACCATAAACAACTTTCAGCACAGGATCTTCGATTAGCTAGATAACAGTTTCACGGCCTAGTAGTGAACTGTATTTACACGGACAATGATTACTTCGTCATAAGGGCAATGTATTCAAAAGAAAGGGATGTAATAAATGCACTACAATAATATAAATCATTTAATAATTACATGAAAATAAAGCAAATACTTATAATAGTTAAGGTTGTGTATAATGGAGCATACCATACGAAATTTACCTATCGGAAAGTTTTAACATTTTTTTGCATTTTATGAATATTATTAAATTCATTTTAAAAACAATATGCGAGTCGCTGTCACCACAACAGAGCTAACTTAAACAGGCATCAGCATATATGCTAACTCTAACCTTACTATTAACAGCTACAGGAGCAGCCAGTGTTGTCTTCTGCCAGTTACTTGTCTAGTTCGCTCCATGACTTCGACGCCGGTCACGGTTCAAGGTTCAGCTCTTGTGATAAGCACGGCTTTGCTGTCACAATCGTCGCCGACGAGCGCCCGGGGTCGCGAGCTGTTCCTCCCCATATGTCGTGCACGAGGACGACAACAAGCGTGAGAAATTTGGTCGGGTGGATAATTAACACCTATCGCCTTCAGTGTACAGATGCCAATGTACACGTCCATGTGGTTCTGGTGTAGGGCCATAGCTCACTCGTTCTAAGGTTTGTAACCTGGATAAAGAGGGGAGATGCCCAAGCCAGAATCTCTCACGCAAATATTTTATGATGGGATAACTCTTAATTATATATTTTTTGTATTTGTTTGGTTATGTCCCTCGCTATGTTTAAAGAAATACTGGATGTCAACAACATCGGCGACGAAAATGGCAACGACATAATACTACACCCCCTTCCACGCCTTCTAATGACACAAGTTGATAGAAGATGATGAGGATGATGATGATAATAATCATGACAATAATAATAACAAAACATTGGCCATTGACCTACAATAGAACAATAAGATAGATATTTAAGCAAACAACCATGAAGGTATGATTATTCCGTGAGATAAGCAAAAGAAAAGGTGTGATTCCCATTAAGACATGTTATTAGAGGAAACTTAAGACCACACTATATGTACATGTAGAGCGTAGGATACAACGTTGGTAGAGTGGCTGCTTCTTTCCGGCTGCAACTTGTTCCATCCAACCCAGCTTTAAACGAGTACCGGATTTACTGTTAGGAGAAATGATAGAGGAACAGGAATTGGTTTTCACAAAACCTGAAGTTTTTGGTTTGATTATAGGTTTCAATTCTGGATTCCGTGACGAAGACTTGCCCTTTTCTACCCCAGATTGTTGTCCTTTGTGCGGTATCATGTCGTATTGACCAGTTTATGGACTCGTGTGTGTATCAGAACAATGAAGATTCTAGTACCTCATCCCTGGCGGTAATAAAAATAAATTTATATATCAGTGATATTGTAAGCCAAGACATCGAGGAAGGGAACTGGCTACCAACATCTGATAAAAGCAAAAACCTCTTATAGAGAAGTTTCTACCATAGCATCTCCGACTACAGTATATTTGTATTACTCGATGTGTCCATGAATGTAAACAGCACGTTGGCTGTGTTTGTATTCTGACATTCTTTCCTTGACATAATGAACAGTTTCTTGGGCGGATTGTCGCTACGGTTGGCACGTTCTAAATGCATGTTTTTGCTCGTGAGCTTCAATCCCATCTGTATTTTGTGTTGGCCTTTAACTGGTAGTGGGCGGTGTACATTGGAATGTCTTATATGATCACATCAGTTCATATTTGTAACACATTAGTTTGTAGTCAGCATTGATTGCTGAGAGTACAGAGAAACAAGAAGACCAAAGTAGAGAGAGAGAAAGAGAGAGAGGATGAAAAACAGAAATATGAATATTGTTAGATGACTGTTAATTTGTGCAGGTGTTAAAAACAATTCGAGGTAAATCTTCTTCTTCGTACGCTGTCAGACGTCAACTTGAATTTTTTCGAAGAAGGCAACTGTCATCCTGAGGCTGTCGACACTGCCATAGGGCTTGTCTAGTGTTGCCACTGGTGATGGCCACATGTGCTTTCTCTGGTTCTCGTATGTCGGGCAATTTTGCAGCAGATGTTCCGCGGTCATTTTCCCTGTACCACAGGTGCATTCGTCAGTACCACCTTTCTTCAGTTTATTGAATAGATGGTACCTCAATCTGTTGTGGCATGTGCGGAGTCTGAAGACCACGACCTGCACTCTTCTGTTCAACTGGTAGTAGGCATCATTTTTTGTGTAGCCAGTATGCTCTGTTTCCCATTTGGCCATGTATCTGGCCATAATAAACCTTTTGAACTCTTCGTAGGTCACACTAGAATCTGGTTGTGGTAACCTTGCACCTTCTTTAGCCAGTCTGTCTGCCTCCTATCCACTACTCCAGCGATGTTAGGGCCTGCTGCATCCGATTGTTTGCTATGGTGAGATTGTCTTCAGTGGTCCACAAAGCCAGATCGTCTGCAAACATGGAGCTGTGGACTCTTCTTAATATATTCTCTGTTATGTTGTTTATATACACCAGAAAAAAGTGTGGGTGACAGTACTCCCCCTTGGGGTACTCCCTGCTGCAGTGTCACATTTTTGCTCATCTTCCCTTGTACTTGAACTCTGGCTGTTCTGTTTTTGAAATAGTGGCTGATCAATCTGTACATTTGTCCATATACTTCACTTCTTTATAGCTTGACTTTAAGTCCCTCTTTCCCCAGCTTGTCAAATGCCTTCTCTAGATCCACCCAAACCGCTACTGTATGCTTTTTCTCCTGGTAAGCATTCTCTATTTTCTGCGCTATGAGAGTGATCTGATCCTCAGTGGATCTGTGTTGTCTAAATCCTGCTTTCTGTGGAATTAATATGTGTTTTTCTTCCAGGTGCCACATCAGTCTGATGTTTATCATACGCTCCATCAGTTTACCTACACAGCTCAGTAGACTGATAGGCCTGTATCAAATGTGGATCTGTTCTATCTTTTTCTTTCTTTGGTACTGGTATTCGATGTAAATCATTTTAACATGAAAAGGAAAAGGTAATCCTTTTGCAATCATTGATGTCGAGGTTTAAGTGTTAGAGACTTCACTGTACTAGGCCTCAGCTTTTTATGAGGTGGGGTGGCCAACTCATGTAGTCGCCACATTTCCTTCAATGACACTTAGCGACGTACAGGTTTAGTTATTAATGAGGATATCATTTGACAGAGTTGAGAGTAAGTAAACACGATTAGAAATGTGAATCAGTTTCTACAGCTTTATGAAAATGGTTAGAGTTAGTGTGTGACTTTATCTATGCCGACATAGCATTTCTTGAAATCATTCCTCCTGCACAGTTTATAAGAATGAAATAGGCAGTATCATGACTTCAAAAGCCATAACAACATGTTGTTGTTATTGTTGTTGTATTTATTGTTGTTGTAGAATGCCCGTAATATGTAAGATTAATTTTGTGTGCGTCCTGTAAAAGACGTTAAGTGGCGGGCTGCAACAGGATGTAAGAATAGCCTTGAGAGTTTGAAAGATTAGTTGGCAGGGGCATAAACTTAAACATAAAGATACACCTAAGTACCTAGGAATTACAATGGATCGCACATTGTCCTACAAAGAACAATGTGGAGCGATGAAACAAAAAGTTAGCACAATCATAAAACGTTCTGAGTAAGCTAACAAACACGGCATAACTTAACTTAACATAACGTTTTTATATTGGTTTAGAAAACTCATCAGAGTCTGTAGACAACCAGTCCCATTTGCATTACCCTGCTCTAATAACTATGTACATCATATTTATTCTTAAATGCATTAACTGTCTCTGCCTCCACTATTTCCTGGGGCAAAGCATTCCAAGCATTCACCACTGTCTGAATAAAAAAAAATGTCCTGTGTCCAATTTGGACCTTTCGTTATTAAATTGTATCTGTGCCCTCTTGTTCTCGCTGGTGCTAGTATTTTGAAGAAAAAAATGTATAGTCTAATTTAACTTTTCCTGTGATTATCTTATCAACTTAGATTAAGTCACGTTTAATTGTTCTCTTTTCTAGACACTAACGGCCGGTTTTTCTGAGTCTTTCCTCGTAACTGTAATTCTGGAATCCCACTATCAGTTTTGTCGCTATTCTTTGTATCCTTTCCAGCATATTTATAGCTCTTCTACGATAAGGACTCCACACCTGTACACAGTACTCCGATCTAGGTCTAACTAATGCTTTATATAGTTTGTCAACCACCTCATTACTCCTATGTTTAATATTTCTTTTTTTTTATCATACCTAACGTTGCATTTGATTTATTCACTGCTACCTGGACTTGCTAACTCACCTTACCTGTATGCTCTATTATTACCCCTATGTCCCTTTCGTTATCTATCATTCTAGTATTTTTCTCGCCCATTCTGTAATTTTGTTCCATTTTTTACTTCACACCACTCAGAGTACTCTTTATTTATGCCAATCGCTGTCTTCTTCCCGTTAACCAACTTTCAATCCATTCGGCAACCTGCCCATCTATCCCATGTAATTTTAACTTTTTAAATAATCGTTGATGAGGTACTATATAAAAAGCCTTTGTAAAATCTAGATAAATAACATCCACTGGTTCTCCCTTATCTATGATTTTAGTAATCACCTCCATGCACTCCAATAGATTTGTTAAGCACGGTCTCCCTCTAGTAAACCCATGCTAACTATTTCTGATTAGATTTAACCTGTCTAGATGCATTACAATATTTTCTTTCATTATTGACTCTAACATTTTACAGACTATGCTCGTTAAACTTACTTAATTAGCTGGATCTGATTTCTTTCCCATTTTGAATAAGGGAATCACTCCTTCATCTTTCCAATCTCTTGGAACTATCCATTTTGCAAGTGATTGAGAAAATAGTATAGCCAATGGTTTAACTAGTTAGTCTATACTTCAAATAGCATTGATGAATGGATACCATCTTGATCTGTACATTTATCCACTTTTAATCCTTCCAATCTTTTTAGAACCATTTCCTCCGTAAGACAGAATGATTTTAATCGCACTATATTCATTTGACATTTGAAAATAGGTATAGGCTCTGGTATTTTGGAGGAGTGTTCTTTTGTATAGACTGTGCCAAAGTATTGATTTATTAGATAAGCTATCTCCCTATTTTCTCTGCTTATTGTCATTGTACTGTTTATGAGAAAGCCTACCTTGTCTTTAGGTCTTTGTTTATTTCTAACATTAGAAAAGAAGCTTTTACCATCAGTCTTTATCCTATTAGTAAGTTTTTTTAGAAGTCTATTTTGCTGCTTTACTTACTTTCTGAGCTATGTTTTGCTTGTCCAAATATTTTAAATATATTTCTTTTGATTTACTTGCCTTTATACACTTTGTCCAGGCTTTATTTTAAGCTCTTGTACATTTAGCTACAAATCTAGTAATCCACTTTTTATGATTAGTGTTTACCTCCATACATGGAACATATTCGACTTTTAGTTGTTCTAAAAGTGTTTTGAAACACTCTGCCTCTTGTTCAACGTCTGTACCTCTGACAATATCTTTCCAGTTTATGTGGCTGTCTGTATCTTTCATCTTCTGTACATCTGTCTTAGAGTAGTCGTATGCTCGCGAGTGTATATTTACATACATTGTAAAGGCTGTTATAGGATATATTTTATGGACAACTGATCACTGCAGCTAAAGGAATCGACTACCCCACACCGCGATTCAAGTACGTATACAAGATGGACATGGCGTCATGCGACATCCAAGCCGAAAGCTCCGGATTGAGTCGATTGCAGACATTCAGTTGGGAGGTGCACAGTAGTTGCCGACGCTTGTAGAGGCCATCTGGAACCAGAGAAATGGGCACGACTGAAAAGATCGGCGAACACCCCGGCAAGTCAGCCTCCTCAGCCCCGTTGTACGATCTGCGACAGGGACTGCCACTCACGTACCGGCGTTTGCTACCATAGCAGACTGTGTCGAAATACGGGAGACAGAGCTGGGCAAACTTCGCCAGGGCGCCAGGCGCATGATGATCAGTGACTGAGACGCCAATAAACTGATGAATATTAAATGTATTTACTTGTCTTGGCTTGGCTTCGTTTGTTCTCCATCTCCCGCTACCAAACCCTGACACGGGCCTAAGTAGCAGAACGCAGTCCAGAGAACGGAATGCGTTATGTCGATATTTGCACCTTTCGGTCCAACACATCCTACTTCAGCAAGCATTTTTTGAGTACCGGGTTAGCATTCCCTCTTCGATCCCTTCTCCTTAACCAGTCTATTCTGTTGCAGCCTGTTTTCTAGAATACTGCGCGGACGTGTAGAACGGCCTTGGCAGCTCCGGTTCGCTAGCCCTTACGCTATCAGTCAGCTATGGCTCGATGACCGCTGCAGCTCATGCGCTGCTCACCATCTTGATCCAGTATTTACTTGATTTTGAAGAAATATGATCATTACAATAATAATGGGCTTATCGCCGTCGATGAGAATAACCAACATCATCATGTGTCATGCTGCGCCCTTAAGTCTGTGGGCGGATGCGTGCATGACAGATTAAGCCAACACCAGCTGGTGGTGGTTTTGTCTCTACTTTATACTTCCACCCTCGCTAACTGCATGCAAGGCTGTTTTTGGTCTCACCTTTTTCAGGCTAAACGATTTACTGCCAGGATTCACTGAATCGCTTTTATTGACGTCCAGGTGATCGCCTTGCTGCCTAAGCTCGCTAAACAGTAGTTTTTTTTGGAACCTTTGACTTGACATTCGAGAAACTTGGCCAGTCTATCTCACTTTAACTTTCTACAAAAGTGTATGTTTAGTGTAGTAGTAATGAAAAGAGTATGGTTATTTGTGATGTGGTCTTGTAGCCAATTTGGAGTATGTGTCATGTAGAAATGATTCAACCTCCTGGCGTGTTTGGCGTACACACTCCAGCTCTCTCACCCATAGATCAGGGTTTAGAGACTAGCCGGATGTTTGCCAATCAGATTAGTTGCTTTTTAACGATATACTTCATTTAAACATTCAAATCTTCTTCGGGCAATATCAGGTAGTACTATTTACTCATGTTTATCTTCTTTTTCTTTCTCTTCCTTTTCTTCTTCTTTCTCTTCTTGTTCGTCTTCTTTTTTTTTCTTCTTCTTCTTCTTCTTCTTCTTCTTCTTATTCTTCTTCTTCTTCTACCATCTATACTCCAGACTTGGCTTTTTCCACGGTTGATATTCACCACAAAATAGACGGCCAGGTGCTCAACCAATTTGCAGGTAGCGACAAAAGGCCAATTAGGCTAGAAATTGATATGGAAGTAGGCCCACGGGAAATAAAAGCGCTCCCACGTTGGAACTATAAACGATCCGACTGGGACAGATTTGCAATTCTGACAGATCGGCTATGTGAAACCATCAACACATGGAACAACAATATGAAACCTATGGTGGAAAGCCTAAGCAAAGCAATAATGCAAGAAGCCACCGAAACCATCCCAAGAGGGGCAAGGAAAAACTACAAGCCATATTGGAATGATGAATTGCAGGAAGCGGAAGACGAAGTCTCAAATGCTAGGAACATGGCAGAGAGAGAACAATCTATGGAGGCAAATATCGCCCTCAGGGCTATCACGGCGAAATATAAAAGAACACTAAACCATATAACAAGAGACAGCTGGACAAATAAAACAGAAAGCCTCAATTTATATAAAGAAGAATCTGGGGTAGTTGTCTCGCCGCGGCGACTCAATTTCAACCAGTGTTCGTAAAGCGATCTCAGTCCCGCCAGGCGGAGCGATAGCGCGGGCTTGCGGAAAACGCTCGCCTGCCTTTCCCCGTAGTGCGAATTGGGTGCGGTTTGTGGTAGTGGCTCCTCCACCGAGGTGCGCTAGTCTGGTCCGTATCAGGAAACGTGGTCCTTCCGTGGTGATTTATCTAAGGTTTATAGCAGAGCTCGACAGTACGTCTCGCTGGTGGTCCGACTCTCGCAAAGAGCTTGTGACCGGCAAATGGAAAGCAGGAATCGTTGCCTCGAGGCCCTGCGTTCTCCCTACGGAGAAGAAGGGCAGGCCAAATTGTGTCTCTAGTCCCAGTGAAATTCGTCGCCGAGGTCGTTGGGTTCCGTTCTGCACAGAGCGCTGCCATCCCTCCTCGAGCGAGCCCGGTCGGTCGGTCGTCTGGTGCGTGTGGGAGGCCCCTGTCAGGCGGTCCTAGATCGACGGAGTGAGGGACGGGTGGAACAAACCGTCCGTCCCGTCAGTCGGTCCCTGCGGCCGTCGTCCCAGCGAGGCTTTTTACACACCCTTCCTCCGCCGACCGGTGTGTGCTGTACGTACGTCTCCGACAGATATCTGGTTGATCCTGCCAGTAGTCATATGCTTGTCTCAAAGATTAAGCCATGCATGTCTAAGTTCACACTGTCTCACGGTGAAACCGCGAATGGCTCATTAAATCAGTCGAGGTTCCTTAGATGACACGATCCTACTTGGATAACTGTGGCAATTCTAGAGCTAATACATGCTTACCAAGCTCCGACCCTCGCGGAAAGAGCGCTTTTATTAGTTCAAAACCAATCGTCGTTTCCCCTCGCGGGGTTGCGGCGGCCCCACTGGTGACTCTGGATAACTTTGTGCTGATCGCATGGCCTCATGTGCCGGCGACGCATCTTTCAAATGTCTGCCCTATCAAATGTCGATGGTACGTGACATGCCTACCATGTTTGTAACGGGTAACGGGGAATCAGGGTTCGATTCCGGAGAGGGAGCATGAGAAACGGCTACCACATCCAAGGAAGGCAGCAGGCGCGCAACTTACCCACTCCCGGCACGGGGAGGTAGTGACGAAAAATAACAATACGGGACTCTTTCGAGGCCCCGTAATTGGAATGAGTACACTTTAAACCCTTTAACGAGGATCTATTGGAGGGCAAGTCTGGTGCCAGCAGCCGCGGTAATTCCAGCTCCAATAGCGTATATTAAAGTTGTTGCAGTTAAAAAGCTCGTAGTTGGATCTCAGGCGCAGGCGGGCGGTCCGGCTCGCGCCGGTTCACTGCCCGTTGTCTCCTGCCCTACCGTCTGCCGGCTCTCTCCCACGGGTGCTCTTCGCTGAGCGTCCTGGGTGGCCGGCGCGTTTACTTTGAAAAATTAGAGTGTTCAAAGCAGGCCTCGGCTGCCTGAATAATGGTGCATGGAATAATGGAATAGGACCTCGGTTCTATTTTGTTGGTTTTCGGAACTGGAGGTAATGATTAACAGGGACAAACGGGGGCATTCGTATTGCGGCGTTAGAGGTGAAATTCTTGGATCGCCGCAAGACGAGCTACTGCGAAAGCATTTGTCAAGAATGTTTTCATTAATCAAGAACGAAAGTCAGAGGCGCGAAGACGATCAGATACCGTCGTAGTTCTGACCATAAACGATGCCGACTAGCGATCCGCAGGAGTTGCTTCGATGACTCTGCGGGCAGCTTCCGGGAAACCAAAGTGTTTGGGTTCCGGGGGAAGTATGGTTGCAAAGCTGAAACTTAAAGGAATTGACGGAAGGGCACCACCAGGAGTGGAGCCTGTGGCTTAATTTGACTCAACACGGCCAACACTGAAATGATTGACATGCCGAGACCACTCTTCTGGGGCCTAATATGGAACTGGTGCTGGACTTAGACCCCCAGAAATGTGGGGTTATGCCCCCTGTGGCTCGGTTTTGTCTGCATCCAGTGTTTGATAAAGGAATTGACGGAAGAGCACTATCAGGAGTGGAGCCTGAGACCTAAGTTAACTTACCACGCCAATAATGCAGAATGACTATCAAAAAGTACACCTTCGTGGGGTCTAATAGAGAACATGTGCTGGAATTAGACCCTCGAAAATTTTGGGGCTACCCTCTTGATTGTCTCGCTAAGGGAATTGACGGAAGGGCACCACCAGGTGTGGAACCTGCGGCTTAATTTGACTGAACACGCCAATACTGTGGAACAACTGACAAATCGAGAGCACTGCCGTTTGGGTCTAATAATGAACGTACGCTGGTATTAGACTCACGGATGACAAGTCAGCTCTCAAACACTCAAATGAAAGAACGCTACGGAAATCGTGTTTAACTCCGCAGAAACCGCAGATCTCAAATACCTGGTCATTGACAAACAAAAGCCCTCAATAAATTCGTCTGACCAAATAGTGAACGGGTGCTGGAAATAGATCATCTGAAGACAGGTCAGTTTTACCCTACAAATGACAGGGCGTTGCTACGGAAAACCAGCTCAAATCGAGAGGAGCCGCAGACACTTTGGTTCACGTACCAGGCTGATAAGCCAAGGGCGCGAGGCTACCATGTGGGGGATTACGGCCGAACCCTTGTAAGCCGCAATCCTGCCCACAATCTCAGCACCACTGCAATGGGAGGCTCCTACATGCTCGGGACCTGGGGCTTGCGCCCCAGCCCTATCAGGTAGAGCCACAGTAAGAGGTTCTTGCCGCCCGCCAATCAAAGCGGGCGGACAACTGCTTGATACTCACCCTATACGGCGATGGGGTGCGAAAAAACACCAACCAAAGACTTAGAACCTGGTCGGGGTGTCGAAAACAGTAGAGCAGCCACCTCACTGTGAACTGTCAAGACTCAACCACTGACCATGAGAGTTGTCCGCACACCAGGCGATCAACATCTCTGTGACATTACCAGGCTTGTCCTCTGGCGAAATGCACTCCGGCTACGATATCTACCTCTGTACGTTATCAGCCATAACTATCATGCTGGACGCAGAAGAGATGCAGACCAGCGGACATTGCACACCTGCCCCACTGTGTCAACACCCCAGGTGGCGGGGAATGCTAGGCGTACCATCCCTGCATAGAAGCCAAGAAAACAAAGGGAAAAAGAGATACCCCACTCACATGCAAATGCTACGTTTCTGGCAGGACGTGACGATCCTGGGATACAGACACACTGGACTGCCTCTCTTCCGGGTAAACCAGTCCATCTCATATATCATATCATCATTGCACCCTATAGACACGAGTAGTGAAGACTCGAAAGTCTGGTAAGACAACTTCCATAGGAGAGAAAACTCTGATCGTAAACAACTGCTGCCTTGCAGATAGGCTGGGGACAGCCAAAGGCTAAGGAGGGCATCCCTACAGAAACGCCTGTTGAAATCGGATGCACGGGGCCGCAAGCCTAACAAAACAGTGAAACGTAAATCACAGTATGATGGCAGCACAACCTATTCGAAAAACGTATGGCGCTCATCCTGAGGAGACCCGCCAGGCAGCGATAGCGCCGGGCCTCACGCCTCGAAGGGGCCCACCCTTGACTACTGGTGGTCACCCACCCATGTGTCGTGGAGTCAAGGCACATGGCTATGGGGTAACGTCTATTGGCCAAAACCTCAAGACCCTCAAAATACTACAGTGGAATGCGGAGGGAGTCATTAACAAAAAACTTTCCCTAACACACCACCTGCATGAAGGTAAGATTGACGTGGCATGTATCCAGGAAACGCACCTCAACAATAACCATAAATTCTCAATCAGAGGATACCAGACCTTCCGTCTAGATAGATAAGGCCACAAAGGAGGGGTCCTGATACTGACCAGAAACAGCATACCGAGTAGCGCGGTACCTGTCAATCACACCGGACAAGCAGAAATTGTAGGAGTTGACATAATGGCTCAAGAGACGAAACTCCGCATTTTCAATCTGTACGGACCACCAAACAGAGACCTATCGCTCTCGAGTATGGAGGTCAGAGACTCCAACTGCATAGAAGTTGGAGATTTCAACAGCCACTCGGAGAGATGGGGATACTCTGACACAGACAGTAGAGGTGACGAAGTGGAAGATTGGGAGATAGATGCAAATCTCTCCCTAATCAATAGGCCGGAGGATAGCCCTAGCTTCTATTCAAGAACATGGCATACCACCTCGACTCCAGATTTGGCCTTCTCCACACAGGACATACACTATAAAATAGACCGCCAGGTGCTGAACCAACTGGCAGGTAGCGACCACAGGCCGATCAGGCTAACCATTGACATGGAAGTAAGCCCACAGGAAACAAAACCGCTCCCACGTTGGAATTACAAACGAGCCGACTGGGACAGATTTGCAATCCTGACAGATGGGCTGTGTGAAACCATCAACACACGAAACACCAAAATGAAGCCCATGGTGGAGAGCCTAAGCAAGGCAATAATGCAAGCCGCCACTGAAACCATCCCAAGAGGAGCTAGGAAAAACTATAAGCCCTACTGGAATGATGAGTTACAGAAAGTGGAAGATGCAGTAACAAATGCTAGGAACATGGCAGAACGAGAAAAATCCATGGAGGCAAACATCGCCCTCAAAGCCGCCGCGGCGAAGTACAAACACACTCTAAAGCAAACAGCAAGAGAAAGTTGGAAAAATAAAACGGAAAGTCTGAACCTGGACAAAGACGGGAACAAGCTATGGAAGCTAGTCAGAGCCATGAACGACGAAACCCCGTCAAATAAACAAATTACCATCAAGCAGGGCGAGAACTTGATCACAGGTAAGAAAGCCGCAAACGCCTTTGTCGATCACTATGCCAGAGCAAACCACATCGAGGTCCCTGCAGATAAGCATACAGACATTAGCGAAGAGCTAAAGGGACACGAAAACATAAATACGGCTCCTGAAGAGCACATGATGGCCAAACTAACAATGCGCGAAATGGAAGAGGCTATGAGTACACTAAAGAAAAGGAAATCTCCCGGAAAAGACGGGATAACAAACGAAATGCTGATGGGGCTGGGCCAAACAGCGAAGAAGAAACTACTATCAGTCCTGAACCAAAGCTGGAAAAGGGGTATTGTACCCCAGGCATGGAAAGATGCAATACTGGTACCAGTACCAAAAACAGGGAAGGACAAAACAGATCCAAATGGATACAGGCCCATAAGCCTACTGAGCTGTGTCGGCAAGCTGATGGAACGGGTGATAAACACCAGACTGATGTGGCATCTGGAAGAAAAACGAATACTAATTCCGCAGCAAGCCGGCTTTAGACAGCACAGATCCACTGAGGACCAGGTCATCCTCATAGCCCAGGAGATAGAAGATGCCTACCAGGCACAGAAACACACAGTAGCTGTTTGGGTGGATCTGGAAAAGGCATTTGACAAAGTCTGGAAGGATGGACTTAGAGTCAAGCTAAGAAGAAGTGATGTCTGTGGGAAAATGTACAAGTGGATCAACCACTACCTCAAACAAAGAACGGCCAGAGTCCAAGTACAAGGGCAGATGAGCAAAAAGGTGACACTCGAGCAGGGAGTACCCCAAGGGGGAGTATTGTCACCCACACTCTTCCTGGTATATATAAACGATATTACAGAGAATATACCAAGAAGAGTCCATAGCTCAATGTTTGCAGACGATCTGGCTATGTGGACCTCTGAAAAGAATCTCACAATAGCAAGAAATCGGATGCAGACGGCCCTAACATCGCTGGAAGAGTGGGCGAACTCATGGCTGGTCAAAATAAACGAGGAGAAAACCACGTGCACAATATTCTCGCTCTCATTAAAACCCCAAAGTACCAAAATAAGTCTGAATGGCAAAATCCTGCAGCCAAACGACAACCCAACCTATCTGGGAGTCACATTTGATCGGCGCATGACATGGAAAAGTCAGATTGAGAGAAACCGAATGAAAGCCAGAGAAAGAATGGCGATCATGAGGAAACTTGCTGGCACAAGCTGGGGAGCAGACGAAGGCATACTAAAGAAACTGTACACTGGAAGAGTGAGACCAGTTCTCGAGTATGGCATTGCGGCATGGACAACCGCAGCGAAGGCGAACTTCGATAAAGTTAACAAACTTCAAAACCAAGCCATGAGAATTATAACAGGTGTCATGAAGTCAACGCCAATTGTAGAACTTGAAAAGATTACAAAACTGCAATCCATGACCGATAGAAGAGACTGCAGAGCCCAGCTGCAGTCAGAGAAACTCAGAAGACTGACGGACCACCCAATGTACCAGAGACTAAACAATTTGGGAAATGGGAAACTAAAGCGGAGAAACTTTGCAGAAATAGCCAAAGTAAAGATGCACGAAGATCCCATAAACGCACTAACAACACCAAAACCCATCACTACTGTACGAAAACCTACTTGGAGGCAGGATATATTTCCAGAGGTGGTAGAAAATATACCAGGTATTGCAAACAAAAACTGCCAGAGTGAAAAAGAAAGGAGAGACACTACCCTAAGCTTCATAACGAAAAGCTACCCAAGCATGGACTGGACCCATGCATACACCGACGGTTCTGTAACAAACACTACACAGAACGGAGGGGCAGAAGCATTCCTGAACCTACCAAATGGCAGAAAAATAACACTGTCATTCGCTACTGGTAAGTACACAAGGAATTTCAGAGCAGAGGCAGAGGCACTGAGGGCGGCAGTAGAAGAAATGGTAACACACAGTGAAAATGAGAGCCATATAGTCCTGCTGACAGATGCTCTCGAAGTAGTCACAGCGCTAAAAAGCCAGAAAAACACTGAGCTTAATGACTTAAGAGCAGCACTCTGCAAACTGTGCCAGCAGTCCGCACCAAAAAGGGTAGTGGTACAGTGGGTTCCGTCACACTGCAACATCCAAGGCAACGAGTAGGCAGACTGACTGGCAAAAGAAGGTGCAAGGCTACCACAAACAGATACCAGTATGACGTACGAAGAGTCAAAACGGCTTATCAAAGCCAGATACATGTCCAAATGGGAAACCGAACATACTGGTTACACCAAAAACGATGCCTATTACCAGTTGAACCGAAGAGAGCAGGTCGTCGTCTTCAGACTTCGCACTGGCCACAACAGACTGAGGTACCACCTATTCAACAAATTGAAGATAGGGTGTACCGACGAATGCCCGTGCGGTACTGGTAAAATGACCACTGAACATCTGCTGCAGAACTGCCCGACATACGAGGATCAGAGAGAGCAGATGTGGCCATTGCCAGTGGAACTGCAAGACAAGCTCTATGGTAGTGGCGAGAGTCTCAGGATGACCGCCGCTTTTTTCGAGAAAATAATGGTTACTGTCTGACTGTGTACGCAGAAGAAGACGATATAAAGAAGAGAACAAACTATGGAAGTTAGTCAGAGCCATGAATGACGAAACACCATCAAATAAACAAATTACCATCAAGTATGGCGACAAAATGCTTACTGGAAAAAAAAGCAGCAAACGCCTTTATAGAACGAACACTATGCCAGAGCAAACCACACTGATGTCCCTACAGACAGGCACACAGACAATAATGAAGAACAAAAGAGCCACGACAACATCAATATGGCACCAAAGGAGCACATGATGGCAATACTAACAATGAATAAAAAGGAAGAGGCCATGAGAACTCGATGAGAAAACCATGAGAAAAAGAAATCGCCCGGAAAAGATGGGGTAACACGAAATGCTGATGGAGTTGGGCCAAACAGCAAAGAGGAAGTTACTATCAGTCCTGAACCAAAGCTGGAAAAGGGGAATTGTACCTCAGACATGAAAAGACGCTGTACTTATACCAGTACCAAAGAAAGAAAAAGATAGAACAGATCCAAATGGATACAGGCCTATCAGTCTACTGAGCTGTGTAGGTAAACTGATGGAACGTATGATAAACACCAGACTGATGTGGCATCTGGAAGAAAAACACATACTAATTCCACAGCAAGCAGGCTTTAGACAGCACAGATCCACTGAGGACCAGATCACTCTCATAGCCCAGTTAATAGATGATGCTTACCAGGAGAAAAAACACACATTAGCCATTTGGGTGGATTTAGAGAAGGCATTTGACAAGGTGTGGATAAAGTGACTTAAAGTCAAGCTACGAAGAAGTGAAGTTTGTGGGAAAATGTACAGATAGATCAGCGACTACCTCGAAAATAGAGCATCCATAGTTCAAGTACAATAGCAGATGAGCAAAAAGGTGACACTTGAGCAGGGAGTACACCAAAGGGGAGTACTGTCACCAACACCTTTCCTGGTGTATATAAACAACATCACAGAGAATCTACCAAGAAGAGTCCACAGCTCCATGTTTGCAGACGATCTGGCTATGTGGACGTCTGAAAAAAATCTCACCATAGCAAGCAATCGGATGCAGCAGGCCCTAACATCGTTGGAGGAGTGGGCGAACTCATGGCTGGTCAAAGTAAATGAGGAAAAAACAACATGTACGATATTCTCGCTTTCAAACAAACTCCAGAACACCAAAATAAGTCTTAGCCGCATATATCTGCGGGCAAATGGCAACCAAAACTACCTGGGAGTCACATTTGATCGGTGCATGACATGGAAAAGTCAGATCGAGAGAAACCGAATGAGAGCCAGACAAAGAATGGCAATCATGAGGAAACTTGCTGGCACAAGCTGGGGAACAGACGAAACTGTACACTGGAAGAGTGAGACCAGTTCTCGAGTATGGCATTGCGGCATGAGCAACAGCAGCAAAGGCGAACTTTGATACAATTAGCAAACTTCAAACCAAGCCATGAGAGTTATAACAGCAGGCATGAAGTCAACGCCAATTGTAGAACTGGAAAAGATTAGAAATCTGCAATCCATGACCGACAGAAGAGACTGCAGAGCCCAGCAGCAAGTAGAGAAACTCAGAAGACTGACAGACCACCCAATGCATCAGAGACTAAATAGATTTGGAAATGGGAAACTAAAGCGAAGAAACTTTGCAGAAATAGCCAAAGCAAAGATGAGCGAAGACACTATGAACACATTAACACCAAACCCCATCCCTACTGTACGCAAACCTACCTGGAAGCAGCATATCATTCCGGAGGTGGTAGAAAATATACCAGATATTTGAAACAAGAACAGCCAGACTGAAAAAGAAAGAAGAGACATAACCCTGAGGTACATAACGAAAAACTACCCAAGCATGGACTGGACCCATGCATACACCGACGGGTCTGTAACAAACACAACACATAAAGGAGGGGCAGAGGTATTCCATTTCTCAATTTTGTGCATCGGTTGAATTTAAAGTGAGCTAAACTGCGAGAACTGTTACCGGTAAAAGTGTTACTGGTAAGCTACATAAGCTGTACAGTGGTGAATGCTTGGAATGTATTGCCATATGAAGTAGTTTTAGGCTGGAACAATTAATGCATTTCAGAATAGATTGGATGCACATAGCTTTTAGAGCTAGGAAATGTAAATGAAACTGGTTGTTTACAGACTCTGCATAGTTTTCTAAGCCGGTATAAACACGTAGTCTTCTAAACCAGTATAAAGATATAGTCATTCTAAGGCAGTATAAAGACATCGTCTTCTAAACCAGTATAAAGACATCGTCTTATAAACCAAGATAAAGACACAGTCTTCTAAACCAGTATAAAGTTTCAGTCTTCTAAGCGAGTAGAAAGACATAATCGTCTAAACCAGTATAAATAGGTAGTCTTCTCAACCCGTATAAAGACGTTAACTTAGTTACATATTGTACATTAAATGGAGAGTATTTCTCTTTAGCCCAAAAATGAAAGGTGTTTACCGCACGCGGCTGTCCATTGGTGATCATTCTTATTCAGCAAATGATGTTAACTGTAGATGGTCACGTACCCCTTCTCGGAATAATGTTTTTAAATACACAAAATACAATAGCAAAGAACCAGTTATATAGAAATAGTTAAAAAACAAACACAAAAGTACATGTGATATATGTGTCTTTCTTAACAATTTCAAAAGAAATACAATACATTTAATATAGAAGAAAGTTAATTTCATTATTGTTTGAATGAACGTGCTGCGTTTATATGCAAGGCTGAGGAACGGGTCACAAAGATCAAGAAATGCTGACCGCGTGAAGGCTTGTTGTTTCTCTTTCTCGAAGAGGATTCAACTGTTGTGTTGTACAAACCACACGTTTGCCATGTTAGACATCTAATCTGTTTCGATTTGTTTTTCTTTTATGCTACAAATGTCGAAAATCCATATTTGCAGAGATATATTGTTGGAAATGGAATGAAAACTTGCATAGCTCGCTTTACAAGATAATGCTAGTTTACTAACTGCTATTGTAGATAGTCTGTTCACACCAGGACTGTGTCCACGTGCGATCTAGCCTGGTGGGTTTAACAACTAGCGAAATGTAAAAGTACTGATGAGCGTAAACACAACTCAACGAAGTCCAAAATCTATACCGGAATTTAAAGTACAACCAAGATAACGATCACAGGCAAGGCAAAGACCAAACATAAAGTTATTTTAGAACAACAGAAGATTGAGAAAGTCACAAGCTTTGAGTACCTCGGCTCAGTTATAAGCGCCAATGGCTACGGCAATGCAGAGGTTCAATAAAATGAGAAACTGTTGACAGAACATTAATAAAATGAAAATAACTATTCTGTGAACTTGCATTATACCGATGAAGACATACGGATGTGAAACATGGACCCCCCCCCCCCCCCCCCACAAACACTTAAGAAAAGGATTGCATCTTTTGAACTAAAGGACTATAGAAAAGTGCTCAAAATACAATGGATAGCAAAAAGGAAAAATGCAGATATCCTTAACTTAGCTTAACGTCCTTAAACTGGTTTAGAAGACTCTGCAGAATCTGTATACATACAGTTTCATTTCATCACCTTGCTCTAAAAGCTATGCGCATCCAATTTATTCTTAAATGCATTAACTGTCCTTCCTTCCACTATTTTCCTTGGCAATGCATTCCACGCATTCACCACTCTCTAATTAAAAAAATATTTCCTAATATCGAATCTGGACCTCTCTTTAGTTAATGTGTAACTATGCCCTCTTGTTATATTTGGTGGCTGTATTTTTTTTTAAAAACTTGTTATAGTCTAATTTATCCATTCCTCTGATCATCTTATAAGCCTATATTAAGTCACTACGAATTATTCTCTCTTCTAGACACTGTAGGCCGGTTTTTCCTCATAACTGTAATTCTGCAATCCCACTATCAGCGTTGTCGCTCTTTTTTGAATTCTTTCCAGCCTTTTTGTATCCCCTCTATGATAATGACTCCACGCCTGTACGCATAACTCCAATCTAGGTCTAACTAATGCTTTATACAGTTTGACTATCACTTCCTTGCTCCTATGTTTAGTATTAATGTTTATCATACATAACATTGCATTTGCCTTTTTAATTGCTACCTGAACTTGCTCACTCACCTTACCTGTAAGATCTAGTATAACTTCTAAGTCCATTTCCTTATCTATCTTTCTAATATTGTTCTCTCCCATTCTGTAATTATGTTTCATATTGGATCTACCAATGTGGATGACTGTACATGTATCTACATTAAACTCCATTTGCGAACCTACAAACCACTCTCGAATTTTATCTACATCCGATCTCAATATATCCACATCTGCTTGAGATATAGATATATATATATATACTATAGATCCTAATTAATTTCAAGCAAAATTGGTTAGTAAACAACATCTTGTCTCGAAAGCTAAAATAGTTTCTTCTGCTTCTTCGTTTATCTTCAGACCTCAGCTTCAATGATTTTAACAAAGGCAGCAGTCGACTCAAGGCTCTGTACGCTTCCGTACAGCTTCTCGTGGAAGGACAATGGCTGTTGCCAATTGTTACTTCTTTTGTCGGTATACAGCGGGCAGGACTGCAAAATATATTATGCCTTCATGGGGGCTGTGCCGCAGGTACAAATTTCTGTAGTGCCAATCTTGAACTTATTGTACAGATGGCATCTGAGTCTGTTGTGACGTGTGCGTAGCCGGAAAATGATCACCTGGTCTCGCCTGGAGAGTTGATGGTAGGCATCGTTTTCTATGTGGCCAATGTGATCCTATTTTCCATTTTGCACTGTACGTTGTCCTGATGAATGCTTTAGTTTCATTGTATGTGATGTCTGTATCACTCTGCTGCAGCATTCCTCGCTCTCTGGCGAGCCTGTCCACCTCCCCGTTGCCTGGAATGTCTCAGTGGGCTGGTGTACATTGGACTGCTTTTTTTTTTAAGCACTGGGCTCTTGAGGGCCATTACACTGCTAGGTCGTCTGTGAAAATGACCAATTGCTTTGCTGTATAATAGTTTGACCACATCAAACGCCATACTGACCTAGAAAGAACGATACAGGAGGGTTTGGTGTTTGAAAAGCGGGGCTGAAGCAGACCGATGAAAAGATGGAAACAAGACATCACGGAGGTCATGACGATGACAACGATAGAGGCGATACTTCTGGCTAGAGATCGAGTTACAGATCGTTTGTTGTGAAAGTGATTTTCTGCAAATGACATGCAACATGATGATGATGATGATGAAGATGATGATGATGATGATAATAATGATGATAAAGATGAAAGTGAGCGATTTTTTGTGCTATGTAATAATGCTTGTTATGGTATACAAAAATATATGTGACTTTATTGTTGACGTAGATCTAGCAAATACTATTTTCATTTATAAACATCATTGCATAATTTCAGAAGTGCCGGTTATGCTAGCAATCAGCTAGAGGTTAGTGATATTTAAGATAATATATGTGGGTAACTGAGACGCTAGTCCGGTCAAGCACACCATATTGCCCAGGACGTTGCGTCAGGGTCAAACACAAAGTTTTTCGTCCATCACGAGCCTTTACTTTTTGCACCCAGCCAGTCCATCCAGTCGAGTATTCTGTAAATCCGGGTTGTGGATGGGTGGGAAGATGGGAACTGCATATTCGCAGTCAGTGAAAGCAGAGAAAGTTTGCTTCGCGAGACGGTGATCATGATTGTCAGCAAATCCATGTACCTCAGCCGCTTTATTGCTCAGCAAGGTGTCCCGCAACTGACGCAGCTTTTTGACTGTAGTTTAGCTTGTCAGTGGACCTACGCTCTCTTCTCGCCCGTCGTCACAGGATTCGACTGTGTTAGTACTGGATACATGAAAAGAGAATGACTTGCGCGATGAATTTCCTTTAAGTGAGAAAGGGTTGCGCAGTTTGTCGACCACACTCTCTCGCTCGAGTCCAACTTTAACCAGTGGCAAGACAAGTCAGGACGACTGGATATGAGCTCGGGTGCAGTGGTTGACCACGGATGCTCAAGTGCCTGGCCGTGTTCTGTGCAGTCCACACCGATCAGCACATTTGCATTCCGTTCTCTGGACAACATTCTGCTACTTAAGCCACATCAGGGCTTGGTGGTGCAAGATTGAGAACGAACGACCCTAAGCCAGCAAGCCATTTAATAAAAAAACAGAATGCGATACTGGAGAAAACACTAAAAAGCTATATTTCTTTTTTTTACTTCGTTTACCGTGGTTCCTAAGAGGCAGTATATTGTTCTGTGTTTTGCACTTTAGAGCCTGGTTAAACCATATTCAGCACGAAATTTATTAGGTGTACGACCCAGTCAGATCAGGAATCTGAACACAGACATGTTTTGTTTGTGAGCCATCGAAACTTCGCAACCACGTATGAACACTTCTATAAAAGCTTAACACATGCAATTCCAAATTCATATCTTTTCTATCGTTATCGCTGCTTGTTTCAAATCTATCAATAACATGACCTCCCATAGTGTATCCGGGGTCCCTTACTGAGAATGGTAGAATATAACCGCCACAGAATACTGTCACAGTAGATCAAGGGCAAACAATCTTAAGGTGAGCTATGTATGTGTTTCTCCTGAGTGGCCAAAAAAATCATTGCATGTTGAACGCACTAAGAGTTGTCCATGGATGTGGCAATCTCAAAATGTAGAAATTATCGCTACCCTACTGCAAATAACTAGAAAAAGTCTTTCCTAAAAGCTGGTTTTGGTAAGTCAAATACAATGCTGGACCTGTGCTTCAACAAAAAGAGATGAGTGATCTTGATTTAACTAAACTTATCGTCTTTATACTGGTTTAGAAGACTATGCAGAGTCTGTACGCAACCAGTTTCATTTACATTTCCTTGCTCCATAAGCTATGCGCATCCAATGTATTCTTAAATGCATCAACTGCCTCTGCTTACATCACTTCCTTGGAAATGCATTCCAAGCATTCACCCCTCTCTGACTAAAGAAATATTTCCAAATATCCAATCTTGACCTTTCTTTATTTAAGAAAGTTGTGCATGAGGATAGCAACCTCATCATGCAAGTAAACTGATACATAAACTCCTACTGCAAGATCATGCAAAGTTTTTTCCTGAAGTCATCTTGATGGAGGTTGACTGTACTTGTACTGATGTGCTTCGGCTGGCGCGAAAAATGTCAAGAAAATAGATCTTCCTTGTTCGTCTTCAGACCTTGAATTCAATTACTCTAACGAAGGCAGCAGTTGACTTGAGAGTCTGAGCACTTATGTACAGCTACTCGTGGAAGGACACTGGTTGTTGCCAAATGCTACTTCTTGTCGGTAAACAATGGGCAGGGCTGCAAAATTTGTTCTGATGTCATGGGGGGTGTGCCGAGAAAATAGATGGCCAGC
Source organism: Ariolimax columbianus (assembly GCA_036924085.1). Lineage (NCBI taxonomy): Eukaryota > Metazoa > Mollusca > Gastropoda > Stylommatophora > Arionidae > Ariolimax > Ariolimax columbianus. Next base: position 92,430,289 of record JAVGWX010000004.1, on the reverse strand, counting down.
TAAAGTCGTTGCCTTGTGTTTTAAGTCAAGTTAGGTAATCCTCATACTCAACCATTGTCTTTCGTGTTGATCGTCCACGGGAACGTTTGGTGAGTCTCGGGCAGCGTGGAGGAAGACGGAGTAGAATCGAAATGTCTCAGCCAGGTGTTCCGCGGGAGACTCCATTAGTGGTGAGGTCTTGTATTTCGTAAAGTGTAAAGTGCAGAATCTGCAACAAAAGAAATAGTATTTGTAAGATTATGTGTTTATATTAATCTTAGTCTTAGTAGACCTGTAATTCTACAAGGGAAGATGACCATGTGGAGGTCCCAGCTGTGGTGTGAGCTGGATAAAGGAGGGATGAGGATTTCCTGCTTAGCGTGTTAGGCTCGAGCAGCTTATTACTCCGCTGTGTTAAGACAAGTGCCAAGAAGTTTGGTTCATAGATCTGTGAGTCCATCTTAAAAGACTCAAACACTAGACCAACTTGACACGCAACCTGTTAGGCGCCATCTATGCTGCTCTTATCAAACCAACTAAGCATGGCCGGTGTTGTGCCATGTCACACAGTTAGTCGCCTCTTATGCCATGCTCTATATTGGGCAGTGGTCCTATTTTTGTCATTGCCATACCCAAAGATCCAGAATCATTCGTGATGTTTACTGTAGTACGCCGTCCATACAGTGGGCTAGAGGACATATGTTGCTTATACATAGAATACTAGTTGTTTTTGCTTGTGAATGCACATAGCGACAAGGGGGCATTTTGCTACTCATATATTAAGCTCGCAATATCACTAGACCTATACATGAATAATGCGAATCAGAATGTAAACATGCAATTCCCTAGTAGTGGATCCAACGGGAAGCTTCGACTGGTTCATTTCTTCTTCTTCTTTTTCGTTCGTTTTCAGACATCAACTTCAATGACTCTAAGTCATCAATCGACTAAAGGCTCAAAATATGTTCTGCCTTCATGGGGGCTGTGTCGCAGGCACGAAGGTCTGTAGTACCAATCTTGAACTTGTTGTACAGATGACATCTCAGACTGCTGTGACCTATGCGTAGCCGGAGAATGATAATCTATGTAGCCAGGGTGTTTTTTTTTTCTCCATTTTGCACTGTACGTTGCCCTGATGAATGCTTTAGTCTCATTGTATGTAATTTCTGTACCTAACGTAGGTTAGGTTCTTGATTTTGTTCCATAGCGGTATTTTAACCATTGCTATCTATTTTGTATACTCCACAGGCGATAAGAGAGAGACTGGAACATGAGGGAACTACGTTTTGAACTCTCCCAGTTTTACTACTATAATCGCTCAGCAATTTATATAATGTACAGACCGACACTATGCATTAATGTCTGAAATAGTATCTTGCTATCCACATGTTAACAAACTGAACCTAGGCATGGCAGTTCTAACTAGTATCTTACTATCCATATTTTAACAAACTCACCCTAGGCATTACAGTTCTAGCTACTAGCTAGTATCTTACTATGATACATCAAGTTTTAATGTCCTATATATAGTATCTTACTATCCACAGACTATCATACCAGCATTAAATGTTGATGTCCTACACAGTTTCTACCTAAGCACATGGTAACAGTCTTTTATATAATACTTTACTATATGAAAATTAACATACAGACAATAAACGGTATTGTCCTACAAAGTATCGCACTATCCCCATTAAACATAAGTTCACTGACTCGAAACTTTACAGTCCTACATTGTAATTTGCTATCTAAATATTAACAGACCAATACCAAGTTTTATTGTTCTTCAAAGTATTGTACAATCCCAATGGCATCAGACTGACAGACAGCTTTAATGTCTTACACAGGATCTTACAATCCACATATTAACAAACCAACTCTAGATTGAATGCACTGCACAGTATCCACTATCCAGATGTTAGACTTACCCAAAACATTGATGTCCTACATAGTTCCTTACTGCCACCATGTTAACATGCCAACACAGAGTTTAAATGTCTTACAGAGTATCTTACTATCCACATGTTAAATGGCCAACACAGAGCTTGAATGTCCTACAGAGTATCTTATTAACCACATGTTAACAGGCCAACACAGAGCTTGAATGTCTTACAGAGTATCTTACTATCCACATGTCAACAGGCCAAGACAGAGCTTTAATGTGGTACAGAGTATCTTACTATCCACATGTTAACAGGCAAACACAGAGCTTTAATGTCCTACAGAGTATCTTACTAACCCAATGTTAACAGGCCAACCCAGAGCTTGAATGTCCTACAGAATATCTTAATATCCACATGTCAACAGGCCAACATAGAGCTCGAATGTCCTACAGCGTATTTTACTATCCACATATCAACAGGCAAACACATAGCTTGAATGTCCTACAGAGTATCTTACTATCCACATGTCAACAGGCCAAGACAGAACTTTAATGTGCTACAGAGTATCTTACTATACACATGTTAACAGGCCAACTCAGAGCTTGAATGTCTTACAGAGTATCTTACTAACCCAATGTTAACAGGCAAACACAGAGCTTGAATGTCTTACAGAATATCTTACTATCCACATGTCAACAGGCAAACACATAGCTTGAATGTCCTACATAGTATCTTACTATTCACATGTCAACAGGCCAACACAGAGCTTTAATGTAATACATAGTGTTTTACTATCCACATGTCAATTGGGCAACATAGCTTGAATGTCTTACAGAATATCTTACTATTCACAAGTCAACTGGCCAACACAGAGCTTGAATGTCCTACAGAGTATCTTACTATCCACATGTCAACAGACCAACACAGAGCTTGAATGTCCTACAGAGTATCTTATTATTCACAAGTCAACTGGCCAACACAGAGCTTGAATGTCCTACAGAGTATCTTACTATTCACAAGTCAACTGGCCAACACAGAGCTTGAATGCCGTACATAATATCTTTCAATCCACAAGCAGACACCATGCTTTACTGTTAAAAATAATATCTTACTATCCACGTGTTAACAAACCGACAGTAAGTTTTAATGTCCTACACACTATCTTAATTCTTCTTCGTCTTCAACAAATTCACGCTGATGTCTGACAGCTTACTTCGAACAAGATATCTTACTGTACCCATGTCATCAGCCGGACTCTAAGCTTTGCTATCTTACATGATATTGTACTATCCACATGTTTTAATGTCATTCATAGCATTTTACAGTCTCCATGTCAACAGACCAACACCAAGCTGTAATGTCCTAATATAAAATCTTTCTTTCTAAATGTTAGCAGACCTAATAGCAAGCTGTAATGTACTACATAAAATCTTACTATCTAAATGTTAACAGACCGATGCTATTCGCTAATATCCTACATATTATCTTACTGTCACCATGGGGATGGTGTGGCCTAGTGGTTAAGTGGCACGGCTCAAAACCCAAAGGTGCTGGGTTCAATCCCCATCACAGCGCCGTTACCCCAAGGAAGCGAATTCTTAAAAAATGCAAGAGGAAGCAGACCCTTACATAAAATGCATGCTGAAGTTGGCAGCACTTGGCCGACAGGCGCAAAATAAAAACCACAGTACAATGTACACCCCCTTGGGGATTAGAGAAATAAGGCGAACTCAAAAAAACAAACAAACAAACTGTCACCATGTCAACAGAATTACACTAAGCTTCAGTGTCCTATATATTATCTTAATGTCCTCATATAACCAACCGATTCTTTAGATTTAATGCGATACATAGCATCTTACTGTCTACATATTAACATACTATCTGAGAATCCCAACAGTAACATACACGAACAGTCACCTAACTTTACTGTCCTGCATAGCATTTTACAATCCCCATGTTAACAAACCTACCTAAAAGTATTAGTGTCCTACATAATATTTTACTGACCCCACTTTAACAGATCTAAACTGAGCTTGACGGTCCTATAAAGTATCTCACTGACGCCTCTTTAACAGACCAAATCTGATTTTTAATCTCCTACATAGTATCTTAGTATCAGCATAACAAAAGATGAAGGCTAACACTGAGCTTTAAGGTCCTAGGTAGTATCTTACTGTCTGTATATTAACAGATGGACACCAAGATAATTGTCCTGTAAAGTATCATACTATCCCTATCTTAGCAGGCCGACAACAAGCTGTAATGTCCTACATAGTACATAACTAATTTGCATGTTAATAGCCGACAACCGAGCTTTTGGCATAGATGACGTACATAGTATCTAACTAAACAACTGTTAGCAGACAGACACTGAGTTTTATTGTCCTATGTAGCATTAAACTGTTTGCATGTTTACAAACCATTCCCATTTGTTAATGTCCTACATGTAATCTTACTGTCCAAAAGTTAACATACTAACACAAAGCTTGAATGACCTACTTTTTATATTTCTGTACAAAGATAGCAGTCTGACACACATCTTTAATGTCCTACCTATTGTTTTACTATCAACACGTTATAACAGAATGAAAGCAATCTTCACTTTTCTACATAACATCAAACTATCCACTTCATAACACACAGACAGTGAACTTTCATGTCCTACTTATTTCTTGATATCCTCATGTTAATATACATCAACTGAGAAATAATGTATATATTTTCTCACTATCCACATGAAAACAGACCAACCTCATGAATAGGTGTCCTACATAGTATATTTTTTCCCCCAGGTAAACAGACCAAAACTGAGTAGTAATGTCCTACATAGTATCTTACTCTCCGCTTGTTAACAGACCAACACTGATCTGTAATGTCCTTTATAGTATCTTACTATCCCCAGGTCAAAATACCAACACAGAGCAGTAATGTCCTACATAGTATCTTAATATCCGCGTGTTAACAGAATGACAGCTAGCATTACTTTACCTCATAGTATTGTACTATCCACTTGTTAGGATACGAACAGTGAGCTTTCAAGTCCTACATATTTTCTTAATATTCAAATGTTAACGCATAATAGCCGAGATGTAAAGCTGTATATATTATCTTTCCCCTTGATAAAACATCAACACTGAGCTGTAATATCATACATAATATCTTACTAATCATCATGTTTACAGACCAACACAGAGAACACGTGTCCTACACAATGTCTTACAGTTCACATGTATTAACAGACCAACACTGAGAACATGTGTCCTACACAATATCTTACAGTTCACATGTATTAACTGACCAACACTGAGCTTTGCTGTCCTATTAAGTGTTTTACCTTCCATTTGTTAACAAACAGAAACCAATAATAAATTTCCTAAACAGCATCCTGCTGTCCCCATGTCAATAGACCAACAACGAGCTGTAATGTTCTAAATAAATTTTTACTATCAATACATTAACAAACCCACACTGAGCCTTATCGCCAAAATAAAAGTATATTCCTTTCCCCCCAAAAAGAGATGCAATAGACTTAATTATTTTATCTGACTATCACAGTGCAAACAGAATCACGCCGTGGTTCAATGTCCTTTATATTATCTTGATATTCACAGGACAAAAGAAGTAGACGGACAACAAACTCTACTGTCCCACATAGTATCTTACTTTCCACCTCTCAACAAACTGTTGTACATATTATACTACTAATCACATGTTAATAGATCCACACTGTGCTTCAATGCCCTACATTTTTATTTTTTGAATCCCCATGCCAGAAGAACACTTAGCTTTACTGTTATACATACTATCTTACCATCCACATGTCGACAGACCAGCACCACGATTTGCTACACTAAATATTATCTTACCATTCACATGTTAACAGACCAGAGCCGAGATTTGATACCCTACATATTATCTTACCCTCCACATGTTAACAGACCAGCACCGAGATTTGATACCCTACATATGATCTTACCACCCACATGTTAACAGACCAGCACCAAGATTTGCTACCCTAAATATTATCTTACCATTCACATGTTAACAGACCAGAACCGAGATTTGATACCCTACATATTATCTTACCCTCCACATGTTAACAGACCAGCACTAAGATTTGATACCCTAAATATTATCTTACAATCCATTTGATAACTGACCAATAACTAGGATTGGATACCTTACATATTACTTTACTATCCATATGGCAACATATGTAGATCGCCATGAAATTTTACAGTCTTACATAGTACCTACAATCCATAAATTAACAGACCAACACCAAAATGTGTGTTCTACATAGCATTTTACTTTCACTGTGTTTTAGTGAAATGAGATACCACAGAATGCAGAGCTGAGGCAAAAGCTATGGTGCAGCAGCTATGTCCTGGTAAAGATTATGGACTGCATCATGATTACTGGCTTGCAGATATAACATGACCAAAGGATCCTGAACGCAAAGAGGAATAAAGAATTTTTGCACGCTAGAGGACCAAAATTGAGTTTTAATGTCCTACATATTATCTCTTTATCTACATATTAACAGATAGACACTAAGATTTAATGGTGTACATATTATCTTGCTATCCAAATCTTAGGAGTCAGATACTGAGCTTAAATCTCTTACATAAGATCTCACTATTTACAAATCAACAGATGCAAACCAACTTGGAGATTTACTGTCTTGAAAATATCTTACTATCCACATGTTAGTAGACTAACACTCAGCTTTAATGTCCTACATAGTATCTCACTATCAACATATTAGCAGAATGACACCAAGCTTTAATCTTCTACATGATATTTTACTATTCACATGTTAGCACACCAACCGCAAGCTTGTTAGCAGTCTAACGCAGAGCTTTGATGTCCTACATAGTATCTCACTATCAACATATTAGCAGATTGACACCAATCTTGAATCTTCTACATGATATTTTACTATTAACATGTTAGCACACCACTGCAAGCTTGTTATCAGTCTAACACAGAGCTTTGATGTCCTACATAGTATCTCACTATCAACATATTAGCAGATTGACACAAATCTTGAATCTTCTACATGATATTTTACTATTAATATGTTAGCACACCAACTGCAAGCTTGTTAGCAGTCTAACACAGAGCTTTGATGTCCTACATAGTATCTCACTATCAACATATTAGCAGATTGACACCAATCTTTAATCTTCTACATGATATTTTACTATTTACATGTTAGCATACCAACTGCAAGCTTGTTAGCAGTCTAACGCAGAGCTTTGATGTCCTACATAGTATCTCACTATCAACATATTAGCAGATTGACACCAAGCTTTAATCTTCTTCATGATATGTTACTATTCACATGTTAGCACACCAACCGCAAGCTTGTTAGCAGTCTAACGCAGAGCTTTAATGTCCTACATTTTTTCTCACTGTCAACATATTAACAGAATGACACCAAGCTTTAATCTTCTTCACAGTATCTTGCTATCCTTATGTTAACACACACAGTGACACAGCAATATTTACGTTCGTACATATAATCCTACTACCCACATGTTAACCACAATTGCATTATCAACTCTCAAACCCTTTAACGGTTTGCAAAGACTGGCCTTTTCAAACAAGCTAAACGACTTTTGTGTATGTATTTGCTTAATGGATGAATCAACAACAACAGAACCAATCGAAGGTGTTTCGCAATCAATTCTAGAGCTGCATTTATAATGCCAGTATGAACAGTACGTAATAAGTAGTTTTGGAAATATGTCAATACTGTAGGGTTTTACACAGTTGTACACACACGCACACACAAACGTAAAGAAATATGTGCATTCGTAAAAAGGAATCTGGAAAAGGCATTTGACAAAGTCTGGAAGGATGGACTTAGAGTCAAGCTAAGAAGAAGTGATGTCTGTGGGAAAATGTACAAGTGGATCAACCACTACCTCAAACAAAGAACGGCCAGAGTCCAAGTAAAAGGGCAGATGAGCAAAAAGGTGACACTCGAGCAGGGAGTACCCCAAGGGGGAGTTTTGTCACCCACACTCTTCCTGGTATATATAAACGATATTACAGAGAATATACCAAGAAGAGTCCATAGCTCAATGTTTGCAGACGATCTGGCTATGTGGACCTCTGAAAAGAATCTCACAATAGCAAGAAATCGGATGCAGACGGCCCTAACATCGCTGGAAGAGTGGGCGAACTCATGGCTGGTCAAAATAAACGAGGAGAAAACCACGTGCACAATATTCTCGCTCTCATTAAAACCCCAAAGTACCAAATTAAGTCTGAATGGCAAAATCCTGCAGCCAAACGACAACCCAACCTATCTGGGAGTCACATTTGATCGGCGCATGACATGGAAAAGTCAGATTGAGAGAAACCGAATGAAAGCCAGAGAAAGAATGGCGATCATGAGGAAACTTGCTGGCACAAGCTGGGGAGCAGACGAAGGCATACTAAAGAAACTGTACACTGGAAGAGTGAGACCAGTTCTCGAGTATGGCATTGCGGCATGGACAACCGCAGCGAAGGCGAACTTCGATAAAGTTAACAAACTTCAAAACCAAGCCATGATAATTATAACAGGTGGCATGAAGTCAACGCCAATTGTAGAACTTGAAAAGATTACAAAACTGCAATCCATGACCGATAGAAGAGACTGCAGAGCCCAGCTGCAGTCAGAGAAACTCAGAAGACTGACGGACCATCCAATGTACCAGAGACTAAACAATTTGGGAAATGGGAAACTAAAGCGGAGAAACTTTGCAGAAATAGCCAAAGCAAAGATGCACGAAGATCCCATAAACGCACTAACAACACCAAAACCCATCACTACTGTACGAAAATCTACTTGGAGGCAGGATATATTTCCAGAGGTGGTAGAAAATATACCAGGTATTGCAAACAAAAACTGCCAGAGTGAAAAAGAAAGGAGAGACACTACCCTAAGCTTCATAACGAAAAGCTACCCAAGCATGGACTGGACCCATGCATACACCGATGGTTCTGTAACAAACACTACACAGAACGGAGGGGCAGGAGCATTCCTGAACCTACCAAATGGCAGAAAAATAACACTGTCATTCGCTACTGGTAAGTACACAAGCAATTTCAGAGCAGAGGCAGAGGCACTGAGGGCGGCAGTGGAAGAAATGGTAACACACAGTGAAAATGAGAGCCATATAGTCCTACTGACAGATGCTCTCGAAGTAGTCACAGCGCTAAAAAGCCAGAAAAACACTGAGCTTAATGACTTAAGAGCAGCACTCTGCAAACTGTGCCAGCAGTCCGCACCAAAAAGGGTAGTTGTACAGTGGGTTCCGTCACACTGCAACATCCAAGGCAACGAGGAGGCAGACAGACTGGCAAAAGAAGGTGCAAGGCTACCACAAACAGATACCAGTATGACGTACGAAGAGTCAAAACGGCTTATCAAAGCCAGATACATGTCCAAATGGGAAACCGAACATACTGGTTACACCAAAAACGATGCCTATTACCAGTTGAACCGAAGAGAGCAGGTCGTCGTCTTCAGACTTCGCACTGGCCACAACAGACTGAGGTACCACCTATTCAACAAATTGAAGATAGGGTGTACCGACGAATGCCCGTGCGGTACTGGTAAAATGACCACTGAACATCTGCTGCAGAACTGCCCGACATACGAGGATCAGAGAGAGCAGATGTGGCCATTGCCAGTGGAACTGCAAGACAAGCTCTATGGTAGTGGCGAGAGTCTCAGGATGACCGCCGCTTTTTTCGAGAAAATAATGGTTACTGTCTGACTGTGTACGCAGAAGAAGAAGAAGAAGAAGTTTACATTTGTTAATATGGCAACTTATGCGTCTTGTGAAATAAAGAAATAAACAAGAAACAAACACACACTGGAATAAGGTTCAATTTAATGTTTACGTATTTCTTATGCCACATTATGAATATTATGTCTACATATATTCAGCCAGCAGTAAACATGCAAGATTCCATATGGCTAGTGTTATTAAAATGATGGTAATGGGTGTCCTGTTCTAAAAAATATACAGTTTAAAATTTGGATATGTACAATGAGATTAACAATCTATAGATGGTGTGTTAGAGAAATGTATAACATAAAAGTCTACATACATTTGTATTTACATATCCAAGCTTGAACAATTTTAAAGTAGCACACACGGGATATAAGCACGCTTAACCATAAACAACTTTCAGCACAGGATCTTCGATTAGCTAGATAACAGTTTCACGGCCTAGTAGTGAACTGTATTTACACGGACAATGATTACTTCGTCATAAGGGCAATGTATTCAAAAGAAAGGGATGTAATAAATGCACTACAATAATATAAATCATTTAATAATTACATGAAAATAAAGCAAATACTTATAATAGTTAAGGTTGCGTATAATGGAGCATACTATACGAAATTTACCTTTCGGAAAGTTTTAACATTTTTTTGCATTTTATGAATATTATTAAATTCATTTTAAAAACAATATGCGAGTCGCTGTCACCACAACAGAGCTAACTTAAACAGGCATCAGCATATATGCTAACTCTAACCTTACTATTAACAGCTACAGGAGCAGCCAGTGTTGTCTTCTGCCAGTTACTTGTCTAGTTCGCTCCATGACTTCGACGCCGGTCACGGTTCAAGGTTCAGCTCTTGTGATAAGCACGGCTTTGCTGTCACAATCGTCGCCGACGAGCGCCCGGGGTCGCGAGCTGTTCCTCCCCATATGTCGTGCACGAGGACGACAACAAGCGTGAGAAATTTGGTCGGGTGGATAATTAACACCTATCGCCTTCAGTGTACAGATGCCAATGTACACGTCCATGTGGTTCTGGTGTAGGGCCATAGCTCACTCGTTCTAAGGTTTGTAACCTGGATAAAGAGGGGAGACGCCCAAGCCAGAATCTCTCACGCAAATTTTTTATGATGGGATAACTCTTAATTATATATTTTTTGTATTTGTTTGGTTATGTCCCTCGCTATGTTTAAAGAAACACTGGATGTCAACAACATCGGCGACGAAGATGGCAACGACATAATACTACACCCCCTTCCACGCCTTCTAATGACACAAGTTGATAGAAGATGATGAGGATGATGATGATAATAATCATGACAATAATAATAACAAAACATTGGCCATTGACCTACAATAGAACAATAAGATAGATATTTAAGCAAACAACCATGAAGGTATGATTATTCCGTGAGATAAGCAAAAGAAAAGGTGTGATTCCCATTAAGACATGTTATTAGAGGAAACATAAGACCACACTATATGTACATGTAGAGCGTAGGATACAACGTTGGTAGAGTGGCTGCTTCTTTCCGGCTGCAACTTGTTCCATCCAACCCAGCTTTAAACGAGTACCGGATTTACTGTTAGGAGAAATGATAGAGGAACAGGAATTGGTTTTCACAAAACCTGAAGTTTTTGGTTTGATTAGAGGTTTCAATTCTGGATTCCGTGACGAAGACTTGCCCTTTTCTACCCCAGACCGTTGTCCTTTGTGCGGTATCATGTCGTATTGACCAGTTTATGGACTCGTGTGTGTATCAGAACAATGAAGATTCTAGTACCTCATCCCTGGCGGTAATAAAAATAAATTTATATATCAGTGATATTGTAAGCCAAGACATCGAGGAAGGGAACTGGCTACCAACATCTGATAAAAGCAAAAACCTCTTATAGAGAAGTTTCTACCATAGCATCTCCGACTACAGTATATTTGTATTACTCGATGTGTCCATGAATGTAAACAGCACGTTGGCTGTGTTTGTATTCTGACATTCTTTCCTTGACATAATGAACAGTTTCTTGGGCGGATTGTCGCTACGGTTGTGCATGTTTTTGCTCGTGAGCTGCAATCCCTTCTGTATTTTGTGTTGGCCTTTAACTGGTAGTGGGCGGTGTACATTGGAATGTCTTATATGATCACATCAGTTCATATTTGTCACACATTAGTTTGTAGTCAGCATTGATTGCTGAGAGTACAGAGAAACAAGAAGACCAAAGTAGAGAGAGAGAAAGAGAGAGAGGATGAAAAACAGAAATTTGAATATTGTTAGATGACTGTTAATTTGTGCAGGTGTTAAAAACAATTCGAGGTAAATCTTCTTCTTCGTACGCTGTCAGACGTCAACTTGAATTTTTTCGAAGAAGGCAGCTGTCATCCTGAGGCTGTCGACACTGCCATAGGGCTTGTCTAGTGTTGCCACTGGTGATGGCCACATGTGCTTTCTCTGGTTCTCGTATGTCGGGCAATTTTGCAGCAGATGTTCCGCGGTCATTTTCCCTGTACCACAGGTGCATTCGTCAGTACCACCTTTCTTCAGTTTATTGAATAGATGGTACCTCAATCTGTTGTGGCCTGTGCGGAGTCTGAAGACCACGACCTGCTCTCTTCTGTTCAACTGGTAGTAGGCATCATTTGTTGTGTAGCCAGTATGCTCTGTTTCCCATTTGGCCATGTATCTGGCCCTAATAAACCTTTTGAACTCTTCGTAGGTCACACTAGAATCTGGTTGTGGTAACCTTGCACCTTCTTTAGCCAGTCTGTCTGCCTCCTATCCACTACTCCAGCGATGTTAGGGCCTGCTGCATCCGATTGTTTGCTATGGTGAGATTGTCTTCAGTGGTCCACAAAGCCAGATCGTCTGCAAACATGGAGCTGTGGACTCTTCTTAATATATTCTCTGTTATGTTGTTTATATACACCAGAAAAAAGTGTGGGTGACAGTACTCCCCCTTGGGGTACTCCCTGCTGCAGTGTCACATTTTTGCTCATCTTCCCTTGTACTTGAACTCTGGCTGTTCTGTTTTCGAAATAGTGGCTGATCAATCTGTACATTTGTCCATATACTTCACTTCTTTATAGCTTGACTTTAAGTCCCTCTTTCCCCAGCTTGTCAAATGCCTTCTCTAGATCCACCCAAACCGCTACTGTATGCTTTTTCTCCTGGTAAGCATTCTCTATTTTCTGCGCTATGAGAGTGATCTGATCCTCAGTGGATCTGTGTTGTCTAAATCCTGCTTTCTGTGGAATTAATATGTGTTTTTCTTCCAGGTGCCACATCAGTCTGATGTTTATCATACGCTCCATCAGTTTACCTACACAGCTCAGTAGACTGATAGGCCCGTATCAAATGTGGATCTGTTCTATCTTTTTCTTTCTTTGGTACTGGTATTCGATGTAAATGATTTTAACATGAAAAGGAAAAGGTAATCCTTTTGCAATCATTGATGCCGAGGTTTAAGTGTTAGAGACTTCACTGTACTAGGCCTCAGCTTTTTATGAGGTGGGGTGGCCACCTGTATGGCCCACCCATCAAAGACCTGTCCCTCTCGAGTATGGAAATCAAGAACTCCAGCTGCCTAGTAGTTGGAGACTTCAACAGCCACTCGGAGAGATGGGGATATTCCGACACAGACAACAGAGGAGATGAAGTGGAAGACTGGGAGATAGACACAAATCTCTATCTTTACAATAGGCTGGAGGACAGCCCTATCTTCTATTCTAGAACATGGCATACCACCTCTACTCCAGACTTGGCCTTTTCCACGGTTGATATTTACTACAAAATAGACGGCCAGGTGCTCAACCAATTGGCAGGTAGCGACAAAAGGCCAATTAGGCTAGAAATTGATATGGAAGTAGGCCCACGGGAAATAAAAGCGCTCCCACGTTGGAACTATAAACGATCCGACTGGGACAGATTTGCAATTCTGACAGATCGGCTATGTGAAACCATCAACACATGGAATAACAATATGAAACCTATGGTGGAAAGCCTAAGCAAAGCAATAATGCAAGAAGCCACCGAAACCATCCCAAGAGGGGCAAGGAAAAACTACAAGCCATATTGGAATGATGAATTGCAGGAAGCGGAAGACGAAGTCTCAAATGCTAGGAACATGGCAGAGAGAGAACAATCTATGGAGGCAAATATCGCCCTCAAGGCTATCACGGCGAAATATAAAAGAACACTAAACCATATAACAAGAGACAGCTGGACAAATAAAACAGAAAGCCTCAATTTATATAAAGAAGAGAACAAACTATTGAAGTTAGTCAGAGCCATAAATGACGAAACACCATCAAATAAACAAATTACCATCAAGTATGGCGACAAAATACCTACTGGAAAAAAAAGCAGCAAACGCCTTTATAGAACGAACACTATGCCAGAGCAAACCACACTGATGTCCCTACAGACAGGCACACAGACAATAATGAAGAACAAAAGAGCCACGACAACATCAATATATCACCAAAGGAGCACATGATGGCAATACTAACAATGAATAAAAAGGAAGAGGCCATGAGAACTCGATGAGAAAACCATGAGCAAAAGAAATCGCCCGGAAAAGATGGGGTAACACGAAATGCTGATGGAGTTGGGCCAAACAGCAAAGAGGAAGTTACTATCAGTCCTGAACCAAAGCTGGAAAAGGGAAATTGTACCTCAGACATGAAAAGACGCTGTACTTATACCAGTACCAAAGAAAGAAAAAGATAGAACAGATCCAAATGGATACAGGCCTATCAGTCTACTGAGCTGTGTAGGTAAACTGATGGAACGTATGATAAACACCAGACTGATGTGGCATCTGGAAGAAAAACACATACTAATTCCACAGCAAGCAGGCTTTAGACAGCACAGATCCACTGAGGACCAGATCACTCTCATAGCCCAGTTAATAAATGATGCTTACCAGGAGAAAAAACACACAGTAGCCATTTGGGTGGATTTAGAGAAGGCATTTGACAAGGTGTGGATAAAGTGACTTAAAGTCAAGCTACGAAGAAGTGAAGTTTGTGGGAAAATGTACAGATGGATCAGCGACTACCTCGAAAACAGAACATCCATAGTTCAAGTACAATAGCAGATGAGCAAAAAGGTGACACTTGAGCAGGGAGTACACCAAAGGGGAGTACTGTCACCAACACCTTTCCTGGTGTATATAAACAACATCACAGAGAATCTACCAAGAAGAGTCCACAGCTCCATGTTTGCAGACGATCTGGCTATGTGGACGTCTGGAAAAAATCTCACCATAGCAAGCAATCGGATGCAGCAGGCCCTAACATCGTTGGAGGAGTGGGCGAACTCATGGCTGGTCAAAATAAAGGAGGAAAAAACAACATGTACGATATTCTCGCTTTCAAAAAAACTCCAGAACACCAAAATAAGTCTTAGCGGCAAATATCTGCGGGCAAATGGCAACCAAAACTACCTGGGAGTCACATTTGATCGGTGCATGACATGGAAAAGTCAGATCGAGAGAAACCGAATGAGAGCCAGACAAAGAATGGCAATCATGAGGAAACTTGCTGGCACAAGCTGGGGAACAGACGAAACTGTACACTGGAAGAGTGAGACCAGTTCTCGAGTATGGCATTGCGGCATGAGCAACAGCAGCAAAGGCGAACTTTGATACAATTAGCAAACTTCAAACCAAGCCATGAGAGTTATAACAGCAGGCATGAAGTCAACGCCAATTGTAGAACTGGAAAAGATTAGAAATCTGCAATCCATGACCGACAGAAGAGACTGCAGAGCCCAGCAGCAAGTAGAGAAACTCAGAAGACTGACAGACCACCCAATGCATCAGAGACTAAATAGATTTGGAAATGGGAAACTAAAGCGAAGAAACTTTGCAGAAATAGCCAAAGCAAAGATGAGCGAAGACACTATGAACACATTAACACCAAACCCCATCCCTACTGTACGCAAACCTACCTGGAAGCAGCATATCATTCCGGAGGTGGTAGAAAATATACCAGATATTTGAAACAAGAACAGCCAGACTGAAAAAGAAAGAAGAGACATAACCCTGAGGTACATAACGAAAAACTACCCAAGCATGGACTGGACCCATGCATACACCGACGGGTCTGTAACAAACACAACACATAAAGGAGGGGCAGAGGTATTCCATTTCTCAATTTTGTGCATCGGTTGAATTTAAAGTGAGCTAAACTGCGAGAACTGTTACCGGTAAAAGTGTTACTGGTAAGCTACATAAGCTGTACAGTGGTGAATGCTTGGAATGTATTGCCATATGAAGTAGTTTTAGGCTGGAACAATTAATGCATTTCAGAATAGATTGGATGCACATAGCTTTTAGAGCTAGGAAATGTAAATGAAACTGGTTGTTTACAGACTCTGCATAGTTTTCTAAGCCGGTATAAACACGTAGTCTTCTAAACCAGTATAAAGATATAGTCATTCTAAGGCAGTATAAAGACATCGTCTTCTAAACCAGTATAAAGACATCGTCTTATAAACCAAGATAAAGACACAGTCTTCTAAACCAGTATAAAGTTTCAGTCTTCTAAGCGAGTAGAAAGACATAATCGTCTAAACCAGTATAAATAGGTAGTCTTCTCAACCCGTATAAAGACGTTAACTTAGTTACATATTGTACATTAAATGGAGAGTATTTCTCTTTAGCCCAAAAATGAAAGGTGTTTACCGCACGCGGCTGTCCATTGGTGATCATTCTTATTCAGCAAATGATGTTAACTGTAGATGGTCACGTACCCCTTCTCGGAATAATGTTTTTAAATACACAAAATACAATAGCAAAGACCCAGTTATATAGAAATAGTTAAAAAACAAACACAAAAGTACATGTGATATATGTGTCTTTCTTAACAATTTCAAAAGAAATACAATACATTTAATATAGAAGAAAGTTAATTTCATTATTGTTTGAATGAACGTGCTGCGTTTATATGCAAGGCTGAGGAACGGGTCACAAAGATCAAGAAATGCTGACCGCGTGAAGGCTTGTTGTTTCTCTTTCTCGAAGAGGATTCAACTGTTGTGTTGTACAAACCACACGTTTGCCATGTTAGACATCTAATCTGTTTCGATTTGTTTTTCTTTTATGCTACAAATGTCGAAAATCCATATTTGCAGAGATATATTGTTGGAAATGGAATGAAAACTTGCATAGCTCGCTTTACAAGATAATGCTAGTTTACTAACTGCTATTGTAGATAGTCTGTTCACACCAGGACTGTGTCCACGTGCGATCTAGCCTGGTGGGTTTAACAACTAGCGAAATGTAAAAGTACTGATGAGCGTAAACACAACTCAACGAAGTCCAAAATCTATACCGGAATTTAAAGTACAACCAAGATAACGATCACAGGCAAGGCAAAGACCAAACATAAAGTTATTTTAGAACAACAGAAGATTGAGAAAGTCACAAGCTTTGAGTACCTCGGCTCAGTTATAAGCGCCAATGGCTACGGCAATGCAGAGGTTCAATAAAATGAGAAACTGATGACAGAACATTAATAAAATGAAAATAACTATTCTGTGAACTTGCATTATACCGATGAAGACATACGGATGTGAAACATGGACCCCCCCCACACAAACACTTAAGAAAAGGATTGCATCTTTTGAACTAAAGGACTATAGAAAAGTGCTCAAAATACAATGGATAGCAAAAAGGAAAAATGCAGATATCCTTAACTTAGCTTAACGTCCTTAAACTGGTTTAGAAGACTCTGCAGAATCTGTATACATACAGTTTCATTTCATCACCTTGCTCTAAAAGCTATGCGCATCCAATTTATTCTTAAATGCATTAACTGTCCTTCCTTCCACTATTTCCCTTGTCAATGCATTCCAAGCATTCACCACTCTCTAATTAAAAAAATATTTCCTAATATCGAATCTGGACCTCTCTTTAGTTAATGTGTAACTATGCCCTCTTGTTATATTTGGTGGCTGTATTTTTTTTTTAAAACTTGTTATAGTCTAATTTATCCATTCCTCTGATCATCTTATAAGCCTGTATTAAGTCACTACGAATTATTCTCTCTCCTAGACACTGTAGGCCGGTTTTTCCTCATAACTGTAATTCTGCAATCCCACTATCAGCGTTGTCGCTCTTTTTTGAATTCTTTCCAGCATGTTTGTATCACCTCTATGATAATGACTCCACGCCTGTACGCATAACTCCAATCTAGGTCTAACTAATGCTTTATACAGTTTGACTATCACTTCCTTGCTCCTATGTTTAGTATTTATGTTTATCATACATAACATTGCATTTGCCTTTTTAATTGCTACCTGAACTTGCTCACTCACCTTACCTGTATGATCTAGTATAACTTCTAAGTCCATTTCCTTATCTATCTTTCTAATGTTGTTCTCTCCCATTCTGTAATTATGTTTCATATTGGATCTACCCATGTGGATGACTGTACATGTATCTACATTAAACTCCATTTGCGAACCTACAATCCACTCTCGAATTTTATCTACATCCGATCTCAATATATCCACATCTGCTTGAGATATAGATAAAGATATATATATATATATATATATATATATATATATATATATATATATTATAGATCCTAATTAATTTCAAGCAAAATTGGTTAGTAAACAACATCTTGTCTCGAAAGCTAAAATAGTTTCTTCTGCTTCTTCGTTTATCTTCAGACCTCAGCTTCAATGATTTTAACAAAGGCAGCAGTCGACTCAAGGCTCTGTACGCTTCCGTACAGCTTCTCGTGGAAGGACACTGGCTGTTGCCAATTGTTACTTCTTTTGTCGGTATACAGCGGGCAGGACTGCAAAATATATTATGCCTTCATGGGGGCTGTGCCGCAGGCACACATTTCTGTAGTGCCAATCTTGAACTTATTGTACAGATGGCATCTGAGTCTGTTGTGACCTGTGCGTAGCCGGAAAATGATCACCTGGTCTCGCCTGGAGAGTTGATGGTAGGTATCGTTTTCTATGTTGCCAATGTGATCCTATTTTCCATTTTGCACTGTACGTTGTCCTGATGAATGCTTTAGTTTCATTGTATGTGATGTCTGTATCACTCTGCTGCAGCATTCCTCGCTCTCTGGCGAGCCTGTCCACCTCCCCGTTGTCTGGAATGTCTCAGTGGGCTGGTGTCCATTGGACTGCTTTTTTTTTTAAGCACTGGGCTCTTGAGGGCCATTACACTGCTAGGTCGTCTGTGAAAATGACCACTTGCTTTGCTGTATAATAGTTTGACCACATCAAACGCCATACTGACCTAGAAAGAACGATACAGGAGGGTTTCGTGTTTGAAAAGCGGGGCTGAAGCAGACCGATGAAAAGATGGAAACAAGACATCTCGGAGGTCATGACGATGACAACGATAGAGGCGATACTTCTGGCTAGAGATCGAGTTACAGATCGTTTGTTGTGAAAGTGATTTTCTGCAAATGACATGCAACATGATGATGATGATGATGAAGATGATGATGATGATGATAATAATGATGATAAAGATGAAAGTGAGCGATTTTTTGTGCTATATAATAATGCTTGTTATGGTATACAAAAATATATGTGACTTTATTGTTGACGTAGATCTAGCAAATACTATTTTCATTTATAAACATCATTGCATAATTTCAGAAGTGCCGGGTATGCTAGCAATGAGCTAGAGGTTAGTGATATTTAAGATAATATATGTGGGTAACTGAGACGCTAGTCCGGTCAAGCACACCATATTGCCCAGGACGTTGCGTCAGGGTCAAACACAATGTTTTTCGTCCATCACGAGCCTTTACTTTTTGCACCCAGCCAGTCCATCCAGTCGAGTATTCTGTAAATCCGGGTTGTGGATGGGTGGGAAGATGGGAACTGCATATTCGCAGTCAGTGAAAGCAGAGAAAGTTTGCTTCGCGAGACGGTGATCATGATTGTCAGCAAATCCATGTACCTCAGCCGCTTTATTGCTCAGCAAGGTGTCTCGCAACTGACGCAGCTTTTTGACTGTAGTTTAGCTTGTCAGTGGACCTACGCTCTCTTCTCGCCCGTCGTCACAGAACTCGACTGTGTTAGTACTGGATACATGAAAAGAGAATGACTTGCGCGATGAATTTCCTTTAAGTGAGAAAGGGTTGCGCAGTTTGTCGACCACACTCTCTCGCTCGAGTCCAACTTTAACCAGTGGCAAGACAAGTCAGGACGACTGGATATGAGCTCGGGTGCAGTGGTTGACCACGGATGCTCAAGTGCCTGGCCGTGTTCTGTGCAGTCCACACCGATCAGCACATTTGCATTCCGTTCTCTGGACAACATTCTGCTACTTAAGCCACATCAGGGCTTGGTGGTGCAAGATTGAGAACGAACGACCCTAAGCCAGCAAGCCATTTAATAAAAAAACAGAATGCGATACTGGAGAAAACACTAAAAAGCTATATTTCTTTTTTTTACTTCGTTTACCGTGGTTCCTAAGAGGCAGTATATTGTTCTGTCACAGAATACTGTCACAGTAGATCAAGGGCAAACAATCTTAAGGTGAGCTATGTATGTGTTTCTCCTGAGTGGCCAAAATAATCATTGCATGTTGAACGCGAGGACTAAGAGTTGTCCATGGATGTGGCAATCTCAAAATGTAGAAATTATCGCTACCCTACTGCAAATAACTAGAACAAGTCTTTCCTAAAAGCTGGTTTTGGTAAGTCAAATACAATGCTGGACCTGTGCTTCAACAAAAAGAGATGAGTGATCTTGATTTAACTAAACTTATCGTCTTTATACTGGTTTAGAAGACTATGCAGAGTCTGTACGCAACCAGTTTCATTTACATTTCCTTGCTCAATAAGCTATGCGCATCCAATGTATTCTTAAATGCATCAACTGCCTCTGCTTACATCACTTCCTTGGAAATGCATTCCAAGCATTCACCCCTCTCTGACTAAAGAAATATTTCCAAATATCCAATCTTGACCTTTCTTTATTTAATTTGAAGCTATGCCTTTTTGTTCTGATTTGATTGATTGAACTCCATGCATGTATTGAAAGGCGTGACTAAATAGAGTTGTGCATGAGGATAGCAACCTCATCATGCAAGTAAACTGATACATAAACTCCTACTGCAAGATCATGCAAAGTTTTTTCCTGAAGTCATCTTGATGGAGGTTGACTGTACTTGTACTGATGTGCTTCGGCTGGCGCGAAAAATGTCAAGAAAATAGATCTTCCTTGTTCGTCTTCAGACCTTGAATTCAATTACTCTAACGAAGGCAGCAGTTGACTTGAGAGTCTGAGCACTTCTGTACAGCTACTCGTGGAAGGACACTGGTTGTTGCCAAATGCTACTTCTTGTCGGTAAACAATGGGCAGGGCTGCAAAATTTGTTCTGATGTCATGGGGGGTGTGCCGAGAAGATAGATGGCCAGCTAGAGTCGTTGCCTTGTGTTTTAAGTCAAGTTAGGTAATCCTCATACTCAACCATTGTCTTTCGTGTTGATCGTCCACGGCAACGTTTGGTGAGTCTCGGGCAGCGTGGAGGAAGACGGAGTAGAATCGAAATGTCTCAGCCAGGTGTTCCGCGGGAGACTCCATTAGTGGTGAGGTCTTGTATTTCGTAAAGTGTAAAGTGCAGAATCTGCAACAAAAGAAATAGTATTTGTAAGATTATGTGTTTATATTAATCTTAGTCTTAGTAGACCTGTAATTCTACAAGGGAAGATGACCCTGCGGAGGTCCCAGCTGTGGTGTGAGCTGGATAAAGGAGGGATGAGGATTTCCTGCTTAGCGTGTTAGGCTCGAGCAGCTTATTACTCCGCTGTGTTAAGACAAGTGCCAAGAAGTTTGGTTCATAGATCTGTGAGTCCATCTTAAAAGACTCAAACACTAGACCAACTTGACACGCAACCTGTTAGGCGCCATCTATGCTGCTCTTAACAAACCAACTAAGCATGGCCGGTGTTGTGCCATGTCACACAGTTAGTCGCCTCTTATGCCATGCTCTATATAGGGCAGTGGTCCTATTTTTGTCATTGCCATACCCAAAGATCCAGAATAATTCGTGATGTTTACTGTAGTACGCCGTCCATACAGTGGGCTAGAGGACATATGTTGCTTATACAGAGAATACTAGTTGTTTTTGCTTGTGAATGCACATAGCGACAAGGGGGCATTTTGCTACTCATATATTAAGCTCGCAATATCACTAGACCTATAAATGAATAATGCGAATCAGAATGTAAACATGCAATTCCCTAGTAGTGGATCCAACGGGAAGCTTCGACTGGTTCATTTCTTCTTCTTCTTTTTCGTTCGTTTTCAGACATCAACTTCAATGACTCTAACGAAGTCATCAATCGACTAAAGGCTCAAAATATGTTCTGCCTTCATGGGGGCTGTGTCGCAGGCATGAAGGTCTGTAGTACCAATCTTGAACTTGTTGTACAGATGACATCTCAGACTGCTGTGACCTATGCGTAGCCGGAGAATGATAATCTATGTAGCCAGGGTGTGTTTTTTTTTTCCATTTTGCACTGTACGTTGCCCTGATGAATGTTTTAGTCTCATTGTATGTAATTTCTGTACCTAACGTAGGTTAGGTTCTTGATTTTGTTCCATAGCGGTATTTTAACCATTCCTATCTATTTTGTATAGTCCACAGGCGATAAGAGAGAGACTGGAACATGAGGGAACTACGTTTTGAACTCTCCCAGTTTTACTACTATAATCGCTCAGCAATTTATATAATGTACAGACCGACACTATGCATTAATGTCTGAAATAGTATCTTGCTATCCACATGTTAACAAACTTAACCTAGGCATGGCAGTTCTAACTAGTATCTTACTATCCATATTTTAACAAACTCACCCTAGGCATTACAGTCCTAGCTACTAGCTAGTATCTTACTATGATACATCAAGTTTTAATGTCCTATATATAGTATCTTACTATCCACAGACTATCATACCAGCATTAAATTTTGATGTCCTACACAGTTTCTACCTAAGCACATGGTAACAGTCTTTTATATAATACTTTACTATATGAAAATTAACATACAGACAATAAACGGTATTGTCCTACAAAGTATCGCACTATCCCCATTAAACATAAGTTCACTGACTCGAAACTTTACAGTCCTACATTGTAATTTGCTATCTAAATATTAACAGACCAATACCAAGTTTTATTGTTCTTTAAAGTATTGTACAATCCCAATGGCATCAGACTGACAGACAGCTTTAATGTCTTACACAGGATCTTACAATCCACATATTAACAAACCAACTCTAGATTGAATGCACTGCACAGTATCCACTATCCAGATGTTAGACTTACCCAAAACATTGATGTCCTACATAGTTCCTTACTGCCACCATGTTAACATGCCAACACAGAGTTTAAATGTCTTACAGAGTATCTTTCTATCCACATGTCAACAGGCCAAGACAGAGCTTTAATGTGCTACACAGTATCTTACTATCCACATTTTAACAGGCATACACAGAGCTTTAATGTGCTACATAGTATCTTATTAACCACATGTTAACAGGCCAACACAGAGCTTGAATGTCTTGCAGAGTATCTTACTATCCACATGTCAACAGGCCAAGACAGAGCTTTAATGTGGTACAGAGTATCTTACTATCCACATGTTAACAGGCATACACAGAGCTTGAATGTCCTACAGAATATCTTAATATCCACATGTCAACAGGCCAACATAGAGCTTGAATGTCCTACAGCGTATTTTACTATCCACATATCAACAGGCAAACACATAGCGTGAATGACCTACAGAGTATCTTACTATCCACATGTCAACAGGCCAAGACAGAACTTTAATGTGCTACAGAGTATCTTACTATACACATGTTAACAGGCCAACACAGAGCTTGAATGTCCTACAGAGTATCTTACTAACCCAATGTTAACAGGCCAACACAGAGCTTGAATGTCCTACAGAATATCTTACTATCCACATGTCAACAGGCCAAGACAGAGCTTTAATTTCTTACATAGTATCTTACTATCAACATGTTAACAGGCCAACATAGAGCTTGTATGTCCTACAGAGTATTTTACTATCCACATGTCAACAGGCAAACACATACCTTGAATGTCCTACATAGTATCTTACTATTCACATGTCAACAGGCCAACACAGAGCTTTAATGTAATACATAGTGTTTTACTATCCACATGTCAATTGGGCAACATAGCTTGAATGTCTTACAGAATATCTTACTATTCACAAGTCAACTGGCCAACACAGAGCTTGAATGTCCTACAGAGTATCTTACTATCCACATGTCAACAGGCCAACACAGAGCTTGAATGTCCTACAGAGTATCTTACTATTCACAAGTGAACTGGCCAACACAGAGCTTGAATGTCCTACAGAGTATCTTACTATTCACAAGTCAACTGGCCAACACAGAGCTTGAATGCCGTACATAATATCTTTCAATCCACATGTTAACAAGCAGACACCATGCTTTACTGTTAAAAATAATATCTTACTATCCACGTGTTAACAAACCGACAGTAAGTTTTAATGTCCTACACACTATCTTACTTCTTCTTCCTCTTCAACAAATTCACGCTGATGTCTGACAGCTTACTTCGAACAAGATATCTTACTGTACCCATGTCATCAGCCGGACTCTGAGCTTTGCTATCTTACATGATATTGTACTATCCACATGTTTTAATGTCATTCATAGCATTTTACAGTCTCCATGTCAACAGACCAACACCAAGCTGTAATGTCCTAATATAAAATCTTTCTTTCTAAATGTTAGCAGACCTAATAGCAAGCTGTAATGTACTACATAAAATCTTACTATCTAAATGTTAACAGACCGATGCTATTCGCTAATATCCTACATATTATCTTACTGTCACCATGGGGACGGTGTGGCCTAGTGGTTAAGTGGCACGGCTCAAAACCCAAAGGTGCTGGGTTCCATCCCCATCACAGCGCTGTTACCCCAAGGAAGCGAATTCTTAGAAAATGCAAGAGGAAGCAGACCCTTACATAAAATGCATGCTGAAGTTGGCAGCACTTGGCCGACAGGCGGAAAATAAAAACCACAATACAATGTACACCCCCTTGGGTATTAGATATATAAGGCGAACTCAAAAAAACAAACAAACAAACAAACTGTCACCATGTCAACAGAATTACACTAAGCTTCAGTGTCCTATATATTATCTTAATGTCCTCATATAACCAACCGATTCTTTAGATTTAATGCGATACATAGCATCTTACTGTCTATATTAACATACTATCTGAGAATCCCAACAGTAACATACACGAACAGTCACCTAACTTTACTGTCCTGCATAGCATTTTACAATCCCCATGTTAACAAACCTACCTAAAAGTATTAGTGTCCTACATAATATTTTACTGACCCCACTTTAACAGATCTAAACTGAGCTTGACGGTCCTATAAAGTATCTCACTGACGCCTCTTTAACAGACCAAATCTGATTTTCAATCTCCTACATAGTATCTTAGTATCAGCATAACAAAAGATGAAGGCTAACACTGAGCTTTAAGGTCCAAGGTTGTATCTTACTGTCTGTATATTAACAGATGGACACCAAGATAATTGTCCTTAAAGTATCATACTATCCCTATCTTAGCAGGCCGACAACAAGCTGTAATGTCCTACATAGTACATAACTAATTTGCATGTTAAGAGCCGACAACCGAGCTTTTGGCATAGATGACGTACATAGTATCTAACTAAACAACTGTTAGCAGACAGACACTGAGTTTTATTGTCCTATGTAGCATTAAACTGTTTGCATGTTTACAAACCATTCCCATTTGTTAATGTCCTACATGTAATCTTACTGTCCAAAAGTTAACATACTGACACAAAGCTTAAATGACCTACTTTTTATATTTCTGTACAAAGATAGCAGTCTGACACAAATCTTTAATGTCCTACCTATTGTTTTACTATCAACACGTTATAACAGAATGAAAGCAATCTTCACTTTTCTACATAACATCAAACTATCCACTTCATAACACACAGACAGTGAACTTTCATGTCCTACTTATTTCTTGATATCCTCATGTTAATATACATCAACTGAGAAATAATGTATATATTTTCTCACTATCCACATGAAAACAGACCAACCTCATGAATAGGTGTCCTACATAGTATATTTTTTCCCCCAGGTAAACAGACCAAAACTGAGTAGTAATGTCCTACATAGTATCTTACTCTCCGCTTGTTAACAGACCAACACTGATCTGTAATGTCCTTTATAGTATCTTACTATCCCCAGGTCAAAATACCAACACAGAGCAGTAATGTCCTACATAGTATCTTACTATCCGCGTGTTAACAGAATGACAGCTAGCATTACTTTACCTCATAGTATTGTACTATCCACTTGTTAGGATACGAACAGTGAGCTTTCATGTCCTACATATTTTCTTAATATTCAAATGTTAACGCATAACAGCCGAGATGTAAAGCTGTATATATTATCTTTCCCCTTGATAAAACATCAACACTGAGCTGTAATATCATACATAATATCTTACTAATCATCATGTTTACAGACCAACACAGAGAACACGTGTCCTACACAATGTCTTACAGTTCACATGTATTAACAGACCAACACTGAGAACATGTGTCCTACACAATATCTTACAGTTCACATGTATTAACAGACCAACACTGAGCTTTTCTGTCCTATTAAGTGTTTTACCTTCCATTTGTAAACAAACAGAAACCAAAAATAAATTTCCTAAACAGCATCCTGCTGTCCCCATGTCAATAGACCAACAACGAGCTGTAATGTTCTAAATAAATTTTTACTATCAATACATTAACAAACCCACACTGAGCCTTATCGCCAAAATAAAAGTATATTCCTTTCCCCCCAAAAAGAGATGCAATAGACTTAATTATTTTATCTGACTATCACAGTGCAAACAGAATCACGCCGTGGTTCAATGTCCTTTATATTATCTTGATATTCACAGGACAAAAGAAGTAGACGGACAACAAACTCTACTGTCCCACATAGTATCTTACTTTCCACCTCTCAACAAACTGTTGTACATATTATACTACTAATCACATGTTAATAGATCCACACTGTGCTTCAATGCCCTACATTTTTATTTTTTGAATCCCCATGCCAGAAGAACACTTAGCTTTACTGTTATACATACTATCTTACCATCCACATGTCGACAGACCAGCACCACGATTTGCTACACTAAATATTATCTTACCATTCACATGTTAACAGACCAGAACCGAGATTTGATACCCTACATATTATCTTACCCTCCACATGTTAACAGACCAGCACCGAGAATTGATACCCTACATATGATCTTACCACCCACATGTTAACAGACCAGCACCAAGATTTGCTACCCTAAATATTATCTTACCATTCACATGTTAACAGACCAGAACCGAGATTTGATACCCTACATATTATCTTACCCTCCACATGTTAACAGACCAGCACTAAGATTTGATACCCTAAATATTATCTTACAATCCATTTGATAACTGACCTATAACTAGGATTGGATACCTTACATATTACTTTACTATCCATATGGCAACATATGTAGATCGCCATGACATTTTACAGTCTTACATAGTACCTACAATCCATAAATTAACAGACCAACACCAAAATGTGTGTTCTACATAGCATTTTACTTTCACTGTGTTTTAGTGAAATGAGATACCACAGAATGCAGAGCTGAGGCAAAAGCTATGGTGCAGCAGCTATGTCCTGGTAAAGATTATGGACTGCATCATGATTACTGGCTTGCAGATATAACATGACCAAAGGATCCTGAACGCAAAGAGGAATAAAGAATTTTTGCACGCTGGAGGACCAAAATTGAGTTTTAATGTCCTACATATTATCTCTTTATCTACATATTAACAGATAGACACTAAGATTTAATGGTGTACATATTATCTTGCTATCGAAATGTTAGGAGTCAGATACTGAGCTTAAATCTCTTACATAAGGTCTCACTATTTACAAATCAACAGATGCAAACCAACTTGGAGATTTACTGTCTTGAAAATATCTTACTATCCACATGTTAGTAGACTAACACTCAGCTTTAATGTCCTACATAGTATCTCACTATCAACATATTAGCAGATTGACACCAAGCTTTAATCTTCTACATGATATTTTACTATTCACATGTTAGCACACCAACCGCAAGCTTGTTAGCAGTCTAACGCAGAGCTTTGATGTCCTACATAGTACCTCACTATCAACATATTAGCAGATTGACACCAATCTTGAATCTTCTACATGATATTTTACTATTAACATGTTAGCACACCACTGCAAGCTTGTTAGCAGTCTAACACAGAGCTTTGATGTCCTACATAGTATCTCACTATCAACATATTAGCAGATTGACACCAATCTTGAATCTTCTACATGATATTTTACTATTAAAATGTTAGCACACCAACTGCAAGCTTGTTAGCAGTCTAACACAGAGCTTTGATGTCCTACATAGTATCTCACTATCAACATATTAGCAGATTGACACCAATCTTTAATCTTCTACATGATATTTTACTATTTACATGTTAGCATACCAACTGCAAGCTTGTTAGCAGTCTAACGCAGAGCTTTGATGTCATACATAGTATCTCACTATCAACATATTAGCAGATTGACACCAAGCTTTAATCTTCTTCATGATATGTTACTATTCACATGTTAGCACACCAACCGCAAGCTTGTTAGCAGTCTAACGCAGAGCTTTAATGTCCTACATACTTTCTCACTGTCAACATATTAACAGAATGACACCAAGCTTTAATCTTCTACACAGTATCTTGCTATCCTTATGTTAACACACACAGTGACACAGCAATATTTACGTTCGTACATATAATCCTACTACCCACATGTTAACCACAATTGCATTATCAACTCTCAAACCCTTTAACGGTTTGCAAAGACTGGCCTTTTCAAACAAGCTAAACGACTTCTGTGTATGTATTTGCTTAATGGATGAATCAACAACAACAGAACCAATCGAAGGTGTTTCGCAATCAATTCTAGAGCTGCATTTATAATGCCAGTATGAACAGTACGTAATAATTAGTTTTGGAAATATGTCAATACTGTAGGGTTTTACACAGTTGTACACACACGCACACACAAACGTAAAGAAATATGTGCATTCGTAAAAAAATTTATGTTTAAAATAATGAGATATGTATTACTACCATGCTTTCAATTTGGTGCATGTTAATAGTGTCAGTATTCGAATATATCATAAATACACAGAGTGACAGCAAAGAGCAATTTTATCAATACCTGGGCTTTAGGAATGTGTACTTTAATATCTGTTTGTTTACATTTGTTAATATGGCAACTTATGCGTTTTGTGAAATAAAGAAATAAACAAGAAACAAACACACACTGGAATAAGGTTCAATTTAATGTTTACGTATTTCTTATGCCACATTATGAATATTATGTCTACATATATTCAGCCAGCAGTAAACATGCAAGATTCCATATGGCTAGTGTTATTAAAATGATGGTAATGGGTGTCCTGTTCTAAAAAATATACAGTTTAAAATTTGGATATGTACAATGAGATTAACAATCTATAGATGTTGTGTTAGAGAAATTTATAACATAAAAGTCTACATACATTTGTATTTACATATCCAAGCTTGAACAATTTTAAAGTAGCACACACGGGATATAAGCACGCTTAACCATAAACAACTTTCAGCACAGGATCTTCGATTAGCTAGATAACAGTTTCACGGCCTAGTAGTGAACTGTATTTACACGGACAATGATTACTTCGTCATAAGGGCAATGTATTCAAAAGAAAGGGATGTAATAAATGCACTACAATAATATAAATCATTTAATAATTACATGAAAATAAAGCAAATACTTATAATAGTTAAGGTTGTGTATAATGGAGCATACCATACGAAATTTACCTTTCGGAAAGTTTTAACATTTTTTTGCATTTTATGAATATTATTAAATTCATTTTAAAAACAATATGCGAGTCGCTGTCACCACAACAGAGCTAACTTAAACAGGCATCAGCATATATGCTAACTCTAACCTTACTATTAACAGCTACAGGAGCAGCCAGTGTTGTCTTCTGCCAGTTACTTGTCTAGTTCGCTCCATGACTTCGACGCCGGTCACGGTTCAAGGTTCAGCTCTTGTGATAAGCACGGCTTTGCTGTCACAATCGTCGCCGACGAGCGCCCGGGGTCGCGAGCTGTTCCTCCCCATATGTCGTGCACGAGGACGACAACAAGCGTGAGAAATTTGGTCGGGTGGATAATTAACACCTATCGCCTTCAGTGTACAGATGCCAATGTACACGTCCATGTGGTTCTGGTGTAGGGCCATAGCTCACTCGTTCTAAGGTTTGTAACCTGGATAAAGAGGGGAGACGCCCAAGCCAGAATCTCTCACGCAAATTTTTTATGATGGGATAACTCTTAATTATATATTTTTTGTATTTGTTTGGTTATGTCCCTCGCTATGTTTAAAGAAACACTGGATGTCAACAACATCGGCGACGAAGATGGCAACGACATAATACTACACCCCCTTCCACGCCTTCTAATGACACAAGTTGATAGAAGATGATGAGGATGATGATGATAATAATCATGACAATAATAATAACAAAACATTGGCCATTGACCTACAATAGAACAATAAGATAGATATTTAAGCAAACAACCATGAAGGAATGATTATTCCGTGAGATAAGCAGAAGAAAAGGTGTGATTCCCATTAAGACATGTTATTAGAGGAAACATAAGACCACACTATATGTACATGTAGAGCGTAGGATACAACGTTGGTAGAGTGGCTGCTTCTTTCCGGCTGCAACTTGTTCCATCCAACCCAGCTTTAAACTAGTACCGGATTTACTGTTAGGAGAAATGATAGAGGAACAGGAATTGGTTTTCACAAAACCTGAAGTTTTTGGTTTGATTAGAGGTTTCAATTTCTGGATTCCGTGACGAAGACTTTCCCTTTTCTACCCCAGACCGTTGTCCTTTGTGCGGTATCATGTCGTATTGACCAGTTTATGGACTCGTGTGTGTATCAGAACAATGAAGATTCTAGTACCTCATCCCTGGCGGTAATAAAAATAAATTTATATATCAGTGATATTGTAAGCCAAGACATCGAGGAAGGGAACTGGCTACCAACATCTGATAAAAGCAAAAACCTCTTATAGAGAAGTTTCTACCACAGCATCTCCGACTACAGTATATTTGTATTACTCGATGAATCCATGAATGTAAACAGCACGTTGGCTGTGTTTGTATTCTGACATTCTTTCCTTGACATAATGAACAGTTTCTTGGGCGGATTGTCGCTACGGTTGTGCATGTTTTTGCTCGTGAGCTGCAATCCCTTCTGTATTTTGTGTTGGCCTTTAACTGGTAGTGGGCGGTGTACATTGGAATGTCTTATATGATCACATCAGTTCATATTTGTCACACATTAGTTTGTAGTCAGCATTGATTGCTGAGAGTACAGAGAAACAAGAAGACCAAAGTAGAGAGAGAGAAAGAGAGAGAGGATGAAAAACAGAAATTTGAATATTGTTAGATGACTGTTAATTTGTGCAGGTGTTAAAAACAATTCGAGGTAAATCTTCTTCTTCGTACGCTGTCAGACGTCAACTTGAATTTTTTCGAAGAAGGCAGCTGTCATCCTGAGGCTGTCGACACTGCCATAGGGCTTGTCTAGTGTTGCCACTGGTGATGGCCACATGTGCTTTCTCTGGTTCTCGTATGTCGGGCAATTTTGCAGCAGATGTTCCGCGGTCATTTTCCCTGTACCACAGGTGCATTCGTCAGTACCACCTTTCTTCAGTTTATTGAATAGATGGTACCTCAATCTGTTGTGGCCTGTGCGGAGTCTGAAGACCACGACCTGCTCTCTTCTGTTCAACTGGTAGTAGGCATCATTTGTTGTGTAGCCAGTATGCTCTGTTTCCCATTTGGCCATGTATCTGGCCCTAATAAACCTTTTGAACTCTTCGTAGGTCACACTAGAATCTGGTTGTGGTAACCTTGCACCTTCTTTAGCCAGTCTGTCTGCCTCCTATCCACTACTCCAGCGATGTTAGGGCCTGCTGCATCCGATTGTTTGCTATGGTGAGATTGTCTTCAGTGGTCCACAAAGCCAGATCGTCTGCAAACATGGAGCTGTGGACTCTTCTTAATATATTCTCTGTTATGTTGTTTATATACACCAGAAAAAAGTGTGGGTGACAGTACTCCCCCTTGGGGTACTCCCTGCTGCAGTGTCACATTTTTGCTCATCTTCCCTTGTACTTGAACTCTGGCTGTTCTGTTTTCGAAATAGTGGCTGATCAATCTGTACATTTGTCCATATACTTCACTTCTTTATAGCTTGACTTTAAGTCCCTCTTTCCCCACCTTGTCAAATGCCTTCTCTAGATCCACCCAAACCGCTACTGTATGCTGTTTCTCCTGGTAAGCATTCTCTATTTTCTGCGCTATGAGAGTGATCTGATCCTCAGTGGATCTGTGTTGTCTAAATCCTGCTTTCTGTGGAATTAATATGTGTTTTTCTTCCAGGTGCCACATCAGTCTGATGTTTATCATACGCTCCATCAGTTTACCTACACAGCTCAGTAGACTGATAGGCCCGTATCAAATTTGGATCTGTTCTATCTTTTTTCTTTCTTTGGTACTGGTATTCTTCTTCTTCTTCTTCTGCGTACACTGTTTGTGGTAGCCTTGCACCTTCTTTTGCCAGTCTGTCTGCCTCCTCGTTGCCTTGGATGTTGCAGTGTGACGGAACCCACTGTACCACTACCCTTTTTGGTGTGGACAGCTGGCACAGTTTGCAGAGTGCTGCTCTTAAGTCATTAAGCTCAGTGTTTTTCTGGCTT
The DNA here is from genome assembly GCA_036924085.1 of Ariolimax columbianus. Classification (NCBI taxonomy): domain Eukaryota; kingdom Metazoa; phylum Mollusca; class Gastropoda; order Stylommatophora; family Arionidae; genus Ariolimax; species Ariolimax columbianus. Next base: position 92,397,660 of record JAVGWX010000004.1, on the reverse strand, counting down.
TTTAGCGCTGTGACTACGGCGAGAGCATCTGTCAGCAAGACTATGTGGCTCTCATTTTCACTGTGTGTTGCCATTTCTTCCACTGCCGCCCTCAGTGCCTCTGCCTCCGCTCTGAAATTGCTTGTGTACTTACCAGTAGCGAATGAAAGTGTTATTTTTCTGCCATTTGGTAGGTTCAGGAATGCTCCTGCCCCTCCGTTCTGTGTAGTGTTTGTTACAGAACCGTCGGTGTATGCATGGGTCCAGTCCATGCTTGGGTAGCTTTTCGTTATGAAGCTTAGGGTAGTGTCTCTCCTTTCTTATTCGGTCTGGCAGTTTTTGTTTGCAATACCTGGTATATTTTCTACCACCTCTGGAAATATATCCTGCCTCCAAGTAGGTTTTCGTACAGTAGTGATGGGTTTTGGTGTTGTTAGTGCGTTTATGGGATCTTCGTGCATCTTTGCTTTGGCTATTTCTGCAAAGTTTCTCCGCTTTAGTTTCCCAGTTCCCAAATTGTTTAGCCTCTGGTACATTGGATGGTCCGTCAGTCTTCGGAGTTTCTCTGACTGCAGCTGGGCTCTGCAGTCTCTTCTGTCGGTCATGGATTGCAGTTTTGTAATCTTTTCAAGTTCTACAATTGTCGTTGACTTCATGCCACCTGTTATGATTCTCATGGCTTGGTTTTGAAGTTTGTTAACTTTATCGAAGTTCGCCTTCGCTGCTGTTGTCCATGCCGCGATGCCATACTCGAGAACTGGTCTCACTCTTCCAGTGTACAGTTTCTTTAGTATGCCTTCGTCTGCTCCCCAGCTTGTGCCAGCAAGTTTCCTCATGATCGCCATTCTTTCTCTGGCTTTCATTCGGTTTCTCTCAATCTGACTTTTCCATGTCATGCGCCGATCAAATGTGACTCCCAGATAGGTTGGGTTGTCGTTTGGCTGCAGGATTTTGCCATTTAGGCTTAATTTGGTACTTTGGGGTTTTAATGAGAGCGAGAATATTGTGCACGTGGTTTTCTCCTCGTTTATTTTGACCAGCCATGAGTTCGCCCACTCTTCCAGCGATGTTAGGGCCGTTTGCATCCGATTTCTTGCTATGGTGAGATTCTTTTCAGAGGTCCACATAGCCAGATCGTCTGCAAACATTGAGCTATGGACTCTTCTTGGTATATTCTCTGTAATATCGTTTATATATACCAGGAAGAGTGTGGGTGACAGTACTCCCCCTTGGGGTACTCCCTGCTCGAGTGTCACCTTTTTGCTCATCTGCCCTTGTACTTGGACTCTGGCCGTTCTTTGTTTGAGGTAGTGGTTGATCCACTTGTACATCTTCCCACAAACATCACTTCTTCTTAACTTGACTCTAAGTCCATCCTTCCAGACTTTGTCAAATGCCTTTTCCAGATCCACCCAAACAGCTACTGTGTGTTTCTGTGCCTGGTAGGCATCTTCTATCTCCTGGGCTATGAGGATGACCTGGTCCTCAGTGGATCTGTGCTGTCTAAAGCCGGCTTGCTGTGGAATTAGTATTCGTTTTTCTTCCAGATGCCACATCAGTCTGGTGTTTATCATCCGTTCCATCAGCTTGCCGACACAGCTCAGTATGCTTATGGGCCTGTATCCATTCGGATCTGTTTTGTCCTTTCCTGTTTTTGGTACTGGTACCAGTATTGCATCTTTCCATGCCTGGGGTACAATACCCCTTTTCCAGCTTTGGTTCAGGACTGATAGTAGTTTTTTCTTCGCTGTTTGGCCCAGCCCCATCAGCATTTCGTTTGTTATCCCGTCTTTTCCGGGAGATTTCCTTCTGTTTAGTGTTCTCATAGCCTCTTCCATTTCGCGCATTGTTAGTTTGGCCATCATGTGCTCTTCAGGAGCCGTATTTATGTTTTCGTGTCCCTTTAGCTCTTCGCTAATGTCTGTATGCTTATCTGCAGGGACCTCGATGTGGTTTGCTCTGGCATAGTGATCGACAAAGGCGTTTGCGGCTTTCTTACCTGTGATCAAGTTCTCGCCTTGCTTGATAGTAATTTGTTTATTTGACGGGGTTTCGTCGTTCATGGCTCTGACTAGCTTCCATAGCTTGTTCCCTTCTTTGTCCAGGTTTAAACTTTCCCTTTTGTTTTTCCAACTTTCTCTTGCTGTTTGCTTGAGAGTGTGTTTGTACTTCGCCGCGGCGGCTTTGAGGGCGATGTTTGCCTCCACGGATTTTTCTCGTTCTGCCATGTTCCTAGCATTTGTTACTGCATCTTCCACTTTCTGTAACTCATCATTCCAGTAGGGCTTATAGTTTTTCCTAGCTCCTCTTGGGATGGTTTCAGTGGCGGCTTGCATTATTGCCTTGCTTAGGCTCTCTACCATGGGCTTCATTTTGGTGTTTCGTGTGTTGATGGTTTCACACAGCCCATCTGTCAGGATTGCAAATCTGTCCCAGTCGGCTCGTTTGTAATTCCAACGTGGGAGCGGTTTTGTTTCCTGTGCGCCTACTTCCATGTCAATGGTTAGCCTGATCGGCCTGTGGTCGCTACCTGCCAGTTGGTTTAGCACCTGGCGGTCTATTTTATAGTGTATGTCCTGTGTGGAGAAGGCCAAATCTGGAGTCGAGGTGGTATGCCATGTTCTTGAATAGAAGCTAGGGCTATCCTCCGGCCTATTGATTAGGGAGAGATTTGCATCTATCTCCCAATCTTCCACTTCGTCACCTTTGCTGTCTGTGTCAGAGTATCCCCATCTCTCCGAGTGGCTGTTGCAATCTCTAACCACTATGCAGTTGGAGTCTCTGACCTCCATACTCGAGAGCGATAGGTCTCTGTTTGGTGGTCCGTACAGATTGAAAATACGGAGCTTCGTCTCTTGAGCCATTATGTCAACTCCTACAATTTCTGCTTGTCCGGTGTGATTGACAGGTACCGCGCTACTCGGTATGCTGTTTCTGGTCAGTATCAGGACCCCTCCTTTGTGGCCTTCTCTATCTAGACGGAAAGTCTGGTATCCTCTGATTGAGAATTTATGGTTATTGTTGAGGTGCGTTTCCTGGATACATGCCACGTCAATCTTACCTTCATGCAGGTGGTGTGTTAGGGGAAGTTTTTTGTTAATGACTCCCTCCGCATTCCACTGTAATATTTTGAGGGTCTTGAGGTTTTGGCCAATAGTCGTTTCCCCATAGCCATGTGCCTTGACTCCACGACACATGGGTGGGTGACCACCAGTAGTCAAGGGTGGGCCCCTTCGAGGCGTGGGGCCCGGCGCTATCGCTGCCTGGCGGGTCTCCTCAGGATGAGCGCCATACGTTTTTCGAATAGGTTGTGCCATCATACTGTGATTTACGTTGCACTGTTTTGTTAGGCTTGCGGCCCCGTGCATCCGATTTCAACAGGCGTTTCTGTAGGGATGCCCTCCTTAGCCTTTGGCTGTCCCCAGCCTATCTGCAAGGCATCAGTTGTTTACGATCAGAGTTTTCTCTCCTATGGAAGTTGTCTTACCAGACTATCGAGTCTTCACTACTCGTGTCTATAGGGTGCAATGATGATATGTGATATATGAGATGGACTGGTTTACCCGGAAGAGAGGCAGTCCAGTGTGTCTGTATCCCAGGATCGTCACGTCCTGCCAGAAACGTAGCATTTGCATGTGAGTGGGGTATCTCTTTTTCCCTTTATTTTCTTGGCTTCTATGAAGGGATGGTACGCCTAGCATTCCCCGCCACCTGGGGTGTTGACACAGTGGGGCAGGTGTGCAATGTCCGCTGGTCTGCATCTCTTCTGTGTCCAGCATGATAGTTATGGCTGATAACGTACAGAGGTAGATATCGTAGCCGGAGTGCATTTAGCCAGAGGACAAGCCTGGTAATGTCACAGAGATGTTGATCGCCTGGTGTGCGGACAACTCTCATGGTCAGTGGTTGAGTCTTGACAGTTCACAGTGTGGTGGCTGCTCTACTGTTTTCGACACCCCGACCAGGTTCTAAGTCTTTGGTTGGTGTTTTTCGCACCCCATCGCCGTATAGGGTGAGTATCAAGCAGTTTGTCCGCCCGCTTTGATTTGCGGGCGGCAAGGACCTCTTACTGTGGCTCTACCTGATAGGGCTGGGGCGCAAGCCCCAGGTCCCGAGCATGTAGGAGCCTCCCATTGCAGTGGTGCTGAGATTTTGGGCGGGATTGCGGCTTACAAGGGTTCGGCCGTGATCCCCCACATGGTAGCCTCGCGCCCTTGGCTTATCATCCTGGTACGTGAACCAAAGTGTCTGCGGCTCCTCTCGATTTGAGCTAGTTTTCCGTAGCAACGCCCTGTCATTTGTAGGGTAAAACTGACCTGTCTTCAGATCTATTTCCAGCACCCGTTCACTATTTGGTCAGACGAATTTATTGAGGGCTTTTGTTTGTCAATGACCAGGTATTTGAAATCTGCGGTTTCTGCGGAGTTAAACACGATTTCCGTAGCGTTCTTTCATTTGAGTGTTTGAGAGCTGACTTGTCGTCCGTGAGTCTAATACCAGCGTACGTTCATTATTAGACCCAAACGGCAGTGCTCTCGATTTGTCAGTTGTTCTACAGTATTGGCGTGTTCAGTCAAATTAAGCCGCAGGTTCCACACCTGGTGGTGCCCTTCCGTCAATTCCCTTAGCGAGACAATCAAATTTCTTAAAGGGTAGCCCCAAAAATTTTCGAGGGTCTAATTCCAGCACATGTTCTCTATTAGACCCCACGAAGGTGTACTTTTTGATAGTCATTCTGCAGTATTGGCGTGGTAAGTTAACTTAGGTCTCAGGCTCCACTCCTGATAGTGCACTTCCGTCAATTCCTTTATCAAACACTGGATGCAGACAAAACCGAGCCACAGGGGACATAACCCCAGATTTCTGGGGGTCTAAGTCCAGCACCAGTTCCATATTAGACCCCAGAAGAGTGGTCTCGGCATGTCAATCGTTTCAGTGTTGGCCGTGTTGAGTCAAATTAAGCCGCAGGCTCCACTCCTGGTGGTGCCCTTCCGTCAATTCCTTTAAGTTTCAGCTTTGCAACCATACTTCCCCCGGAACCCAAACACTTTGGTTTCCCGGAAGCTGCCCGCAGAGTCATCGAAGCAACTCCTGCGGATCGCTAGTCGGCATCGTTTATGGTCAGAACTACGACGGTATCTGATCGTCTTCGCGCCTCTGACTTTCGTTCTTGATTAATGAAAACATTCTTGACAAATGCTTTCGCAGTAGCTCGTCTTGCGGCGATCCAAGAATTTCACCTCTAACGCCGCAATACGAATGCCCCCGTTTGTCCCTGTTAATCATTACCTCCAGTTCTGAAAACCAACAAAATAGAACCGAGGTCCTATTCCATTATTCCATGCACCATTATTCAGGCAGCCGAGGCCTGCTTTGAACACTCTAATTTTTTCAAAGTAAACGCGCCAGCCACCCAGGACGCTCAGCGAAGAGCACCCGTGGGAGAGAGCCGGCAGACGGTAGGGCAGGAGACAACGGGCAGTGAACCGGCGCGAGCCGGACCGCCCGCCTGCGCCTGAGATCCAACTACGAGCTTTTTAACTGCAACAATTTTAATATACGCTATTGGAGCTGGAATTACCGCGGCTGCTGGCACCAGACTTGCCCTCCAATAGATCCTCGTTAAAGGGTTTAAAGTGTACTCATTCCAATTACGGGGCCTCGAAAGAGTCCCGTATTGTTATTTTTCGTCACTACCTCCCCGTGCCGGGAGTGGGTAAGTTGCGCGCCTGCTGCCTTCCTTGGATGTGGTAGCCGTTTCTCATGCTCCCTCTCCGGAATCGAACCCTGATTCCCCGTTACCCGTTACAAACATGGTAGGCATGTCACGTACCATCGACATTTGATAGGGCAGACATTTGAAAGATGCGTCGCCGGCACATGAGGCCATGCGATCAGCACAAAGTTATCCAGAGTCACCAGTGGGGACGCCGCAACCCCGCGAGGGGAAACGACGATTGGTTTTGAACTAATAAAAGCGCTCTTTCCGCGACGGTCGGAGCTTGGTAAGCATGTATTAGCTCTAGAATTGCCACAGTTATCCAAGTAGGATCGTGTCATCTAAGGAACCTCGACTGATTTAATGAGCCATTCGCGGTTTCACCGTGAGACAGTGTGAACTTAGACATGCATGGCTTAATCTTTGAGACAAGCATATGACTACTGGCAGGATCAACCAGATATCTGTCGGAGACGTACGTACTGCGCACACCGGTCGGCGGAGGAAGGGTGTGTAAAAAGCCTCACTGGGACGGCCGCAGGGACCGACTGACGGGACGGACGGACGGTTGTTCCACCCGTCCCTCACTCCGTCGACCTAGGACCGCCTGACAGGGGCCTCCCACACGCACCAGACGACCGACCGACCGGGCTCGCTCGAGGAGGGATGGCAGCGCTCTGTGCAGAACGGATCCCAACGACCTCGGCGACGAATTTCACTGGGACTAGAGACACAATTTGGCCTGCCCTTCTCCGTAGGGAGAGAACGCAGGGCCTCGAGGCAACGATTCCTGCTTTCCATTTGCCGGTCACAAGCTCTTTGCGAGAGTCGGACCACCAGCGAGACGTACTGTCGAGCTCTGCTATAAGCCTTAGATAAATCACAAGGGACGGACCACGTTTCCTGATACGGACCAGACTAGCGCACCTCGGTGGAGGAGCCACTACCACAAACCGCACCCAATTCGCACTACGGGGAAAGGCAGGCGAGCGTTTTCCGCAAGCCCGCGCTATCGCTCCGCCTGGCGGGACTGAGATCGCTTTACGAACACTGGATGAAATTGAGTCGCTGCGGCGACTATGAATTACAATGGATCGCACATTGTCCTACAAAGAACAATGTGGAGCGATGAAACAAAAAGTTAGCACAATCATAAAACGTTCTGAGTAAGCTAACAAACACGGCATAACTTAACTTAACATAACGTTTTTATATTGGTTTTGAAAACTCATCAGAGTCTGTAGACAACCAGTCCCATTTGCATTACCCTGCTCTAATAACTATGTACATCATATTTATTCTTAAATGCATTAACTGTCTCTGCCTCCACTATTTCCTGGGGCAAAGCATTCCAAGCATTCACCACTGTCTGAATAAAAAAAAATGTCCTGTGTCCAATTTGGACCTTTCGTTATTAAATTGTATCTGTGCCCTCTTGTTCTCGCTGGTGCTAGTATTTTGAAAAAAAATGTATAGTCTAATTTAACTTTTCCTGTGATTATCTTATCAACTTAGATTAAGTCACGTTTAATTGTTCTCTTTTCTAGACACTAACGGCCGGTTTTTCTGAGTCTTTCCTCGTAACTGTAATTCTGGAATCACACTATCAGTTTTGTCGCTATTCTTTGTATCCTTTCCAGCATATTTATAGCTCTTCTACGATAAGGACTCCACACCTGTACACAGTACTCCGATCTAGGTCTAACTAATGCTTTATATAGTTTGTCAACCACCTCATTACTCCTATGTTTAATATTTCTTTTTTTTTATCATACCTAACGTTGCATTTGATTTATTCACTGCTACCTGGACTTGCTAACTCACCTTACCTGTATGCTCTATTATTACCCCTATGTCCCTTTCGTTATCTATCATTCTAGTATTTTTCTCGCCCATTCTGTAATTTTGTTCCATTTTTTACTTCACACCACTCAGAGTACTCTTTATTTATGCCAATCGCTGTCTTCTTCCCGTTAACCAACTTTCAATCCATTCGGCAACCTGCCCATCTATCCCATGTCATTTTAACTTTTTAAATAATCGTTGATGAGGTACTATATAAAAAGCCTTTGTAAAATCTAGATAAATAACATCCACTGGTTCTCCCTTATCTATGATTTTAGTAATCACCTCCATGCACTCCAATAGATTTGTTAAGCACGGTCTCCCTCTAGTAAACCCATGCTAACTATTTCTGATTAGATTTAACCTGTCTAGATGCATTACAATATTTTCTTTCATTATTGACTCTAACATTTTACAGACTATGCTCGTTAAACTTACTTAATTAGCTGGATCTGATTTCTTTCCCATTTTGAATAAGGGAATCACTCCTGCATCTTTCCAATCTCTTGGAACAATCCATTTTGCAAGTGATTGAGAAAATAATATAGCCAATGGTTTAACTAGTTAGTCTATACTTCAAAAAGCATTGATGAATGGATACCATCTTGATCTGTACATTTATCCACTTTTAATCCTTCCAATCTTTTTAGAACCATTTCCTCCGTAAGACAGAATGATTTTAATCGCACTATATTCATTTGATATTTGAAAATAGGTATAGGCTCTGGTATTTTGGAGGAGTGTTCTTTTGTATAGACTGTGCCAAAGTATTGATTTATTAGATAAGCTATCTCCCTATTTTCTCTGCTTATTGTCACTGTACTGTTTATGAGAAAGCCTACCTTGTCTTTAGGTCTTTGTTTATTTCTAACATTAGAAAAGAAGCTTTTACCATCAGTCTTGATCCTATTAGTAAGTTTTTTTCGAAGTCTATTTTGCTGCTTTACTTACTCTCTGAGCTATGTTTTGCTTGTCCGAATATTTTAAATATATTTCTTTTGATTTACTTGCCTTTATACACTTTGTCCAGGCTTTATTTTAAGCTCTTGTACATTTAGCTACAAATCTAGTAATCCACTTTTTATGATTGGTGTTTACCTCCATACATGGAACATATTCGACTTTTAGTTGTTCTAAAAGTGTTTTGAAACACTCTGCCTCCTGTTCAACGTCTGTACCTCTGACAATATCTTTCCAGTTTATGTGGCTGTCTGTATCTTTCATCTTCTGTACATCTGTCTTAGAGTAGTCGTATGCTCGCGAGTGTATATTTACATACATTGTAAAGGCTGTTATAGGATATATTTTATGGACAACTGATCACTGCAGCTAAAGGAATCGACTACCCCACACCGCGATTCAAGTACGTATACAAGATGGACATGGCGTCATGCGACATCCAAGCCGAAAGCTCAGGATTGAGTCGATTGCAGACATTCAGTTGGGAGGTGCACAGTAGTTGCCGACGCTTGTAGAGGCCATCTGGAACCAGAGAAATGGGCACGACTGAAAAGATCGGCGAACACCCCGGCAAGTCAGCCTCCTCAGCCCCGTTGTACGATCTGCGACAGGGACTGCCACTCACGTACCGGCGTTTGCTACCATAGCAGACTGTGTCGAAATACGGGAGACAGAGCTGGGCAAACTTCGCCAGGGCGCCAGGCGCATGATGATCAGTGACTGAGACGCCAATAAACTGATGAATATTAAATGTATTTACTTGTCTTGGCTTGGCTTCGTTTTTTCTCCATCTCCCGCTACCAAACCCTGACACGGGCCTAAGTAGCAGAGCGCAGTCCAGAGAACGGAATGCGTTATGTCGATATTTGCACCTTTCGGTCCAACACATCCTACTTCAGCAAGCATTTTTTGAGTACCGGGTTAGCATTCCCTCTTTGATCCCTTCTCCTTAACCAGTCTGCTCTGTTGCAGCCTGTTTTCTAGAATACTGCGCGGACGTGTAGAACGGCCTTGGCAGCTCCGGTTCGCTAGCCCTTACGCTATCAGTCAGCTATGGCTCGATGACCGCTGCAGCTCATGCGCTGCTCACCATCTCGATCCAGTATTTACTTGATTTTGAAGAAATATGATCATGACAATATAAATGGGCTTATCGCCGTCGATGAGAATAACCAACATCATCATGTGTCATGCTGCGCCCTTAAGTCTGTGGGCGGATGCGTGCATGACAGATTAAGCCAACACCAGCTGGTGCTGGTTTTGTCTCTACTCTATACTTCCACCCTCGCTAACTGCATGCAAGGCTCTTTTTGGTCTCGCCTTTTTCAGGCTAAACGATTTACTGCCAGGATTCACTGAATCGCTTTTATTGACGTCCAGGTGATCGCCTTGCTGCCTAAGCTCGCTAAACAGTAGTTTTTTTTGGAACCTTTGACTTGACATTCGAGAAACTTGGCCAGTCTATCTCACTTTAACTTTCTACAAACGTGTATGAATAGTGTAGTAGTAATGAAAAGAGTATGGTTATTTGTGATGTGGTCTTGTAGCCAATTTGGAGTATGTGTCATGTAGAAATGATTCAACCTCCTGGAGTGTTTGGCGTACACACTCCAGCTCTCTCACCCATAGATCAGGGTTTAGAGACTAGCCGGATGTTTGCCAATCAGATTAGTTGCTTTTTAACGATATACTTCATTTAAACATTCAAATCTTCTTCGGGCAATATCAGGTAGTACTATTTACTCATGTTTATCTTCTTTTTCTTTCTCTTCCTTTTCTTCTTCTTTCTCTTCTTGTTCGTCTTCTTTTTTTTTCTTCTTCTTCTTCTTCTTCTTCTTATTCTTCTTCTTCTTCTACTTCTTCTTCTCTATTTTCTTCTTCATTCTTTACTTCTTCTTCTTTTTCTTCTTCTTTTCCTTCTTTTTCTAGCTCACCGACAATTGTATTAAGTCTACACGTAAAGGCCAGTTCTATGGACAAAGTCTACTGTGGTGGGGAGTTCTTCAAGACGCTCACAAAAGTGTGTATGTGTGGGTTCATCTCCGTGGGTCAGTATTCACAACGCAGTTGCTTTAGCATGTTACAGTCTTGACAAAGGAAGGGTTCTGATACTAACACGTAACTGCATACCGAGGAGCGCGGTAGCTGTCAATCACACTGGACAAGCAGAAATTGTAGGACTCGACATAATGACATAAGAAACGAAGATCCACATCTTCAACCTGTATGGCCAATCCATCAAAGACCTGTCCCTCTCGAGTATGGAAATCAAGAACTCCAGCTGCCTAGTAGTTGGAGACTTCAACAGCCACTCGGAGAGATGGGGATATTCCGACACAGACAACAGAGGAGATGAAGTGGAAGACTGGGAGATAGACACAAATCTCTATCTTTACAATAGGCTGGAGGACAGCCCTATCTTCTATTCTAGAACATGGCATACCACCTCTACTCCAGACTTGGCCTTTTCCACGGTTGATATTCATCACAAAATAGACGGCCAGGTGCTCAACCAATTGGCAGGTAGCGACAAAAGGCCAATTAGGCTAGAAATTGATATGGAAGTAGGCCCACAGGAAATAAAAGCGCTCCCACGTTGAAACTATAAACGATCCGACTGGGACAGATTTGCAATTCTGACAGATCGGCTATGTGAAACCATCAACACATGGAATAACAATATGAAACCTATGGTGGAAAGCCTAAGCAAAGCAATAATGCAAGCAGCCACCGAAACCATCCCAAGAGGGGCAAGGAAAAACTACAAGCCATATTGGAATGATGAATTGCAGGAAGCGGAAGACGAAGTCTCAAATGCTAGGAACATGGCAGAGAGAGAACAATCTATGGAGGCAAATATCGCCCTCAAGGCTATCACGGCGAAATACAAAAGAACACTAAACCATATAACAAGAGACAGCTGGACAAATAAAACAGAACGCCTCAATTTATATAAAGAAGAGAACAAACTATGGAAGTTAGTCAGAGCCATGAATGACGAAACACCATAAAATAAACAAATTACCATCAAGTATGGCGACAAAATGCTTACTGGAAAAAAAAGCAGCAAACGCCTTTATAGAACGAACACTATGCCAGAGCAAACCACACTGATGTCCCTACAGACAGGCACACAGACAATAATGAAGAACAAAAGAGCCACGACAACATCAATATGGCACCAAAGGAGCACATGATGGCAATACTAACAATGAATAAAAAGGAAGAGGCCATGAGAACTCGATGAGAAAACCATGAGAAAAAGAAATCGCCCGGAAAAGATGGGGTAACACGAAATGCTGATGGAGTTGGGCCAAACAGCAAAGAGGAAGTTACTATCAGTCCTGAACCAAAGCTGGAAATAGGGAATTGTACCTCAGACATGAAAAGACGCTGTACTTATACCAGTACCAAAGAAAGAAAAAGATAGAACAGATCCAAATGGATACAGGCCTATCAGTCTACTGAGCTGTGTAGGTAAACTGATGGAACGTATGATAAACACCAGACTGATGTGGCATCTGGAAGAAAAACACATACTAATTCCACAGCAAGCAGGCTTTAGACAGCACAGATCCACTGAGGACCAGATCACTCTCATAGCCCAGTTAATAGATGATGCTTACCAGGAGAAAAAACACACAGTAGCGATTTTGGTGGATTTAGAGAAGGCATTTGACAAGGTGTGGATAAAGTGACTTAAAGTCAAGCTACGAAGAAGTGAAGTTTGTGGGAAAATGTACAGATGGATCAGCGACTACCTCGAAAACAGAACATCCATAGTTCAAGTACAATAGCAGATGAGCAAAAAGGTGACACTTGAGCAGGGAGTACACCAAAGGGGAGTACTGTCACCAACACCTTTCCTGGTGTATATAAACAACATCACAGAGAATCTACCAAGAAGAGTCCACAGCTCCATGTTTGCAGACGATCTGGCTATGTGGACGTCTGAAAAAAATCTCACCATAGCAAGCAATCGGATGCAGCAGGCCCTAACATCGTTGGAGGAGTGGGCGAACTCATGGCTGGTCAAAATAAATGAGGAAAAAACAACATGTACGATATTCTCGCTTTCAAACAAACTCCAGAACACCAACATAAGTCTTAGCGGCAAATATCTGCGGGCAAATGGCAACCAAAACTACATGGGAGTCACATTTGATCGGTGCATGACATGGAAAAGTCAGATCGAGAGAAACCAAATGAGAGCCAGACAAAGAATGGCAATCATGAGGAAACTTGCTGGCACAAGCTGGGGAACAGACGAAACTGTACACTGGAAGAGTGAGACCAGTTCTCGAGTATGGCATTGCGGCATGAGCAACAGCAGCAAAGGCGAACTTTGATACAATTAGCAAACTTCAAACCAAGCCATGAGAGTTATAACAGCAGGCATGAAGTCAACGCCAATTGTAGAACTGGAAAAGATTAGAAATCTGCAATCCATGACCGACAGAAGAGACTGCAGAGCCCAGCAGCAAGTAGAGAAACTCAGAAGACTGACAGACCACCCAATGCATCAGAGACTAAATAGATTTGGAAATGGGAAACTAAAGCGAAGAAACTTTGCAGAAATAGCCAAAGCAAAGATGAGCGAAGACACTATGAACACATTAACACCAAACCCCATCCCTACTGTACGCAAACCTACCTGGAAGCAGCATATCCTTCCGGAGGTGGTAGAAAATATACCAGATATTTGAAACAAGAACAGCCAGACTGAAAAAGAAAGAAGAGACATAACCCTGAGGTACATAACGAAAAACTACCCAAGCATGGACTGGACCCATGCATACACCGACGGGTCTGTAACAAACACAACACATAAAGGAGGGGCAGAGGTATTCCATTTCTCAATTTTGTGCATCGGTTGAATTTAAAGTGAGCTAAACTGCGAGAACTGTTACCGGTAAAAGTGTTACTGGTAAGCTACATAAGCTGTACAGTGGTGAATGCTTGGAATGTATTGCCATATGAAGTAGTTTTAGGCTGGAACAATTAATGCATTTCAGAATAGATTGGATGCACATAGCTTTTAGAGCTAGGAAATGTAAATGAAACTGGTTGTTTACAGACTCTGCATAGTTTTCTAAGCCGGTATAAACACGTAGTCTTCTAAACCAGTATAAATATATAGTCATTCTAAGGCAGTATAAAGACATCGTCTTCTAAACCAGTATAAAGACATCGTCTTATAAACCAAGATAAAGACACAGTCTTCTAAACCAGTATAAAGTTTCAGTCTTCTAAGCGAGTAGAAAGACATAATCGTCTAAACCAGTATAAATAGGTAGTCTTCTCAACCCGTATAAAGACGTTAACTTAGTTACATATTGTACATTAAATGGAGAGTATTTCTCTTTAGCCCAAAAATGAAAGGTGTTTACCGCACGCGGCTGTCCATTGGTGATCATTCTTATTCAGCAAATGATGTTAACTGTAGATGTCACGTACCCCTTCTCGGAATAATGTTTTTAAATACATAAAATACAATAGCAAAGAACCAGTTATATAGAAATAGTTAAAAAACAAACACAAAAGTACATGTGATATATGTGTCTTTCTTAACAATTTCAATAGAAATACAATACATTTAATATAGAAGAAAGTTAATTTCATTATTGTTTGAATGAACGTGCTGCGTATATATGCAAGGCTGAGGAACGGGTCACAAAGATCAAGAAATGCTGACCGCGTGAAGGCTTGTTGTTTCTCTTTCTCGAAGAGGATTCAACTGTTGTGTTGTACAAACCACACGTTTGCCATGTTAGACATCTAATCTGTTTCGATTTGTTTTTCTTTTATGCTACAAATGTCGAAAATCCATATTTGCAGAGATATATTGTTGGAAATGGAATGAAAACTTGCATAGCTCGCTTTACAAGATAATGCTAGTTTACTAACTGCTATTGTAGATAGTCTGTTCACACCAGGACTGTGTCCACGTGCGATCTAGCCTGGTGGGTTTAACAACTAGCGAAATGTAAAAGTACTGATGAGCGTAAACACAACTCAACGAAGTCCAAAATCTATACCTGCATTTAAAGTACAACCAAGATAACGATCACAGGCAAGGCAAAGACCAAACAAAAAGTTATTTTAGAACAACAGAAGATTGAGAAAGTCACAAGCTTTGAGTACCTCGGCTCAGTTATAAGCGCCAATGGCTACGGCAATGCAGAGGTTCAATAAAATGAGAAACTGATGACAGAACATTAATAAAATGAAAATAACTATTCTGTGAACTTGCATTATACCGATGAAGACATACGGATGTGAAACATGGACCCCCCCCCCACACAAACACTTAAGAAAAGGATTGCATCTTTTGAACTAAAGGACTATAGAAAAGTGCTCAAAATACAATGGATAGCAAAATGGAAAAATGCAGATATCCTTAACTTAGCTTAACGTCCTTAAACTGGTTTAGAAGACTCTGCAGAATCTGTATACATACAGTTTCATTTCATCACCTTGCTCTAAAAGCTATGCGCATCCAATTTATTCTTAAATGCATTAACTGTCCTTCCTTCCACTATTTCCCTTGTCAATGCATTCCAAGCATTCACCACTCTCTAATTAAAAAAATATTTCCTAATATCGAATCTGGACCTCTCTTTAGTTAATGTGTAACTATGCCCTCTTGTTATATTTGGTGGCTGTATTTTAAAAAAAAAACTTGTTATAGTCTAATTTATCCATTCCTCTGATCATCTTATAAGCCTGTATTAAGTCACTACGAATTATTCTCTCTTCTAGACACTGTAGGCCGGTTTTTCCTCATAACTGTAATTCTGCAATCCCACTATCAGCGTTGTCGCTCTTTTTTGAATTCTTTCCAGCATGTTTGTATCCCCTCTATGATAATGACTCCACGCCTGTACGCATAACTCCAATCTAGGTCTAACTAATGCTTTATACAGTTTGACTATCACTTCCTTGCTCCTATGTTTAGTATTAATGTTTATCATGCATAACATTGCATTTGCCTTTTTAATTGCTACCTGAACTTGCTCACTCACCTTACCTGTATGATCTAGTATAACTTCTAAGTCCATTTCCTTATCTATCTTTCTAATATTGTTCTCTCCCATTCTGTAATTATGTTTCATATTGGATCTACCCATGTGGATGACTGTACATGTATCTACATTAAACTCCATTTGCGAACCTACAAACCACTCTCGAATTTTATCTACATCCGATCTCAATATATCCACATCTGCTTGAGATATAGATAAAGATATATATATATATATATATATATATATATATATATATATATATATATATAAATATATATATGAACTATAGATCCTAATTAATTTCAAGCAAAATTGGTTAGTAAACAACATCTTGTCTGGAAAGCTAAAATAGTTTCTTCTGCTTCTTCGTTTATCTTCAGACCTCAGCTTCAATGATTTTAACAAAGGCAGCAGTCGACTCAAGGCTCTGTACGCTTCCGTACAGCTTCTCGTGGAAGGACACTGGCTGTTGCCAATTGTTACTTCTTTTGTCGGTATACAGCGGGCAGGACTGCAAAATATATTATGCCTTCATGGGGGCTGTGCCGCAGGTACAAATTTCTGTAGTGCCAATCTTGAACTTATTGTACAGATGGCATCTGAGTCTGTTGTGACCTGTGCGTAGCCGGAAAATGATCACCTGGTCTCGCCTGGAGAGTTGATGGTAGGCATCGTTTTCTATGTGGCCAATGTGATCCTATTTTCCATTTTGCACTGTACGTTGTCCTGATGCATGCTTTAGTTTCATTGTATGTGATGTCTGTATCTCTCTGCTGCAGCATTCCTCGCTCTCTGGCGAGCCTGTCCACCTCCCCGTTGCCTGGAATGTCTCAGTGGGCTGGTGTCCATTGGACTGCTTTTTTTTTTAAGCACTGGGCTCTTGAGGGCCATTACACTGCTAGGTCGTCTGTGAAAATGACCACTTGCTTTGCTGTATAATAGTTTGACCACATCAAACGCCATACTGACCTAGAAAGAACGATACAGGAGGGTTTGGTGTTTGAAAAGCGGGGCTGAAGCAGACCGATGAAAAGATGGAAACAAGACATCACGGAGGTCATGACGATGACAACGATAGAGGCGATACTTCTGGCTAGAGATCGAGTTACAGATCGTTTGTTGTGAAAGTGATTTTCTGCAAATGACATGCAACATGATGATGATGATGATGAAGATGATGATGATGATGATAATAATGATGATAAAGATGAAAGTGAGCGATTTTTTGTGCTATGTAATAATGCTTGTTATGGTATACAAAAATATATGTGACTTTATTGTTGACGTAGATCTAGCAAATACTATTTTCATTTATAAACATCATTGCATAATTTCAGAAGTGCCGGTTATGCTAGCAATCAGCTAGAGGTTAGTGATATTTAAGATAATATCTGTGGGTAACTGAGACGCTAGTCCGGTCAAGCACACCATATTGCCCAGGACGTTGCGTCAGGGTCAAACACAATGTTTTTCGTCCATCACGAGCCTTTACTTTTTGCACCCAGCCAGTCCATCCAGTCGAGTATTCTGTAAATCCGGGTTGTGGATGGGTGGGAAGATGGGAACTGCATATTCGCAGTCAGTGAAAGCAGAGAAAGTTTGCTTCGCGAGACGGTGATCATGATTGTCAGCAAATCCATGTACCTCAGCCGCTTTATTGCTCAGCAAGGTGTCTCGCAACTGACGCAGCTTTTTGACTGTAGTTTAGCTTGTCAGTGGACCTACGCTCTCTTCTCGCCCGTCGTCACAGGACTCGACTGTGTTAGTACTGGATACATGAAAAGAGAATGACTTGCGCGATGAATTTCCTTTAAGTGAGAAAGGGTTGCGCAGTTTGTCGACCACACTCTCTCGCTCGAGTCCAACTTTAACCAGTGGCAAGACAAGTCAGGACGACTGGATATGAGCTCGGGTGCAGTGGTTGACCACGGATGCTCAAGTGCCTGGCCGTGTTCTGTGCAGTCCACACCGATCAGCACATTTGCATTCCGTTCTCTGGACAACATTCTGCTACTTAAGCCACATCAGGGCTTGGTGGTGCAAGATTGAGAACGAACGACCCTAAGCCAGCAAGCCATTTAATAAAAAAACAGAATGCGATACTGGAGAAAACACTAAAAAGCTATATTTCTTTTTTTTACTTCGTTTACCGTGGTTCCTAAGAGGCAGTATATTGTTCTGTGTTTTGCACTTTAGAGCCTGGTTAAACCATATTCAGCACGAAATTTATTAGGTGTACGACCCAGTCAGATCAGGAATCTGAACACAGACATGTTTTGTTTGTGAGCCATCGAAACTTCGCAACCACGTATGAACACTTCTATAAAAGCTTAACACATGCAATTCCAAATTCATATCTTTTCTATCGTTATCGCTGCTTGTTTCAAATCTATCAATAACATGACCTCCCATAGTGTATCCGGGGTCCCTTACTGAGAACGGTAGAATATAACCGCCACAGAATACTGTCACAGTAGATCAAGGGCAAACAATCTTAAGGTGAGCTATGTATGTGTTTCTCCTGAGTGGCCAAAATAATCATTGCATGTTGAACGCGAGGACTAAGAGTTGTCCATGGATGTGGCAATCTCAAAATGTAGAAATTATCGCTACCCTACTGCAAATAACTAGAAAAAGTCTTTCCTAAAAGCTGGTTTTGGTAAGTCAAACACAATGCTGGACCTGTGCTTCAACAAAAAGAGATGAGTGATCTTGATTTAACTAAACTTATCGTCTTTATACTGGTTTAGAAGACTATGCAGAGTCTGTACGCAACCAGTTTCATTTACATTTCCTTGCTCAATAAGCTATGCGCATCCAATGTATTCTTAAATGCATCAACTGCCTCTGCTTACATCACTTCCTTGGAAATGCATTCCAAGAATTCACCCCTCTCTGACTAAAGAAATATTTCCAAATATCCAATCTTGACCTTTCTTTATTTAAGAAAGTTGTGCATGAGGATAGCAACCTCATCATGCAAGTAAACTGATACATAAACTCCTACTGCAAGATCATGCAAAGTTTTTTCCTGAAGTCATCTTGATGGAGGTTGACTGTACTTGTTCTGATGTGCTTCGGCTGGCGCGAAAAATGTCAAGAAAATAGATCTTCCTTGTTCGTCTTCAGACCTTGAATTCAATTACTCTAACGAAGGCAGCAGTTGACTTGAGAGTCTGAGCACTTCTGTACAGCTACTCGTGGAAGGACACTGGTTGTTGCCAAATGCTACTTCTTGTCGGTAAACAATGGGCAGGGCTGCACAATTTGTTCTGATGTCATGGGGGTGTGCCGAGAAGATAGATGGCCAGCTAGAGTCGTTGCCTTGTGTTTTAAGTCAAGTTAGGTAATCCTCATACTCAACAATTGTCTTTCGTATTGATCGTCCACGGCAACGTTTGGTGAGTCTCGGGCAGCGTGGAGGAAGACGGAGTAGAATCGAAATGTCTCAGCCAGGTGTTCCGCGGGAGACTCCATTAGTGGTGAGGTCTTGTATTTCGTAAAGTGTAAAGTGCAGAATCTGCAACAAAAGAAATAGTATTTGTAAGATTATGTGTTTATATTAATCTTAGTCTTAGTAGACCTGTAATTCTACAAGGGAAGATGACCATGTGGAGGTCCCAGCTGTGGTGTGAGCTGGATAAAGGAGGGATGAGGATTTCCTGCTTAGCGTGTTAGGCTCGAGCAGCTTATTACTCCGCTGTGTTAAGACAAGTGCCAAGAAGTTTGGTTCATAGATCTGTGAGTCCATCTTAAAAGACTCAAACACTAGACCAACTTGACACGCAACCTGTTAGGCGCCATCTATGCTGCTCTTAACAAACCAACTAAGCATGGCCGGTGTTGTGCCATGTCACACAGTTAGTCGCCTCTTATGCCATGCTCTATATAGGGCAGTGGTCCTATTTTTGTCATTGCCATACCCAAAGATCCAGAATCATTCGTGATGTTTACTGTAGTACCCCGTCCATACAGTGGGCTAGAGGACATATGTTGCTTATACAGAGAATACTAGTTGTTTTTGCTTGTGAATGCACATAGCGACAAGGGGGCATTTTGCTACTCATATATTAAGCTCGCAATATCACTAGACCTATAAATGAATAATGCGAATCAGAATGTAAACATGCAATTCCCTAGTAGTGGATCCAACGGGAAGCTTCGACTGGTTCATTTCTTCTTCTTCTTTTTCGTTCGTTTTCAGACATCAACTTCAATGACTCTAACGAAGTCATCAATCGACTAAAGGCTCAAAATATGTTCTGCCTTCATGGGGGCTGTGTCGCAGGCACGAAGGTCTGTAGTACCAATCTTGAACTTGTTGTACAGATGACATCTCAGACTGCTGTGACCTATGCGTAGCCGGAGAATGATAATCTATGTAGCCAGGGTGTTTGTTTTTTTTTCCATTTTGCACTGTACGTTGCCCTGATGAATGTTTTAGTCTCATTGTATGTAATTTCTGTACCTAACGTAGGTTAGGCTCTTGATTTTGTTCCATAGCGGTATTTTAACCATTCCTATCTATTTTGTATAGTCCACAGGCGATAAGAGAGAGACTGGAACATGAGGGAACTACGTTTTGAACTCTCCCAGTTTTACTACTATAATCGCTCAGCAATTTATATATTGTACAGACAGACACTATGCATTAATGTCTGAAATAGTATCTTGCTATCCACATGTTAACAAACTGAACCTAGGCATGGCAGTTCTAACTAGTATCTTACTATCCATATTTTAACAAACTCACCCTAGGCATTACAGTCCTAGCTACTAGCTAGTATCTTACTATGATACATCAAGTTTTAATGTCCTATATATAGTATCTTACTATCCACAGACTATCATACCAGCATTAAATTTTGATGTCCTACACAGTTTCTACCTAAGCACATGGTAACAGTCTTTTATATAATACTTTACTATATGAAAATTAACATACAGACAATAAACGGTATTGTCCTACAAAGTATCGGACTATCCCCATTAAACATAAGTTCACTGACTCGAAACTTTACAGTCCTACATTGTAATTTGCTATCTAAATATTAACAGACCAATACCAAGTTTTATTGTTCTTTAAAGTATTGTACAATCCCAATGGCATCAGACTGACAGACAGCTTTAATGTCTTACACAGGATCTTACAATCCACATATTAACAAACCAACTCTAGATTGAATGCACTGCACAGTATCCACTATCCAGATGTTAGACTTACCTAAAACATTGATGTCCTACATAGTTCCTTACTGCCACCATGTTAACATGCCAACACAGAGTTTAAATGTCTTACAGAGTATCTTTCTATCCACATGTCAACAGGCCAAGACAGAGCTTTAATGTGCTAGATAGTATCTTACTATCCACATGTTAACAGGCATACACAGAGCTTTAATGTGCTACATAGTATCTTATTAACCACATGTTAACAGGCCAACACAGAGCTTGAATGTCTTGCAGAGTATCTTACTATCCACATGTCAACAGGCCAAGACAGAGCTTTAATGTGGTACAGAGTATCTTACTATCCACATGTTAACAGGCATACACAGAGCTTGAATGTCCTACAGAATATCTTAATATCCACATGTCAACAGGCCAACATAGAGCTTGAATGTCCTACAGCGTATTTTACTATCCACATATCAACAGGCAAACACATAGCGTGAATGACCTACAGAGTATCTTACTATCCACATGTCAACAGGCCAAGACAGAACTTTAATGTGCTACAGAGTATCTTACTATACACATGTTAACAGGCCAACAGAGAGCTTGAATGTCCTACAGAGTATCTTACTAACCCAATGTTAACATGCCAACACAGAGCTTGAATGTCCTACATAATATCTTACTATCCACATGTCAACAGGCCAAGACAGAGCTTTAATTTCTTACATAGTATCTTACTATCAACATGTTAACAGGCCAACATATAGCTTGCATGTCCTACAGAGTATTTTACTATCCACATGTCAACAGGCAAACACATACCTTGAATGTCCTACATAGTATCTTACTATTCACATGTCAACAGGCCAACACAGAGCTTTAATGTAATACATAGTGTTTTACTATCCACATGTCAATTGGGCAACATAGCTTGAATGTCTTACAGAATATCTTACTATTCACAAGTCAACTGGCCAACACAGAGCTTGAATGTCCTACAGAGTATCTTACTATCCACATGTCAACAGGCCAACACAGAGCTTGAATGTCCTACAGAGTATCTTACTATTCACAAGTCAACTGGCCAACACAGAGCTTGAATGTCCTACAGAGTATCTTACTATTCACAAGTCAAGTGGCCAACACAGAGCTTGAATGCGGTACATAATATCTTTCAATCCACATGTTAACAAGCAGACACCATGCTTTACTGTTAAATATAATATCTTACTATCCACGTGTTAACAAACCGACAGTAAGTTTTAATGTCCTACACACTATCTTACTTCTTCTTCTTCTTCAACAAATTCACGCTGATGTCTGACAGCTTACTTCGAACAAGATATCTTACTGTACCCATGTCATCAGCCGGACTCTGAGCTTTGCTATCTTACATGATATTGTACTATCCACATGTTTTAATGTCATTCATAGCATTTTACAGTCTCCATGTCAACAGACCAACACCAAGCTGTAATGTCCTAATATAAAATCTTTCTTTCTAAATGTTAGCAGACCTAATAGCAAGCTGTAATGTACTACATAAAATCTTACTATCTAAATGTTAACAGACCGATGCTATTGGCTAATATCCTACATATTATCTTACTGTCACCATGGGGACGGTGTGGCCTAGTGGTTAAGTGGCACGGCTCAAAACCCAAAGGTGCTGGGTTCCATCCCCATCACAGCGCTGTTACCCCAACGAAGCGAATTCTTGGAAAATGCAAGAGGAAGCAGACCCTTACATAAAATGCATGCTGAAGTTGGCAGCACTTGGCCGACAGGAGCAAAATAAAAACCACAGTACAATGTACACCCCCTTGGGTATTAGATATATAAGGCGAACTCAAAAAAACAAACAAACAAACAAACTGTCACCATGTCAACAGAATTACACTAAGCTTCAGTGTCCTATATATTATCTTAATGTCCTCATATAACCAACCGATTCTTTAGATTTAATGCGATACATAGCATCTTACTGTCTATATTAACATACTATCTGAGAATCCCAACAGTAACATACACGAACAGTCACCTAACTTTACTGTCCTGCATAGCATTTTACAATCCCCATGTTAACAAACCTACCTAAAAGTATTAGTGTCCTACATAATATTTTACTGACCCCACTTTAACAGATCTAAACTGAGCTTGACGGTCCTATAAAGTATCTCACTGACGCCTCTATAACAGACCAAATCTGATTTTTAATCTCCTACATAGTATCTTTGTATCAGCATAACAAAAGATGAAGGCTAACACTGAGCTTTAAGGTACTAGGTAGTATCTTACTGTCTGTATATTAACAGATGGACACCAAGATAATTGTCCTGTAAAGTATCATACTATCCCTATCTTAGCAGGCCGACAACAAGCTGTAATGTCCTACATAGTACATAACTAATTTGCATGTTAATAGCCGACAACCGAGCTTTTGGCATAGATGACGTACATAGTATCTAACTAAACAACTGTTAGCAGACAGACACTGAGTTTTATTGTCCTATGTAGCATTAAACTGTTTGCATGTTTACAAACCATTCCCATTTGTTAATGTCCTACATGTAATCTTACTGTCCAAAAGTTAACATACTAACACAAAGCTTAAATGACCTACTTTTTATATTTCTGTACAAAGATAGCAGTCTGACACAAATCTTTAATGTCCTACCTATTGTTTTACTATCAACACGTTATAACAGAATGAAAGCAATCTTCACTTTTCTACATAACATCAAACTATCCACTTCATAACACACAGACAGTGAACTTTCATGTCCTACTTATTTCTTGATATCCTCATGTTAATATACATCAACTGAGAAATAATGTATATATTTTCTCACTATCCACATGAAAACAGACCAACCTCATGAATAGGTGTCCTACATAGTATATTTTTTCCCCCAGGTAAACAGACCAAAACTGTGTAGTAATGTCCTACATAGTATCTTACTCTCCGCTTGTTAACAGACCAACACTGATCTGTAATGTCCTTTATAGTATCTTACTATCCCCAGGTCAAAATACCAACACAGAGCAGTAATGTCCTACATAGTATCTTACTATCCGCGTGTTAACAGAATGACAGCTAGCATTACTTTACCTCATAGTATTGTACTATCCACTTGTTAGGATACGAACAGTGAGCTTTCATGTCCTACATATTTTCTTAATAGTCAAATGTTAACGCATAACAGCCGAGATGTAAAGCTGTATATATTATCTTTCCCCTTGATAAAACATCAACACTGTGCTGTAATATCATACATAATATCTTACTAATCATCATATTTACAGACCAACACAGAGAACACGTGTCCTACACAATGTCTTACAGTTCACATGTATTAACAGACCAACACTGAGAACATGTGTCCTACACAATATCTTACAGTTCACATGTATTAACAGACCAACACTGAGCTTTTCTGTCCTATTAAGTGTTTTACCTTCCATTTGTTAACAAACAGAAACCAATAATACATTTCCTAAACAGCATCCTGCTGTCCCCATGTCAATAGACCAACAACGAGCTGTAATGTTCTAAACAAATTTTTACTATCAATACATTAACAAACCCACACTGAGCCTTATTGCCAAAATAAAAGTATATTCCTTTCCCCTCAAAAAGAGATGCAATAGACTTAATTATTTTATCTGACTATCACAGTGCAAACAGAATCACGCCGTGGTTCAATGTCCTTTATATTATCTTGATATTCACAGGACAAAAGAAGTAGACGGACAACAAACTCTACTGTCCCACATAGTATCTTACTTTCCACCGCTCAACAAACTGTTGTACATATTATACTACTAATCACATGTTAATAGATCCACACTGTGCTTCAATGCCCTACATTTTTATTTTTTGAATCCCCATGCCAGAAGAACACTTAGCTTTACTGTTATACATACTATCTTACCATCCACATGTCGACAGACCAGCACCACGATTTGCTACACTAAATATTATCTTACCATTCACATGTTAACAGACCAGAACCGAGATTTGATACCCTACATATTATCTTACCCTCCACATGTTAACAGACCAGCACCGAGATTTGATACCCTACATATGATCTTACCACCCACATGTTAACAGACCAGCACCAAGATTTGCTACCCTAAATATTATCTTACCATTCACATGTTAACAGACCAGAACCGAGATTTGATACCCTACATATTATCTTACCCTCCACATGTTAACAGACCAGCACCAAGATTTGCTACCCTAAATATTATCTTACCATTCACATGTTAACAGACCAGAACCGAGATTTGATACCCTACATATTATCTTACCCTCCACATGTTAACAGACCAGCACTAAGATTTGATACCCTAAATATTATCTTACAATCCATTTGATAACTGACCAATAACTAGGATTGGATACCTTACATATTACTTTACTATCCATATGGCAACATATGTAGATCGCCATGACATTTTACAGTCTTACATAGTACCTACAATCCATAAATTAACAGACCAACACCAAAATGTGTGTTCTACATAGCATTTTACTTTCACTGTGTTTTAGTGAAATGAGATACCACAGAATGCAGAGCTGAGGCAAAAGCTATGGTGCAGCAGCTATGTCCTGGTAAAGATTATGGACTGCATCATGATTACTGGCTTGCAGATATAACATGACCAAAGGATCCTGAATGCAAAGAGGAATAAATAATTTGTGCACGCTAGAGGACCAAAATTGAGTTTTAATGTCCTACATATTATCTCTTTATCTACATATTAACAGATAGACACTAAGATTTAATGGTGTACATATTATCTTGCTATCCAAATGTTAGGAGTCAGATACTGAGCTTAAATCTCTTACATAAGGTCTCACTATTTACAAATCAACAGATGCAAACCAACTTGGAGATTTACTGTCTTGAAAATATCTTACTATCCACATGTTAGTAGACTAACAATCAGCTTTAATGTCCTACATAGTATCTCACTATCAACATATTAGCAGATTGACACCAAGCTTTAATCTTCTACATGATATTTTACTATTCACATGTTAGCACACCAACCGCAAGCTTGTTAGCAGTCTAACGCAGAGCTTTGATGTCCTACATAGTATCTCACTATCAACATATTAGCAGATTGACACCAATCTTGAATCTTCTACATGATATTTTACTATTAACATGTTAGCACACCACTGCAAGCTTGTTAGCAGTCTAACACAGAGCTTTGATGTCCTACATAGTATCTCACTATCAACATATTAGCAGATTGACACCAATCTTGAATCTTCTACATGATATTTTACTATTAACATGTTAGCACACCAACTGCAAGCTTGTTAGCAGTCTAACACAGAGCTTTGATGTCCTACATAGTATCTCACTATCAACATATTAGCAGATTGACACCAATCTTTAATCTTCTACATGATATTTTACTATTTACATGTTAGCATACCAACTGCAAGCTTGTTAGCAGTCTAACGCAGAGCTTTGATGTCCTACATAGTATCTCACTATCAACATATTAGCAGATTGACACCAAGCTTTAATCTTCTTCATGATATGTTACTATTCACATGTTAGCACACCAACCGCAAGCTTGTTAGCAGGCTAACGCAGAGCTTTAATGTCCTACATACTTTCTCACTGTCAACATATTAACAGAATGACACCAAGCTTTAATCTTCTACACATTATCTTGCTATCCTTATGTTAACACACACAGTGACACAGCAATATTTACGTTCGTACATATAATCCTACTACCCACATGTTAACGACAATTGCATTATCAACTCTCAAACCCTTTAACGGTTTGCAAAGACTGGCCTTTTCAAACAAGCTAAACGACTTCTGTGTATGTATTTGCTTAATGGATGAATCAACAACAACAGAACCAATCGAAGGTGTTTCGCAATCAATTCTAGAGCTGCATTTATAATGCCAGTATGAACAGTACGTAATAAGTAGTTTTGGAAATATGTCAATACTGTAGGGTTTTACACAGTTGTACACACACGCACACACAAACGTAAAGAAATATATGCATTCGTAAAAAAAATTATGTTTAACATAATGAGATATGTATTACTACCATGCTTTCAATTTGGTGTATGTTAATAGTGTCAGTATTCGAATATGTCATAAATACACAGAGTGACAGCAAAGAGCAATTTTATCAATACCTGATCTTTAGGAATGTGTACTTTAATATCTGTTTGTTTACATTTGTTAATATGGCAACTTATGCGTCTTGTGAAATAAAGAAATAAACAAAAAAACAAACACACACTGGAATAAGGTTCAATTTAACGTTTACGTATTTCTTATGCCACATTATGAATATTATGTCTACATATATTCAGCCAGCAGTAAACATGCAAGATTCCATATGGCTAGTGTTATTAAAATGATGGTAATAGGTGTCCTGTTCTAAAAAATATACAGTTTAAAATTTGGATATGTACAATGAGATTAACAATCTATAGATGGTGTGTTAGAGAAATTTATAACATAAACGTCTACATACATTTGTTATTACATATCCAAGCTTGAACAATTTTAAAGTAGCACACACGGGATATAAGCACGCTTAACCATAAACAACTTTCAGCACAGGATCTTCGATTAGCTAGATAACAGTTTCACGGCCTAGTAGTGAACTGTATTTACACGGACAATGATTACTTCGTCATAAGGGCAATGTATTCAAAAGAAAGGGATGTAATAAATAATTTTAACATTTTTTTGCATTTTATGAATATTATTAAATTCATTTTAAAAACAATATGCGAGTCGCTGTCACCACAACAGAGCTAACTTAAACAGGCATCAGCATATATGCTAACTCTAACCTTACTATTAACAGCTACAGGAGCAGCCAGTGTTGTCTTCTGCCAGTTACTTGTCTAGTTCGCTCCATGACTTCGACGCCAGTCACGGTTCAAGGTTCAGCTCTTGTGATAAGCACGGCTTTGCTGTCACAATCGTCGCCGACGAGCGCCCGGGGTCGCGAGCTGTTCCTCCCCATATGTCGTGCACGAGGACGACAACAAGCGTGAGAAATTTGGTCGGGTGGATAATTAACACCTATCGCCTTCAGTGTACAGATGCCAATGTACACGTCCATGTGGTTCTGGTGTAGGGCCATAGCTCACTCGTTCTAAGGTTTGTAACCTGGATAAAGAGGGGAGACGCCCAAGCCAGAATCTCTCACGCAAATTTTTTATGATAGGATAACTCTTAATTATATATTTTTTGTATTTGTTTGGTTATGTCCCTCGCTATGTTTAAAGAAACACTGGATGTCAACAACATCGGCGACGAAGATGGCAACGACATAATACTACACCCCCTTCCACGCCTTCTAATGACACAAGTTGATAGAAGATGATGAGGATGATGATGATAATAATCATGACAATAATAATAACAAAACATTGGCCATTGACCTACAATAGAACAATAAGATATATATTTAAGCAAACAACCATGAAGGAATGATTATTCCGTGAGATAAGCAGAATAAAAGGTGTGATTCCCATTAAGACATGTTATTAGAGGAAAAATAAGACCACACTATATGTACATGTAGAGCGTAGGATACAACGTTGGTAGAGTGGCTGCTTCTTTCCGGCTGCAACTTGTTCCATCCAACCCAGCTTTAAACTAGTACCGGATTTACTGTTAGGAGAAATGATAGAGGAACAGGAATTGGTTTTCACAAAACCTGAAGTTTTTGGTTTGATTAGAGGTTTCAATTTCTGGATTCCGTGACGAAGACTTGCCCTTTTCTACCCCAGACCGTTGTCCTTTGTGCGGTATCATGTCGTATTGACCAGTTTATGGACTCGTGTGTGTATCAGAACAATGAAGATTCTAGTACCTCATCCCTGGCGGTAATAAAAATAAATTTATATATCAGTGATATTGTAAGCCAAGACATCGAGGAAGGGAACTGGCTACCAACATCTGATAAAAGCAAAAACCTCTTATAGAGAAGTTTCTACCATAGCATCTCCGACTACAGTATATTTGTATTACTCGATGTGTCCATGAATGTAAACAGCACGTTGGCTGTGTTTGTATTCTGACATTCTTTCCTTGACATAATGAACTGTTTCTTGGGCGGATTGTCGCTACGGTTGGCACGTTTTAAATGCATGTTTTTGCTCGTGAGCTTCAATCCCATCTGTATTTTGTGTTGGCCTTTAACTGGTAGTGGGCGGTGTACATTGGAATGTCTTATATGATCACATCAGTTCATATTTGTCACACATTAGTTTGTAGTCAGCATTGATTGCTGAGAGTACAGAGAAACAAGAAGACCAAAGTAGAGAGAGAGAAAGAGAGAGAGAGGATGAAAAACAGAAATATGAATATTGTTAGATGACTGTTAATTTGTGCAGGTGTTAAAAACAATTCGAGGTAAATCTTCTTCTTCGTACGCTGTCAGACGTCAACTTGCATTTTTTCGAAGAAGGCAACTGTCATCCTGAGGCTGTCGACACTGCCATAGGGCTTGTCTAGTGTTGCCACTGGTGATGGCCACATGTGCTTTCTCTGGTTCTCGTATGTCGGGCAATTTTGCAGCAGATGTTCCGCGGTCATTTTCCCTGTACCACAGGTGCATTCGTCAGTACCACCTTTCTTCAGTTTATTGAATAGATTGTACCTCAATCTGTTGTGGCCTGTGCGGAGTTTGAAGACCACGACCTGCACTCTTCTGTTCAACTGGTAGTAGGCATCATTTTTTGTGTAGCCAGTATGCTCTGTTTCCCATTTGGCCATGTATCTGGCCATAATAAACCTTTTGAACTCTTCGTAGGTCACACTAGAATCTGGTTGTGGTAACCTTGCACCTTCTTTAGCCAGTCTGTCTGCCTCCTATCCACTACTCCAGCGATGTTAGGGCCTGCTGCATCCGATTGTTTGCTATGGTGAGATTGTCTTCAGTGGTCCACAAAGCCAGATCGTCTGCAAACATGGAGCTGTGGACTCTTCTTAATATATTCTCTGTTATGTTGTTTATATACACCAGAAAAAAGTGTGGGTGACAGTACTCCCCCTTGGGGTACTCCCTGCTGCAGTGTCACATTTTTGCTCATCTTCCCTTGTACTTGAACTCTGGCTGTTCTGTTTTAGAAATAGTGGCTGATCAATCTGTACATTTGTCCATATACTTCACTTCTTTATAGCTTGACTTTAAGTCCCTCTTTCCCCACCTTGTCAAATGCCTTCTCTAGATCCACCCAAACCGCTACTGTATGCTTTTTCTCCTGGTAAGCATTCTCTATTTTCTGCGCTATGAGAGTGATCTGATCCTCAGTGGATCTGTGTTGTCTAAATCCTGCTTTCTGTGGAATTAATATGTGTTTTTCTTCCAGGTGCCACATCAGTCTGATGTTTATCATACGCTCCATCAGTTTACCTACACAGCTCAGTAGACTGATAGGCCTGTATCAAATGTGGATCTGTTTTATCTTTTTCTTTCTTTGGTACTGGTATTCGATGTAAATGATTTTAACATGAAAAGGAAAAGGTAATCCTTTTGCAATCATTGATGTCGAGGTTTAAGTGTTAGAGACTTCACTGTACTAGGCCTCAGCTTTTTATGAGGTGGGGTGGCCAACTCATGTAGTCGACACATGT
The DNA here is from genome assembly GCA_036924085.1 of Ariolimax columbianus. Taxonomy (NCBI): domain Eukaryota; kingdom Metazoa; phylum Mollusca; class Gastropoda; order Stylommatophora; family Arionidae; genus Ariolimax; species Ariolimax columbianus. The sequence goes on along the minus strand of JAVGWX010000004.1, from coordinate 92,367,295 downwards.
CCTTCAATGACACTTAGCAACGTACAGGTTTAGTTATTAATGAGGATATCATTTGACAGAGTTGAGAGTAAGTAAACACGATTAGAAATGTGAATCAGTTTCTACAGCTTTATGAAAATGGTTAGAGTTAGTGTGTGACTTTATCTATGCCGACATAGCATTTCTTGAAATCATTCCTCCTGCACAGTTTATAAGAATGAAATAGGCAGTATCATGACTTCAAAAGCCATAACAACATGTTGTTGTTATTGTTGTTGTATTTATTGTTGTTGTAGAATGCCCGTAATATGTAAGATTAATTTTGTGTGCGTCCTGTAAAAGACGTTAAGTGGCGGGCTGCAACAGGATGTAAGAATAGCCTTGAGAGTTTGAAAGATTAGTTGGCAGGGGCATAAACTTAAACATAAAGATACACCTAAGTACCTATGAATTACAATGGATCGCACATTGTCCTACAAAGAACAATGTGGAGCGATGAAACAAAAAGTTAGCACAATCATAAAACGTTCTGAGTAAGCTAACAAACACGGCATAACTTAACTTAACATAACGTTTTTATATTGGTTTAGAAAACTCATCAGAGTCTGTAGACAACCAGTCCCATTTGCATTACCTGCTCTAATAACTATGTACATCATATTTATTCTTAAATGCATTAACTGTCTCTGCCTCCACTATTTCCTGGGGCAAAGCATTCCAAGCATTCACCACTGTCTGAATAAAAAAAAATGTCCTGTGTTCAATTTGGACCTTTCGTTATTAAATTGTATCTGTGCCCTCTTGTTCTCGCTGGTGCTAGTATTTTGAAAAAAAAATGTATAGTCTAATTTAACTTTTCCTGTGATTATCTTATCAACTTAGATTAAGTCACGTTTAATTGTTCTCTTTTCTAGACACTAACGGCCGGTTTTTCTGAGTCTTTCCTCGTAACTGTAATTCTGGAATCCCACTATCAGTTTTGTCGCTATTCTTTGTATCCTTTCCAGCATATTTATAGCTCTTCTACGATAAGGACTCAACACCTGTACACAGTACTCCGATCTAGGTCTAACTAATGCTTTATATAGTTTGTCAACCACCTCATTACTCCTATGTTTAATATTTCTTTTTTTGTATCATACCTAACGTTGCATTTGATTTATTCACTGCTACCTGGACTTGCTAACTCACCTTACCTGTATGCTCTATTATTACCCCTATGTCCCTTTCGTTATCTATCATTCTAGTATTTTTCTCGCCCATTCTGTAATTTTGTTCCATTTTTTACTTCACACCACTCAGAGTACTCTTTATTTATGCCAATCGCTGTCTTCTTCCCGTTAACCAACTTTCAATCCATTCGGCAACCTGCCCATTTATCCCATGTGATTTTAACTTTTTAAATAATCGTTGATGAGGTACTATATAAAAAGCCTTTGTAAAATCTAGATAAATAACATCCACTGGTTCTCTCTTATCTATGATTTTAGTAATCACCTCCATGCACTCCAATAGATTTGTTAAGCACGGTCTCCCTCTAGTAAACCCATGCTAACTATTTCTGATTAGATTTAACCTGTCTAGATGCATTACAATATTTTCTTTCATTATTGACTCTAACATTTTACAGACTATGCTCGTTAAACTTACTTAATTAGCTGGATCTGATTTTTTTCCCATTTTGAATAAGGGAATCACTCCTGCATCTTTCAAATCTCTTGGAACAATCCATTTTGCAAGTGATTGAGAAAATAATATAGCCAATGGTTTAACTAGTTAGTCTATACTTCAAATAGCATTGATGAATGGATACCATCTTGATCTGTACATTTATCCACTTTTAATCCTTCCAATCTTTTTAGAACCATTTCCTCCGTAAGACAGAATGATTTTAATCGCACTATATTCATTTGACATTTGAAAATAGGTATAGGCTCTGGTATCTTGGAGGAGTGTTCTTTTGTATAGACTGTGCCAAAGTATTGATTTATTAGATAAGCTATCTCCCTATTTTCTCTGCTTATTGTCACTGTACTGTTTATGAGAAAGCCTACCTTGTCTTTAGGTCTTTGTTTATTTCTAACATTAGAAAAGAAGCTTTTACCATCAGTCTTGATCCTATTAGTAAGTTTTTTTCGAAGTCTATTTTGCTGCTTTACTTACTCTCTGAGCTATGTTTTGCTTGTCCAAATATTTTAAATATATTTCTTTTGATTTACTTGCCTTTATACACTTTGTCCAGGCTTTATTTTAAGCTCTTGTACATTTAGCTACAAATCTAGTAATCCACTTTTTATGATTGGTGTTTACCTCCATACATGGAACATATTCGACTTTTAGTTGTTCTAAAAGTGTTTTGAAACACTCTGCCTCTTGTTCAACGTCTGTACCTCTGACAATATCTTTCCAGTTTATGTGGCTGTCTGTATCTTTCATCTTCTGTACATCTGTCTTAGAGTAGTCGTATGCTCGCGAGTGTATATTTACATACATTGTAAAGGCTGTTATAGGATATATTTTATGGACAACTGATCACTGCAGCTAAAGGAATCGACTACCCCACACCGCGATTCAAGTACGTATACAAGATGGACATGACGTCATGCGACATCCAAGCCGAAAGCTCAGGATTGAGTCGATTGCAGACATTCAGTTGGGAGGTGCACAGTAGTTGCCGACGCTTGTAGAGGCCATCTGGAACCAGAGAAATGGGCACGACTGAAAAGATCGGCGAACACCCCGGCAAGTCAGCCTCCTCAGCCCCGTTGTACGATCTGCGACAGGGACTGCCACTCACGTACCGGCGTTTGCTACCATAGCAGACTGTGTCGAAATACGGGAGACAGAGCTGGGCAAACTTCGCCAGGGCGCCAGGCGCATGATGATCAGTGACTGAGACGCCAATAAACTGATGAATATTAAATGTATTTACTTGTCTTGGCTTGGCTTCGTTTGTTCTCCATCTCCCGCTACCAAACCCTGACACGGGCCTAAGTAGCAGAACGCAGTCCAGAGAACGGAATGCGTTATGTCGATATTTGCACCTGTCGGTCCAACACATCCTACTTCAGCAAGCATTTTTTGAGTACCGGGTTAGCATTCCCTCTTCGATCCCTTCTCCTTAACCAGTCTACTCTGTTGCAGCCTGTTTTCTAGAATACTGCGCGGACGTGTAGAACGGCCTTGGCAGCTCCGGTTCGCTAGCCCTTACGCTATCAGTCAGCTATCGCTCGATGACACCTGCAGCTCATGCGCTGCTCACCATCTTGATCCAGTATTTACTTGATTTTGAAGAAATATGATCATGACAATAATAATGGGCTTATCGCCGTCGATGACAACAACCAACATCATCATGTGTCATGCTGCGCCCTTAAGTCTGTGGGCGGATGCGTGCATGACAGATTAAGCCAACACCAGCTGGTGCTGGTTTTGTCTCTACTCTATACTTCCACCCTCGCTAACTGCATGCAAGGCTCTTTTTGGTCTCGCCTTTTTCAGGCTAAACGATTTACTGCCAGGATTCACTGAATCGCTTTTATTGACGTCCAGGTGATCGCCTTGCTGCCTAAGCTCGCTAAACAGTAGTTTTTTTTGGAACCTTTGACTTGACATTCGAGAAACTTGGCCAGTCTATCTCACTTTAACTTTCTACAAAAGTGTATGTTTAGTGTAGTAGTAATGAAAAGAGTATGGTTATTTGTGATGTGGTCTTGTAGCCAATTTGGAGTATGTGTCATGTAGAAATGATTCAACCTCCTGGCGTGTTTGGCGTACACACTCCAGCTCTCTCACCCATAGATCAGGGTTTAGAGACTAGCCGGATGTTTGCCAATCAGATTAGTTGCTTTTTAACGATATACTTCATTTAAACATTCAAATCTTCTTCGGGCAATATCAGGTAGTACTATTTACTCATGTTTATCTTCTTTTTCTTTCTCTTCCTTTTCTTCTTCTTTCTCTTCTTGTTCGTCTTCTTTTTTTTTCTTCTTCTTCTTCTTCTTCTTCTTATTATTCTTCTTCTTCTTCTACTTCTTCTTCTCTATTTTCTTCTTCATTCTTTACTTCTTCTTCTTTTTCTTCTTCTTTTCCTTCTTTTTCTAGCTCACCGACAATTGTATTAAGTCTACACGTAAAGGCCAGTTCTATGGACAAAGTCTACTGTGGTGGGGAGTTCTTCAAGACGCTCACAAAAGTGTGTATGTGTGGGTTCATCTCCGTGGGTCAGTATTCACAACGCAGTTGCTTTAGCATGTTACAGTCTTGACAAAGGAAGGGTTCTGATACTAACACGTAACTGCATACCGAGGAGCGCGGTAGCTGTCAATCACACTGGACAAGCAGAAATTGTAGGACTCGACATAATGACATAAGAAACGAAGATCCACATCTTCAACCTGTATGGCCCACCCATCAAAGACCTGTCCCTCTCGAGTATGGAAATCAAGAACTCCAGCTGCCTAGTAGTTGGAGACTTCAACAGCCACTCGGAGAGATGGGGATATTCGGACACAGACAACAGAGGAGATGAAGTGGAAAACTGGGAGATAGACACAAATCTCTATCTTTACAATAGGCTGGAGGACAGCCCTATCTTCTATTCTAGAACATGGCATACCACCTCTACTCCAGACTTGGCCTTTTCCACGGTTGATATTCACTACAAAATAGACGGCCAGGTGCTCAACCAATTGGCAGGTAGCGACAAAAGGCCAATTAGGCTAGAAATTGATATGGAAGTAGGCCCACGGGAAATAAAAGCGCTCCCACGTTGGAACTATAAACGATCCGACTGGGACAGATTTGCAATTCTGACAGATCGGCTATGTGAAACCATCAACACATGGAATAACAATATGAAACCTATGGTGGAAAGCCTAAGCAAAGCAATAATGCAAGAAGCAACCGAAACCATCCCAAGAGGGGCAAGGAAAAACTACAAGCCATATTGGAATGATGAATTGCAGGAAGCGGAAGACGAAGTCTCAAATGCTAGGAACATGGCAGAGAGAGAACAATCTATGGAGGCAAATATCGCCCTCAAGGCTATCACGGCGAAATATAAAAGAACACTAAACCATATAACAAGAGACAGCTGGACAAATAAAACAGAAAGCCTCAATTTATATAAAGAAGAGAACAAACTATGAAAGTTAGTCAGAGCCATGAATGACGAAACACCATCAAATAAACAAATTACCATCAAGTATGGCGACAAAATGCTTACTGGAAAAAAAAGCAGCAAACGCCTTTATAGAACGAACACTATGCCAGAGCAAACCACACTGATGTCCCTACAGACAGGCACACAGACAATAATGAAGAACAAAAGAGCCACGACAACATCAATATGGCACCAAAGGAGCACATGATGGCAATACTAACAATGAATAAAAAGGAAGAGGCCATGAGAACTCGATGAGAAAACCATGAGAAAAAGAAATCGCCCGGAAAAGATGGGGTAACACGAAATGCTGATGGAGTTGGGCCAAACAGCAAAGAGGAAGTTACTATCAGTCCTGAACCAAAGCTGGAAAAGGGGAATTGTACCTCAGACATGAAAAGACGCTGTACTTATACCAGTACCAAAGAAAGAAAAAGATATAACAGATCCAAATGGATACAGGCCTATCAGTCTACTGAGCTGTGTAGGTAAACTGATGGAACGTATGATAAACACCAGACTGATGTGGCATCTGGAAGAAAAACACATACTAATTCCACAGCAAGCAGGCTTTAGACAGCACAGATCCACTGAGGACCAGATCACTCTCATAGCCCAGTTAATAGATGATGCTTACCAGGAGAAAAAACACACAGTAGCCATTTGGGTGGATTTAGAGAAGGCATTTGACAAGGTGTGGATAAAGTGACTTAAAGTCAAGCTACGAAGAAGTGAAGTTTGTGGGAAAATGTACAGATGGATCAGCGACTACCTCGAAAACAGAACATCCATAGTTCAAGTACAATAACAGATGAGCAAAAAAGGTGACACTTGAGCAGGGAGTACACCAAAGGGGAGTACTGTCACCAACACCTTTCCTGGTGTATATAAACAACATCACAGATAATCTACCAAGAAGAGTCCACAGCTCCATGTTTGCAGACGATCTGGCTATGTGGACGTCTGAAAAAAATCTCACCATAGCAAGCAATCGGATGCAGCAGGCCCTAACATCGTTGGAGGAGTGGGCGAACTCATGGCTGGTCAAAATAAATGAGGAAAAACAACATGTACGATATTCTCGCTTTCAAACAAACTCCAGAACACCAAAATAAGTCTTAGCGGCAAATATCTGCGGGCAAATGGCAACCAAAACTACATGGGAGTCACATTTGATCGGTGCATGACATGGAAAAGTCAGATCGAGAGAAACCGAATGAGAGCCAGACAAAGAATGGCAATCATGAGGAAACTTGCTGGCACAAGCTGGGGAACAGACGAAACTGTACACTGGAAGAGTGAGACCAGTTCTCGAGTATGGCATTGCGGCATGAGCAACAGCAGCAAAGGCGAACTTTGATACAATTAGCAAACTTCAAACCAAGCCATGAGAGTTATAACAGCAGGCATGAAGTCAACGCCAATTGTAGAACTGGAAAAGATTAGAAATCTGCAATCCATGACCGACAGAAGAGACTGCAGAGCCCAGCAGCAAGTAGAGAAACTCAGAAGACTGACAGACCACCCAATGCATCAGAGACTAAATAGATTTGGAAATGGGAAACTAAAGCGAAGAAACTTTGCAGAAATAGCCAAAGCAAAGATGAGCGAAGACACTATGAACACATTAACACCAAACCCCATCCCTACTGTACGCAAACCTACCTGGAAGCAGCATATCATTCCGGAGGTGGTAGAAAATATACCAGATATTTGAAACAAGAACAGCCAGACTGAAAAAGAAAGAAGAGACATAACCCTGAGGTACATAACGAAAAACTACCCAAGCATGGACTGGACCCATGCATACACCGACGGGTCTGTAACAAACACAACACATAAAGGAGGGGCAGAGGTATTCCATTTCTCAATTTTGTGCATCGGTTGAATTTAAAGTGAGCTAAACTGCGAGAACTGTTACCGGTAAAAGTGTTACTGGTAAGCTACATAAGCTGTACAGTGGTGAATGCTTGGAATGTATTGCCATATGAAGTAGTTTTAGGCTGGAACAATTAATGCATTTCAGAATAGATTGGATGCACATAGCTTTTAGAGCTAGGAAATGTAAATGAAACTGGTTGTTTATAGACTCTGCATAGTTTTCTAAGCCGGTATAAACACGTAGTCTTCTAAACCAGTATAAAGATATAGTCATTCTAAGGCAGTATAAAGACATCGTCTTCTAAACCAGTATAAAGACATCGTCTTATAAACCAAGATAAAGACACAGTCTTCTAAACCAGTATAAAGTTTCAGTCTTCTAAGCGAGTAGAAAGACATAATCGTCTAAACCAGTATAAATAGGTAGTCTTCTCAACCCGTATAAAGACGTTAACTTAGTTACATATTGTACATTAAATGGAGAGTATTTCTCTTTAGCCCAAAAATGAAAGGTGTTTACCGCACGCGGCTGTCCATTGGTGATCATTCTTATTCAGCAAATGATGTTAACTGTAGATGTCACGTACCCCTTCTCGGAATAATGTTTTTAAATACATAAAATACAATAGCAAAGAACCAGTTATATAGAAATAGTTAAAAAACAAACACAAAAATACATGTGATATATGTGTCTTTCTTAACAATTTCAATAGAAATACAATACATTTAATATAGAAGAAAGTTAATTTCATTATTGTTTGAATGAACGTGCTGCGTATATATGCAAGGCTGAGGAACGGGTCACAAAGATCAAGAAATGCTGACCGCGTGAAGGCTTGTTGTTTCTCTTTCTCGAAGAGGATTCAACTGTTGTGTTGTACAAACCACACGTTTGCCATGTTAGACATCTAATCTGTTTCGATTTGTTTTTCTTTTATGCTACAAATGTCGAAAATCCATATTTGCAGAGATATATTGTTGGAAATGGAATGAAAACTTGCATAGCTCGCTTTACAAGATAATGCTAGTTTACTAACTGCTATTGTAGATAGTCTGTTCACACCAGGACTGTGTCCACGTGCGATCTAGCCTGGTGGGTTTAACAACTAGCGAAATGTAAAAGTACTGATGAGCGTAAACACAACTCAACGAAGTCCAAAATCTATACCTGCATTTAAAGTACAACCAAGATAACGATCACAGGCAAGGCAAAGACCAAACATAAAGTTATTTCAGAACAACAGAAGATTGAGAAAGTCACAAGCTTTGAGTACCTCGGCTCAGTTATAAGCGCCAATGGCTACGGCAATGCAGAGGTTCAATAAAATGAGAAACCGATGACAGAACATTAATAAAATGAAAATAACTATTCTGTGAACTTGCATTATACCGATGAAGACATACGGATGTGAAACATGGACCCCCCCCCCCCCCCCCCCCCCCCCACACAAACACTTAAGAAAAGGATTGCATCTTTTGAACTAAAGGACTATAGAAAAGTGCTCAAAATACAATGGATAGCAAAATGGAAAAATGCAGATATCCTTAACTTAGCTTAACGTCCTTAAACTGGTTTAGAAGACTCTGCAGAATCTGTATACATACAGTTTCATTTCATCACCTTGCTCTAAAAGCTATGCGCATCCAATTTATTCTTAAATGCATTAACTGTCCTTCCTTCCACTATTTCCCTTGTCAATGCATTCCAAGCATTCACCACTCTCTAATTAAAAAAATATTTCCTAATATCGAATCTGGACCTCTCTTTAGTTAATGTGTAACTATGCCCTCTTGTTATATTTGGTGGCTGTATTTTAAAAAAAAAAACTTGTTATAGTCTAATTTATCCATTCCTCTGATCATCTTATAAGCCTGTATTAAGTCACTACGAATTATTCTCTCTTCTAGACACTGTAGGCCGGTTTTTCCTCATAACTGTAATTCTGCAATCCCACTATCAGCGTTGTCGCTCTTTTTTGAATTCTTTCCAGCATGTTTGTATCCCCTCTATGATAATGACTCCACGCCTGTACGCATAACTCCAATCTAGGTCTAACTAATGCTTTATACAGTTTGACTATCACTTCCTTGCTCCTATGTTTAGTATTAATGTTTATCATACATAACATTGCATTTGCCTTTTTAATTGCTACCTGAACTTGCTCACTCACCTTACCTGTATGATCTAGTATAACTTCTAAGTCCATTTCCTTATCTATCTTTCTAATATTGTTCTCTCCCATTCTGTAATTATGTTTCATATTGGATCTACCCATGTGGATGACTGTACATGTATCTACATTAAACTCCATTTGCGAACCTACAAACCACTCTCGAATTTTATCTACATCCGATCTCAATATATCCACATCTGCTTGAGATATAGATAAAGATATATATATATATATATATATATATATATATATATATATATATATATATGAACTATAGATCCTAATTAATTTCAAGCAAAATTGGTTAGTAAACAACATCTTGTCTGGAAAGCTAAAATAGTTTCTTCTGCTTCTTCGTTTATCTTTAGACCTCAGCTTCAATGATTTTAACAAAGGCAGCAGTCGACTCAAGGCTCTGTACGCTTCCGTACAGCTTCTCGTGGAAGGACACTGGCTGTTGCCAATTGTTACTTCTTTTGTCGGTATACAGCGGGCAGGACTGCAAAATATATTATGCCTTCATGGGGGCTGTGCCGCAGGTACAAATTTATGTAGTGCCAATCTTGAACTTATTGTACAGATGGCATCTGAGTCTGTTGTGACCTGTGCGTAGCCGGAAAATGATCACCTGGTCTCGCCTGGAGAGTTGATGGTAGGCATCGTTTTCTATGTGGCCAATGTGATCCTATTTTCCATTTTGCACTGTACGTTGTCCTGATGCATGCTTTAGTTTCATTGTATGTGATGTCTGTATCTCTCTGCTGCAGCATTCCTCGCTCTCTGGCGAGCCTGTCCACCTCCCCGTTGCCTGGAATGTCTCAGTGGGCTGGTGTCCATTGGACTGCTTTTTTTTTAAGCACTGGGCTCTTGAGGGCCATTACACTGCTAGGTCGTCTGTGAAAATGACCACTTGCTTTGCTGTATAATAGTTTGACCACATCAAACGCCATACTGACCTAGAAAGAACGATACAGGAGGGTTTGGTGTTTGAAAAGCGGGGCTGAAGCAGACCGATGAAAAGATGGAAACAAGACATCACGGAGGTCATGACGATGACAACGATAGAGGCGATACTTCTGGCTAGAGATCGAGTTACAGATCGTTTGTTGTGAAAGTGATTTTCTGCAAATGACATGCAACATGATGATGATGATGATGAAGATGATGATGATGATGATAATAATGATGATAAAGATGAAAGTGAGCGATTTTTTGTGCTATGTAATAATGCTTGTTATGGTATACAAAAATATATGTGACTTTATTGTTGACGTAGATCTAGCAAATACTATTTTCATTTATAAACATCATTGCATAAATTCAGAAGTGCCGGTTATGCTAGCAATCAGCTAGAGGTTAGTGATATTTAAGATAATATCTGTGGGTAACTGAGACGCTAGTCCGGTCAAGCACACCATATTGCCCAGGACGTTGCGTCAGGGTCAAACACAATGTTTTTCGTCCATCACGAGCCTTTACTTTTTGCACCCAGCCAGTCCATCCAGTCGAGTATTCTGTAAATCCGGGTTGTGGATGGGTGGGAAGATGGGAACTGCATATTCGCAGTCAGTGAAAGCAGAGAAAGTTTGCTTCGCGAGACGGTGATCATGATTGTCAGCAAATCCATGTACCTCAGCCGCTTTATTGCTCAGCAAGGTATCCCGCAACTGACGCAGCTTTTTGACTGTAGTTTAGCTTGTCAGTGGACCTACGCTCTCTTCTCGCCCGTCGTCACAGGACTCGACTGTGTTAGTACTGGATACATGAAAAGAGAATGACTTGCGCGATGAATTTCCTTTAAGTGAGAAAGGGTTGCGCAGTTTGTCGACCACACTCTCTCGCTCGAGTCCAACTTTAACCAGTGGCAAGACAAGTCAGGACGACTGGATATGAGCTCGGGTGCAGTGGTTGACCACGGATGCTCAAGTGCCTGGCCGTGTTCTGTGCAGTCCACACCGATCAGCACATTTGCATTCCGTTCTCTGGACAACATTCTGCTACTTAAGCCACATCAGGGCTTGGTGGTGCAAGATTGAGAACGAACGACCCTAAGCCAGCAAGCCATTTAATAAAAAAACAGAATGCGATACTGGAGAAAACACTAAAAAGCTATATTGTATAACTATAGTGTATCCGGGGTCCCTTACTGAGAATGGTAGAATATAACCGCCACAGAATACTGTCACAGTAGATCAAGGGCAAACAATCTTAAGGTGAGCTATGTATGTGTTTCTCCTGAGTGGCCAAAATAATCATTGCATGTTGAACGCACTAAGAGTTGTCCATGGATGTGGCAATCTCAAAATATAGAAATTATCGCTACCCTACTGCAAATAACTAGAAAAAGTCTTTCCTAAAAGCTGGTTTTGGTAAGTCAAATACAATGCTGGACCTGTGCTTCAACAAAAAGAGATGAGTGATCTTGATTTAACTAAACTTATCGTCTTTATACTGGTTTAGAAGACTATGCAGAGTCTGTACGCAAACCAGTTTCATTTACATTTCCTTGCTCAATAAGCTATGCGCATCCAATGTATTCTTAAATGCATCAACTGCCTCTGCTTACATCACTTCCTTGGAAATGCATTCCAAGCATTCACCCCTCTCTGACTAAAGAAATATTTCCAAATATCCAATCTTGACCTTTCTTTATTTAAGAAAGTTGTGCATGAGGATAGCAACCTCATCATGCAAGTAAACTGATACATAAACTCCTACTGCAAGATCATGCAAAGTTTTTTTCCTGAAGTCATCTTGATGGAGGTTGACTGTACTTGTACTGATGTGCTTCGGCTGGCGCGAAAAATGTCAAGAAAATAGATCTTCCTTGTTCGTCTTCAGACCTTGAATTCAATTACTCTAACGAAGGCAGCAGTTGACTTGAGAGTCTGAGCACTTCTGTACAGCTACTCGTGGAAGGACACTGGTTGTTGCCAAATGCTACTTCTTGTCGGTAAACAATGGGCAGGGCTGCACAATTTGTTCTGATGTCATGGGGGGTGTGCCGAGAAAATAGATGGCCAGCTAGAGTCGTTGCCTTGTGTTTTAAGTCAAGTTAGGTAATCCTCATACTCAACAATTGTCTTTCGTGTTGATCGTCCACGGCAACGTTTGGTGAGTCTCGGGCAGCGTGGAGGAAGACGGAGTAGAATCGAAATGTCTCAGCCAGGTGTTCCGCGGGAGACTCCATTAGTGGTGAGGTCTTGTATTTCGTAAAGTGTAAAGTGCAGAATCTGCAACAAAAGAAATAGTATTTGTAAGATTATGTGTTTATATTAATCTTAGTCTTAGTAGACCTGTAATTCTACAAGGGAAGATGACCATGTGGAGGTCCCAGCTGTGGTGTGAGCTGGATAAAGGAGGGATGAGGATTTCCTGCTTAGCGTGTTAGGCTCGAGCAGCTTATTACTCCGCTGTGTTAAGACAAGTGCCAAGAAGTTTGGTTCATAGATCTGTGAGTCCATCTTAAAAGACTCAAACACTAGACCAACTTGACACGCAACCTGTTAGGCGCCATCTATGCTGCTCTTAACAAACCAACTAAGCATGGCCGGTGTTGTGCCATGTCACACAGTTAGTCGCCTCTTATGCCATGCTCTATATAGGGCAGTGGTCCTATTTTTGTCATTGCCATACCCAAAGATCCAGAATCATTCGTGATGTTTACTGTAGTACCCCGTCCATACAGTGGGCTAGAGGACATATGTTGCTTATACAGAGAATACTAGTTGTTTTTGCTTGTGAATGCACATAGCGACAAGGGGGCATTTTGCTACTCATATATTAAGCTCGCAATATCACTAGACCTATAAATGAATAATGCGAATCAGAATGTAAACATGCAATTCCCTAGTAGTGGATCCAACGGGAAGCTTCGACTGGTTCATTTCTTCTTCTTCTTTTTCGTTCGTTTTCAGACATCAACTTCAATGACTCTAACGACGTCATCAATCGACTAAAGGCTCAAAATGTGTTCTGCCTTCATGGGGGCTGTGTCGCAGGCACGAAGGTCTGTAGTACCAATCTTGAACTTGTTGTACAGATGACATCTCAGACTGTTGTGACCTATGCGTAGCCGGAGAATGATAATCTATGTAGCCAGGGTGTTTTTTTTTTCCATTTTGCACTGTACGTTGCCCTGATGAATGCTTTAGTCTCATTGTATGTAATTTCTGTACCTAACGTAGGTTAGGTTCTTGACTTTGTTCCATAGCGGTATTTTAACCTTTCCTATCTATTTTTTATACTCCACAGGCGATAAGAGAGAGACTGGAACATGAGGGAACTACGTTTTGAACTCTCCCAGTTTTACTACTATAATCGCTCAGCAATTTATATAATGTACAGACCGACACTATACATTAATGTCTGAAATAGTATCTTGCTATCCACATGTTAACAAACTTAACCTAGGCATGGCAGTTCTAACTAGTATCTTACTATCCATATTTAAACAAACTCACCCTAGGCATTACAGTCCTAGCTACTAGCTAGTATCTTACTATGATACATCAAGTTTTAATGCCCTATATATAGTATCTTACTATCCACAGACTATCATACCAGCATTAAATGTTGATGTCCTACACAGTTTCTACCTAAGCACATGGTAACAGTCTTTTATATAATACTTTACTATATGAAAATTAACATACAGACAATAAACGGTATTGTCCTACAAAGTATCGCACTATCCCCATTAAACATAAGTTCACGGACTCGAAACTTTACAGTCCTACATTGTAATTTGCTATCTAAATATTAACAGACCAATACCAAGTTTTATTGTTCTTCAAAGTATTGTACAATCCCAATGGCATCAGACTGACAGACAGCTTTAATGTCTTACACAGGATCTTACAATCCACATATTAACAAACCAACTCTAGATTGAATGCACTGCACAGTATCCACTATCCAGATGTTAGACTTACCCAAAACATTGATGTCCTACATAGTTCCTTACTGCCACCATGTTAACATGCCAACACAGAGTTTAAATGTCTTACAGAGTATCTTACTATCCACATGTCAACAGGCCAAGACAGAGCTTTAATGTGCTACATAGTATCTTGCTATCCACATGTTAACAGGCCAACACAGAGCTTTATTGTCCTACAGAGTATCTTACTAACCCAATGTTAACAGGCCAACCCAGAGCTTGAATGTCCTACAGAATATCTTACTATCCACATGTCAACAGGCCAACATAGAGCTTGAATGTCCTACAGCGTATTTTACTATCCACATATCAACAGGCAAACACATAGCTTGAATGTCCTACAGAGTATCTTACTATCCACATGTCAACAGGCCAAGACAGAACTTTAATGTGCTACAGAGTATCTTACTATACACATGTTAACAGGCCAACACAGAGCTTGAATGTCCTACAGAGTATCTTACTAACCCAATGTTAACAGGCCAACACAGAGCTTGAATGTCCTACAGAATATCTTACTATCCACATGTCAACAGGCCAAGACAGAGCTTTAATTTCCTACATAGTATATTACTATCAACATGTTAACAGGCCAACATAGAGCTTGTATGTCCTACAGAGTATTTTACTATCCACATGTCAACAGGCCAACACAGAGCTTGAATGTCCTACAGAGTATCTTACTATTCACAAGTCCACTGGCCAACACAGAGCTTGAATGCCGTACATAATATCTTTCAATCCACATGTTAACAAGCAGACACCATGCTTTACTGTTAAAAATAATATCTTACTATCCACGTGTTAACAAACCGACAGTAAGTTTTAATGTCCTACACACTATCTTACTTCTTCTTCTTCAACAAATTCACGCTGATGTCTGACAGCTTACTTCGAACAAGATATCTTACTGTACCCATGTCATCAGCCGGACTCTGAGCTTTGCTATCTTACATGATATTGTACTATCCACATGTTTTAATGTCATTCATAGCATTTTACAGTCTCCATGTCAACAGACCAACACCAAGCTGTAATGTCCTAATATAAAATCTTTCTTTCTAAATGTTAGCAGACCGATACTATTCGCTAATATCCTACATATTATCTTACTGTCACCATGGGGACGGTATGGCCTAGTGGTTAAGTGGCACGGCTCAAAACCCAAAGGTGCTGGGTTCAATCCCCATCACAGCGCCGTTACCCCAAGGAAGCGAATTCTTAGAAAATGCAAGAGGAAGCAGACCCTTACATAAAATGCATGCTGAAGTTGGCAGCACTTGGCCGACAGGCGCAAAATAAAAACCACAGTACAATGTACACCCCCTTGGGGATTAGAGAAATAAGGCGAACTCAAAAAAACAAACAAACAAACAAACTGTCACCATGTCAACAGATTTACACTAAGCTTCAGTGTCCTATATATTATCTTAATGTCCTCATATAACCAACCGATTCTTTAGATTTAATGCGATACAAAGCATCTTACTGTCTACATATTAACATACTATCTGAGAATCCCAACAGTAACATACACGAACAGTCACCTAACTTTACTGTCCTGCATAGCATTTTACAATCCCCATGTTAACAAACCTACCTAAAAGTATTAGTGTCCTACATAATATTTTACTGACCCCACTTTAACAGATCTAAACTGAGCTTGACGGTCCTATAAAGTATCTCACTGACGCCTCTTTAACAGACCAAATCTGATTTTCAATCTCCTACATAGTATCTTAGTATCAGCATAACAAAAGATGAAGGCTAACACTGAGCTTTAAGGTCCTAGGTAGTATCTTACTGTCTGTATATTAACAGATGGACACCAAGATAATTGTCCTGTAAAGTATCATACTATCCCTATCTTAGCAGGCCGACAACAAGCTGTAATGTCCTACATAGTACATAACTAATTTGCATGTTAATAGCCGAAAACCGAGCTTTTGGCATAGATGACGTACATAGTATCTAACTAAACAACTGTTAGCAGACAGACACTGAGTTTTATTGTCCTATGTAGCATTAAACTGTTTGCATGTTTACAAAGCATTCCCATTTGTTAATGTCCTACATGTAATCTTACTGTCCAAAAGTTAACATACTAACACAAAGCTTAAATGACCTACTTTTTTATATTTCTGTACAAAGATAGCAGTCTGACACAAATCTTTAATGTCCTACCTATTGTTTTACTATCAACACGTTATAACAGAATGAAAGCAATCTTCACTTTTCTACATAACATCAAACTATCCACTTCATAACACACAGACAGTGAACTTTCATGTCCTACTTATTTCTTGATATCCTCATGTTAATATACATCAACTGAGAAATAATGTATATATTTTCTCACTATCCACATGAAAACAGACCAACCTCATGAATAGGTGTCCTACATAGTATATTTTTTCCCCCAGGTAAACAGACCAAAACTGAGTAGTAATGTCCTACATAGTATCTTACTCTCCGCTTGTTAACAGACCAACACTGATCTGTAATGTCCTTTATAGTATCTTACTATCCCCAGGTCAAAATACCAACACAGAGCAGTAATGTCCTACATAGTATCTTACTATCCGCGTGTTAACAGAATGACAGCTAGCATTACTTTACCTCATAGTATTGTACTATCCACTTGTTAGGATACGAACAGTGAGCTTTCATGTCCTACATATTTTCTTAATATTCAAATGTTAACGCATAACAGCCGAGATGTAAAGCTGTATATATTATCTTTCCCCTTGATAAAACATCAACACTGAGCTGTAATATCATACATAATATCTTACTAATCATCATGTTTACAGACCAACACAGAGAACACGTGTCCTACACAATGTCTTACAGTTCACATGTATTAACAGACCAACACTGAGAACATGTGTCCTACACAATATCTTACAGTTCACATGTATTAACAGACCAACACTGAGCTTTTCTGTCCTATTAAGTGTTTTACCTTCCATTTGTTAACAAACAGAAACCAATAATAAATTTCCTAAACAGCATCCTGCTGTCCCCATGTCAATAGACCAACAACGAGCTGTAATGTTCTAAAAAAATTTTTACTATCAATACATTAACAAACCCACACTGAGCCTTATCGCCAAAATAAAAGTATATTCCTTTCCCCACAAAAAGAGATGCAATAGACTTAATTATTTTATCTGACTATCACAGTGCAAACAGAATCACGCCGTGGTTCAATGTCCTTTATATTATCTTGATATTCACAGGACAAAAGAAGTAGACGGACAACAAACTCTACTGTCCCACAGAGTATCTTACTTTCCACCTCTCAACAAACTGTTGTACATATTATACTACTAATCACATGTTAATAGATCCACACTGTGCTTCAATGCCCTACATTTTTATTTTTTGAATCCCCATGCCAGAAGAACACTTAGCTTTACTGTTATACATACTATCTTACCATCCACATGTCGACAGACCAGCACCAAGATTTGCTACACTAAATATTATCTTACCATTCACATGTTAACAGACCAGAACCGAGATTTGATACCCTACATATTATCTTACCCTCCACATGTTAACAGACCAGCACCGAGATTTGATACCCTACATATGATCTTACCACCCACATGTTAACAGACCAGCACCAAGATTTGCTACCCTAAATATTATCTTACCATTCACATGTTAACAGACCAGAACCGAGATTTGATACCCTACATATTATCTTACCCTCCACATGTTAACAGACCAGCACTAAGATTTGATACCCTAAATATTATCTTACAATCCATTTGATAACTGACCAATAACTAGGATTGGATACCTTACATATTACTTTACTATCCATATGGCAACATATGTAGATCGCCATGACATTTTACAGTCTTACATAGTACCTACAATCCATAAATTAACAGACCTACACCAAAATGTGTGTTCTACATAGCATTTTACTTTCACTGTGTTTTAGTGAAATGAGATACCACAGAATGCAGAGCTGAGGCAAAAGCTATGGTGCAGCAGCTATGTTCTGGTCAAGATTATGGACTGCATCATGATTACTGGCTTGCAGATATAACATGACCAAAGGATCCTGAACGCAAAGAGGAATAAAGAATTTTTGCACGCTAGAGGACCAAAATTGAGTTATAATGTCCTACATATTATCTCTTTATCTACATATTAACAGATAGACACTAAGATTTAATGGTGTACATATTATCTTGCTATCCAAATGTTAGGAGTCAGATACTGAGCTTAAATCTCTTACATAAGGTCTCACTATTTACAAATCAACAGATGCAAACCAACTTGGAGATTTACTGTCTTGAAAATATCTTACTATCCACATGTTAGTAGACTAACACTCAGCTTTAATGTCCTACATAGTATCTCACTATCAACATATTAGCAGATTGACACCAAGCTTTAATCTTCTACATGATATTTTACTATTCACATGTTAGCACACCAACCGCAAGCTTGTTAGCAGTCTAACGCAGAGCTTTGATGTCCTACATAGTATCTCACTATCAACATATTAGCAGATTGACACCAATCTTGAATCTTCTACATGATATTTTACTATTAACATGTTAGCACACCACTGCACGCTTGTTAGCAGTCTAACACAGAGCTTTGATGTCCTACATAGTATCTCACTATCAACATATTAGCAGATTGACACCAATCTTGAATCTTCTACATGATATTTTACTATTAACATGTTAGCACACCAACTGCAAGCTTGTTAGCAGTCTAACACAGAGCTTTGATGTCCTACATAGTATCTCACTATCAACATATTAGCAGATTGACACCAATCTTTAATCTTCTACATGATATTTTACTATTTACATGTTAGCATACCAACTGCAAGCTTGTTAGCAGTCTAACGCAGAGCTTTGATGTCCTACATAGTATCTCACTATCAACATATTAGCAGATTGACACCAAGCTTTAATCTTCTTCATGATATGTTACTATTCACATGTTAGCACACCAACCGCAAGCTTGTTAGCAGTCTAACACAGAGCTTTAATGTCCTACATACTTTCTCACTGTCAACATATTAACAGAATGACACCAAGCTTTAATCTTCTACACAGTATCTTGCTATCCTTATGTTAACACACACAGTGACACAGCAATATTTACGTTCGTACATATAATCCTACTACCCACATGTTAACCACAATTGCATTATCAACTCTCAAACCCTTTAACGGTTTGCAAAGACTGGCCTTTTCAAACAAGCTAAACGACTTCTGTGTATGTATTTGCTTAATGGATGAATCAACAACAACAGAACCAATCGAAGGTGTTTCGCAATCAATTCTAGAGCTGCATTTATAATGCCAGTATGAACAGTACGTAATAAGTAGTTTTGGAAATATGTCAATACTGTAGGGTTTTACACAGTTGTACACACACGCACACACAAACGTAAAGAAATATGTGCATTCGTAAAAAAATTTATGTTTAAAATAATGAGATATGTATTACTACCATGCTTTCAATTTGGTGCATGTTAATAGTGTCAGTATTCGAATATATCATAAATACACAGAGTGACAGCAAAGAGCAATTTTATCAATACCTGGGCTTTAGGAATGTGTACTTTAATATCTGTTTGTTTACATTTGTTAATATGGCAACTTATGCGTCTTGTGAAATAAAGAAATAAACAAGAAACAAACACACACTGGAATAAGGTTCAATTTAATGTTTACGTATTTCTTATGCCACATTATGAATATTATGTCTACATATATTCAGCCAGCAGTAAACATGCAAGATTCCATATGGCTAGTGTTATTAAAATGATGGTAATGGGTGTCCTGTTCTAAAAAATATACAGTTTAAAATTTGGATATGTACAATGAGATTAACAATCTATAGATGTTGTGTTAGAGAAATTTATAACATAAAAGTCTACATACATTTGTATTTACATATCCAAGCTTGAACAATTTTAAAGTAGCACACACGGGATATAAGCACGCTTAACCATAAACAACTTTCAGCACAGGATCTTCGATTAGCTAGATAACAGTTTCACGGCCTAGTAGTGAACTGTATTTACACGGACAATGATTACTTCGTCATAAGGGCAATGTATTCAAAAGAAAGGGATGTAATAAATGCACTACAATAATATAAATCATTTAATAATTACATGAAAATAAAGCAAATACTTATAATAGTTAAGGTTGTGTATAATGGAGCATACCATACGAAATTTACCTTTCGGAAAGTTTTAACATTTTTTTGCATTTTATGAATATTATTAAATTCATTTTAAAAACAATATGCGAGTCGCTGTCACCACAACAGAGCTAACTTAAACAGGCATCAGCATTAATGCTAACTCTAACCTTACTATTAATAGCTACAGGAGCAGCCAGTGTTGTCTTCTGCCAGTTACTTGTCTAGTTCGCTCCATGACTTCGACGCCGGTCACGGTTCAAGGTTCAGCTCTTGTGATAAGCACGGCTTTGCTGTCACAATCGTCGCCGACGAGCGCCCGGGGTCGCGAGCTGTTCCTCCCCATATGTCGTGCACGAGGACGACAACAAGCGTGAGAAATTTGGTCGGGTGGATAATTAACACCTATCGCCTTCAGTGTACAGATGCCAATGTACACGTCCATGTGGTTCTGGTGTAGGGCCATAGCTCACTCGTTCTAAGGTTTGTAACCTGGATAAAGAGGGGAGACGCCCAAGCCAGAATCTCTCACGCAAATGTTTTATGATGGGATAACTCTTAATTATATATTTTTGTATTTGTTTGGTTATGTCCCTCGCTATGTTTAAAGAAACACTGGATGTCAACAACATCGGCGACGAAGATGGCAACTACATAATACTACACCCCCTTCCACGCCTTCTAATGACACAAGTTGATAGAAGATGATGAGGATGATGATGATAATAATCATGACAATAATAATAACAAAACATTGGCCATTGACCTACAATAGAACAATAAGATAGACATTTAAGCAAACAACCATGAAGGAATGATTATTCCGTGAGATAAGCAGAAGAAAAGGTGTGATTCCCATTAAGACATGTTATTAGAGGAAACATAAGACCACACTATATGTACATGTAGAGCGTAGGATACAACGTTGGTAGAGTGGCTGCTTCTTTCCGGCTGCAACTTGTTCCATCCAACCCAGCTTTAAACGAGTACCGGATTTACTGTTAGGAGAAATGATAGAGGAACAGGAATTGGTTTTCACAAAACCTGAAGTTTTTGGTTTGATTAGAGGTTTCAATTTCTGGATTCCGTGACGAAGACTTGCCCTTTTCTACCCCAGACCGTTGTCCTTTGTGCGGTATCATGTCGTATTGACCAGTTTATGGACTCGTGTGTGTATCAGAACAATGAAGATTCTAGTACCTCATCCCTGGCGGTAATAAAAATAAATTTATATATCAGTGATATTGTAAGCCAAGACATCGAGGAAGGGAACTGGCTACCAACATCTGATAAAAGCAAAAACCTCTTATAGAGAAGTTTCTACCACAGCATCTCCGACTACAGTATATTTGTATTACTCGATGAATCCATGAATGTAAACAGCACGTTGGCTGTGTTTGTATTCTGACATTCTTTCCTTGACATAATGAACAGTTTCTTGGGCGGATTGTCGCTACGGTTGTGCATGTTTTTGCTCGTGAGCTTCAATCCCTTCTGTATTTTGTGTTGGCCTTTAACTGGTAGTGGGCGGTGTACATTGGAATGTCTTATATGATCACATCAGTTCATATTTGTCACACATTAGTTTGTAGTCAGCATTGATTGCTGAGAGTACAGAGAAACAAGAAGACCAAAGTAGAGAGAGAGAAAGAGAGAGAGGATGAAAAACAGAAATATGAATATTGTTAGATGACTGTTAATTTGTGCAGGTGTTAAAACCAATTCGAGGTAAATCTTCTTCTTCGTACGCTGTCAGACGTCAACTTGAATTTTTTCGAAGAAGGCAGCAGTCATCCTGAGGCTGTCGACACTGCCATAGGGCTTGTCTAGTGTTGCCACTGGTGATGGCCACATGTGCTTTCTCTGGTTCTCGTATGTCGGGCAATTTTGCAGCAGATGTTCCGCGGTCATTTTCCCTGTACCACAGGTGCATTCGTCAGTACCACCTTTCTTCAGTTTATTGAATAGATGGTACCTCAATCTGTTGTGGCCTGTGCGGAGTCTGAAGACCACGACCTGCTCTCTTCTGTTCAACTGGTAGTAGGCATCATTTGTTGTGTAGCCAGTATGCTCTGTTTCCCATTTGGCCATGTATCTGGCCCTAATAAACCTTTTGAACTCTTCGTAGGTCACACTAGAATCTGGTTGTGGTAACCTTGCACCTTCTTTAGCCAGTCTGTCTGCCTCCTATCCACTACTCCAGCGATGTTAGGGCCTGCTGCATCCGATTGTTTGCTATGGTGAGATTGTCTTCAGTGGTCCACAAAGCCAGATCGTCTGCAAACATGGAGCTGTGGACTCTTCTTAATATATTATCTGTTATGTTGTTTATATACACCAGAAAAAAGTGTATGTGACAGTACTCCCCCTTGGGGTACTCCCTGCTGCAGTGTCACATTTTTGCTCATCTTCCCTTGTACTTGAACTCTGGCTGTTCTGTTTTCGAAATAGTGGCTGATCAATCTGTACATTTGTCCATATACTTCACTTCTTTATAGCTTGACTTTAAGTCCCTCTTTCCCCACCTTGTCAAATGCCTTCTCTAGATCCACCCAAACCGCTACTGTATGCTGTTTCTCCTGGTAAGCATTCTCTATTTTCTGCGCTATGAGAGTGATCTGATCCTCAGTGGATCTGTGTTGTCTAAATCCTGCTTTCTGTGGAATTAATATGTGTTTTTCTTCCAGGTGCCACATCAGTCTGATGTTTATCATACGCTCCATCAGTTTACCTACACAGCTCAGTAGACTGATAGGCCCGTATCAAATTTGGATCTGTTCTATCTTTTTCTTTCTTTGGTACTGGTATTCGATGTAAATGATTTTAACATGAACAGGAAAAGGTAATCCTTTTGCAATCATTGATGTCGAGGTTTAAGTGTTAGAGACTTCACTGTACTAGGCCTCAGCTTTTTATGAGGTGGGGTGGCCAATTCATGTAGTCGCCACATTTCCTTCAATGACACTTAGCGACGTACAGGTTTAGTTATTAATGAGGATATCATTTGACAGAGTTGAGAGTAAGTAAACACGATTAGAAATGTGAATCAGTTTCTACAGCTTTATGAAAATGGTTAGAGTTAGTGTGTGACTTTATCTATGCCGACATAGCATTTCTTGAAATCATTCCTCCTGCATAGTTTATAAGAATGAAATAGGCAGTATCATGACTTCAAAAGCCATAACAACATGTTGTTGTTATTGTTGTTGTATTTATTGTTGTTGTAGAATGCCCGTAATATGTAAGATTAATTTTGTGTGCTTCCTGTAAAAGACGTTAAGTGGCGGGCTGCAACAGGATGTAAGAATAGCCTTGAGAGTTTGAAAGATTAGTTGGCAGGGGCATAAACTTAAACATAAAGATACACCTAAGTACCTATGAATTACAATGGATCGCACATTGTCCTACAAAGAACAATTGGAGCGATGAAACAAAAAGTTAGCACAATCATAAAACGTTCTGAGTAAGCTAACAAACACGGCATAACTTAACTTAACATAACGTTTTTATATTGGTTTAGAAAACTCATCAGAGTCTGTAGACAACCAGTCCCATTTGCATTACCCTGCTCTAATAACTATGTACATCATATTTATTCTTAAATGCATTAACTGTCTCTGCCTCCACTATTTCCTAGGGCAAAGCATTCCAAGCATTCACCACTGTCTGAATAAAAAAAAATGTCCTGTGTCCAATTTGGACCTTTCGTTATTAAATTGTATCTGTGCCCTCTTGTTCTCGCTGGTGCTAGTATTTTGAAAAAAAATGTATAGTCTAATTTAACTTTTCCTGTGATTATCTTATCAACTTAGATTAAGTCACGTTTAATTGTTCTCTTTTCTAGACACTAACGGCCGGTTTTTCTGAGTCTTTCCTCGTAACTGTAATTCTGGAATCCCACTATCAGTTTTGTCGCTATTCTTTGTATCCTTTCCAGCATATTTATAGCTCTTCTACGATAAGGACTCCACACCTGTATACAGTACTCCGATCTAGGTCTAACTAATGCTTTATATAGTTTGTCAACCACCTCATTACTCCTATGTTTAATATTTCTTTTTTTTTATCATACCTAACGTTGCATTTGATTTATTCACTGCTACCTGGACTTGCTAACTCACCTTACCTGTATGCTCTATTATTACCCCTATGTCCCTTTCGTTATCTATCATTCTAGTATTTTTCTCGCCCATTCTGTAATTTTGTTCCATTTTTTACTTCACACCACTCAGAGTACTCCTTATTTATGCCAATCGCTGTCTTCTTCCCGTTAACCAACTTTCAATCCATTCGGCAACCTGCCCATCTATCCCATGTGATTTTAACTTTTTAAATAATCGTTGATGAGGTACTATATAAAAAGCCTTTGTAAAATCTAGATAAATAACATCCACTGGTTCTCCCTTATCTATGATTTTAGTAATCACCTCCATGCACTCCAATATATTTGTTAAGCACGGTCTCCCTCTAGTAAACCCATCCTAACTATTTCTGATTAGATTTAACCTGTCTAGATGCATTACAATATTTTCTTTCATTATTGACTCTAACATTTTACAGACTATGCTCGTTAAACTTACTTAATTAGCTGGATCTGATTTCTTTCCCATTTTGAATAAGGGAATCACTCCTGCATCTTTCCAATCTCTTGGAACAATCCATTTTGCAAGTGATTGAGAAAATAATATAGCCAATGGTTTAACTAGTTAGTCTATACTTCAAATAGCATTGATGAATGGATACCATCTTGATCTGTACATTTATCCACTTTTAATCCTTCCAATCTTTTTAGAACCATTTCCTCCGTAAGACAGAATGATTTTAATCGCACTATATTCATTTGACATTTGAAAATAGGTATAGGCTCTGGTATCTTGGAGGAGTGTTCTTTTGTATAGACTGTGCCAAAGTATTGATATATTAGATAAGCTATCTCCCTATTTTCTCTGCTTATTGTCACTGTACTGTTTATGAGAAAGCCTACCTTGTCTTTAGGTCTTTGTTTATTTCTAACATTAGAAAAGAAGCTTTTACCATCAGTCTTGATCCTATTAGTAAGTTTTTTTCGAAGTCTATTTTGCTGCTTTACTTACTTTCTGAGCTATGTTTTGCTTGTCCAAATATTTTAAATATATTTCTTTTGATTTACTTGCCTTTATACACTTTGTCCAGGCTTTATTTTAAGCTCTTGTACATTTAGCTACAAATCTAGTAATCCACTTTTTATGATTGGTGTTTACCTCCATACATGGAACATATTCGACTTTTAGTTGTTCTAAAAGTGTTTTGAAACACTCTGCCTCTTGTTCAACGTCTGTACCTCTGACAATATCTTTCCAGTTTATGTGGCTGTCTGTATCTTTCATCTTCTGTACATCTGTCTTAGAGTAGTCGTATGCTCGCGAGTGTATATTTACATACATTGTAAAGGCTGTTATAGGATATATTTTATGGACAACTGATCACTGCAGCTAAAGGAATCGACTACCCCACACCGCGATTCAAGTACGTATACAAGATGGACATGGCGTCATGCGACATCCAAGCCGAAAGCTCAGGATTGAGTCGATTGCAGACATTCAGTTGGGAGGTGCACAGTAGTTGCCGACGCTTGTAGAGGCCATCTGGAACCAGAGAAATGGGCACGACTGAAAAGATCGGCGAACACCCCGGCAAGTCAGCCTCCTCAGCCCCGTTGTACGATCTGCGACAGGGACTGCCACTCACGTACCGGCGTTTGCTACCATAGCAGACTGTGTCGAAATACGGGAGACAGAGCTGGGCAAACTTCGCCAGGGCGCCAGGCGCATGATGATCAGTGACTGAGACGCCAATAAACTGATGAATATTAAATGTATTTACTTGTCTTGGCTTGGCTTCGTTTGTTCTCCATCTCCCGCTACCAAACCCTGACACGGGCCTAAGTAGCAGAACGCAGTCCAGAGAACGGAATGCGTTATGTCGATATTTGCACCTTTCGGTCCAACACATCCTACTTCAGCAAGCATTTTTTGAGTACCGGGTTAGCATTCCCTCTTCGATCCCTTCTCCTTAACCAGTCTGCTCTGTTGCAGCCTGTTTTCTAGAATACTGCGCGGACGTGTAGAACGGCCTTGGCAGCTCCGGTTCGCTAGCCCTTACGCTATCAGTCAGCTATGGCTCGATGACCGCTGCAGCTCATGCGCTGCTCACCATCTTGATCCAGTATTTACTTGATTTTGAAGAAATATGATCATGACAATAATAATGGGCTTATCGCCGTCGATGAGAATAACCAACATCATCATGTGTCATGCTGCGCCCTTAAGTCTGTGGGCGGATGCGTGCATGACAGATTAAGCCAACACCAGCTGGTGCTGGTTTTGTCTCTACTCTATACTTCCACCCTCGCTAACTGCATGCAAGGCTCTTTTTGGTCTCGCCTTTTTCAGGCTAAACGATTTACTGCCAGGATTCACTGAATCGCTTTTATTGACGTCCAGGTGATCGCCTTGCTGCCTAAGCTCGCTAAACAGTAGTTTTTTTTGGAACCTTTGACTTGACATTCGAGAAACTTGGCCAGTCTATCTCACTTTAACTTTCTACAAAAGTGTATGAATAGTGTAGTAGTAATGAAAAGAGTATGGTTATTTGTGATGTGGTCTTGTAGCCAATTTGGAGTATGTGTCATGTAGAAATGATTCAACCTCCTGGCGTGTTTGGCGTACACACTCCAGCTCTCTCACCCATAGATCAGGGTTTAGAGACTAGCCGGATGTTTGCCAATCAGATTAGTTGCTTTTTAACGATATACTTCATTTAAACATTCAAATCTTCTTCGGGCAATATCAGGTAGTACTATTTACTCATGTTTATCTTCTTTTTCTTTCTCTTCCTTTTCTTCTTCTTTCTCTTCTTGTTCGTCTTCTTTTTTTTTCTTCTTCTTCTTCTTCTTCTTCTTATTCTTCTTCTTCTTCTACTCATTCTTCTCTATTTTCTTCTTCATTCTTTACTTCTTCTTCTTTTTCTTCTTCTTTTCCTTCTTTTTCTAGCTCACCGACAATTGTATTAAGTCTACACGTAAAGGCCAGTTCTATGGACAAAGTCTACTGTGGTGGGGAGTTCTTCAAGACGCTCACAAAAGTGTGTATGTGTGGGTTCATCTCCGTGGGTCAGTATTCACAACGCAGTTGCTTTAGCATGTTACAGTCTTGACAAAGGAAGGGTTCTGATACTAACACGTAACTGCATACCGAGGAGCGCGGTAGCTGTCAATCACACTGGACAAGCAGAAATTGTAGGACTCGACATAATGACATAAGAAAAGAAGATCCACATCTTCAACCTGTATGGCCCACCCATCAAAGACCTGTCCCTCTCGAGTATGGAAATCAAGAACTCCAGCTGCCTAGTAGTTGGAGACTTCAACAGCAACTCGGAGAGATGGGGATATTCCGACACAGACAACAGAGGAGATGAAGTGGAAGACTGGGAGATAGACACAAATCTCTATCTTTACAATAGGCTGGAGGACAGCCCTATCTTCTATTCTAGAACATGGCATACCACCTCTACTCCAGACTTGGCCTTTTCCACGGTTGATATTCATCACAAAATAGACGGTCAGGTGCTCAACCAATTGGCAGGTAGCGACAAAAGGCCAATTAGGCTAGAAATTGATATGGAAGTAGGCTCACAGGAAATAAAAGCGCTCCCACGTTGAAACTATAAACGATCCGACTGGGACAGATTTGCAATTCTGACAGATCGGCTATGTGAAACCATCAACACATGGAATAACAATATGAAACCTATGGTGGAAAGCCTAAGCAAAGCAATAATGCAAGCAGCCACCGAAACCATCCCAAGAGGGGCAAGGAAAAACTACAAGCCATATTGGAATGATGAATTGCAGGAAGCGGAAGACGAAGTCTCAAATGCTAGGAACATGGCAGAGAGAGAACAATCTATGGAGGCAAATATCGCCCTCAAGGCTATCACGGCGAAATACAAAAGAACACTAAACCATATAACAAGAGACAGCTGGACAAATAAAACAGAACGCCTCAATTTATATAAAGAAGAGAACAAACTATGGAAGTTAGTCAGAGCCATGAATGACGAAACACCATCAAATAAACAAATTACCATCAAGTATGGCGACAAAATGCTTACTGGAAAAAAAAGCAGCAAACGCCTTTATAGAACGAACACTATGCCAGAGCAAACCACACTGATGTCCCTACAGACAGGCACACAGACAATAATGAAGAACAAAAGAGCCACGACAACATCAATATGGCACCAAAGGAGCACATGATGGCAATACTAACAATGAATAAAAAGGAAGAGGCCATGAGAACTCGATGAGAAAACCATGAGAAAAAGAAATCGCCCGGAAAAGATGGGGTAACACGAAATGCTGATGGAGTTGGGCCAAACAGCAAAGAGGAAGTTACTATCAGTCCTGAACCAAAGCTGGAAAAGGGGAATTGTACCTCAGACATGAAAAGACGCTGTACTTATACCAGTACCAAAGAAAGAAAAAGATAGAACAGATCCAAATAAATACAGGCCTATCAGTCTACTGAGCTGTGTAGGTAAACTGATGGAACGTATGATAAACACCAGACTGATGTGGCATCTGGAAGAAAAACACATACTAATTCCACAGCAAGCAGGCTTTAGACAGCACAAATCCACTGAGGACCAGATCACTCTCATAGCCCAGTTAATAGATGATGCTTACCAGGAGAAAAAACACACAGTAGCAATTTGGGTGGATTTAGAGAAGGCATTTGACAAGGTGTGGATAAAGTGACTTAAAGTCAAGCTACGAAGAAGTGAAGTTTGTGGGAAAATGTACAGATGGATCAGCGACTACCTCGAAAACAGAACATCCATAGTTCAAGTACAATAGCAGATGAGCAAAAAGGTGACACTTGAGCAGGGAGTACACCAAAGGGGAGTACTGTCACCAACACCTTTCCTGGTGTATATAAACAACATCACAGAGAATCTACCAAGAAGAGTCCACAGCTCCATGTTTGCAGACGATCTAGCTATGTGGACGTCTGAAAAAAATCTCACCATAGCAAGCAATCGGATGCAGCAGGCCCTAACATCGTTGGAGGAGTGGGCGAACTCATGGCTGGTCAAAATAAATGAGGGAAAAACAACATGTACGATATTCTCGCTTTCAAACAAACTCCAGAACACCAAAATAAGTCTTAACGGCAAATATCTGCGGGCAAATGGCAACCAAAACTACCTGGGAGTCACATTTGATCGGTGCATGACATGGAAAAGTCAGATCGAGAGAAACCGAATGAGAGCCAGACAAAGAATGGCAATCATGAGGTAAGCTACATAAGCTGTACAGTGGTGAATGCTTGGAATGTATTGCCATATGAAGTAGTTTTAGGCTGGAACAATTAATGCATTTCAGAATAGATTGGATGCACATAGCTTTTACAGCTAGGAAATGTAAATGAAACTGGTTGTTTACAGACTCTGCATAGTTTTCTAAGCCGGTATAAACACGTAGTCTTCTAAACCAGTATAAAGATATAGTCATTCTAAGGCAGTATAAAGACATCGTCTTCTAAACCAGTATAAAGACATCGTCTTATAAACCAAGATAAAGACACAGTCTTCTAAACCAGTATAAAGTTTCAGTCTTCTAAGCGAGTAGAAAGACATAATCGTCTAAACCAGTATAAATAGGTAGTCTTCTCAACCCGTATAAAGACGTTAACTTAGTTACATATTGTACATTAAATGGAGAGTATTTCTCTTTAGCCCAAAAATGAAAGGTGTTTACCGCACGCGGCTGTCCATTGGTGATCATTCTTATTCAGCAAATGATGTTAACTGTAGATGTCACGTACCCCTTCTCGGAATAATGTTTTTAAATACATAAAATACAATAGCAAAGAACCAGTTATATAGAAATAGTTAAAAAACAAACACAAAAGTACACGTGATATATGTGTCTTTCTTAACAATTTCAATAGAAATACAATACATTTAATATAGAAGAAAGTTAATTTCATTATTGTTTGAATGAACGTGCTGCGTATATATGCAAGGCTGAGGAACGGGTCACAAAGATCAAGAAATGCTGACCGCGTGAAGGCTTGTTGTTTCTCTTTCTCGAAGAGGATTCAACTGTTGTGTTGTACAAACCACACGTTTGCCATGTTAGACATCTAATCTGTTTCGATTTGTTTTTCTTTTATGCTACAAATGTCGAAAATCCATATTTGCAGAGATATATTGTTGGAAATGGAATGAAAACTTGCATAGCTCGCTTTACAAGATAATGCTAGTTTACTAACTGCTATTGTAGATAGTCTGTTCACACCAGGACTGTGTCCACGTGCGATCTAGCCTGGTGGGTTTAACAACTAGCGAAATGTAAAAGTACTGATGAGCGTAAACACAACTCAACGAAGTCCAAAATCTATACCTGCATTTAAAGTACAACCAAGATAACGATCACAGGCAAGGCAAAGACCAAACATAAAGTTATTTTAGAACAACAGAAGATTGAGAAAGTCACAAGCTTTGAGTACCTCGGCTCAGTTATAAGCGCCAATGGCTACGGCAATGCAGAGGTTCAATAAAATGAGAAACTGATGACAGAACATTAATAAAATGAAAATAACTATTCTGTGAACTTGCATTATACCGATGAAGACATACGGATGTGAAACATGGACCCCCCCCCCCCCCCCCCCCCACACAAACACTTAAGAAAAGGATTGCATCTTTTGAACTAAAGGACTATAGAAAAGTGCTCAAAATACAATGGATAGCAAAAAGGAAAAATGCAGATATCCTTAACTTAGCTTAACGTCCTTAAACTGGTTTAGAAGACTCTGCAGAATCTGTATACATACAGTTTCATTTCATCACCTTGCTCTAAAAGCTATGCGCATCCAATTTATTCTTAAATGCATTAACTGTCCTTCCTTCCACCATTTCCCTTGGCAATGCATTCCAAGCATTCACCACTCTCTAATTAAAAAAATATTTCCTAATATCGAATCTGGACCTCTCTTTAGTTAATGTGTAACTATGCCCTCTTGTTATATTTGGTGGCTGTATTTTTTTTTTTAAACTTGTTATAGTCTAATGTATCCATTCCTCTGATCATCTTATAAGCCTGTATTAAGTCACTACGAATTATTCTCTCTTCTAGACACTGTAGGCCGGTTTTTCCTCATAACTGTAATTCTGCAATCCCACTATCAGCGTTGTCGCTCTTTTTTGAATTCTTTCCAGCATGTTTGTATCCCCTCTATGATAATGACTCCACGCCTGTACGCATAACTCCAATCTAGGTCTAACTAATGCTTTATACAGTTTGACTATCACTTCCTTGCTCCTATGTTTAGTATTAATGTTTATCATACATAACATTGCATTTGCCTTTTTAATTGCTACCTGTACTTGCTCACTCACCTTACCTGTATGATCTAGTATAACTTCTAAGTCCATTTCCTTATCTATCTTTCTAATATTGTTCTCTCCCATTCTGTAATTATGTTTCATATTGGATCTACCCATGTGGATGACTGTACATGTATCTACATTAAACTCCATTTGCGAACCTACAAACCACTCTCGAATTTAATCTACATCCGATCTCAATATATCCACATCTGCTTGAGATATAGATAAAGATATATATATATATATATATATATATATATATATATATATATATATATATATATATATATATATATACTATAGATCCTAATTAATTTCAAGCAAAATTGGTTAGTAAACAACATCTTGTCTCGAAAGCTAAAATAGTTTCTTCTGCTTCTTCGTTTATCTTCAGACCTCAGCTTCAATGATTTTAACAAAGGCATCAGTCGACTCAAGGCTCTGTACGCTTCCGTACAGCTTCTCGTGGAAGGACACTGGCTGTTGCCAATTGTTACTTCTTTTGTCGGTATACAGCGGGCAGGACTGCAAAATATATTATGCCTTCATGGGGGCTGTGCCGCAGGTACAAATTTATGTAGTGCCAATCTTGAACTTATTGTACAGATGGCATCTGAGTCTGTTGTGACCTGTGCGTAGCCGGAAAATGATCACCTGGTCTCGACTGGAGAGTTGATGGTAGGCATCGTTTTCTATGTGGCCAATGTGATCCTATTTTCCATTTTGCACTGTACGTTGTCCTGATGAATGCTTTAGTTTCATTGTATGTGATGTCTGTATCACTCTGCTGCAGCAATCCTCGCTCTCTGGCGAGCCTGTCCACCTCCCCGTTGCCTGGAATGTCTCAGTGGGCTGGTGTCCATTGGACTGCTTTTTCACTGGGATCTTGAGGGCCATTACACTGCTAGGTCGTCTGTGAAAATGACCACTTGCTTTGCTGTATAATAGTTTGACCACATCAAACGCCATACTGACCTAGAAAGAACGATACAGGAGGGTTTGGTGTTTGAAAAGCGGGGCTGAAGCAGACCGATGAAAAGATGGAAACAAGACATCACGGAGGTCATGACGATGACAACGATAGAGGCGATACTTCTGGCTAGAGATCGAGTTACAGATCGTTTGTTGTGAAAGTGATTTTCTGCAAATGACATGCAACATGATGATGATGATGATAAAGATGATGATGATGATGATAATAATGATGATAAAGATGAAAGTGAGCGATTTTTTGTGCTATGTAATAATGCTTGTTATGGTATACAAAAATATATGTGACTTTATTGTTGACGTAGATCTAGCAAATACTATTTTCATTTATAAACATCATTGCATAATTTCAGAAGTGCCGGTTATGCTAGCAATCAGCTAGAGGTTAGTGATATTTAAGATAATATCTGTGGGTAACTGAGACGCTAGTCCGGTCAAGCACACCATATTGCCCAGGACGTTGCGTCAGGGTCAAACACAATGTTTTTCGTCCATCACGAGCCTTTACTTTTTGCACCCAGCCAGTCCATCCAGTCGAGTATTCTGTAAATCCGGGTTGTGGATGGGTGGGAAGATGGAAACTGCATATTCGCAGTCAGTGAAAGCAGAGAAAGTTTGCTTCGCGAGACGGTGATCATGATTGTCAGCAAATCCATGTACCTCAGCCGCTTTATTGCTCAGCAAGGTTTCCCGCAACTGACGCAGCTTTTTGACTGTAGTTTAGCTTGTCAGTGGACCTACGCTCTCTTCTCGCCCGTCGTCACAGGACTCGACTGTGTTAGTACTGGATACATGAAAAGAGAATGACTTGCGCGATGAATTTCCTTTAAGTGAGAAAGGGTTGCGCAGTTTGTCGACCACACTCTCTCGCTCGAGTCCAACTTTAACCAGTGGCAAGACAAGTCAGGACGACTGGATATGAGCTCGGGTGCAGTGGTTGACCACGGATGCTCAAGTGCCTGGCCGTGTTCTGTGCAGTCCACACCGATCAGCACATTTGCATTCCGTTCTCTGGACAATATTCTGCTACTTAAGCCACATCAGGGCTTGGTGGTGCAAGATTGAGAACGAACGACCCTAAGCCAGCAAGCCATTTAATAAAAAAACAGAATGCGATACTGGAGAAAACACTAAAAAGCTATATTTCTTTTTTTTACTTCGTTTACCATGGTTTCTAAGAGGCAGTATATTGTTCTGTGTTTTGCACTTTAGAGCCTGGTTAAACCATATTCAGCACGAAATTTATTAGGTGTACGACCCAGTCAGATCAGGAATCTGAACACAGACATGTTTTGTTTGTGAGCCATCGAAACTTCGCAACCACGTATGAACACTTCTATAAAAGCTTAACACATGCAATTCCAAATTCATATCTTTTCTATCGTTATCGCTGCATGTTTCAAATCTATCAATAACATGACCTCCCATAGTGTATCCGGGGTCCCTTACTGAGAATGGTAGAATATAACCGCCACAGAATACTGTCACAGTAGATCAAGGGCAAACAATCTTAAGGTGAGCTATGTATGTGTTTCTCCTGAGTGGCCAAAATAATCATTGCATGTTGAACGCGAGGACTAAGAGTTGTCCATGGATGTGGCAATCTCAAAATGTAAAAATTATCGCTACCCTACTGCAAATAACTAGAAAAAGTCTTTCCTAAAAGCTGGTTTTTGGTAAGTCAAACACAATGCTGGACCTGTGCTTCAACAAAAAGAGATGAGTGATCTTGATTTAACTAAACGTATCGTCTTTATACTGGTTTAGAAGACTATGCAGAGTCTGTACGCAACCAGTTTCATTTACATTTCCTTGCTCAATAAGCTATGCGCATCCAATGTATTCTTAAATGCATCAACTGCCTCTGCTTACATCACTTCCTTGGAAATGCATTCCAAGAATTCACCCCTCTCTGACTAAAGAAATATTTCCAAATATCCAATCTTGACCTTTCTTTATTTAAGAAAGTTGTGCATGAGGATAGCAACCTCATCATGCAAGTAAACTGATACATAAACTCCTACTGCAAGATCATGCAAAGTTTTTTCCTGAAGTCATCTTGATGGAGGTTGACTGTACTTGTTCTGATGTGCTTCGGCTGGCGCGAAAAATGTCAAGAAAATAGATCTTCCTTGTTCGTCTTCAGACCTTGAATTCAATTACTCTAACGAAGGCAGCAGTTGACTTGAGAGTCTGAGCACTTCTGTACAGCTACTCGTGGAAGGACACTGGTTGTTGCCAAATGCTACTTCTTGTCGATAAACAATGGGCAGGGCTGCACAATTTGTTCTGATGTCATGGGGGTGTGCCGAGAAGATAGATGGCCAGCTAGAGTCGTTGCCTTGTGTTTTAAGTCAAGTTAGGTAATCCTCATACTCAACCATTGTCTTTCGTATTGATCGTCCACGGCAACGTTTGGTGAGTCTCGGGCAGCGTGGAGGAAGACGGAGTAGAATCGAAATGTCTCAGCCAGGTGTTCCGCGGGAGACTCCATTAGTGGTGAGGTCTTGTATTTCGTAAAGTGTAAAGTGCAGAATCTGCAACAAAAGAAATAGTATTTGTAAGATTATGTGTTTATATTAATCTTAGTCTTAGTAGACCTGTAATTCTACAAGGGAAGATGACCATGTGGAGGTCCCAGCTGTGGTGTGAGCTGGATAAAGGAGGGATGAGGATTTCCTGCTTAGCGTGTTAGGCTCGAGCAGCTTATTACTCCGATGTGTTAAGACAAGTGCCAAGAAGTTTGGTTCATAGATCTGTGAGTCCATCTTAAAAGACTCAAACACTAGACCAACTTGACACGCAACCTGTTAGGCGCCATCTATGCTGCTCTTAACAAACCAACTAAGCATGGCCGGTGTTGTGCCATGTCACACAGTTAGTCGCCTCTTATGCCATGCTCTATATAGGGCAGTGGTCCTATTTTTGTCATTGCCATACCCAAAGATCCAGAATCATTCGTGATGTTTACTGTAGTACGCCGTCCATACAGTGGGCTAGAGGACATATGTTGCTTATACAGAGAATACTAGTTGTTTTTGCTTGTGAATGCACATAGCGACAAGGGGGCATTTTGCTACTCATATATTAAGCTCGGAATATCACTAGACCTATAAATGAATAATGCGAATCAGAATGTAAACATGCAATTCCCTAGTAGTGGATCCAACGGGAAGCTTCGACTGGTTCATTTCTTCTTCTTCTTTTTCGTTCGTTTTCAGACATCAACTTCAATGACTCTAACGAAGTCATCAATCGACTAAAGGCTCAAAATATGTTCTGCCTTCATGGGGGCTGTGTCGCAGGCACGAAGGTCTGTAGTACCAATCTTGAACTTGTTGTACAGATGACATCTCAGACTGCTGTGACCTATGCGTAGCCGGAGAATGATAATCTATGTAGCCAGGGTGTGTTTTTTTTTTCCATTTTGCACTGTACGTTGCCCTGATGAATGTTTTAGTCTCATTGTATGTAATTTCTGTACCTAACGTAGGTTAGGTTCTTGATTTTGTTCCATAGCGGTATTTTAACCATTCCTATCTATTTTGTATAGTCCACAGGCGATAAGAGAGAGACTGGAACATGAGGGAACTACGTTTTGAACTCTCCCAGTTTTACTACTATAATCGCTCAGCAATTTATATAATGTACAGACCGACACTGTGCATTAATGTCTGAAATAGTATATTGCTATCCACATGTTAACAAACTGAACCTAGGCATGGCAGTTCTAACTAGTATCTTACTATCCATATTTTAACAAACTCACCCTAGGCATTACAGTCCTAGCTACTAGCTAGTATCTTACTATGATACATCAAGTTTTAATGTCCTATATATAGTATCTTACTATCCACAGACTATCATACCAGCATTAAATTTTGATGTCCTACACAGTTTCTACCTAAGCACATGGTAACAGTCTTTTATATAATACTTTACTGTATGAAAATTAACATACAGACAATAAACGGTATTGTCCTACAAAGTATCGCACTATCCCCATTAAACATAAGTTCACTGACTCGAAACTTTACAGTCCTACATTGTAATTTGCTATCTAAATATTAACAGACCAATACCAAGTTTTATTGTTCTTTAAAGTATTGTACAATCCTAATGGCATCAGACTGACAGACAGCTTTAATGTCTTACACAGGATCTTACAATCCACATATTAACAAAGCAACTCTAGATTGAATGCACTGCACAGTATCCACTATCCAGATGTTAGACTTACACAAAACATTGATGTCCTACATAGTTCCTTACTGCCACCATGTTAACATGCCAACACAGAGTTTAAATGTCTTACAGAGTATCTTTCTATCCACATGTCAACAGGCCAAGACAGAGCTTTAATGTGCTACACAGTATCTTACTATCCACATGTTAACAGGCATACACAGAGCTTTAATGTGCTACATAGTATCTTATTAACCACATGTTAACAGGCCAACACAGAGCTTGAATGTCTTGCAGAGTATCTTACTATCCACATGTCAACAGGCCAAGACAGAGCTTTAATGTGGTACAGAGTATCTTACTATCCACATGTTAACAGGCATACACAGAGCTTGAATGTCCTACAGAATATCTTAATATCCACATGTCAACAGGCCAACATAGAGCTTGAATGTCCTACAGCGTATTTTACTATCCACATATCAACAGGCAAACACATAGCGTGAATGACCTACAGAGTATCTTACTATCCACATGTCAACAGGCCAAGACAGAACTTTAATGTGCTACAGAGTATCTTACTATACACATGTTAACAGGCCAACACAGAGCTTGAATGTCCTACAGAGTATCTTACTAACCCAATGTTAACAGGCAAACACACAGCTTGAATGTCCTACAGAATATCTTACTATCCACATGTCAACAGGCCAAGACAGAGCTTTAATTTCTTACATAGTATCTTACTATCAACATGTTAACAGGCCAACATAGAGCTTGTATGTCCTACAGAGTATTTTACTATCCACATGTCAACAGGCAAACACATACCTTCAATGTCCTACATAGTATCTTACTATTCACATGTCAACAGGCCAACACAGAGCTTTAATGTAATACATAGTGTTTTACTATCCACATGTCAATTGGGCAACATAGCTTGAATGTCTTACAGAATATCTTACTATTCACAAGTCAACTGGCCAACACAGAGCTTGAATGTCCTACAGAGTATCTTACTATCCACATGTCAACAGGCCAACACAGAGCTTGAATGTCCTACAGAGTATCTTACTATTCACAAGTCAACTGGCCAACACAGAGCTTGAATGCCGTACATAATATCTTTAAATCCACATGTTAACAAGCAGACACCATGCTTTACTGTTAAAAATAAAATCTTACTATCCACGTGTTAACAAACCGACAGTAAGTTTTAATGTCCTACACACTATCTTACTTCTTCTTCTTCTTCAACAAATTTACGCTGATGTCTGACAGCTTACTTCGAACAAGATATCTTACTGTACCCATGTCATCAGCCGGACTCTGAGCTTTGCTATCTTACATGATATTGTACTATCCACATGTTTTAATGTCATTCATAGCATTTTACAGTCTCCATGTCAACAGACCAACACCAAGCTGTAATGTCCTAATATAAAATCTTTCTTTCTAAATGTTAGCAGACCTAATAGCAAGCTGTAATGTACTACATAAAATCTTACTATCTAAATGTTAACAGACCGATGCTATTCGCTAATATCCTACATATTATCTTACTGTCACCATGGGGACGGTGTGGCCTAGTGGTTAAGTGGCACGGCTCAAAACCCAAAGGTGCTGGGTTCCATCCCCATCACAGCGCTGTTACCCCAAGGAAGCGAATTCTTAGAAAATGCAAGAGGAAGCAGACCCTTACATAAAATGCATGCTGAAGTTGGCAGCACTTGGCCGACAGGCGCAAAATAAAAACCACAGTACAATGTACACCCCCTTGGGTATTAGATATATAAGGCGAACTCAAAAAAACAAACAAACAAACAAACTGTCACCATGTCAACAGAATTACACTAAGCTTCAGTGTCCTATATATTATCTTAATGTCCTCATATAACCAACCGATTCTTTAGATTTAATGCGATACATAGCATCTTACTGTCTATATTAACATACTATCTGAGAATCCCAACAGTAACATACACGAACAGTCACCTAACTTTACTGTCCTGCATAGCATTTTACAATCCCCATGTTAACAAACCTACCTAAAAGTATTAGTGTCCTACATAATATTTTACTGACCCCACTTTAACAGATCTAAACTGAGCTTGACGGTCCTATAAAGTATCTCACTGACACCTCTTTAACAGACCAAATCTGATTTTTAATCTCCTACATAGTATCTTAGTATCAGCATAACAAAAGATGAAGGCTAACACTGAGCTTTAAGGTCCTAGGTAGTATCTTACTGTCTGTATATTAACAGATGGACACCAAGATAATTGTCCTGTAAAGTATCATACTATCCCTATCTTAGCAGGCCGACAACAAGCTGTAATGTCCTACATAGTACATAACTAATTTGCATGTTAATAGCCGACAACCGAGCTTTTGGCATAGATGACGTACATAGTATCTAACTAAACAACTGTTAGCAGACAGACACTGAGTTTTATTGTCCTATGTAGCATTAAACTGTTTGCATGTTTACAAACCATTCCCATTTGTTAATGTCCTACATGTAATCTTACTGTCCAAAAGTTAACATACTAACACAAAGCTTAAATGACCTACTTTTTATATTTCTGTACAAAGATAGCAGTCTGACACAAATCTTTAATGTCCTACCTATTGTTTTACTATCAACACGTTATAACAGAATGAAAGCAATCTTCACTTTTCTACATAACATCAAACTATCCACTTCATAACACACAGACAGTGAACGTTCATGTCCTACTTATTTCTTGATATCCTCATGTTAATATACATCAACTGAGAAATAATGTATATATTTTCTCACTATCCACATGAAAACAGACCAACCTCATGAATAGGTGTCCTACATAGTATATTTTTTCCCCCAGGTAAACAGACCAAAACTGAGTAGTAATGTCCTACATAGTATCTTACTCTCCGCTTGTTAACAGACCAACACTGATCTGTAATGTCTTTTATAGTATCTTACTATCCCCAGGTCAAA
Organism: Ariolimax columbianus; assembly: GCA_036924085.1. Lineage (NCBI taxonomy): Eukaryota > Metazoa > Mollusca > Gastropoda > Stylommatophora > Arionidae > Ariolimax > Ariolimax columbianus. The sequence continues at coordinate 92,327,360 of JAVGWX010000004.1, read as the reverse complement.
ATACCAACACAGAGCAGTAATGTCCTACATAGTATCTTACTATCCGCGTGTTAACAGAATGACAGCTAGCATTACTTTACCTCATAGTATTGTACTATCCACTTGTTAGGATACGAACAGTGAGCTTTCATGTCCTACATATTTTCTTAATAGTCAAATGTTAACGCATAACAGCCGAGATGTAAAGCTGTATATATTATCTTTCCCCTTGATAAAACATCAACACTGAGCTGTAATATCATACATAATATCTTACTAATCATCATATTTACAGACCAACACAGAGAACACGTGTCCTACACAATATCTTACAGTTCACATGTATTAACAGACCAACACTGAGAACATGTGTCCTACACAATATCTTACAGTTCACATGTATTAACAGACCAACACTGAGCTTTTCTGTCCTATTAAGTGTTTTACCTTCCATTTGTTAACAAACAGAAACCAATAATACATTTCCTAAACAGCATCCTGCTGTCCCCATGTCAATAGACCAACAACGAGCTGTAATGTTCTAAAAAAATTTTTACTATCAATACATTAACAAACCCACACTGAGCCTTATCGCCAAAATAAAAGTATATTCCTTTCCCCCCAAAAAGAGATGCAATAGACTTAATTATTTTATCTGACTATCACAGTGCAAACAGAATCACGCCGTGGTTCAATGTCCTTTATATTATCTTGATATTCACAGGACAAAAGAAGTAGACGGACAACAAACTCTACTGTCCCACATAGTATCTTACTTTCCACCGCTCAACAAACTGTTGTACCTATTATACTACTAATCACATGTTAATAGATCCACACTGTGCTTCAATGCCCTACATTTTTATTTTTTGAATCCCCATGCCAGAAGAACACTTAGCTTTACTGTTATACATACTATCTTACCATCCACATGTCGACAGACCAGCACCACGATTTGCTACACTAAATATTATCTTACCATTCACATGTTAACAGACCAGAACCGAGATTTGATACCCTACATATTATCTTACCCTCCACATGTTAACAGACCAGCACCGAGATTTGATACCCTACATATGATCTTACCACCCACATGTTAACAGACCAGCACAAAGATTTGCTACCCTAAATATTATCTTACCATTCACATGTTAACAGACCAGAACCGAGATTTGATACCCTACATATTATCTTACAATCCATTTGATAACTGACCAATAACTAGGATTGGATACCTTACATATTACTTTACTATCCATATGGCAACATATGTAGATCGCCATGAAATTTTACAGTCTTACATAGTACCTACAATCCATAAATTAACAGACCAACACCAAAATGTGTGTTCTACATAGCATTTTACTTTCACTGTGTTTTAGTGAAATGAGATACCACAGAATGCAGAGCTGAGGCAAAAGCTATGGTGCAGCAGCTATGTCCTGGTAAAGATTATGGACTGCATCATGATTACTGGCTTGCAGATATAACATGACCAAAGGATCCTGAATGCAAAGAGGAATAAATAATTTGTGCACGCTAGAGGACCAAAATTGAGTTTTAATGTCCTACATATTATCTCTTTATCTACATATTAACAGATAGACACTAAGATTTAATGGTGTACATATTATCTTGCTATCCAAATGTTAGGAGTCAGATACTGAGCTTAAATCTCTTACATAAGGTCTCACTATTTACAAATCAACAGATGCAAACCAACTTGGAGATTTACTGTCTTGAAAATATCTTACTATCCACATTTTAGTAGACTAACACTCAGCTTTAATGTCCTACATAGTATCTCACTATCAACATATTAGCAGATTGACACCAAGCTTTAATCTTCTACATGATATTTTACTATTCACATGTTAGCACACCAACCGCAAGCTTGTTAGCAGTCTAACGCAGAGCTTTGATGTCCTACATAGTATCTCACTATCAACATATTAGCAGATTGACACCAATCTTGAATCTTCTACATGATATTTTACTATTAACATGTTAGCACACCACTGCAAGCTTGTTAGCAGTCTAACACAGAGCTTTGATGTCCTACATAGTATCTCACTATCAACATATTAGCAGATTGACACCGATCTTGAATCTTCTACATGATATTTTACTATTAACATGTTAGCACACCAACTGCAAGCTTGTTAGCAGTCTAACACAGAGCTTTGATGTCCTACATAGTATCTCACTATCAACATATTAGCAGATTGACACCAATCTTTAATCTTCTACATGATATTTTACTATTTACATGTTAGCATACCAACTGCAAGCTTGTTAGCAGTCTAACGCAGAGCTTTGATGTCCTACATAGTATCTCACTATCAACATATTAGCAGATTGACACCAAGCTTTAATCTTCTTCATGATATGTTACTATTCACATGTTAGCACACCAACCGCAAGCTTGTTAGCAGTCTAACACAGAGCTTTAATGTCCTACATACTTTCTCACTGTCAACATATTAACAGAATGACACCAAGCTTTAATCTTCTACACAGTATCTTGCTATCCTTATGTTAACACACACAGTGACACAGCAATATTTACGTTCGTACATATAATCCTACTACCCACATGTTAACCACAATTGCATTATCAACTCTCAAACCCTTTAACGGTTTGCAAAGACTGGCCTTTTCAAACAAGCTAAACGACTTCTGTGTATGTATTTGCTTAATGGATGAATCAACAACAACAGAACCAATCGAAGGTGTTTCGCAATCAATTCTAGAGCTGCATTTATAATGCCAGTATGAACAGTACGTAATAAGTAGTTTTGGAAATATGTCAATACTGTAGGGTTTTACACAGTTGTACACACACGCACACACAAACGTAAAGAAATATGTGCATTCGTAAAAAAATTTATGTTTAACATAATGAGATATGTATTACTACCATGCTTTCAATTTGGTGTATGTTAATAGTGTCAGTATTCGAATATGTCATAAATACACAGAGTGACAGCAAAGAGCAATTTTATCAATACCTGGGCTTTAGGAATGTGTACTTTAATATCTGTTTGTTTACATTTGTTAATATGGCAACTTATGCGTCTTGTGAAATAAAGAAATAAACAAGAAACAAACACACACTGGAATAAGGTTCAATTTAATGTTTACGTATTTCTTATGCCACATTATGAATATTATGTCTACATATATTCAGCCAGCAGTAAACATGCAAGATTCCATATGGCTAGTGTTATTAAAATGATGGTAATGGGTGTCCTGTTCTAAAAAATATACAGTTTAAAATTTGGATATGTACAATGAGATTAACAATCTATAGATGGTGTGTTAGAGAAATTTATAACATAAACGTCTACATACATTTGTATTTACATATCCAAGCTTGAACAATTTTAAAGTAGCACACACGGGATATAAGCACGCTTAACCATAAACAACTTTCAGCACAGGATCTTCGATTAGCTAGATAACAGTTTCACGGCCTAGTAGTGAACTGTATTTACACGGACAATGATTACTTCGTCATAAGGGCAATGTATTCAAAAGAAAGGGATGTAATAAATGCACTACAATAATATAAATCATTTAATAATTACATGAAAATAAAGCAAATACTTATAATAGTTAAGGTTGCGTATAATGGAGCATACATTACGAAATTTACCTTTCGGAAAGTTTTAACATTTTTTTGCATTTTATGAATATTATTAAATTCATTTTAAAAACAATATGCGAGTCGCTGTCACCACAACAGAGCTAACTTAAACAGGCATCAGCATATATGCTAACTCTAACCTTACTATTAACAGCTACAGGAGCAGCCAGTGTTGTCTTCTGCCAGTTACTTGTCTAGTTCGCTCCATGACTTCGACGCCGGTCACGGTTCAAGGTTCAGCTCTTGTGATAAGCACGGCTTTGCTGTCATAATCGTCGCCGACGAGCGCCCGGGGTCGCGAGCTGTTCCTCCCCATATGTCGTGCACGAGGACGACAACAAGCGTGAGAAATTTGGTCGGGTGGATAATTAACACCTATCGCCTTCAGTGTACAGATGCCAATGTACACGTCCATGTGGTTCTGGTGTAGGGCCATAGCTCACTCGTTCTAAGGTTTGTAACCTGGATAAAGAGGGGAGACGCCCAAGCCAGAATCTCTCACGCAAATTTTTTATGATGGGATAACTCTTAATTATATATTTTTTGTATTTGTTTGGTTATGTCCCTCGCTATGTTTAAAGAAACACTGGATGTCAACAACATCGGCGACGAAGATGGCAACGACATAATACTACACCCCCTTCCACGCCTTCTAATGACACAAGTTGATAGAAGATGATGAGGATGATGATGATAATAATCATGACAATAATAATAACAAAACATTGGCCATTGACCTACAATAGAACAATAAGATAGATATTTAAGCAAACAACCATGAAGGTATGATTATTCCGTGAGATAAGCAAAAGAAAAGGTGTGATTCCCATTAAGACATGTTATTAGAGGAAACATAAGACCACACTATATGTACATGTAGAGCGTAGGATACAACGTTGGTAGAGTGGCTGCTTCTTTCCGGCTGCAACTTGTTCCATCCAACCCAGCTTTAAACGAGTACCGGATTTACTGTTAGGAGAAATGATAGAGGAACAGGAATTGGTTTTCACAAAACCTGAAGTTTTTGGTTTGATTAGAGGTTTCAATTCTGGATTCCGTGACGAAGACTTGCCCTTTTCTACCCCAGACCGTTGTCCTTTGTGCGGTATCATGTCGTATTGACCAGTTTATGGACTCGTGTGTGTATCAGAACAATGAAGATTCTAGTACCTCATCCCTGGCGGTAATAAAAATAAATTTATATATCAGTGATATTGTAAGTCAAGACATCGAGGAAGGGAACTGGCTACCAACATCTGATAAAAGCAAAAACCTCTTATAGAGAAGTTTCTACCATAGCATCTCCGACTACAGTATATTTGTATTACTCGATGAATCCATGAATGTAAACAGCACGTTGGCTGTGTTTGTATTCTGACATTCTTTCCTTGACATAATGAACAGTTTCTTGGGCGGATTGTCGCTACGGTTGGCACGTTCTAAATGCATGTTTTTGCTCGTGAGCTTCAATCCCATCTGTATTTTGTGTTGGCCTTTAACTGGTAGTGGGCGGTGTACATTGGAATGTCTTATATGATCACATCAGTTCATATTTGTCACACATTAGTTTGTAGTCAGCATTGATTGCTGAGAGTACAGAGAAACAAGAAGACCAAAGTAGAGAGAGAGAAAGAGAGAGAGGATGAAAAACAGAAATATGAATATTGTTAGATGACTGTTAATTTGTGCAGGTGTTAAAAACAATTCGAGGTAAATCTTCTTCTTCGTACGCTGTCAGACGTCAACTTGAATTTTTTCGAAGAAGGCAACTGTCATCCTGAGGCTGTCGACACTGCCATAGGGCTTGTCCAGTGTTGCCACTGGTGATGGCCACATGTGCTTTCTCTGGTTCTCGTATGTCGGGCAATTTTGCAGCAGATGTTCCGCGGTCATTTTCCCTGTACCACAGGTGCATTCGTCAGTACCACCTTTCTTCAGTTTATTGAATAGATGGTACCTCAATCTGTTGTGGCCTGTGCGGAGTCTGAAGACCACGACCTGCACTCTTCTGTTCAACTGGTAGTAGGCATCATTTTTTGTGTAGTCAGTATGCTCTGTTTCCCATTTGGCCATGTATCTGGCCATAATAAACCTTTTGAACTCTTCGTAGGTCACACTAGAATCTGGTTGTGGTAACCTTGCACCTTCTTTAGCCAGTCTGTCTGCCTCCTATCCACTACTCCAGCGATGTTAGGGCCTGCTGCATCCGATTGTTTGCTATGGTGAGATTGTCTTCAGTGGTCCACAAAGCCAGATCGTCTGCAAACATGGAGCTGTGGACTCTTCTTAATATATTCTCTGTTATGTTGTTTATATACACCAGAAAAAAGTGTGGGTGACAGTACTCCCCCTTGGGGTACTCCCTGCTGCAGTGTCACATTTTTGCTCATCTTCCCTTGTACTTGAACTCTGGCTGTTCTGTTTTCGAAATAGTGGCTGATCAATCTGTACATTTGTCCATATACTTCACTTCTTTATAGCTTGACTTTAAGTCCCTCTTTCCCCAGCTTGTCAAATGCCTTCTCTAGATCCACCCAATCCGCTACTGTATGCTTTTTCTCCTGGTAAGCATTCTCTATTTTCTGCGCTATGAGAGTGATCTGATCCTCAGTGGATCTGTGTTGTCTAAATCCTGCTTTCTGTGGAATTAATATGTGTTTTTCTTCCAGGTGCCACATCAGTCTGATATTTATCATACGCTCCATCAGTTTACCTACACAGCTCAGTAGACTGATAGGCCTGTATCAAATGTGGATCTGTTCTATCTTTTTCTTTCTTTGGTACTGGTATTCGATGTAAATGATTTTAACATGAAAAGGAAAAGGTAATCCTTTTGCAATCATTGATGTCGAGGTTTAAGTGTTAGAGACTTCACTGTACTAGGCCTCAGCGTTTTATGAGGTGGGGTGGCCAACTCATGTAGTCGCCACATTTCCTTCAATGACACTTAGCGACGTACAGGTTTAGTTATTAATGAGGATATCATTTGACAGAGTTGAGAGTAAGTAAACACGATTAGAAATGTGAATCAGTTTCTACAGCTTTATGAAAATGGTTAGAGTTAGTGTGTGACTTTATCTATGCCGACATAGCATTTCTTGAAATCATTCCTCCTGCACAGTTTATAAGAATGAAATAGGCAGTATCATGACTTCAAAAGCCATAACAACATGTTGTTGTTATTGTTGTTGTATTTATTGTTGTTGTAGAATGCCCGTAATATGTAAGATTAATTTTGTGTGCGTCCTGTAAAAGACGTTAAGTGGCGGGCTGCAACAGGATGTAAGAATAGCCTTGAGAGTTTGAAAGATTAGTTGGCAGGGGCATAAACTTAAACATAAAGATACACCTAAGTTCCTAGGAATTACAATGGATCGCACATTGTCCTACAAAGAACAATGTGGAGCGATAAAACAAAAAGTTAGCACAATCATAAAACGTTCTGAGTAAGCTAACAAACACGGCATAACTTAACTTAACATAACGTTTTTATATTGGTTTAGAAAGCTCATCAGAGTCTGTAGACAACCAGTCCCATTTGCATTACCCTGCTCTAATAACTATGTACATCATATTTATTCTTAAATGCATTAACTGTCTCTGCCTCCACTATTTCCTGGGGCAAAGCATTCCAAGCATTCACCACTGTCTGAATAAAAAAAAATGTCCTGTGTCCAATTTGGACCTTTCGTTATTAAATTGTATCTGTGCCCTCTTGTTCTCGCTGGTGCTAGTATTTTGAAAAAAAAATGTATAGTCTAATTTAACTTTTCCTGTGATTATCTTATCAACTTAGATTAAGTCACGTTTAATTGTTCTCTTTTCTAGACACTAACGGCCGGTTTTTCTGAGTCTTTCCTCGTAACTGTAATTCTGGAATCCCACTATCAGTTTTGTCGCTATTCTTTGTATCCTTTCCAGCATATTTATAGCTCTTCTACGATAAGGACTCCACACCTGTACACAGTACTCCGATCTAGGTCTAACTAATGCTTTATATAGTTGGTCAACCACCTCATTACTCCTATGTTTAATATTTCTTTTTTTTTATCATACCTAACGTTGCATTTGATTTATTCACTGCTACCTGGACTTGCTAACTCACCTTACCTGTATGCTCTATTATTACCCCTATGTCCCTTTCGTTATCTATCATTCTAGTATTTTTCTCGCCCATTCTGTAATTTTGTTCCATTTTTTACTTCACACCACTCAGAGTACTCTTTATTTATGCCAATCGCTGTCTTCTTCCCGTTAACCAACTTTCAATCCATTCGGCAACCTGCCCATCTATCCCATGTGATTTTAACTTTTTAAATAATCGTTGATGAGGTACTATTTAAAAAGCCTTTGTAAAATCTAGATAAATAACATCCACTGGTTCTCCCTTATCTATGATTTTAGTAATCACCTCCATGCACTCCAATAGATTTGTTAAGCACGGTCTCCCTCTAGTAAACCCATGCTAACTATTTCTGATTAGATTTAACCTGTCTAGATGCATTACAATATTTTCTTTCATTATTGACTCTAACATTTTACAGACTATGCTCGTTAAACTTACTTAATTAGCTGGATCTGATTTCTTTCCCATTTTGAATAAGGGAATCACTCCTGCATCTTTCCAATCTCTTGGAACAATCCATTTTGCAAGTGATTGAGAAAATAATATAGCCAATGGTTTAACTAGTTAGTCTATACTTCAAATAGCATTGATGAATGGATACCATCTTGATCTGTACATTTATCCACTTTTAATCCTTCCAATCTTTTTAGAACCATTTCCTCCGTAAGACAGAATGATTTTAATCGCACTATATTCATTTGACATTTGAAAATAGGTATAGGCTCTGGTATTTTGGAGGAGTGTTCTTTTGTATAGACTGTGCCAAAGTATTGATTTATTAGATAAGCTATCTCCCTATTTTCTCTGCTTATTGTCACTGTACTGTTTATGAGAAAGCCTACCTTGTCTTTAGGTCTTTGTTTATTTCTAACATTAGAAAAGAAGCTTTTACCATCAGTCTTGATCCTATTAGTAAGTTTTTTTCGAAGTCTATTTTGCTGCTTTACTTACTTTCTGAGCTATGTTTTGCTTGTCCAAATATTTTAAATATATTTCTTTTGATTTACTTGCCTTTATACACTTTGTCCAGGCTTTATTTTAAGCTCTTGTACATTTAGCTACAAATCTAGTAATCCACTTTTTATGATTGGTGTTTACCTCCATACATGGAACATATTCGACTTTTAGTTGTTCTAAAAGTGTTTTGAAACACTCTGCCTCTTGTTCAACGTCTGTACCTCTGACAATATCTTTCCAGTTTATGTGGCTGTCTGTATCTTTCATCTTCTGTACATCTGTCTTAGAGTAGTCGTATGCTCGCGAGTGTATATTTACATACATTGTAAAGGCTGTTATAGGATATATTTTATGGACAACTGATCACTGCAGCTAAAGGAATCGACTACCCCACACCGCGATTCAAGTACGTATACAAGATGGACATGACGTCATGCGACATCCAAGCCGAAAGCTCAGGATTGAGTCGATTGCAGACATTCAGTTGGGAGGTGCACAGTAGTTGCCGACGCTTGTAGAGGCCATCTGGAACCAGAGAAATGGGCACGACTGAAAAGATCGGCGAACACCCCGGCAAGTCAGCCTCCTCAGCCCCGTTGTACGATCTGCGACAGGGACTGCCACTCACAAACCGGCGTTTGCTACCATAGCAGACTGTGTCGAAATACGGGAGACAGAGCTGGGCAAACTTCGCCAGGGCGCCAGGCGCATGATGATCAGTGACTGAGACGCCAATAAACTGATGAATATTAAATGTATTTACTTGTCTTGGCTTGGCTTCGTTTGTTCTCCATCTCCCGCTACCAAACCCTGACACGGGCCTAAGTAGCAGAACGCAGTCCAGAGAACGGAATGCGTTATGTCGATATTTGCACCTTTCGGTCCAACACATCCTACTTCAGCAAGCATTTTTTGAGTACCGGGTTAGCATTCCCTCTTCGATCCCTTCTCCTTAACCAGTCTGCTCTGTTGCAGCCTGTTTTCTAGAATACTGCGCGGACGTGTAGAACGGCCTTGGCAGCTCCGGTTCGCTAGCCCTTACGCTATCAGTCAGCTATGGCTCGATGACCGCTGCAGCTCATGCGCTGCTCACCATCTTGATCCAGTATTTACTTGATTTTGAAGAAATATGATCATGACAATAATAATGGGCTTATCGCCGTCGATGAGAATAACCAACATCATCATGTGTCATGCTGCGCCCTTAAGTCTGTGGGCGGATGCGTGCATGACAGATTAAGCCAACACCAGCTGGTGCTGGTTTTGTCTCTACTCTATACTTCCACCCTCGCTAACTGCATGCAAGGCTCTTTTTGGTCTCGCCTTTTTCAGGCTAAACGATTTACTGCCAGGATTCACTGAATCGCTTTTATTGACGTCCAGGTGATCGCCTTGCTGCCTAAGCTCGCTAAACAGTAGTTTTTTTTGGAACCTTTGACTTGACATTCGAGAAACTTGGCCAGTCTATCTCACTTTAACTTTCTACAAAAGTGTATGTTTAGTGTAGTAGTAATGAAAAGAGTATGAATATTTGTGATGTGGTCTTGTAGCCAATTTGGAGTATGTGTCATGTAGAAATGATTCAACCTCCTGGCGTGTTTGGCGTACACACTCCAGCTCTCTCACCCATAGATCAGGGTTTAGAGACTAGCCGGATGTTTGCCAATCAGATTAGTTGCTTTTTAACGATATACTTCATTTAAACATTCAAATCTTCTTTGGGCAATATCAGGTAGTACTATTTACTCATGTTTATCTTCTTTTTCTTTCTCTTCCTTTTCTTCTTCTTTCTCTTCTTGTTCGTCTTCTTTTTTTTCTTCTTCTTCTTCTTCTTATTCTTCTTCTTCTTCTACTTCTTCTTCTCTATTTTCTTCTTTATTCTTTACTTCTTCTTCTTTTTCTTCTTCTTTTCCTTCTTTTTCTAGCTCACCGACAATTGTATTAAGTCTACACGTAAAGGCCAGTTCTATGGACAAAGTCTACTGTGGTGGGGAGTTCTTCAAGACGCTCACAAAAGTGTGTATGTGTGGGTTCATCTCCGTGGGTCAGTATTCACAACGCAGTTGCTTTAGCATGTTACAGTCTTGACAAAGGAAGGGTTCTGATACTAACACGTAACTGCATACCGAGGAGCGCGGTAGCTGTCAATCACACTGGACAAGCAGAAATTGTAGGACTCGACATAATGACATAAGAAACGAAGATCCACATCTTCAACCTGTATGGCCCACCCATCAAAGACCTGTCCCTCTCGAGTATGGAAATCAAGAACTCCAGCTGCCTAGTAGTTGGAGACTTCAACAGCCACTCGGAGAGATGGGGATATTCGGACACAGACAACAGAGGAGATCTTCTTCTTCTGCGTACACAGTCAGACAGCAACCATTATTTTTTCGAAAAAAGCGGCGGTCGTCCTGAGACTCTCGCCACTACCATAGAGCTTTTCTTGCAGTTCCACTGGCAATGGCCACATCTGCTCTCTCTGATCCCCGTATGTCGGGCAGTTCTGCAGCAGATGTTCAGTTGTCATTTTACCAGTACCGCACGGGCATTCGTCGGTACACCCTATCTTCAATTTGTTGAATAGGTGGTACCTCAGTCTATTGTGGCCAGTGCGAAGTCTGAAGACAACGACCTGCTCTCTTCGGTTCAACTGGTAATAGGCATCGTTTTTGGTGTAACCAGTATGTTCGGTTTCCCATTTGGTAATGTACCTGGCTTTGATAAGCCGTTTTGACTCTTCGTACGTCATACTGGTATCTGTTTGTGGTAGCCTTGCACCTTCTTTTGCCAGTCTGTCTGCCTCCTCGTTGCCTTGGATGTTGCAGTGTGACGGAACCCACTGTACCACTACCCTTTTTGGTGCGGACAGCTGGCACAGTTTGCAGAGTGCTGCTCTTAAGTCATTAAGCTCAGTGTTTTTCTGGCTTTTTAGCGCTGTGACTACGGCGAGAGCATCTGTCAGCAAGACTATGTGGCTCTCATTTTCACTGTGTGTTGCCATTTCTTCCACTGCCGCCCTCAGTGCCTCTGCCTCCGCTCTGAAATTGCTTGTGTACTTACCAGTAGCGAATGACAGTGTTATTTTTCTGCCATTTGGTAGGTTCAGGAATGCTCCTGCCCCTCCGTTCTGTGTAGTGTTTGTTACAGAACCGTCGGTGTATGCATGGGTCCAGTCCATGCTTGGGTAGCTTTTCGTTATGAAGCTTAGGGTAGTGTCTCTCCTTTCTTTTTCGGTCTGGCAGTTTTTGTTTGCAATACCTGGTATATTTTCTACCACCTCTGGAAATATATCCTGCCTCCAAGTAGGTTTTCGTACAGTAGTGATGGGTTTTGGTGTTGTTAGTGCGTTTATGGGATCTTCGTGCATCTTTGCTTTGGCTATTTCTGCAAAGTTTCTCCGCTTTAGTTTCCTAGTTCCCAAATTGTTTAGCCTCTGGTACATTGGATGGTCCGTCAGTCTTCGGAGTTTCTCTGACTGCAGCTGGGCTCTGCAGTCTCTTCTGTCGGTCATGGATTGCAGTTTTGTAATCTTTTCAAGTTCTACAATTGGCGTTGACTTCATGCCACCTGTTATGATTCTCATAGCTTGGTTTTGAAGTTTGTTAACTTTATCGAAGTTCGCCTTCGCTGCTGTTGTCCATGCCGCGATGCCATACTCGAGAACTGGTCTCACTCTTCCAGTGTACAGTTTCTTTAGTATGCCTTCGTCTGCTCCCCAGCTTGTGCCAGCAAGTTTCCTCATGATCGCCATTCTTTCTCTGGCTTTCATTCGGTTTCTCTCAATCTGACTTTTCCATGTCATGCGCCGATCAAATGTGACTCCCAGATAGGTTGGGTTGTCGTTTGGCTGCAGGATTTTGCCATTTAGGCTTAATTTGGTACTTTGGGGTTTTAATGAGAGCGAGAATATTGTGTACGTGGTTTTCTCCTCGTTTATTTTGACCAGCCATGAGTTCGCCCACTCTTCCAGCGATGTTAGGGCCGTTTGCATCCGATTTCTTGCTATGGTGAGATTCTTTTCAGAAGTCCACATAGCCAGATCGTCTGCAAACATTGAGCTATGGACTCTTCTTGGTATATTCTCTGTAATATCGTTTATATATACCAGGAAGAGTGTGGGGGACAGTACTCCCCCTTGGGGTACTCCCTGCTCGAGTGTCACCTTTTTGCTCATCTGCCCTTGTACTTGGACTCTGGCCGTTCTTTGTTTGAGGTAGTGGTTGATCCACTTGTACATCTTCCCACAAACATCACTTCTTCTTAACTTGACTCTAAGTCCGTCCTTCCAGACTTTGTCAAATGCCTTTTCCAGATCCACCCGAACAGCTACTGTGTGTTTCTGTGCCTGGTATGCATCTTCTATCTCCTGGGCTATGAGGATGACCTGGTCCTCAGTGGATCTGTGCTGTCTAAAGCCGGCTTGCTGTGGAATTAGTATTCGTTTTTCTTCCAGATGCCACATCAGTCTGGTGTTTATCATCCGTTCCATCAGCTTGCCGACACAGCTCAGTAGGCTTATGGGCCTGTATCCATTCGGATCTGTTTTGTCCTTTCCTGTTTTTGGTACTGGTACCAGTATTGCATCCTTCCATGCCTGGGGTACAATACCCCTTTTCCAGCTTTGGTTCAGGACTGATAGTAGTTTTTTCTTCGCTGTTTGGCCCAGCCCCATCAGCATTTCGTTTGTTATCCCGTCTTTTCCGGGAGATTTCCTTTTCTTTAGTGTTCTCATAGCCTCTTCCATTTCGCGCATGGTTAGTTTGGCCATCATGTGCTCTTCAGGAGCCGTATTTATGTTTTCGTGTCCCTTTAGCTCTTCGCTAATGTCTGTATGCTTATCTGCAGGGACCTCGATGTGGTTTGCTCTGGCATAGTGATCGACAAAGGCGTTTGCGGCTTTCTTACCTGTGATCAAGTTCTCGCCCTGCTTGATAGTAATTTGTTTATTTGACGGGGTTTCGTCGTTCATGGCTCTGACTAGCTTCCATAGCTTGTTCCCTTCTTTGTCCAGGTTTAAACTTTCTGTTTTATTTTTCCAACTTTCTCTTGCTGTTTGCTTGAGAGTGTGTTTGTACTTCGCCGTGGCGGCTTTGAGGGCGATGTTTGCCTCCATGGATTTTTCACGTTCTGCCACGTTCCTAGCATTTGTTACTGCATCTTCCACTTTCTGCAACTCATCATTCCAGTAGGGCTTATAGTTTTTCCTAGCTCCTCTTGGGATGGTTTCAGTGGCGGCTTGCATTATTGCCTTGCTTAGGCTCTCTACCATGGGCTTCATTTTGGTGTTTCGTGTGTTGATGGTTTCACACAGCCCATCTGTCAGGATTGCAAATCTGTCCCAGTCGGCTCGTTTGTAATTCCAACGTGGGAGCGGTTTTGTTTCCTGTGGGCCTACTTCCATGTCAATGGTTAGCCTGATCGGCCTGTGGTCGCTACCTGCCAGTTGGTTTAGCACCTGGCGGCCTATTTTATAGTGTATGTCCTGTGTGGAGAAGGCCAAATCTGGAGTCGAGGTGGTATGCCATGTTCTTGAATAGAAGCTAGGGCTATCCTCCGGCCTATTGATTAGGGAGAGATTTGCATCTATCTCCCAATCTTCCACTTCGTCACCTCTGCTGTCTGTGTCAGAGTATCCCCATATCTCCGAGTGGCTGTTGAAATCTCCAACTACTATGCAGTTGGAGTCTCTGACCTCCATGCTCGAGAGCGATAGGTCTCTGTTTGGTGGTCCGTACAGATTGAAAATGCGGAGCTTCGTCTCTTGAGCCATTATGTCAACTCCTACAATTTCTGCTTGTCCGGTGTGATTGACAGGTACCGCGCTACTCGGTATGCTGTTTCTGGTCAGTATCAGGACCCCTCCTTTGTGGCCTTCTCTATCTAGACGGAAAGTCTGGTATCCTCTGATTGAGAATTTATGGTTATTGTTGAGGTGCGTTTCCTGGATACATGCCACGTCAATCTTACCTTCATGCAGGTGGTGTGTTAGGGAAAGTTTTTTGTTAATGACTCCCTCCGCATTCCACTGTAATATTTTGAGGGTCTTGATGTTTTGGCCAATAGTCGTTTCCCCATAGCCATGTGCCTTGACTCCACGACACATGGGTGGGTGACCACCAGTAGTCAAGGGTGGGCCCCTTCGAGGCGTGGGGCCCGGCGCTATCGCTGCCTAGCGGGTCTCCTCAGGATGAGCGCCATACGTTTTTCGAATAGGTTGTGCCATCATACTGTGATTTACGTTGCACTGTTTTGTTAGGCTTGCGGCCCCGTGCATCCGATTTCAACAGGCGTTTCTGTAGGGATGCCCTCCTTAGCCTTTGGCTGTCCCCAGCCTATCTGCAAGGCAGCAGTTGTTTACGATCAGAGTTTTCTCTCCTATGGAAGTTGTCTTACCAGACTATCGAGTCTTCACTACTCGTGTCTATAGGGTGCAGTGATGATGATATATGAGATGGACTGGTTTACCCGGAAGAGAGGCAGTCCAGTGTGTCTGTATCCCAGGATCGTCACGTCCTGCCAGAAACGTAGCATTTGCATGTGAGTGGGGTATCTCTTTTTCCCTTTATTTTCTTGGCTTCTATGCAGAGATGGTACGCCTAGCATTCCCCGCCACCTGGGGTGTTGACACAGTGGGGCAGGTGTGCAATGTCCGCTGGTCTGCATCTCTTCTGCGTCCAGCATGATAGTTATGGTTGATAACGTACAGAGGTAGATATCGTAGCCGGAGTGTATTTAGCCAGAGGACAAGCCTGGTAATGTCACAGAGATGTTGATCGCCTGGTGTGCGGACAACTCTCATGGTCAGTGGTTGAGTCTTGACAGTTCACAGTGTGGTGGCTGCTCTACTGTTTTCGACACCCCGACCAGGTTCTAAGTCTTTGGTTGGTGTTTTTCGCACCCCATCGCCGTATAGGGTGAGTATCAAGCAGTTTGTCCGCCCGCTTTGATTTGCGGGCGGCAAGGACCTCTTACTGTGGCTCTACCTGATAGGGCTGGGGCGCAAACCCCAGGTCCCGAGCATGTAGGAGCCTCCCATTGCAGTGGTGCTGAGATTTTGGGCGGGATTGCGGCTTACAAGGGTTCGGCCGTAATCCCCCACATGGTAGCCTCGCGCCCTTGGCTTATCAGCCTGGTACGTGAACCAAAGTGTCTGCGGCTCCTCTCGATTTGAGCTGGTTTTCCGTAGCAACGCCCTGTCATTTGTAGGGTAAAACTGACCTGTCTTCAGATGATCTATTTCCAGCACCCGTTCACTATTTGGTCAGACGAATTTATTGAGGGCTTTTGTTTGTCAATGACCAGGTATTTGAAATCTGCGGTTTCTGCAGAGTTAAGACACGATTTCCGTAGCGTTCTTTCATTTGAGTGTTTGAGAGCTGACTTGTCATCCGTGAGTCTAATACCAGCGTACGTTCATTATTAGACCCAAACGGCAGTGCTCTCGATTTGTCAGTTGTTCTACAGTATTGGCGTGTTCAGTCAAATTAAGCCGCAGATTCCACACCTGGTGGTGCCCTTCCGTCAATTCCCTTAGCGAGACAATCAAGTTTCTTAGAGGGTAGCCCCAAAATTTTCGAGGGTCTAATTCCAGCACATGTTCTCTATTAGACCCCGCGAAGGTGTACTTTTTGATAGTCATTCTGCAGTATTGGCGTGGTAAGTTAACTTAGGTCTCAGGCTCCACTCCTGATAGTGCTCTTCCGTCAATTCCTTTATCACACACTGGATGCAGACAGAACCGAGCCACAGGGGCATAACCCCAGAGTTCTGGGGGTCTAAGTCCAGCACCAGTTCCATATTAGACCCCAGAAGAATGGTCTCGGCATGTCACTCATTTCAGTGTTGGCCGTGTTGAGTCAAATTAAGCCGCAGGCTCCACTCCTGGTGGTGCCCTTCCGTCAATTCCTTTAAGTTTCAGCTTTGCAACCATACTTCCCCCGGAACCCAAACACTTTGGTTTCCCGGAAGCTGCCCGCAGAGTCATCGAAGCAACTCCTGCGGATCGCTAGTCGGCATCGTTTATGGTCAGAACTACGACGGTATCTGATCGTCTTCGCGCCTCTGACTTTCGTTCTTGATTAATGAAAACATTCTTGACAAATGCTTTCGCAGTAGCTCGTCTTGCGGCGATCCAAGAATTTCACCTCTAACGCCGCAATACGAATGCCCCCGTTTGCTCCAAGCGATCGAGTTCGAGCTTCTTCTCGGCCAACGGTGCCGGCACTTGCGCACCAGACCGAGACCAATCCGAGGCCCTCACTGAACCGCTCAATCGATAGTAGCGACGGGCGGTGTGTACAAAGGGCAGGGACGTAATCAACGCGAGCTTATGACTCGCGCTTACTGGGAATTCCTCGTTCATGGGGAAGAATTACAAGCCCCAATCCCTAGCACGAAGGAGATTCAACGGGTTTCCCAACCCTTTCGGGCCAGGGAGGCATCCACGCTGATTCCTTCAGTGTAGCGCGCGTGCGGCCCCGGACATCTAAGGGCATCACAGACCTGTTATTGCTCAATCTCGTGTGGCTAAACGCCACTCGTCCCTCTAAGAAGTTGCGCCGGCGCATCGAGGGACCGGCGAACTATTTAATAGGCTAGAGTCTCGTTCGTTATCGGAATTAACCAGACAAATCGCTCCACCAACTAAGAACGGCCATGCACCACCACCCACCGAATCAAGAAAGAGCTATCAATCTGTCAATCCTTACAGTGTCCGGACCGGGTGAGTTTTCCCGTGTTGAGTCAAATTAAGCCGCAGGCTCCACTCCTGGTGGTGCCCTTCCGTCAATTCCTTTAAGTTTCAGCTTTGCAACCATACTTCCCCCGGAACCCAAACACTTTGGTTTCCCGGAAGCTGCCCGCAGAGTCATCGAAGCAACTCCTGCGGATCGCTAGTCGGCATCGTTTATGGTCAGAACTACGACGGTATCTGATCGTCTTCGCGCCTCTGACTTTCGTTCTTGATTAATGAAAACATTCTTGACAAATGCTTTCGCAGTAGCTCGTCTTGCGGCGATCCAAGAATTTCACCTCTAACGCCGCAATACGAATGCCCCCGTTTGTCCCTGTTAATCATTACCTCCAGTTCCGAAAACCAACAAAATAGAACCGAGGTCCTATTCCATTATTCCATGCACCATTATTCAGGCAGCCGAGGCCTGCTTTGAACACTCTAATTTTTTCAAAGTAAACGCGCCGGCCACCCAGGACGCTCAGCGAAGAGCACCCGTGGGAGAGAGCCGGCAGACGGTAGGGCAGGAGACAACGGGCAGTGAACCGGCGCGAGCCGGACCGCCCGCCTGCGCCTGAGATCCAACTACGAGCTTTTTAACTGCAACAACTTTAATATACGCTATTGGAGCTGGAATTACCGCGGCTGCTGGCACCAGACTTGCCCTCCAATAGATCCTCGTTAAAGGGTTTAAAGTGTACTCATTCCAATTACGGGGCCTCGAAAGAGTCCCGTATTGTTATTTTTCGTCACTACCTCCCCGTGCCGGGAGTGGGTAAGTTGCGCGCCTGCTGCCTTCCTTGGATGTGGTAGCCGTTTCTCATGCTCCCTCTCCGGAATCGAACCCTGATTCCCCGTTACCCGTTACAAACATGGTAGGCATGTCACGTACCATCGACATTTGATAGGGCAGACATTTGAAAGATGCGTCGCCGGCACATGAGGCCATGCGATCAGCACAAAGTTATCCAGAGTCACCAGTGGGGACGCCGCAACCCCGCGAGGGGAAACGACGATTGGTTTTGAACTAATAAAAGCGCTCTTTCCGCGAGGGCCGGAGCTTGGTAAGCATGTATTAGCTCTAGAATTGCCACAGTTATCCAAGTAGGATCGTGTCATCTAAGGAACCTCGACTGATTTAATGAGCCATTCGCGGTTTCACCGTGAGACAGTGTGAACTTAGACATGCATGGCTTAATCTTTGAGACAAGCATATGACTACTGGCAGGATCAACCAGATATCTGTCGGAGACGTACGTACAGCGCACACCGGTCGGCGGAGGAAGGGTGTGTAAAAAGCCTCACTGGGACGGCCGCAGGGACCGACTGACGGGACGGACGGACGGTTGTTCCACCCGTCCCTCACTCCGTCGACCTAGGACCGCCTGACAGGGGCCTCTCACACGCACCAAACGACCGACCGACCGGGCTCGCTCGAGGAGGGATGGCAGCGCTCTGTGCAGAACGGATCCCAACGACCTCGGCGATGAATTTCACTGGGACTAGAGACAATATTTGGCCTGCCCTTCTCCGTAGGGAGAGAACGCAGGGCCTCGAGGCAACGATTCCTGCTTTCCATTTGCCGGTCACAAGCTCTTTGCGAGAGTCGGACCACCAGCGAGACGTACTGTCGAGCTCTGCTATAAGCCTTAGATAAATCACCACGGACGGACCACGTTTCCTGATACGGACCAGACTAGGGCACCTCGGTGGAGGAGCCACTACCACAAACCGCACCCAATTCGCACTACGGGGAAAGGCAGGCGAGCGTTTTCCGCAAGCCCGCGCTATCGCTCCGCCTGGCGGGACTGAGATCGCTTTACGAACACTGGTTGAAATTGAGTCGCTGCGGCGAGACAACTACCCCAGATCAGGAAGTATGCAACTCTTGTATATTCTCTGTTTGATGTTTGTGCTTTATGGCAGAAGACCTAAAAATGTCTTTGCCTGCTCCATCATTTGATGTAACTGACCTTTTGACTCCAATGTATGTAAATGTGTCCATCTTTGTTAGTTCTCATTTCCTATTTAAAATGGTGCAGGATTTAATATACGAGAGCATCATGACTTTAGTTTTCTTTATATAAATGTTCAGTCCCACTTGTTGGCTATATCATCTCAATCTTTCCATACACTCTTGAATGTGTTAATGACCAGTTCACCCAGACATAATTGGTTACCTAGTTGTGTTCTGAATTAATGAAGGCAGAGCAACAAGAATGGAAATGAGACACATAATCTCATAATGCAAAGGATATAGCATAAAACATTCCCTAACAATGCATTCCCTTGTGACTATAGGATTCTATCTATCTTCAGTCCACTTATGTCATTAGAAATCGTGGGAAGGTGCGACCTCCTTTATTTCATATTTTCTGGCAGATGAAAATCCCCTGGTTACTTGCCAGGTCAATCTCAGTATCTGTTAGCCCTTGGAATATACGATCGCCTATTTTTAGGACTGGGGGAGGTGGAAGCGTAAATTAGAGCAAGGTAGACCCGCAGCCTGTCATCTATGTCGCTCAGCTAACCACATAACCAAGACCTGATGTTATAGTCACACAGTCCCCTTTTTTGGGACATATTCTCTGTGGGGTGAATATCCCTAGAATAATTTGAGTTGAATTTTGTCAGAGCAGCGGCTGTTTGGTCTACTCTTTTTTATTTCCAACTTTTGATTTTTAACATGTGTGCCATTACACACGGGCGTTTAATCTAACTACTAAGAGATTAGAGGAAATATTTACTGAATGATCCACATGAAAAAATCCCGGTCTCCACAGTGATTTGAACCCATGACCTCCAGCACCCAAAACGAATATCTTACTTCAAGACCACTAGGTCACCCATTTTATATCCAGTCCCTGATCTGGAAGGTCCTTAAGGGCTTTCTATACATCAACTTTCCCAGCCATGCAGGAATTCACAACAATGAAAAAAATGATATAATGGCTTCAGAAACTCCCATTGTGGGGATAGTAATATGGATAAGGTAGACAACCTGAAAATAATCAATAATATAATCATTTATTAGATAACATGTGTTCTGTATCATATCTATAATGTTTCAAAAGAGGGGCTTGTCTCCAAGGCGCGTAACCTAATCTGTGCTTTTATTTGCAACCACTGCAAACTGAAATACATCAGCAAAACTGACCTTGAACTTCATGCCCACTTCTGCCAAAACCTCAATTTCAGAAAATTTGACTCTCCTATGCCAGCTATTTCAGTACTCCTAGACAGCAAGGCAAGTCTGAGATCCGATTCATTGACATCATTTCCTGCTCCACCGATGATCAATGGTTTTAGCTTGAGAATCATTTTACTTTTCTTAATGACTCAAACCTCATGACTTGAATACATTCCCATACATTTACATAGATTTCTCTTCTCATTCCTTCCTTGTGTTCTTTTAAATTCTATTTTTCTTTCTTGATATTCTCTGTCTCACAATTTTCAGTTTAGTGTCTATATATATATATATATATATATATATATATATATATATATATATATATATATATATATATATATATATATAAGAATCAAAATACATGTTTTTGTTTGTGCGTCGACTGTAAGCTCTATTGGCATGAAATTTTCACAGATCAATCTGTCTGGAATTCCCAGGTCAATGGTGTATTTTAATCTCTCTGCAATTTTCTTTTCCTTGGTTATGTAAACAGTTATTAAAAATCTAAGCCCTTCCAATGGTAATTTCCAATTGAACGCACAATGTTCTGCTTTGCTGAATTTCTCTGTATTTCTGAGTCTAAGACATCAGAATAGGACAAGGTGTGTCAAACATGACTGAGTGGAGCAAGTGGTTCTGTTCCGCAGGAGAACGGGATATTACAGATTGAATGGCAACTTACACACACAGGCTAAGATTGGCTCCATTATTTATGTGTATGAGCCGGCAAGCAGCATAGACAGTTAAACATATCCTGCAAGACTGGAATGTGCTTAGCTAATTGTGTACTTTGCACTGGTACATGTGAATGAATTGCCACACAAGGCTGTTGGGAACCTTGAAGAACTCTCCAGTACAGTAAGCTTTATTCAGAGAACTAGAGCACAGGTAGATGTAATTTACAAAATGTAATCTCAGTTAAACAGCCCTCATTTAACTTTTCTATCAACAGAACACACTTTACTTCAATACCAATATCTCAGATATAATTATAATTGCAGGCAGGAAAACCCAATCATTTGGTGACACATTTCCAGTTTACTGCCTGGTCTGATCTGGATGTTCCACTGACCACCTGGAGCCTAGTAGACTTTGAACAGATGGTGGCTTCTTTTCCTACCAGCAAGCCTATTGTTGTCCACTGCAGGTTTGTTTGTATGTTTTGTTTCTTATGAATGTATACCAGTATATGTGTAAACTGCCTAGTGTGGATCCTGTCTGTATCCACTAAAAGTCCATTTATTGTGGTTGTGCATAGGGTTTATGTAATAAAAGTCAACTTATAATGGCAACTTATAATGGCTGTGAATGGGGTTTATGTCATAAAAGTCAATTTATGGTGGTTGTATATGTGGTTTATGTCATAAAAGTCAATCTATGGTTGTTGTGTATGGGATGTATATATATCATTTTAAGTCAATTTGTGGTGGTTATGTATGAAAAGGAGGGGCTGGCTAAATAGTTTGTGTTTGAAACCTCCATAAGTCATAGGTGGTTTTTTTAATCATAAATAAAATCAAAATCTAGCCTATACAGTATGTGGCAGCTGTTGTAGCAAGTGATCTTTTTTCCTTAGCCCTATAAATCTTTTCAGTGGACTTCAGCAATGGGAACAAAGACTAGCAAAAGCAGTGTATGGAGTATTTGTCATAAAAGTTAAATATGGAGAGTCTTGCATGCAGTTAAAGACCTCAACATGTACACAAAATTGCTACATAGATTATTTTTATTGAACTTTTCATCAAGAAAATCAACATAAATGATGGTCTTGTTACCTTATTTGGGCTCAAAAAGAAGTATTACAATAACACTGATGACATAGTAGTTACAGATGAACAAAGAACCAACAACTGTATATGCTGTTATTTCTAGTATTTTAAACATCTAATGTAGGGTGAGTTGAAAGAGTGCCTGCATGTCATTGGTGGGCAAAAGAAGCACTTTAAAGACCTCCTCAAAATATCTTTGACATGCTTCAACATTGATGTAAACTCATGGAAATGCTGGCACAGGACCACCAGCCATGACATAGAACCACCATCAGAGGCCCCTCCATTGCTGAGGAATGCTGGACCACCAAGGGGCAGAGAAAACATACCTTGCGTTACATGTCCAATTCTGACTTAAATACTGCATATTTGGAAGGGGTTTCCATGCCAGAATTGGACTATACAGTCACTTCCAGAGGTGCAACACATGATGTCTGACCGCTGTTGTCATCATAGTTTGCAATGGACGGCTATTATTAGTATGCCTTTTAAGGCCCATGGGCAATAGTGTTAGCAAAACTAATGCATGTCCTAGTTTTAATCCCTCCGCATTGGTGAGCATGTGACCTAGGAGTGTGTGAACTTAGTTTGCAAAGCCAACATACCAGGTTCAAATTAGGTAGCATTTGGTTTGACTGGGCATTTCATGGGTCTTTTCATAATATGTCCACTTCTTCCAGTCAACCCAGCTGTAAATGAGTCCCTGACAAAGTCAGGAACAATTTATGAGCAGCAGCAAGAACTGTAAAGCTCATTCTCTGTCATCAATATTTTCAACAATGAAAAGGATTGAGCACACATGGGGATAGCCAGGTATAATGAAGTCAGATCTATGAGTCATTTTCCATTTTTGTAATACAGTTCTTCTTTATGTTCATTGTTTATATACCTGACGGTGAAAGTAAATAGCATTTCATTAACTCTGTGCTAAAATATTTTATGTGCTTCTTCAGATGGAGTTTCTGTAGAATTTTGTTTGATCTGATGACTTTACTATCTTTCTTAATTATCTTTGATGACATGCTTGTTAACGCACAGAATGCCCTTGAGATCCATACAGAAATAGCTTAACTCTAGCGTGGCTTTTTTGTTTGCAGAAAAAAATGTATATGCTGTTAACTCATTAAAAAACGTGTGCATATTTAACATTCACTTTTCATCACAGTTGCAACATTTGTATCACTGTAACTCATTTCTTTGTATTACCATCTATTTTTCATTCACACAATATGAACTAATTTAAACAATTAAATCTTAAAACAAATTGAACATTTATTTAAACTTCATAAAATACTGTTTATATTTAGATAATGTGAGGATACTGTGCAGTGGTGTAGCTAGAGTTTGTGCGGCCCAGGGTGGTCCATGAGTTGACCGCCTCTCTCAATACATATCACACACATACTTAGACCAAAAAGTCAAAATGACATATAGAGCAAATAATTAAGGGACGATGTTTATTTATATAAAATATACCAATTATCAGAGCTATATGAGGATGAAGAGATGGACATTAATAGTCCTGCTGAAGATGGATGTGTTGGACAGAAAGGTGCAAATATCGCAGTCAAGTTGTGAACTAGCAACATAAATTCTGTTCTCCAGACTTCATCCTGCTACTTGCAAAGCCCTGTTCAGAGTTTGGTAGCAAGAGATTGGGAACAAACACTGAAGAAGAAGAAGGACATTAATAGTATGTGGAACAAGGCTAAAGAGATGTATAATTAGACATGTGAAGAAACCAACACAAAGAATGGATCACAACAGAGACATAACATAAAATTAAAGAAAGAAAAAAGAAGCAAGCTATACTCAACAATTGCCAAATCTGAGCCACCAAAGCAGAAGCACAGAGAAATTATACTGTTACAGACAAAGATGTCAAGACACGTATAAGGAAAAATAAAAGGAAATATATTGACAAGTTGGCACAGGGGGCAGAAGAGGCAGCAGAGAGAGGAAATATGAGAGATCTTTACTCATTAACAAAGAAAATTGTAAATAGATATATATACACAGACACACAAACCAATCAAAGATAGAGAAGGCAAGATATTGACATTGTCAGAGAAAAAAACAGAAACAATGTGTTGAGTATTTCAAAGAAAGTCTAAACAGATCTCCACCACAAGAAGCACCAAACATCCTACCAGCAGAGGAGACCCTGGACTTGGACTGCAACCCACCAAGTAAAGTAGAAATCCAAAGGGCCATATCTAAACTCAAGAAAGGGAAAGCAGCAAGAGCAGACGCCATTATGGCAGTTATTGATAAGGCCACTGATACATTACAAGGATTATTCAAGAAGATATAGGAAGAGGAGAGAGTGCCAACAGAATGGAAAGAAGGACATCTGATTAAACTGTCTAAGATGGAAGACCTGACAGACTGCAGCAATTATAGGGGGATTACATTGCTGACAGTACCAGAAAAGATATTAACAAAATCACCTTGGACAGATTAAAATCTGACAGGGATGCCTGCTCTCACCTTTCCTGTTCTTGTTGGCTATAGATTGGATAATGAAGACATCAATCGAAGGCAAAAAAATGGGTATTCAGTGGGCACTTTTGTCACAATTGGAGGACCTGGACTACGCAAATGATCTGGTACTTTTGTCACACAGTCATAGCCAAATGAAAGAGAAACTTGATAGGGTGAAAGAACAATCGGCCAAACTGGGACTGAATATCAACATGAAGAAAACTAAGCTCCTTAAACCCAACACTAACACTAATCATGCTGGAGGGAAAGCAGTTAGAGAAAGTGGATACCTTTACCCATTTGGGCAGCACAATAGACACATCAGGAGGTACAAATGGTCATACAACAAAGAATCCAGTCCTTCATAACCAGATGCCTACAATAGATATTGCACATAATGGAGCAGGACATGGTGAGGAATGAGGACTTGAGGGAAAAAAGCCAACAACAGACAGTGGAACAACAAATTAAGCAAAGAAAATGGGGCTGGATAGTACATACGCTGTGGAAGGCACAGTCTAACATATCCAGACAGGCTCTTCCATGAATCCTCAAGGGAAGAGAGAGAGGTAGCCCAAAAATACGTGGAGTAGAGAATATGAAAAGGAACTAAAATTAAATAATTACACCTGGAGAGAGGCAGAAAGAGCAGCCCAAAATCATGTACACTGGTGGGATGTTGTCGATGGCCTATGCACTTAAAGGAGCGACGTGCTTTGATTGATTGATTGATGTTTATTTATGAATTGAAAAATGTAATTTCAATCATTCTACAATGTTATTTTTGTTAGCTTTCTTGTTAGCAAAATTGTCAATGTTATTGTTTAATTCTATTTCGTCTGTCAGTTGTTGTTCTATAGACAGCATGCAAGATTTCTTAATCTCAAGGTAGTCCTTGTAGATCTTAAGTAATTCTTGATCAACTTTGGTTTAGAAAAACTACTTTCACAACTAACAATACTAGCAGTAATTGTGAGGAATATTTGTAGATATATTACAATATCTGAAACTGAAGTTCCAAAGACTATAGTTTTGAATAACTTGCAAAAGTTTAAAGTGTTCTTCCTTTTTAATGTCATCATAACCATGATTATTTGTTATTCAAAAGATTAGATTGAGAAATGAAGGCATATTTCTCAGCAAAAATATGAAGCTGTTGAAATTATTGTTATTATTGGATCACTCTGTCCAATGAAGAAAACATTTCTCTTCTCAACTCAGTTTCATATGATAATTCAGCATTTTGTGATTCTTCAACAGCCACCTGTTTCTTCTTTCTACATCAACGATGATGCTCCATTACTATCCCCAGATCATTGCAAATTTCTTAAACATCATCATCATCTTCATGCTGGTCAGTCCTGAGACTGGCTGTCTCTCTATTTTTATTTTTTGCATTCACTTTATTTCTCTATTCCTCAAGGCAGTGTGGAATGTTTTTGTTTTGTGACTGTCTCCTCAGTACATTAAAATTCGGCAATGCCTTTTATGTAAGGGTCTGCTTCCTCCTGCATTTTCTAAGGGTTTTCTTCCTCGGGGTAAACAGCCGGTGCTGTGATTGAGGAGCAAACCCAGCACCATTGGATTGTGAACTGTGTCACTTAACCACTATCCCACTCCATCTCCTGTCTCTCTATTTGACTCTATTCTCTGCAGCTCTCTTCATTTCAGCATATGTTCATAATTTAATGTCTCTGCATACCTGAGATGTAAAGTCATGTCTTGGTCACTTCCTTCCTCTTTTCCTCTGGATCTTGCCTTCTTGTTTCTTCTTAACTTAACGTTTTTATACTGGTTTAGAAGACCCTGCAGAGTCTGTATACAACCAGTTACATTTACATCACCTTGCTCTAAAAGCTATGCGCATCCAGTTTATTCTTAAATGCATAAACTGCCCCTGCCTCCACTACCTCCCCTGGCAAATGCATTCCAAGCAGACACCACTCTCTGACTAAAAAAATATTTCCTAATATCTAACCTGGACCTCTCTTTAGTCAGCTTGTAGCTATGCCCTCGTTTTATTGTAGGTGGCTGTATTTTAAAAAACTTGTTATAGTCTAATTTATCGATTCCTCTGATCATCTTATACACCTGTATTAAGTCACCACGAATTCTTCTCTCTTCGAGACACTGTAGGCCTGTTTTTCTGAGTCGTTCCTCATAACTGTAATTCTGGAATCCAACTATCATCTTTGTCGCTCTTTTTTGTATTCTTTCTAGCATGTTTATGTCCCCTCTATGATAAGGACTCCACACCTGTACACAGTACTCCAATCTAGGTCTAACTAAAGCTTTATACAGTTTGACGATCACTTCCTTGCTCCTATGTTTAATATTTCTTTTTATCATACCTAACATTGCATTTGCCTTTTTCACTGCTACCTTAACTTGCTCACTCACCTTTCCTGTATGATATATTATAATCCCTAGGTCCCTTTCCTTATCTATCTTTCTAATATTGTTTTCTCCCATTCTGTAATTATGTTCCATATTGGATCTACCCATGTGGATGACTGTACATTTATCTACATTAAACTCCATTTGCCAGCTTACAGACCATTCTCGAATTTTATCTAAATCTGACATCAATATATCCACTTCCGCTTTAGATGAGACACTACTGCATAGTTTTGTGTCATCAGCAAATTTTGCAATCATGGATCTCATATCAATGTCCAAATCATTTATATATATCAAGAACAAAATTGGTCCCAAAACCGAGCCCTGTGGCACACCACTTTTCACTTCACACCCCTCAGAGTACTCCTTATTTATGCCCACCCTCTGCCTTCTTCTCGTTAACCAATTTTCAATCTATTTGGCAACTTCCCCACCTATTCCATGTGATTTTAACTTTTGAAATAATCTTTGATTAAGTGCTCTATCAAAGGCCTTTGCAAAGTCTAGATAAATAACATCCACTGGCTCCCCTTTATCTATGATTTTAGTAACCTCCTCCTTCTGTAGAAGACTTTCATTTTGCAATTGTCTCCCAGCCAATTCAATCTGCGTTTTTATATCATTTCCAATATCTGTCTTTGTATGTCTATCTCAGTAAGACATAATTATTATATCCTCTTTCTGTTCAAGTCACTCTTTAAATTCTACAATAGCATCACATTTCAAACGCTTTTTCCAATACATTCTTTATCTTAATTTATGTCTCAATACAGGCATTTGCTGTAATAGTTTGCCCTAAATGTGTAAACCTCTGTACTTGTTTGATTATTTCTTTATTGATGATTATATTCATTTGTCTATGTTGCTCGGTTACCATAGTCTTTGTCTTCAATGTGTTTATTTTTATGCAAAACTCTTTGGCTGTGTCGTTAATATTTTCAAGCAACATTTGCAACGTTACCACTGATTCCCAGTCTATGGCTTTATCATCTGCAAATTTGATGGCATTAACTTTCATACCATTGACTTTGACACCCCTATTACAACTACTAACAACACTGTCCACCATCATTTCAGAATATGCATTATAGAGGCTTGGTGAAAGCCAGGAACCCTGTCGAACTCCCTGTCTTATTGAAATTTAATCTGTTAGACTTTCTTTGATTCAAATAGTCACCTCTTGATTTTCGTACAGATTCTGTATTAACCTGGTTTCCTAATTCCTATTAACCTGGCTGGTTTCTATATACATTTTTGTTGAAAAATAGGAAAAATTGGTTGCAGAAGACTCAATAAAGCAGATCAATCATTCTTTCTAGAGAAACCGCAATGATGCAATTGCATCCTGTATACCTCAGCCTTACAAATTCCTTACTGGTTATCTTTTAGCACCTCCTCTATCTTGCCATCAATTCTCTCATTATATATCTACAATTAGAATGTTAAATGCATGTTATTAACATAACCATTCGGTATTAGCCTATTACATTTTGCAAAGAAATAATTATTAAAGTTGTGTGATCATTTGACCGTATTGATTGTTGTAAATATCATTAAGATGTTAAAATAGTAAATCTATAGCATACGATATTGAATTGTTAACTAGTTTGTTCCTATTTTCAACTGTTGGGTTTGGTTGTGACACTGTAATAAGGTGTTCTACCATAAGCAATAAAGCTGTCACCATACACATTTTATTGTTTTGTTTACAATTACATGATTGAGAGAACAATATTAGGACAATAAAAAAGGAGAGACCTAGGAGTTATAATAGATCATACAAGTATGGTGAGGGAGCAAGTCTAGGTGCAGTGGAAAAAGCTAATGCTATGTTGGGCGTGATAAAAAGAAACATTTCAACTAAGAGCAAGGCAGTAATAGTCAAACTATATAAATTATTGGTGAGATCTAAATTGGAGTATTGTGTTCAGGTATGGAGTCCATATCATAGGGTGGATATAAACATACTGAAAAGGATAGAAAGAAGAGTCACAAAAATGATTGTAGGGTTTCAGAATTACTACTAAAACTGGTCTTCAGTGTCTTGAACAGAGAAGAATTTAAGGTGACAATACAAGTTTTTCAATTAATAAATGGAAAGAATAAATTAGACTATACAAAGTTTTTTAGAAGTACAACCAGCTACAAGAACAAGAGGGCACAGCTACAAATTGTTTAAAGACAGGTCTAGATTAGATATTAGGAAATATTTTTTAAGTCAGGGAGTGGGGAATTCTTGGAATGCATTGCCGCAAGATGTAGTAGAAGCAGAGTTAGTTAATGCATTCAAAAATATATTGGATGCTCACAGTATTTTCAGTATGGGTAGAGTGTAATAAACTAGTTGTATATGGACTCTGTAGAGCCTTCTAAACCAGTATAATGAAGTTAAGTAAAGTTTCTAGGAATTGAAATGTAGTATATTCAGAAAATGTAACCATTTTTTATGTTTGCATTTTATTTATTTTAGTGAATACTTGTAGTAAAATATGTAGAAATAGTTATAAGGAAATAGAAAAACCAGCCTATATTGTCTAGAAAAGAGAAGAATTTGAAGTGATTTAATACAGAGGCTTAATATAATCAAGGAAAAGGATAAAATATAACAAAACTATAACAAGCTTTTTTTTTAAATACAGCTGTCAACAAGAACAAGAGGGTACAACTAAAAATGAATGAAGAAAAGGTCCAGTTTAGATACTAAGAAATATTTTTTTGGTCAGAGAGTGGTGAATGCTTGAAATATATTGCCACAGGAAATAGTTGAGGCATGATCAATTAATGCATTCAAGAATAGATTAGATGTGCACAGTTTCTAGATCAAGCAAAGTTGAAGAAATTGGTTGCATACAGACTCAAAAAACCAGTATGGCTTATCTTGACTTCATTCGTTCTCAATCTCCCCCTACCAAGTCCTGAAAAGGGCTTAAGTAGCAGAATGTAGTCCAGAGAACGGAATACGTTGCCTGGACTACATACTGCTACTTAAGGCCTTTTCAGAACTTGGTAGTGGTAGATTGAGAACGAACGAAGCCAAGCCAAGCAAACATAAACCAGTATAAAGTTGTCAAGTTAAGTTAGTACATAGAAAAACTTTGTACAGCAAATTAAATACCAAAAAAACTAAGGAAACAGTTGCATACATATTTAAATGATGGTTTAAAAATAAATCACAAAAGAGTTGAGATGAAAACCAAGAAGTGGAACAAAATATAGTTGATAATTAAATAACTATTTATATGACTGACATTTCCACAGTGCTCGCGTGGACCGTACAGGAACTTTCATTGCTCTGTGGAGTGCTATAAAACAAGCTGAGGACAAAGGATATTTGGATATTTTCACAACAGTTCAAAAACTTCGATATGACAGGGTTAATATGGTGCAAACTGGTGTAAGTTCTTTGATATATGTGTGGCATCAATGGTAGAAGATAGAAGTCATGTTTTGTCAGAGCATTGAAAGAAGTGTTTGTATTTGGTGGGGCAGTTTACTGGTACATTTAGTGTACTTATTATCAGCCTGACATTCCTTTTTTTGGATCACATGTCTCTCAAGTGGTGTGCATGAGGTTTGCAGCATCATCATGTAAAAAAGAATGCTACCCAAGCAGATTTATATACATGCTTTTGGGGACGACGTGGCCTAGTGGTTGAGTGACACGGCTCACAACCAGATAGTGCTGGGTTCGATCCCCATCTCAGCACCGGCCCTTACCCCGGGGAAGCAAACCCTTAGAAAATGCAGGAGGAAGCAGACCCTTACATAAAATGCATGCTGAAGTCGGATGTACTGGGCCGACAGGCACAAAATAAAAACCACAGTGCAACGCACACCGCCTTGGGGATTAGAGAAATAAGGCGAACGCAAACAACAAATACATACATGCTTTTGTACAGTTTTCCTGCAAGGTCTCCAGATGCATTGGTTGCTCCATGGTTTTAATGGAGTAAAAAAGCAATGATCAGTGTAAGCCTTGTAAAGCACTTTGTGAAATGAAATATTTTGACATAAATATGTTGTGGTGTCATCAAAATACAATGTTGTGATGACCACATATGTCAGCTTTGGTGTGAAAATCAATAAATAAATGGTTTTGCAGTTAGACAGTCAGATGAATTATAGTTTTAGCAATGCTACTAAAGGCTTCTTCCAGATTTAATGCTAGATGTTCTGTGCAAACTAAAAACAGTTTGTCTCTTGATCTTTCTAGAAATCAAACATTTAGAGACAACCATATAGAGAGTGGAATGCACAATTTTATATCAGTCTCCTACTTATTACATGCAGCAAAGATGGCGCTCTACCGACTGTGGGTCTAAATTGCTTTGGTGTTTTAGTTCATTATAGATGCTGTCAGGCCACGGATTTGCCTGGAATTTACACTAGCGAACGACTTACACTTGTGTTCACAAAAACATGCCGTTGTTTTCCATTTGCACTAGTTAATTCATTCATTTTTGTGTGTTCTCTTCTCTCCAAATATCCTGGCAAGGGCAAACGCTGTATGAATTAGTACTACAATTAAACCTGTGTTGTATTTTCATGGACTTGTGCACACAAGATTGGCGTCCTTTGCTCTAGCTGCAGACAGTGTCGGTTTTGGTGTGACTGAAAAGTAGACACGTGGCTATCATGGACTAGAACATGCCACCCAAGAAAGATTCCCAACACATCATTCCCACTTTGAGTGATGTCCCTATGACATCTTTCAGTTATAGGAAAGTCAAGACACACAACGATAGATGTCATTCCCACTTCACTGCTTTGCGCAATACCTGTTTACAGGGAAAGCTCCAGGAGTAAACCCTGAGGAAACATCTGCATCCTATGCAGTCACTCATTTCAGTGGAAACAGCAAAAGAAAAGACTATCCAGAGAGAGTGGTTTTCATCACATGTGATGGACGAACATCAACAGGATGCTCCTTCACTTGTGGCAGAGTTACCAGGTTTATTTCTTATAATTGATATGCTCCAGTTAACCTAGCCTTAAATGGGTACCTGGCTTTCTTTCTTTTTGGTGGAGGGTAGGGGGGGAGTTGGGGGAAGGGGGGGGGGTCTGGGAGCAAGGAAGATAAACTGACCACCTAAGCTCATAAACAGCTGAACAAAGAAGTTTCTAATACTTCATCCCTGCCAGAAGTGTCTGCTATAAAATTATTATATTTGATCACCGTGACACGCACCCTTTGTGTTCAGTTTTACTGCAATCCACAACATATTAGACATTTTTATGGAAGTTTACAGTATCTTTTATGAGATAGGAATGTGCACATAGAAAGTTAGATTGTAAAATTTTCTATTTAGCTGTTGGAAATTGACATCTTCAGTTTTGCAATTTATTTCCTCACTGCAGACACAGTATGAGTTCCTGCACAGAGCAGCTCAAGTAGCCATGTTGTGTTTGGGCACAACTCTGACATTAAATGGCATACAAGATAGAATCAATTACCTGGAGAAGTTGTCAGATTCTGGACTAACTAACATGGAGAAGGAATTCAAGGTGATCATTTGTTTTGTTTTTGCTACTTTATAAAGACAAGTGCCATTAACTTGTACATGAGAATTTGAGGTGAGTACGGTCGGCACAAGAGTGAAAATATCTAGGGAATAGAGCAGTCAGTAACACTGTTGTTTCTTCTAGCAGTTTGATAAAACACTAAGTCAACCTTAAAGTGCCACATCCAGCATATGACTGACAGAAGCTGCAGATAGTACTGCCCATCCCCTGGTATTATTTCTCTCTGCCATCTTACTTGTCATATTACCCCAGATAGACAAGAGACTCACATGAAGGAAACACATACAGGAGATAGAACAAAAAGCAACCAGAAAAATATCCCTCATGAAGAAGCTGGCCGGAACAAGCTGGGGTGCAAATAGCAACATCCTCAAAAAAGTATACACTGGCACAGTCAGGCCAGTACTTGAATACAGCATGGCAGCCTGGACCACAGCATCAAAAACAAACACGGAACACCTAACCAAAATTCACAATTCAGGCTTAAGAATAATAACAGGAGGAATGAAGACTACACCAATCCAGAAAATGGAAACATACAAATATAAGACCTCTAAATACTAGACGAGAGGAAAGAGTGCTGACACATAGTGAAAAGATGCTACGCATGCCTGATCATCCCATATATATCAAACTAAAACACCCAGTTAAAAATAGGCTCAAGAGAACCAGCTTCATCAAACCACCTACACCAAAAATAGGGAGAACTAATTCCAAACCAACCTACAGAAATAGAAATGCTTATTAACTATGAAGAGCCAAGCTGCAACATAAACAACATCGAAATAAGTACAGAGATACCAGGAATAAGAAGAAAAGACCAACACAGTGTCCACGAGCTGAAAATTTTAGCACAAACAATGATTGAGGAGAAATATAATACCAAGGAATGGATACAGGTGTACATTGATGGTTCAGCAGAAGGGGCAGGCCGAAACGGGGGAGGAGGCATATTCATAAGACACAAAAGAGGAAATATAACAGAAGAGGCCCTCCTAACAGGAAATTTGTCCACAAACCTTAGAGCAGAATCGATGGCACTCCTCCGAGCACTGAGAATACTTCAAACAGAAAGGCAACCTCCAACAAAAATAGCTGTATTCACGGACTGCAGAGAACTATTAGAGACAATACAAAAAACAAACAACGAATCACTGTTGTCGGAGATCAGATCAGAACTGGGAAAACTCCCGATATCGTCATCAATAGCACTCCAGTGGCTACCCTCCCATTTTGGAATCACGGGAAATAAGAGAGCTGATGCTCTGGCAAAAGATGGCAGCAAAAAGGCACAATTTAATCAAGTACTATACAGAGAAATCAAGAACATCATCAGAAATCAGTATATACACAAATGGAAAGAAAACAGAAACATAAGCAGTACGCCAGACCCAATTCACCAACTCAAAAGAAATCAACAAACTACCTTATTTCGCCTAAGAACTGGACACTGCAGACTACTAGAACATCTTTACCGATTGAAGATCTCACACACCGATGAGTGCCCATGTGGAACAGGATGCCAGAACCCTGAGCATATTCTACAGGAATGCCCAATCTATAGGGAAATGAGATGCCAGACCTGGCCAGAGCGTGCGGAGCTGAGACAAAAGCTGTGGGGCAGCCGCTCCGACCTGGTGAAGACTACAGACTTCATCATGGCTACTGGCCTGCAGATATAGCATGACCAGAAGATCCTGAACACAAAGAAGAACAACCCCAGATCATTTCTCCTTGTCACTCTAAATCTCTTCATTCTTCCATTGCTATCACCTATACAATTAGGCCGGCTTAATGCAATGTTAATCAAACTCATTTCAGCTAAATGTATACCTTTTTTTATCATTAGATTATCTGTACCATGAAGAATAGTGGCTGTGATGACAATGATGAGGATAAATCTGCAGATGATCCCTCGAATGTGTATGAGAAGTATGAGAACAGCCAAAATATTACCAATATGCATAAGAATCAGATGAACAACATTATACCCAGTGAGCGAATAAGTATTTTATAGTCTTTGTTGGGATTCAGCATTAGTAAATACAGTTTATTCTTTGTGTGCTTTAGGTGTAAGTTTGAACATATGTAAATAAAGCAGTGGTCAGCCTGAGACACCTGTCTTCTTCATAGAGTTTAATACAGGAATGGTACTGGTGATGGCCATATGAGCTGTCTCTGTTCCTCATTTGGTACTTTTGTTGAAGATGTTCAGTAGTCATTTTAAGAATACAAATAATAAAATGAAACTGAAGACTCTATGAAAGACAGGGAAAAAGGGAACTGGCAACGCCACCTCATAAATAAGATGTTGTCTTGTAATGAAATATCTAACACTTCATCTCTGACAACAGTGTCTGCTTTACCTTTTAATATCATAAACCTGCCCGGCATGTTGTAACAGACAACTAAAGAGGGTTAGGCATGCAGGTGACTACCCCATCTTGTTGAAATTATACGTCCCTAGAAACAGATAAGAAGACCTCTACATTAAATGGTAGAAGTGCAGCTAAGTCAAGTCATCTTGACCTGAATTCTTGAGATGTACTGAAAACCACAAAATGCATAACAATTTAGGAAGTTTTAATTGCATGTATGTGACACATGAGAGTGGATAGTTCTCATTTGGCTTCTTCTTCCTCAGAGATGCTGCATACTCCAGTCTTACAGCGTGAGACAGACTGCTTTGGAGATTACATAAATGCTGTATTTGTTCCAGTAAGCTCAAATTTAATCTTTTTTTAAAGCTAATTTTCATGATATAGGTTTAAAATACTACATCAACAAAATGTATACTATTTTGAAGCACATTTAAAAGTGAAATACATATAGTGTGTATTTTAAAATCTCATGCCATGTTCTACTCAATTTATTTAAATGTTCACTCGAGTAATCAAATTGTCACTTATTTTTCTATTTTAATTTAAATGTTTTTCTATATGTTTTCTAAATTTTATGCTTTAAAATGTTACATTTCAGTCCTTCTTCATCTTTCATCCTGAAAAGGATATTTTGTTACAATTTGTTGTAGTTTACAGTGAAGCTTTGATATCTCCACCTTACAGTTCAACATATCTGGTTTCAGCATAGCCCATTTTTCAGGCCGGGTTTGATTACCCTCTTTAATCCCTGTTCTCTCAGCTAGACTACATGTGAGCAGCATTTTTTAGGGGTTGCAACTTGGAACCAGGATAAGTCTTGGCTTAGCTCTGGTTTGCTGGCATTGACGCAAACAGCCAGCCATGAGTTGCTGATCTACTGTTACTACGTTGAGGACCATATGCAATGAAGATAATGAATCAAAAGCCACAGAAATGCATATTTGATGATCAAAGGGCAGCATGAAGACTACTTATATGGCTCATGGATCAATTGAAGTTAATTTTGATGTCAGCAGGTCACAAGAAGACAATTTTGATGACCCAAGGATCATACCCTGATATCTTAAATTTAAACAGAGGTGCTAGAAATGGAATGACATGATAGTTACTGAAAAATGGAAAATGTGATAGTGACAGAAAATGGGAGGACATGATAGTGACAGGAAATGGGAGGACATGATAGTGACTGGAAACGAAAATAAAAATCAGGATGTGTAAGTGATGGTCACCGCTGAGAAACATAATCCTCCAGAATGTATTCTTAACGTGAATGGAATCCTATTAAAGTCAGTTTATACGTATAAATACATCTTTGTTCTATTAACAGCATTTGGAAGATTCAGTTCATAAATAAAGAATAGAATATCCCAGATAGACAAAGCATTTCAGACAAAAGTGCCCAATGAAATAAATTTTTTTAATAGTACAAAGTGTTACATGGAGTAAATTCTAAACTGTGGATGTAGGTCTTGGAAATCAATAATAAAAAAATTATCCCTTGAAACCATATAAATATTTTTTTTAAGAAAACAACCACAAGAAAATAGATAGAAGATAAGAAATTAAATTTATAAACATCATTAGAATCCTAAAGTTGCAGATATACACATTTCCAAACATCAGTTAGCTTCGTCTTTGAAGAAGAAATGTAATATAACAAGAATGGTTTGAAGGAAAATGCAACCATTATGTAATGGTTTGATCCAATAGAAACTGGATAAAAATAGTTATCGCAATAATATGAATGTTAATGTCAACTTTATCGTAACAGAGAATTTATACTTTTATAGAACAAGTAAACAATGCTTTGGACACAAACTACATTCATAACAATTTTAACTTTTGTATGTAATCCCAATTTAAACAGAGTTTCAAGAAACAGAATCAACATTTTCTGACACAGCTACCACTTCCAACAACTGTCATAGACTTCTGGCGTCTGGTCACCCAGTACAAGGTGGCCCTGATTGTGTCATTTGAGGATGATCTAAAGGCTAATGATCCGGTAATGGATGTATATTAAAGGAGTTCAAGTCCTTAGCCATGGACCTAAACATTTAACGTTTCTGGATATAATTTGAAATTTTGAGAACACAATTAAACAAAATGTTTGTACATATCCACACTATTTATGTTGGAACACTGTCTCAATTCAAAGGTTTCTATTTTGGAGGACAGAATAGAAACATTTCACTTTACTTGTATATCATAAAAGACAACTAATGAGCTGTGAATGGGACTGGCACTTAAAGATCATCAACAGCAATCAAGGCCTCATGGTCCTGACTTTATTTAGTCATTCCTCTTCAACCATGAAGTGTAGAGGTCTTCTTTTCTTGACTTAGTCATTCCTTTTCAACCATGTAGTGTAGAGGCCTTCTTTTCTTGACAAGACTTAGTCACTCCTCTTCTAATGTAGTGTAGAGGCCTTTTTTTCAACCATGTAGTGTAGAAGCCTTCTTTTCTTGACTTAGTCACTCCTCTTCTACTAGTGGTTGTAGATGCCTTCACTTCTTTTTCTTGTGGTTTATAGTTTCTACGTTGGTCAGTATTACTGTTCTTTGTTCCCTTTTGGGTGCAAGTAATACAAACAAGGTGATGCTCCTGCTGAGTGAAAATAGGGCATTTCCCCAAAAGTGTCTCATGAAGGACCCCATGATATGCTAACAACTATCAGATCATAAAACAGACATTTCTCAAACAGTGTGTCATGAAGGGCCCCAGACTATGTTAATAGTTTTCAGATTACCAAAAAAAGGGCATTTCTCAAACAGTGTGTCATGAAGGGCCCCAGGTTAGGTTAACAACTATCAGACTATGAAAAGGACATTTCTCAAATAGGTGTGTCATGAAGGACTAGACTGTGTTGAAAGTTTTCAGATAATTTTTAATTCTCCTATCTACGAAGTCTAGTACCAGTAAATAAACCTAATCATGGTTAACAAAATCACCAAGTTCTGTAAAACATAATTATTTATCCCTTACCATTTATCCCTCTTCATTATTTTGATTTATAAGATCATATTTTTGTGTATGTGCATGCATACATGCCTGTGTGTGGTGTATATGTATAATGTAATGTGTGTGTGTGTGCGCTTGCGTGCGTACGTGCGTGCGCGCGCGCTGTGCTGTTTAGTATTTTTATAATCCATTAGCCGTTATAAGTGATACTATCAAAAAGTGCAGAAGGGCTAGAGCAGCTACTTTCAGCCTTTAATGGACATAGTAAAGATCAAAACCTGTTCATAAACATAAATAAAAGAAAAGATAATGACCACCGACAAAACACAATGTCAGCATACATTTACAGTGGGTGGTGAGGAAATAGATCAGATCACATTTTGAATATCTGGGCTCCAGAATTTACAAAAATGGTGACTGCTCGAAAGAAATCAGAATGCAGAGACTGAACAGCCTGAAGAAATTATGGCAGAGCACCAACAAAATAATAAAAGTAAAAGTCTTGAGAGCCTGTGTTTTTCCTGTGGCAGCTTATGGCTGCGAATCATGGACTATTACCAGAACTTCTAGGCAAAGGATCGAATCCTTCGAGTAAAAATGTTACAGAAAGATCCTCAAAATACCCTGGACAGAGAAAAAAAACAAATGTAGACATTCGACAAGAGTTGAGCATAAAGGAGAACTGGTTTATCAATTCTATTTTGGTTAGAAAATGCAAATACTTTGGTCACATCAAGAGACACAATGGTCTTGAGAGAACGGTGATGGAAGGTATGGTGCCAGGCAAAAGAGGAAGGGGAAGACCAAGAAGACGATGGGACTAAGATATCCAGGAATGCTTGGGTATGACTGTGGCGGAGGCTGGAGTTTTGGCAAGAGAACAAGTTTCTTTCAGACAGACTGTGATGGGAGCGACGTTCTACAAAGAACATGTTTCATGATGATGATTAGTCGTTAACATAGCCTGGGGTCCTTCATGACATACTTTATTATTGGCCCTGATAAAAATCTTTAGGTCACAACATATGCTATTCTTTTTGTGTCCATTTAAAACTATTCTTTTATATTTTATTTTCATTTTGCTTGCTAACTTTATATTTTAATCAGTAAAAAAAATTAACATGATATAATAAATGTTTTCAGACAGTCGGAGAGTACCTCCCATCATGTGATAATCAGGCAGTCACATATTCAATGTTTGAGATAAAAAGTCAGATTGTCTCTGCAAGCAAGATATACCAGCAGAGAAAAGTTACAATTGCTGCTGAAACGGAATACGTAAATACCAAATTCTCAACATCAGCTGTTGTAAGTTTTCCACAACACCCATTTTTTTTAAAGGAACCATATTTTGTAAAAAGAAAAAGGTGTATTTTAAATATGAAGTGAGCTGTTTTAAGGATAAATGTTTCAAATATAAAGGGACTTGTATTAAGGGTATATGTTTCAAATATAAAAAGATTTGTTTTAAGAATTTATGAAGGGAGTTGTTTTCAGTATAATTGTATCAAATATAAAAGAAATAATAATTTTAACAAATAAATGCTTTAGTTTTACTATAATTTTTTGTCAGAACAGATGCAGTCAAATGTATAATGAGTTTGTTTATTTGTTTTTAAATTGTATGAATTTAAACTCATTTTTTTCTGTTATTTCTTAATAAAAGAACAAAACTCACTTCTCCTTAAGGTGACTATCCTTTCTGTTGAGATATATATTAATCTGTTTGCATTATACAGGCAATAATTATTCACTACAAAAGGTGGTAGTAAAAAAATAACCTTAAATTGACAATACAAAATACCGGCACAAATATGTGCACATTAATTTTGTATGAGTGAAAATTGCTATATATTATGTAAATAGCCTATTTAAGTTACTTGTTTCATAAATAAATTTCACATATTTATTATATGTGTGTTTATACCACTAAAGAGTAACATAGGATAATAATATCCTGATCAAGATCCCCAGATCATACCTACATCTTGCTCCTGGAATTGGTGTCATTGTAGTTTGGTCAATGATGTATGGCTTAAAACTGTTATCCCCATAATGGTGAGCTTACTGAGGAGCCTTGCATTGAATTCAGCCAGGACGAATCAGGTCCACCTTCCAAAGTACACTTTCAGATGTAGGAAGAGCCATTATAACCTGCCACTAACGATAGGTCAAGAATTTTAATTAGCTCTCTCTCTCTCTCTCTCTCTCTCTCTCTCTCGCACGCACGCACGCACACACACACACACACAATAATAATATTAATAACAAGTACATGCCACTTTAGTTACCGAATTGATGTCTTAATGGCAAATATCTGTAGCTGAACGACAACCCAAACTACTTGAGCATCACATTTGATCAGCGCATGATTTGGAAAACTCAGATTGATCAGCGCATGACTTGGAAAACTCAGATCAAGAGAAACCAAATGAGAGCAAGACAAAGAATGGCAATCATGAGGAAACTTGCTGGCACAATCTGGGAAACAGACGAAAGAATACTAAAGAAACTGTACACTGGAAGAGTGAAACCAGTTCTCGAGTATGGCATTGCGGCATAGGCAACAGCAGCAAAGGCGAACTTTGATAAAATTAGCAAACTTCAAAACCAAGCCATGAGAGTTATAACAGGAAGCATGAAGTCACTGCCAATTGTAGAACTTGAAAAGATTACAAATCTGCAATCCATGACCGATAGAAGAGACTGCAGAGCCCAGCAGCAAGCAGAGAAACTAAGAATACTGACGGACCATCCAATGCATCAGAGACTAAATGGATTTGGGAAAGGGAGACTAAAGTGGAGAAACTTTGCAGAAATAGACAAAGCAAAGATAAGCGAAGACCCTATGAACACCATAACAACACCAAAGCCCATCCCTACTGTACGCAAACCCACCTGGAAGCAGTATATCATTCCAGAGGTGGTAGAAAATGTACCAAGTATTGGAAACAAGAACAGCCAGACCGAAAAAAAAAGAAGAGACAAGCATGGACTGAACCCATGCATACATCGACGGTTCTGCAACAAACACAACACAGAATGGAGGGAGAGGGGTATTCTGGAGCCTAACAAACGGTAGAAAGATAACACTCTCAGTGGCAACTGGAAAATTCTCAAGAAATTTCAGAGCGGAGGCAGAGGCATTGAAGGCTGCAGTAGAAGCAATGCTGACAGGCGAAAGCAATGAAAGCCAGATAGTCCTGTTAACAGATGTCCTGTCCGTGGTTACAGCACTAAAAAGCCAGAAAAATACAGAATTTAATGATTTAAGAGCAGTACTCTGTCAACTATGCCAGCAGTCCACACCAAAAAGAGTAGTGGTACAGTGGGTTCCATCCCACTGTAACATTCAAGGCAACGAGGAGGCAGACAGACTGGCAAAAGAAGGTGCAAGGTAACCACAACCAGATTCTAGTGTGACTTACGAATAGTCCAAAAAGTTTATTAGGGCCAGACACATGGCCAAATGAGAAACAGAGCATACTGGCTACACAAAAAATGATGCCTATTACCAGTTGAACAGAAGAGAGCAGGTCGTGGTCTTCAGACTCAGCACAGGCCACAACAGACTGAGGTACCATCTATTCAATAAACTGAAGATAGGTGCTACTGATGAATGCACCTGTGGTACAGGGAAAATGACCACTAAACATCTGCCCGACATACGAGAACCAGAGAAACCACATGTGGCCAACACTAGACAAGCTCTATGGCAGTGTTGACAGCCTCAGGATGACAGCTGCTTTCTTCAAACAAATTCAAGTTGATGTCTGACAGCGTACGAAGAAGAAGAAGAAGCTACTGAATTGCATGATCTACTAGTAGAAAATGTCCTTTAGTGGCAGAAGTAACTATTCTTCTTTTCTTATTTTTTAACCCTGAGACAAAAAACAGTTTTATTTCATAATCTTCATTTTTGTTTCTCTAGTGCATTTCATCTTCTTTTTTTTTTCCTTATAAATTATCTTTATTCAAAGTCTCTACGTGTTCACTTTTTCTTTCAATCTCCACATTTTAGATTACATTAACTTTGTCTTGCTCTCACTATGTCCACTAATTTGTCTTCAGCTGTAACTAAGTTAATGGTTTATTCTTTAATACCAGTTACAGGAAGAGCCTGTTGTGACGCATCTGAAGTGCTTAACGACAGACTTTGATCCAGAAAATCTTCTGGCTCTTATTGCACAAATTAGGTCACTCAACCCAGGTGGTGAAGGCAGAATAATATATATGTGCAGGTAATGTAATCATTTATAGAAGATTGGGCCATGTCTACTGGAAAGAAAGGAAAACAGATGTGGAAGTACTGAAAAAGTTGGGGATGGGGTGGGAACTGCAGTCAGAAATCAAGGTTAGACAGTTTAGATATTTCGGCCATATAATAAATGAAAATACGTTGATTAAGACTATACTAGAGTGTAAGGCGGAATGCAGACACCCAAAAGCAGACATGTTATAAGTGGTTGGATAACATAAGGAGATGGACTGGAAAGAGTCTGTCAGGCTGTGCTATCAGAGCAAAAGATAGAGTATGCTTGAGATCTATTGCACCTGAACTGAACTGACTGTAATCTTAAATGTAGTGAGATAGAATCTAATGTCTAGTAAAGGTTATGGAAATACAAAATATAAAAAAAAAAGTAAAATAATTTCCAAAGATTATAGTTTGGGCCTCCCAAGTGCTACCAGGGTCCAAAAGAAGAGCAAAGATGAGTATCACTGAAACCTGTCACGCATGTAATAATAGATGACTAAGAAGGGTTTGGTATGAGGCTGGCTTCCCCATCATCCTGTAGAAACTGTAAGCCTAGACATGTGCAGGTCAACATTTGACGACTTGGCA
Source organism: Ariolimax columbianus (assembly GCA_036924085.1). Classification (NCBI taxonomy): domain Eukaryota; kingdom Metazoa; phylum Mollusca; class Gastropoda; order Stylommatophora; family Arionidae; genus Ariolimax; species Ariolimax columbianus. Next base: position 92,284,355 of record JAVGWX010000004.1, on the reverse strand, counting down.
TGTATTAACTTAACTTTATTATACTGGTTTAAAAAGCTCTACAGAGTCTATTCAACCAATTCAGTCCACTCTAAACTAAAAATAACTGTGGGCATCCAATCTATTTTTTAATGTATTAACTGACCCTGCTTCCACTTTATCATGTGGCAATGCATTCCAAGCATTCACCAATCTATGATTAACAGATATTTCCTAATATCTAATGTGGACTTCTCTTTTAAAAACTTGAAGCTGAGGCCTCATGTTCTTGTAGCCTGTTGTACTTTGAAAAACTTGGTATAATCTAATTTATCCTTTCCATTGGTTGTCTTAAAAGCTTGTATTAAGTCACTTCAAATTCTTCTATTTTCTAGCCACTGTAGACCAGTTTTTCCTGAGTCTTTTCTCATGACTATAATTCTGGAATCCCACTATCAGTTTTGTAGCTCTTCTTTGTATGTTTTCTAGCATGTTTGTTCCACTCAATGAAAAGGACTCTATATCTGAACACAGTACTCCAATTTTGGTCTCATCTAATGCTTTATATAGTTTGACTATCACTTCCTTGCTCATTTTTTTAATATTTTAAAAAATCATACCCAGCATTGCATTAGCGTTTTTAACTGCGACCTGGACTTGCTCACGCATTTTACCAGTATGATCTATTAAAATCAATCTTCCTAATACTGTTCTCACAATATATAAGTATATTCCTCTCTTGATCTTTCCATGTGTATGACTTTACATTTAACTACATTAAACACCATCTCCCAGTTCTCAAACTATTTTTTTATCTTATCTAAATTCAATCTCAATAGATCCACCTCTGCCTGAGATGAGGCACTGCTGCAATTTTTTCTCCTCTGAATTTTGCAGCGTTGCATTCATATTATTGTCCAAATGATTTATAAATATCAAGAACAAAATTTGTCATTGCGGCAATCCACTTATTACCTCACACCACTCAGAGTATTCCTAATTTATGCAAACTGTCTTCTTTCCATTTAACTAATTTTCTATTCAATTGGCAACTCTGCATTTAAACCATATGATTGCAAGTTAGAATTTGTTGAAAATCTATGCTCCACAGGGAACTGAAAAGTTTGTGATTAATTGATTTATTGTTTGGAAATGGCCTGAAATGAGAGCAAAGAATGATAACACTGTGACATGCAAGCCATGTTGTAGGAGGTAACTAAGGACAGTTAGGCATGACTTTAATAATGCCCCTATGTAATCATTATAATAAAACTACAATTCACTTCTATAATCACTAAAATAATGTTCCTACAGGTCAATGAAATAATTTTCCTACAAATATATGAAACAGTTCTTAAATTTATCATTTATAATGTTGACCAAAAACTGAATATAATACTCTTCTTACAAATCATTGTAATCTTCAACATCATCAAGTACCCTACTGGATGGCGTTGGTGATCATGACCTCCATTTCCTCTTATCACAGTTATGTTTTGCTGTTGATCGCCTCCCATGTCACCCCTTCAAGCTGTCCAATATTTTCTTTCTTTGCCTCTCTCTGTCTCATTTGCCAGCAATTCTGCCAGTTGTCACTGTGTGTTCCAACCTGTTTCTTCTCATGACATACCCGAAAAAGAATGACTGCCTTGTCCTGATTTTTGCCATAAGCTTTCTTTGTGTCTGTGTTTCCTCAAAAACCGCTTTATTTGATTTTTTTTAAAGTCCATGCAACTTTCAACATTCTTCTGTAAAACCACATTTATGTTGCCTCCAATGATCCTTACACATGTCTGCTCATTGTCCATGATTCACTGCCATATGTCATTACTGGTTCTACGTAGCATCTAAGAACTCTCTTCCTTAAATCCAGTGATAGGCTTTTGTTGCACTAGATTCCCCTCATACTCTGGAAGATTAATTTTCCCTTGACTATTTTGTTCTTTATTTCATAAGTGCATCTTCCATCAGAACTGATGTGTGTGCTCAAGTATTGAAATGAGTGAACTTGTTTTAGTTCCGTCTTATTCACCTTTATACAGCAATTTGGAAGTATGTATTTCTTAGATACCACCAATACTTTTGAAGCCTTTTTTTTTGCTTTGAAGAACTACTATGTTGACCAGTTCTTGTAAATCTGACTCATTCTGTGCTTTTAACACAGTGTCATCAGCATAACGCAAGTTGTTTATGTTCTGTCCACCAATTGATATTCCAGGCATTGCCTTTAGAGATTGCAATTTCAATTTGATGTACAGAGAGCACACATCCTTGTCTCACTCCCTTTTTTATCTGCCTGAAGTTTCCTACTGTGTTGTTATCTATTCATATAGCTGCAGTCTGTCCCAAGTACATGTTGTGAATAATTCTCAAGTCCTTGCTATCAACATACAGCTCTTCCAGCATATGAATCATTTCCCTGTGTTTGACCCTGTCAAATGCCTTAGTGTAGTCTATGAAACACAGAAATAAATCTGTTTTCATCTCCATACTTCTCTCATTTATTGTTCTCAATATATATATGACGTTGTTTGTGCCCTTACCTTCCATAAACCTGCATTGCTCATCGCCAATTTCTGGTTTGATTCTTCTTTTCCGTTCGTTCTCAATCTCCCGCTACCAAGTCCTGAACAGGGCTTTGCAAGTAGCAGGATGTAGTCCGGAGAACGGAATGCGTTGTGTCGCTAGTTTACAGTTTGACTGCGATATTTGCACCTTTCATTCCGACACATCAATCTTCGTCAGTGGTTTGATTCTATTCCTCACTCTTCTCGTGATGATTCATAGAACGTTCTAAAAATTATGAAATTAAATTACAGAAATTATGAACTACACAGAGTACAGGACATTATGCAGGATCATGATCACCTAATCTATGTCACATGAAGAAAGATGCCCAAAAACATGCTTACATCCTGTCCTCAGGGGCACTCATAGTGGGGACACTGACAATGGTTACAGGTGAGATTTTTTCTTTGTATTAATGTCTTTGATGAAGACACTGCAATCAATGATCCAGCGATGCAAGGATTGCAAAGTTTTGAAATGCTATGTGGTTCTAGCATAGAAGGTCACCTGAGAGAATGAAGCAGGAATCTGTTCAACTAATGAGCTACAAGAACCAACAGTATCTATACTCTTCACAATTTACTGAGAGTGACGGAATACCTATGGGTCTGTCCAGAGTGCAAAGATGTTGATTCTTAACAGAAGGTAACAGATCACGTGGAAGGATAATCATTCTTAATATCACACTTTAATAAAGATCATTCATTGAATTTTTTAGACAAATCTTCATCATTTCCAGAAATGGTGCTGACTACAGTGGTCTGATGTGTATCTTGTCTTTCCTGCTGGACAGAATCGACAATGATGGTTGCTTAAATGTACCTCTGGCTGTTGGTGCATTCAAAGCTATTAGGCCTCAGGTTATTCCTACCCTGGTGAGATTTCTTTTCTATTTAAATATTATAATTTTCTCTACAATTTGATCATTGTATTTATAGTGGTTGAAAAATAAGAAAACTTTCAAATGCAGTTTGGGGCAGCGCATGAGCTGCAGCGGTCAGTGACCCATATATGATTCTAAGCATCAGAGTCAGCAAACCAGAGCTGCCAAGACTCTTCTTCACTTCCCAGTGGTGATCCTGGATAACAGGATGCAACAGAGCAGACTGGTTAAGGAGAAGGGATCAAAAATGGAAGGTTAACCCAGTACTCAAAAAATGCCTGCTGAAGTCAGATGTGTTGAACCGAAAGGTGCAAATATCAGTCAAGCTGTAAACTATGACACAACACATTCTGTTCACTGGACTATATTCTGCTACCTGCACTTTTCATGGCTTGGTAGCGGGAGATTGAGAATGAATGAAGCCAAGCCAAATGCAGTTTACCATGAGAGCAGTAACAGCTCAACCTTTTTTCTGCATGCCTAGAGTCGACGATGAGCCATTGCGACTGGAGTGAGTGAGGCATCAACATAAATTGCCAGTGTCAATAGTGCCTGGGAGTCCAGCTGTTACTGTTAAGTTGTTCAAAGAGAACCACATCATACAGACCTTGCTCAGATTGATCTAAGAGTAAGGTTTCCTGGATGTCTTTGATCATCTCATACCTGTCTGAACCTATACAGGTTACAAGATGATCAACGGAAAGGATAAATTAAACAAGTTTTTCAAAATACAGCCGCCTACAAGAACAAGAGGGCACAGCAACAAATTAAAGAAAGGCCCAAAATAGATACCAGGAAATATATTTTTAGTCAGAGAGTGGTAAATGCTTGAAATGCATTGCCACAGGAAATAGTAAAGGTGATGTCAATTAAAGCATTCATGAATAGATTGGATGCACATAGATATTTTAAGTTCAAGTGAGTGTAAAAGAAACTGGTTCTATACAGACTCTACAGAGTCTTCTAAACCAGCATAAAGATGTTAAGTTAAGAAACTAGAGACCTTTTGAGGAACACCTAAAGACATTTAACAAAACTCTAAGGTTCTGTGGAACAACAGTTGAGAAACCCTACTGTAGAAACTAAGTCACATTAAAAATAACAGAAGCCTCTAAACCCCACGATAGAAAGGAGCAAATAAGTCAGTCATTGGTTTTGTGTTCATTTAAATAAAATGTCCTCTTTTCTTACAGGCCCAGTACAAGATGTTGTATCAAGTTCTCAGACAATACAGTGACAGCAGCAATATATATTCCAATTTAGACATCAAACAATAGAAGCCTTCAGCCATCACAAAAATTGCACCTCAAATCCAGTTTTAAAGCTTTAATATTCATAATACATTCAAAACAGTATAGCCTATCTTATGTTATTTATTTTCTTCGAGTAGCATGTCCTTTATAGAACGTCACTTTAATCACAGCCTATCTGAAAGAAACTCTTTCACTTGTCAAAACTCCAGTCTCTGCCATACCCAGGCATTCCTGGATATCTTGGTGCCATATCCTTCTTGGTCTACCCCGGCTTCTTTTGCCTGACACTATACCTTGCATCACTTTTCTCTCAAGACCGTTACGTTTCTTGATATGACCAAAGTATTTAAATTTTCTGGCCAAAATGGAATTGATAAACCAGCTCTCCTCTATGTGTAACTCTTGCAACATGTATATATTTGTCTTTTTCTCCATCCAGGGTATTCTGATGATCTCTCTGTAACATTTTGACTCAAAGTACTCTATTCCTTTTTAGAAGTTGTGGTAATCGTCCATGAGTTGCAGCCATATGCTGCCACAGGAAAAAACAGGCTCTCAAGACTTTCACTTTTGTCATTTTGTTGGTACACTGCCATGGCAAATCTTTTTCTGATTTCTTTGGAGCAGTTGCCATTTTAGTCAATTCTGGAGCCCAGATATTCAAAATGTGTGACCTGATCCATGTTTTATTGTGTGTGTTTTATGCATTGTTGATTATTTTCTAATTTACTAATTGTAAAAATATGAACATATTTAACATTATATGTAATTTTTGTTCACTGTAAGATATATAAAATATTCATTTTTAGAATTTTCTGTTTTATATTATCTGTCTTTGACTCTTCATGCTGCATTTCAGAACATAGAATTACTACTTTAGTTGGTCTCTTAAAGAATACATGTATAAAAGCACATCATGTTCTTTAGCAGTTGTTTTCTCTATCAATGTGTGTTTACTTTATGAGATTTCTAGCCAAACACAACCCTCTTCAGTCAAATTTTACAACATGCTAGGACAGTTATTGTGGCCCTATTCTTTACTCCGTTATCCTCTCATTGAACTTTTATTTATTAGTACAGTATCACAATTTTTAACAAATTCAATTAAGTACTGCATTGGCCTGAATATAATTCTTCACATCCATGGAAGTGCACTAATCAGCAGCTCTGCAAATCATCTAATAATAAGTTCAAGGTTAAAACGATGTGAGATATAGGATTTGTGCCCTCTGTCGTTGAATTTGTAATTTAGTAGGTCAGCATTAGTTGATGGTAGAACATGTGCTGTGTAACAAATATAAAGAAAACGGCCCATGATAAATGCAAAAGCAAATGATCATATTGAAAAGAAAGAGCATAGGTAAATTTTAAAATGTAGGTCACCCATTTATCACTGAACTTTCAAATTACAAGAAAACTGTCAGATTTATCAAGTTTTTACTTCAAAACATATGTAAGACCATTTATGTTTTATCTAGAACACAGTAAAACCTTTTTACGGTCAAATTAAGTAGAAGCCCATACTATGTTAATGAATGTACATTCATTTAGTTACATATGATGTTGTTCTCTAGCCAACACTTTAATTTATCTATTTGCTTGAACTAATCATCTACAACTTCACTAATATAGAATAAATTTATATGATTTTGTACTATTTGTTAAAACTTGACTTGACTTGGTCATTTCTCTTCTACCTTGGGATGTTATTGCCCATTGCAAAGTGATGAAGACACATCAGACGGTTTTGTCTTAATAATGCAATGTGCACAGTATTTGAATTATAGTGAGGAAGATTATGAACTATTATGCATCAATCTCACTCTTATCCCGAGTTACCTCGTATCAGTGGCAAGACTATTGGTCGAAATGACTGAAGGTAACTCGGAATGCAGGCACTCTAGTCTTACCTCCCGTGAGACCAGGAGTCGCTTAAAACTTGCGGGATTTGATCAGCCACTGTTTTCGTTCATCGCTGTGAGAGGCAAGTGCCTTAACCTCCTACCTTGGGATGTAAAGGTTTCCATATTTGTTGCTTTTATAAAACCAAGTCAATCAATTTTCTTTACATGTCTTCTATCAAAGGCAAAGGATGCCGTCCATCGCAGATGATGATGGCCTAATTTATTTGCTATTTTTAGTAAGGATTAACTGCGCTACTTTTTATCCTTACTCTCTTGTCTCGTGCCACCCAACCCCAGTGGCAAGTCAATGACAAGACGACTAGGAGACGACTACGAGATACAGGGGACTCCGCATCAAGCACCTGTGAAAAAGATGGCGTAGTCCGGAGTCTAACCCACACCACCTGATCACGAGGCCGACGGCTTAAACACTTCGCTAAGTCTTCTATCAGCAACAGCATTATTTGTTATTGTTACTAAATTCTATATAATCAGTTTTGTTTTTAATATCCATTTCCCTGAATGTTTGAGATGTTATTTGACTAAGGTTACTGGTATCTCAAAATAGCTTGTCCAAATATGGTACTTATGATGCCTATATGTGCTTTATATGGTTCTTGTAAGTTGTATAAAGGACATTTTGGCAGTAGATGTTCAGCAGTCCCCTAACATTTGAATGGCAGAATGTTTAGAGTTCTTGCTTTATGAATAAGGTGATTAGTTTGTTTTCTTGTACCAAAATGTTCCAGTTTATCCAGCTATAAATGTAACCTAACTTACTGTTAGGAAAGATAATGACGCAAAGAAGGGAACTGTTACCCTATCTCACACAAAAAATGGAGACTTAGTACAATAAAATCTCTAACACTTCATTTTCAATGTCTTTGCCTCTTTTGTTATCTGATAATTTGTATGAGTATATCTAAGTTAATATCATTGTTATTATCCTTCCCTTTTCACTACAATAATGTTGTCTCACCAATGGTAGTTTTGCCTGCTGCAGAAAATTTGCATCTAATAATATAGGTACTCTTGCTGTGGTGACATCTATCAGCAGTTGATTTACACTTTGAGGTCACTAGCTCTATGCACAGCCCTCCTTGGCTACCTTTTAAAACATGTTTAGTGGGATGTAGGGGCACTATTTTCTCCTATTTAAAACAATTTTGCAGCAGAAAAGCAACGTCGAAAAAAAGTGTATAGATCATGTATGCTGAACACTTTTTGCATTAGATGTTCAGCAGTCATTCTACCAATAACAATAGATGCACTCACTTGTTAGATCTTATGATTTTCAAAAAATACATGTTTTATTTCTTCTATTCTAAGACACCATCCATTATAAGACCCAACCCATAATTTCAATACCATGAACAAAAGATATTAAAAGATCTGATTTTAAAAAGTACAGAATTCCACCTGCTAAATTATTACTGTTCGAGTGATCGTCCACTGGCACTGAATATGATTGCAACAAAGGAAAGACTGATTGTGTGTGGAGACTTCAATAGCCACTTGCAGAGCTGGGGTTATGATCAAATGGATAGGAGGGGTGAGGAGCTAGAAAACTGGCAGGATGACAATGGGCTTATCTTGATTAACCAGCCAACTGACCCACTGACCTTCTACTCAAGATCATGGCACACCACTTCTACACCAGATTTGGCATTCCACTCACCATGCATGGAATGAAACATTAAACGCATTGTTGGGAAACAACTTGGAGGTAGTGACCACAGAGCAGTATTTCTAACTATTGAAAATGAATATGTCAAGGAGAGTAGTACCCTGCCTCGGTGGAATTAATAGAAGGCAGACTGGTCAATGTACCAGCATCGGTCTAGTGTACTGACTAGAGATCTAACAACAGATGAAGACATAAATAAGGTAGTCAATAATTTCATCAGATGTATTCTACAGGCTGCCTATGAAACAATACCTAGAGGGGCTCGCAAACAATATAGGCCATACTGGAATAGTGAATTAGAACAACTGCAGGAAAAGGTCGAATTAGGCCAAATTTAAAAGGGAAAGGTTGCAGGCTTAGAAGAAGTTGGAGGGAGAAAACAGAGTCTCTGAACTTTGAAAAGGATACCAGGAAACTGTGGAAGTTGGTAAAACAACTTAATGATGAGGGGGCAGAAAGAAACACAAAGATTACATTAAACAAAGATGAAAACATTCTCACAGGCAAACAAGTCGCTGATTACTTTGCGGACTCTTTTGCAAAAGATAGCAACATTGAAGTTGACAGAGAGAAACAACGAAGTGTTGTTAGGAACGTTAAAATACAGGACGAGATGGTGCCACACCCGAAGTTATGGAGACACCAATCACATACAGAGAACTGGAGTTTGCAATATCCAAACTGAAAATGAGAAAGTCGCCAGGAACAGACGAAGTGTCCAATGAGATGAAGTTGGGAACAGCAGCAAAAACAAAGCTGCTGCAGATCTTCAACATTTGTTGGGCATCAGGTAAAGTCCCACAGACCTGGAGAGAAGCAATCAGGATACCACTCTCAAAACCAGGGAAAGACAGTTCCATGGCATCCAGCTATAGACCAATCAGCCTCACAAGCTGCATCTGTAAAACAATGGAACGTATCATCAACCTAAGGCTGCAGTGGTACATTGAGAGCCAAAACCTTCTTGTGCCACAGTAGGCAGGATTTAGAAAATGCAACTCCACTGAAGACCAGGGAACATACCTCTCACAAGAGATCGAGGACGTATTCCAGGACAAGAAATTGGTATTAGCAGCATGTATAGACTTAAGGAAAGCTTTTGATAAAGTTTGGAAAGAAGGACTTTTAAAGAAACTGAGAAATAATGGAGTGATGGGTAGGATGTACAAATGGATAAAAGCATACTTAGATAATAGAAGAGCCAGAGTCTAACTAGATGGCCTCAAGAGTAGGAAAATTCTACTGCGTCATGGTGTGCCACAGGGAGGGGTTCTTTTCCCTACATTTTTCATAGTCTTCATCAATGACTTGATGCTGAACTACTACAAGGAACAAAAGTTGCAATGTATGCAGATGACTTGGTAATATGGTGTACAAATGAGCATGCAACAGTGGCCACCAGAATGCTGCAGAGAGCTATTGATGCCTTGACTGCATGGACAAACAGATGATGTGTAAACATTAACACTGAAAAATGTAGCACTATGCTTTTCACCCTCTCCCCAAAACAAAAAGCTGGAGTTATCAAGATAAATGGAGAACACTTCAGAGAAGATAAATAACCCACCTATCTTGGAGTTACATTCGATGATAGGTTGACATGGAGGGAACACATCAACAAGGCAGCCAAAAAAGCCAGGAGGAAGTTAGCCATCCTGAGAAAATTAAGTGGAATCCCATGGGAGCTAGTGGAAAAATACTTTAAAAAAGTTTACCAACAAGGTATACGGTCACATCTGAAATATGGGTCAGGTCAGCAGCGTGGTGCCCTGCAGCAAACACTACCCTAAAAGAGGTGGATAAGGGCAAAATCAGGCACTCAGGGTCATGACAGGAGCAATGAAATTAACACCTATAGTGGAGATGGAGAAAATGGGAAGGATACAAGCACTAAGAGAACGCAGAGACACAAAGGTATTAACACAGGCAGAAAAGTTCCTCTGCATGCCGAGCCATCCGATGAAAAACATATTTCAAAATTTAGCAATGGGAAGACTGAAAAGAAGTAGTTTTATGCAGCAGGCAAAATTACTTCGCAGGCAAATTATAGATCTACCTGAAGTTGACATCCCCCTAAAGTCTGTGCCAGAACAAACCCCTTGGAGAGAGGGGCATATACTATCAGTATGCATTCAAACAAAAGTGAAAGGAATACTAGACAAGGATGAACAGAACAGTGTGCAACGTAGGATAGTGATCCTCAATTTCCTGGATGAAGAATACCCACAAGACCTCGGAATCAGAGTATACACAGATGGGTCAGCATAGAATGCAGTAAAGAATGGTGGAGCGGGAGTGTACATAGAATACCCAAACAACATTAGGGATACAGTCAGAGTACCAACTGGAAAATTCTGTCATATATATGATGCAGAAATACAGGCAATCAAGATGGCAACTGAGAAACTGAACACCAATGTCAGTTCACAACCTGTAGTATTTCTGACATGCACAATCAGCACTCCAATCACTTAAATTTGAGAAACTGCCAGATCTACAGGCTCTACTGTCTGAACTGAGCAAACAGCCCAAGATTGTCATGCAGTGGATACCTTCTCATTGTGGAGTACCAGGAAACGAGAGAGCAGATCGACTGGCAAAGGAGGGTGTTGCAGACGAGCAACCAGATGTGCCAGTTACATACGAACAGAAGATAAGGATGATCAAATCAATCAAAAAGTAACCAACAGTAACACCAGACGATTACTATAACATGAACAGACAAGAGCAAACTTTTGTATTGCACCTTACTTCTTCTTCTTTTTCTTCGTACTCGGTCAGACGTCAACCTGTATTTGTTCGAAGAAAGCAGCTGTCATCCTGAGGCTGTCGACACTGCCATAGAGCTTGTCTAGTGTTGCCACTGGTGATGGCCACATGTGCTTTCTCTGGTCCTCGTATGTCGGGCAGTTTTGCAGCAGATGTTCAGCGGTCATTTTCCCTGTACCACAAGTGCATTCGTCAGTGCCACCTATTTTCCGTTTATTGAATAGGTGGTACCTCAGTCTGTTGTGGCCTGTGTGGAGTCTGAAGACCACGACCTGTTCTCTTCTGTTCAACTGGTAATAGACATCATTTTTTGTGTAGCCAGTATGTTCTGTTTCCCATTTGGCTATGTATCTGGCCCTAATGAGCCTTTTGGACTCTTCGTAGGTCACACTAGAATCTGGTTGTGGTAGTCTTGCACCTTCTTTTGCCAGTCTGTCTGCCTCCTCGTTGCCTTGGATGTTACAGTGGGATGGAACCCATTGTACCACTACTCTTTTTGGTGCGGACTGCTGGCATAGTTGACAGAGTACTGCTTTTAAATCATTAAGGTCAGTATTTTTCTGGTTTTTTAGTGCTGTAACTACGGCCAGGGCATCTGTAAACAGGACTATCTGGCTTTCATTGCTTTCGCCTGTCAGCATTGCTTCTACTGCAGCCTTCAGTGCCTCTGCCTCCGCTCTGAAATTGCTTGAGAATTTTCAAGTTGCCACTGACAGTGTTATTTTTCTACCATTTGGTAGGCTCAGGGATACCCCTGCCCCTCCGTTCTGTGTTGTGTTTGTTACAGAACCGTTGGTGTATGCATGGGTCCAGTCCATGCTTGTGTAGTTTTCCGTTATGTACCTCAGGGCTATGTCTCAAATACCTGGTATATTTTCTACCACCTCCGGAATGATATGCTGCTTCCAGGTGGGTTTGCGTACAGTAGGGATGGGCTTTGGTATTGTTACAGTGTTCATAGGGTCTTCGCTCGTCTTTGCTTTGGCTATTTCTGCAAAGTTTCTTCGCTTTAGTTTCCCATTTCCAAATCTATCTAGTCTCTGATGCATTGGGTGGTCTGTCCGTCTTCTGAGTTTCTCTGTTTGCTGTTGGGCTCTGCAGTCTCTTCTGTCGGTCATGGATTGCAGATTTGTAATCTTTTCAAGTTCTACAATTGGCGTTGACTTCATGCCTCCTGTTATAACTCTCATGGCTTGGTTTTGAGGTTTGCTAATTTTATCAAAGTTCGCCTTTGCTGCTGTTGTCCATGCCGCAATGCCATACTCGAGAACTGGTCTCACTCTTCAAGTGTACAGTTTCTTTAGTATTCTTTCGTCTGCTCCCCAGCTTTTTTCCTCATGATTGCCATTCTTTGTCTGGATCTCATTCGGTTTCTCTCGATCTGACTTTTCAATGTCATGCGCCGATCAGAGCAGCAGAGCACATACTACAAAACTGCCCTGAATTTAATATACAGAGAAAATCTCACTGGCCCATAGAAACAACACTGGAAGAGAAACTTTATGGACCTGTATGTGAACTACAAAAGACAGTGAAGTTTATACAAAAACATCATTGCAGATATAGACAATATTTTAAAGTGAACGAAAGAAGAAGAAGAAGATCTGATTCTAAGACTCATAATTACAACAGCAACAAATTAATCAAATCAACAGATTTACTAAAAACAAATTATTTATTAGATGGTATGTTAGATGTCACTTCATTCTGAACCAATGTCAGAGCCATCTTCACATTCTGAGTGAAGCAATGTCAGAGCCAACTTCACATTCAGAGCCCAATTCAGATAAATTACTTGTCAGCTTTTGATATCTGCATTATTTCATAATCCTGTATATTGTCTATGAGCTAGGGATAGTTTTGCACAACAAATATGTAATTATCGTAATTTCTCCAAATACGAACACTTACTTCACTATTGTCAGATTTTTCATCGTTCTTTTTTTCCCATGTTTTTTTGTATAAACAATATCTCATCTTGTCAGCGTGACCTCGTAGTGCATTCATTCTGACATTTGAATATGGGATAAAAATGAACACAACTGAAATGATGCAAATATTACTACAAGATGAACACAGGAAGTTCCTACTTGTGTTAGACAATGCCACCTGAAATCCCATTCACTGAACACTAGACAACTTTCTTTTGACGTCGATTGTAAGGCGTGATTGATTGTAAGAGGAAACCTGATTTAAGAGAATTGTAAAAGAAAAAAAAATATGTTTGAATAGAAGAAATACTGCATGTTAAAAAATAGTTGACAATAAAACGTTAATGGTCATGCTTCAAAGACTTCCTTGTGCCATTTTAAATTTGAATGGTTTTCTGTTTTTGTCTTGTACATTTATTACTCGTGCCATTGTATGGTATGGGTGAGAGTCATTACTCTGTGCATATACTATTTTACCTATTTTTGAAAAGTAACATTAACAAAGATAGTGGTACCAGTCAAGACCTTAATGCTAGTATTCAGTCAAATTTGTTTTTCATTCTTTCTGCAAAGTTGCACAATCTAAGGCATTCAATAAAGATTATTTCTGTATATGTACAACTGGCAGTCTTGTTCATGAATATTAATGTATAGCATGTGAATCTCACTGAATCACATCTGTGTCATATAAAACAATAACCCAAAGGATAAGTACAAAACAAACTATCATTTTGGTATTTTCTGGTTGCTGAGATTGGCTGAAGGGATTAATAGTGCTGATGAATAAATGCCACTTGTCCATGCAGTCTCTGTGTAGCAGCTTCCCTGAAAGAGCTGGCATCAGGAGCACCCATAGTGGGGGCATTGGCAATGGATACAGGTGAAACTTTGAAGTTGATTAAAGACCACCTCTTTGGTGAGGACGCTGCAATAGAGGAACTGATGCACGTATTGCAAAGTTTTGAAATTATTCGAGAGTCAAGCAGAGAGAGGAGCCCTATAGTATGAAAAAGAGTGTGTACAACCAGCGAGCTACATGAACCATCAATATCTACACTACTTGCTGATAGGAACTGAGCACACATGTGTCTGCTTGGAGTGCAATGCTGTCGATTCTTGACAGAACAGAATACAAGACAGACGTGTAAGTTATTTCCAATGTACACACGTCTGCCTCTTATTGAGATCAATATCAGTATACCTTGCCATAAGTATTATTTTTAAAGCTCTGGAATGACAGAATAATTTCCAGATCAGAAACACTGAAGATGGAACATGGAAAGACTTGTTTGATATTACTTTTGTTTAAGAATCGGAATGTATGTTTTTTTCTCATTGTTAGTCCCCCAGTTTGATCCCTGGACTTCTATCTAGTGAAGAGGAGAGAAGCGGGACGATGCACCACGATGGGTGTGAAGAATAATCAGAGACTCAGGTGAAAGATACTGATCAGGACTCCCGCCTCACGTCCTCTTTTGTGCTCCTGGAAACAGGCTGTATCACAGCAATCTGGCGAACGTAGTTAAAATCTACACTGTAATCCCGGTAGTAGCCAGCTGACTGAGGAACCTAGCATTGCACTACAGCCTGAAGAACCACAGTCAACCTCAATATTCTTCTGGGTGTAAGAAGAGTCCCAGTCGCCATTATCAAAGAAACGTCACCACAAATTAACTCAGCACAAGTATCTTCGAATAACAACAGCGATTCCTCCATACATGGCGCAAAAGGCGATTAAAGAGAGTTGTGCATGGGGATAGCATTCTTATAATTTAAAACAAATTGTAACAGTGCCCATCACTACAAGAATACACAAAGTGCGTCAGCATAGGCTTCCTGGGAGGAGCCATCTATAATGCAGTCCTGTTTTGTAGGGAGTGTAACCAAGCAGAAGTAAGAGAATATATTGTTAGAGATTATTACTTGAAGTCTGACATTATCGGTGATACTGTTTGCGAGCAAATTTTATTCCAAATCTAGTTCCGTTGTGACGTATGTTTTTCATTTTCGCAATCCATGGAATTCTGGGAACTTTCTTGTACCATTTTATCCCGAACTATTAAATATGCTTCTTCAGTGTTTATTAGATAGTCCATTTTTACAGGTGCAATGTTTTTTCGTGTGTCACCTGTATGATGGTTTATATTTTCAATCTGTGCTTCTGTAGTGTCTTTAACACTATCAATCCATATTTCGCTTGGTCTTCCTCCTTTATCTGATACACTTTTGTCCGTTGCTACATGCTCGAACACTTGGAAGATTTTGAAACTTCACCTACTGGATAAGTTGATTACCCGATTCTCTGTGACGGTTGTACAGCTGTGGGTCCCAACTACATCTCCAATGATCTCTATCCTGGGCTAAAGAGGTCAAGTGGGTAATAAGCTTTCCTTTTGACCTATTATGGATATTGTAGTTGTGTGCAAGGGAATCTGCCCAACGCATTGGACATTGGATTGTGACCCACTTTGGTACCTAGGTCTTGTAATATACTGTATATGATCAAACAAGGCACACTGCAAGGTGGTAAAACAAAATGTCGGTGCAAGAAACAATATAATCCGCAAGCTGACAAATACTGCACGGGGAGCATCCCCAACGGTGCTATGAGCCCTTGTACTGTGTCTCTCGGTAGCAGAATACACTGCACTAGTATGCAACGAGTCTCCTACAGGGATCAAGATGCTGAGCAGGACATGAGCTGCAGCGGTCAACGATCTAAAGCTGACTCCTAGCGCCAGGGCAAGCGACCCAAAACTGCTATGACTTTTCTTCACCTCCACGTAGTGATCCTAGATAACAGGCTGTAACAGGGCAGACTGGCTAAAGATAAGGGATCAAAGAGGGAAGGCTAACCCGGTGCCCACAAATGCCATGCTGAATTGGATATTTCAGACCAAAAGGTGCAAATATTGCAGTCAATCTGAAAACTGCGACACAACGCATTCTACATCCTGCTATTTGCAAATCCCGTTTCAAGGTTTGGTAGCGGGGGCTGGAGAACGAACGACGATGAAGAAGAAGAAGAAGAAGAAGAAGAAGAAACCTCACTACACAAAACACGACGATGTAGCGTTAAGTGATAGATGCCGTGTCCTGAAAGGGTGTCTCAAACCGACACCAGAAGTAAATGTTTACGCTGGCACCAGACATTAGAAGACGAATTGCTTCGGAATATGAAGGAAAAAAAAGTAGTCCTGCTATCGGAGACATCCTTTTTTTTTATATGACTGAATAAGCAACGGCTGAAATCGAGGATAAGCTTTTCACAAACTGTACAGCCTACAAAACAGAACCCTGAGGGAAACAACACCTAAAGGTAACGACAAAAATGCGACGCAGAATGGATTGAAATTAAAGAACGTGATACAGGGCATAATATGCCATACACTATGTAGAGAGCTCTGAAAGATTGACAATGGAAGTGCCCAGGGGTAGGTCAAACCTGGAAAACAGTTGAGATATACTAACGATGATTTCTGTGAATGTGGTGTCATCTAAGACCAGGCACACTTGCTTAACTGTCCCATAATGCACACATAGTATACAATGGAAGATAGTATGGTGGCAAATGACGGAATAATGTGAGGTTGTCGGACATAAAAAGTAAGTTAAAAAAGGCCAAGAAATCAGATCCAGGCAATTACAGACCAGTGAGTTTGACAAGCATACTGCGCAAAATTTTAGAGTCTATTATCAAAGACAACACGACTATACATTTAATCTCATCAAGAAGAGTTAGCATGGTTTTACTAAGGGGAGATTGTGCTTAACAAATCTATTAGAATTCATGGAGAGGTTACCAAAATGTTGGATGTTGGAGAGCTATTAGATGTTATTTATCTGGATTTCGCAAAGGCCGTTAATAGAGTACCTTATCAAAGATTGTTTCAGAAATTGAAATCATATGGTGTACGTGGAGGAGTTGCCAATTTTATAGAAAATTGGTTAACAGGCAGAAGGTAGAGAATAAGCACAAATAAGGAGTGCTCTGACTGGTATGATGTTATAAGTGGAGTGCCTCAGGGATCGGTATTGGGACAAATTTTGTTCTTGATATATATACATGATTTGGATAATGATATCGGATGCATGATTGCAAAATTTGCAGATGACACAAAATTATGCAACAGGGTCTCTTCTCCGGCAGAGGTGGATCTATTGAGATCAGATTTAACTACTATTCATAAATGGTCTGTGAGCTGGCAGATGGAGTTTAATGTAGACAAATGTACAGTCATTCGCATGGGAAGTTCAAATATGAAACATAATTATCTGATTGGAGTGAACAATATTAGACAGATAGAAAAGGAAAGGGACCTAGGTGTTATAATAGATCATACGTGTAAGGTGCGAGATCAAGTCCAGGTGGCTGTGAAAAAGTCAAATATAATACTGAGTATGATTAAAAGAACCATTACACATCGAAACAAGGTAGTGATAGTCAAACTATATAAATCATTAGTGAGACCTAAATTGGAGTACTGTATTCAGGTGTAGAGTCCTTATCACAGATGGAATATAGACATGATAGAAAGGATACAAAGAATAGCCACAAAAATGATTGTGAGTTTCCAGAATTATAGTTATGAGGAGAGACTTAGAAAAACTGGTCTGCAGTGTCTAGAAAATATTTGAGGTGACGGTGACTTAATACAGGTTTATAAATCAATCAATGGAAAGGATAATTTA
Organism: Ariolimax columbianus; assembly: GCA_036924085.1. Lineage (NCBI taxonomy): Eukaryota > Metazoa > Mollusca > Gastropoda > Stylommatophora > Arionidae > Ariolimax > Ariolimax columbianus. The sequence continues at coordinate 92,266,710 of JAVGWX010000004.1, read as the reverse complement.
GACTATAACAAGTTTTTCAAAGTTCAACCGACTACAAGAACTAGAGGGCATAGCTTCAACCGGTTACAAGAACTAGAGGCATAGCTTCAACCGACTACAAGAACTAGAGGCATAGCTTCAACCGACTACAAGAACTAGAGGGCATAGCTTCAACCGGCTACAAGAACTAGAGGCATAGCTTCAACCGACTACAAGAACTAGAGGGCATAGCTTCAACCGGCTACAAGAACTAGAGGCATAGCTTCAACCGGCTACAAGAATTAGAGGGCATAGCTTCAACCGACTACAAGAACTAGAGGCATAGCTTCAACCGACTACAAGAACTAGAGGGCATAGCTTCAAATTATTTAAGGCAGGTCCAGATTGAATATTAGGAAAACATTTTTCAGTCAGAGAGTGCTGAATGCTTGGAATGCATTGCCACAGGATGTGGTGGAGGCAATGTCAGTTAATGCATTCAAGAATATATTGGATGATCACAGTCATTTTCAAAGTGGAATAAACTGGTTGTATACAGACTCTGTAGAGTCTTCTAAACCAGTATAATGAAGTTAAGTTAAATGAATGTTGGAAGTCTAGCTGCAGGTGACACATGTTCTTCATACCGGAGCGAAAGGGGAATGATTACAAATGCTTTGAAACAGGCTTCTTTTAAATGGATGCAGAGGTGGTCAATGCTTCAAATTAGAGCTAAACAAAAGGTGCATGATGATCATGTATGTGTGTGAGAGAGAGAGAGAGAGAGAGAGAGAGAGTGAGGGGGGGGGGTATGTATGAACGTATCCTTATCATATCCAGTTCTATAGCAGACGATACGAGTAACAAACATGCCGATATTATAACACATCGGTGTTACAAAGCCCAGTTATAGCAGCTTATCTTAAAAACACTTTACACAATTGATCTGAACAGGTCATGTGTTAGTCGGATATCGGCGGTCGTGTACATTGAAGACGACAGTTACCATTAATATTTGCGTTATCAGTGTGCGAATCTGACTGACAGCACGTGTATAATATGTGTGTGTCTGCTACAATGTTAAAGAAAAATATTTACTCAAGTGAATTATTGATGTATGTCCAAATTAACACTGTTATATTGTGAAACCACAAATGGCTCATTAAATAAGTCAAGGTCCTTAGATACACGATTCTGAGGGGACAGCGTCTCGGTCCGTGTCGTCCGATACACATGTACCGAATGCTTGTCTCAAAGATACTCGGCTTTACCCAACTGAATGTATCTCATACTTTAGTGTAATGATGAAACTAAGGAACTACATCCTTCGAGAACCCGTATAATTGTGCTGGAAGTGGTAAGCCCACCAGATCCCCGTATAATTGTGCTGGAAGTGGTAAGCCCACCAGATCCCCGTATAATTGTTAGCACACTCGGCAATGTGGTCGAGAAAGCCAGAATCTATCTGGTTTCTGCCCTGAGTGGGAAGGAAAGCCACATACGCCTCAGTATCGTGATCTAGTCTCCATAAGAGCTAATCACTCAGTGAAGCTGATTAGCGACAACAAACTGACATTCGCCTGACTTCATTTTATTTGATTCAATTAGCCGTTCCTCTTTTATCATGCGGGAAAAAAAGTCTTATTCTTGTCTGTGTACTAAACACTAACCAACATTAGGGAGAGTAAGTGGATATAGGCAGAACAACATCAACAAGGAAGCTAATCATATAACGATACATATTAGAGCTAAATGGGGAACTGAGACACTAGTCCGGTCAGGCAGAATATACTGACCAGAACGTGGCTTCAGGACCAGGCACAATATGTTGACCAAGACCACTATCTCTCTTCCATGTAGTCTTCCGTAGAAACAGGCTGTTTTCAAGACAATCTGGTTGACGAGATGTAGATCGACGTGGTCCCCGAAATAGTGAGTGTCACGCAGATGAAGCCAAGCTTGTAGGACCGAGTTCACCTTCATCAACACGCTCGAGATGTGAGACAAACTGCCGCAACCCGCCACTTAACGTTCTTTTCATGGCGCAGAAAAGAATGAACCTTCTCATTGTGGGCATTTGAAACAACATCAACGAGGAACTGGAATTGATAATCCACCACGGACAGAAGGGCTGGATACATGTCAAAGAACCTTAGGCTAAGAAGCTGGAGCCACGTGCATATCGCCGGAGTATCCGAGCAGCAGAGGGTAGAACGATTGCTTCTAACGACGAAGATACCAGTTTCGATCCCCGTTATCGATACTCTCAAGGCAACCCAGCTGTAAATAGGCACCTGGCGTACTGTAAGGGAAGCCAAGGAAGCAAGGATGGAAACTGGTGAGCCCCAGCTCAGAAAAAGTTTAGACCTAGCACAATGGCGTCTCTAACACTTCATCCATGACAGCAGTGTCTCCTATGAGACTACCATTATTTATTTAAAATATCGCTGATGTTATCTGACTGCTTCTCACGGATGGTTGTCAGTCATGTTATCGTGTTGTTTGTGATGCTCAAATCAGCTAATCTCTAATGGTTAATCGTGTCTCCGTTGGCGTACTGTGTTCGTAAAACTGACATACTTGATTGATACGCAGACAGATAAATATGTGACGCCATTAATAGAAATTACCAAACGATGAATTGATGAACGATAGAAAAGACAATTTCTGTTGGATATTTTGTTTAACTAGATCTCACTCTGAATTTGGTCATGATATCAATTAAGAACATAACAGTGAAACTCCTAAGTTATATCAAGAAGTAATAATGAAATTGACCTTCTGTATATGGATATTGACTGCTGGTCTAGCATACTCCCAAACTCCAGGTAAGTTTAACTAAATATAAGATGTTTTATCCCGCGAAGAAATCTGCAAGCAGGCAGCCCAAAATGGAATAAATTGCAAGTAATAGATGCCTTTAACGGAGCCCAAAATGGCACAAAATATCGAAACGCTGTAACCTGCCAGACATATCGAAAGAGGCGACTTATGAGGGTTTGGCATGGGGCTGGCTGTTTTAATTTCTGGCCATAAAAGACCTTTCCTTCCAAAATCCATTTTTGTTATTGTTTAATAAATTGATGTACATTTAACATTTTAGGAGTAACACCCAATTTTACCTTGTAAAAGAACGTTTTTACCAAGTCACGGGTGATGTTTGTAGATGTTAACTAAGCATTGCTACGAATGCGTACAGTGTAGATAGAGTATCAAGTCGTGGTGAATAGACAGCTATGGTATTTGGAGGGGGAGAAGAAGTGTGCGGGAAGGGGGAGGGGGCAGGGAGGGTGCTCGGCACAGGGTTGCCAGATTGAACGAAATTAGTCTACTTCTGGAATGAATTCGTTGGCTGCTGAGTCACATGAACGTAACGAAAACTAAGTTGAGAGCCCGGATGAAAATCGAAATTTTACATGCAATAATGTGCGTTCTGTCGGTCTTAGACGAGAAGGAAAATGCTGCCGTAACTAAGCTGAGCTTTTGTTTTTATTCAACCCTCCCCAAAGAACAAACCCGAGGTGCGCCGCTACATACATGTATAAATGCCAGTTATACACACAAACACGCACACACACACACCCACCCACACACACACACACATATACACACACACAAACACACAAAACCACATATACACGCATGCACGCCCGCACGCACACACGCATATATATATATATATAAATATATATATATATATATATATAAATATATATATATATACACGAGGAGTTTTCAAATGGACACCTTAAAAGTGGAATAGAAATAGAAAAGCCATGCCTTTGTATTGTGCCTCACTCGCTCGTGATCAGTATGTCACAGAACTCACGCAGTTTTGGAACAGCCGACTTCACTCATACACTTGCTGGAGTGAAAGGCATGCATCACCGTACTGGATCTTCATACGCCGATGATTTTTTATAGGTTTCACCACTTTGCTGCTAAAAAAATGTATACGAGAACGCTGCTCCTATTTGATGCATGTCAATAGGGGTGCGACCATCTCTTAACTGCAATTATGACGTCATGCTGACCGTCTGCACGATCATGTACTCACACACACACACACACACACACACACACACACACACACACACACACACACACACTCACTCATATTCATTCATATATATATATATATATATATATATATATATATGTTGATGACATATCCTACACACGGAGCTGAAAAGATTTTCGTTGTTTGATTTGTTGAATGATCATTTGCAGTTCTGTTTTTAAATGACCTAAATGTGACAAACGATTCTGGAAAATTAGGAAACCTCGAGATTTGTGAATTGTACAATGGCAAAGTGCTTAATAGGCAACATTAGCACACCTCATAATAATGTAAGTTATTTTCGTAAAACCAGTATCACTGCACTGCTTGCAGGCCAGTGAGCGTTCAGTGTATTATGATAATGGCTCTTGTATATCGTTGTCTATATATATTCATGTTATCTGACATCTCTTCTTTCTCAACATGTGTTTCTTTCTTCTTCTTCTTCGTTCGCATTTAAATAATCTCGGCTATTTCTTTAATAAACCTGGCAGCTTAATTCAGGGCTTTTTCGCCAGCATTCATGTTATCTATCAAATGAATTGAAGCGAGTAATAACGTCACTTTGTTTGTCATGAGAAGCCGACAGACTTAGATCACATGCTGTATTGCTTATGTGTCCTCTTCACCTAGGCAGATTTATTTAACAGATATCTCAGTCTGCATCAACGCATTCCTAGTCTCAATATTGCCACCTGATTTATTCATTTTCTACACTCGAGACCAAACTGTTTTAATAGGATTGTTGATTTACCAAATGCATTGTCATTATCTCCAATGTTGTCATGTAAATTCAAAATAAATCGACACGAAATTAAAGTACTAATTATATTCCTTGCTCGAGGCTATCAGCCTAATGCAAAACGGATTAGTACAGAAATCACCACTTCACGAACGAGCAAATAGAAGTACTTTGACAAATAATTTATGTAAGGAGGAAGAGGGGGTGAGTACATGTAGTGGTCGTTCTTTGCTTTGTTTAGATCAATTAGGAAACAGGAATATTAAAACCTTACTGCCAGTTTTCTTGTAGAATGTAAAGCGATAAAGATGTCGTTACAGCCCATGTTCTTGCAAAATATAAAGGGACAAAGATGTCGTTACAGTCCCGTACTCTTGTAGAATGTAAAAAGGGCAAAGATGTCGTTACAACCGCGTGCTCTTGTAGAATGTAAAGAGACAAAGATGTCGATACAGTCCGCACTTTTAAAGAATGTAAACGGAACAAAGATGTTACAACCCGTCCTCTTGTAAATTGTAAAGGGACAAATAAAATACATTTGAAAAAGGACAAAGAAGATGAATACAATTGTAAAAAGACAAAAAAAATAACAATTGTAAATGCTTCAAGGCGATAACAATTGACAAGCAAAATAACAAGTAGAAAGGATGTAAATGCATGAGAACAAAGAATAGGACCATTGTAACCTACAAAGCAACGTCAGCGTGTAAATAAAATTGCTCTATCTAATCGCCATATATTAGTGAAGGTCAACAATATTTGTTAATGTGATGTTTTTGTTTACATGCCGTGTTAGCCTGCTCTAGAATAAACCTAATTTTGCATAGTTGTTTAATACCTAAATCTTTTTTTTAAAACCATATGTCAAAATAGTTAAAAGCAAACCTGGCTTTGTTAAAACCTGCATCGTAAACTCATTTTCCCATTAATATGTGCCAGTAACGTCTTTTCCCGAGTATTTTTAATGGCAAAGAAAGAATAGGCCCGCTGCCCCTCCACAGTGCTGTAAAAGGTGACTAAAGAGACTTGTGCATAGGGGCTAACAAGCTAATGACGTAAAGGTAGTTCCTACAGAAACCACAACTGCAAATGCATGTTAAGTGCTTTAGTTCAAGATTCCTAAGATAGCCTAATTAAAATGATGGTCCTGTATTTCGGCTGGAGTGAAAAGGGGACAAGAAGAAATAATAAATGACTTCACAGAACCAAATCGTACCTATTGTTTGTAAACACAGCTGCTTCAGTCCAAAAAGAAAGGGAGATGCCTTCGGATTCACAGAGCTGAGAGATAGCGAGCCAATGCGTGCGCAGTCCATTTGCTGTGTGCAGGTTAGGAGTTCGTATTTAATCCAGATAGAAACCTCCTGATCGATGTTGACATATCTCATGGAGGAGAGAACTGGAAATGCCCGATAGCAAAACCAATGACAACTTAACGACTACGAACAATACCAAAAGTAGAGTGCAGACCCTAAACTATTTGGTAGGCTAAATGTCAATTGGGAAACGCATGGAAGCTGGAAACTCCAGAGCCGCACATTCATCAAGCCCATTAGGCAGCTGAAAGGAAACCGCCCAATGAATTTTTCTTCTTCTTCTTCTTCGTACGCTGTCAGGCGTCAACTTGAATTTATTCGAAGAAAGCAGCGATCATCCTTAGACTGTCGACACTGCCATAGAGCTTCTCTAGAGTTGGCACGGGTGATGGCCACATGTGCTTGCTAGGGACAGCCAAGGGCTAAGAAGGGCAACCCTACAGAAACGCCTGTTAAAATCGGATGCACTGAACCACATGTGTAACGAAATATTGCAACGTAAATCGCTGTATTATGACGCACAGTGAATGAGCTGACAGCAGACAACCAAATAAGAGTTGTATTTAGACCAGCGAACGACAGCTGACCAGAGTCCTGTTCCGCCTCAAAGCGACGAATCTGGAAACAGTTTGCACAAGTGCTGTCTGGCTAAGAATTTAGGGATAAAAAAACTAAAGACAAACTCGGTTTCAAAAATGACGTGCTGATAACAAATGTGTAGGCCAAAAGGCGCAGATATAGCAATCTCGCTGTAAACCACAACACAATGTCACAAACGGAATTTCCCATGAAGAACGTCGAAGAAAAATAAGAAGGCGCCCTAGCATCATACACTTCCTGATTTAATACCAGGAGTCCAGTAGGAGTGACTAATCCTCATATTTGCTGTCTTGTTCTTCCTAACAGTTTTTCTTCCTCTAATGCGTTCGTTCTCAAACTCCTGTTACCAAGCCCTGAATATGGCTTTGCAAGTAGCAGGATGTAGTCCGGAGAACGGAATGCGGTTGTGTCGCGAGTTTACAGCTTGACTGCGATATTTGCACGGTCCGACACATCGGTCTTCGGCAGTCTCCTTAATAGTAAATCTAGAACAGCAAGATAGACGGAATCGTATCGATACCGTATCATAAAGCTTAACCGTTACCAGTGCTAAGAGAGTAAACAATTTATCCACTCCACCAATCAGACCCTCTCTAAAGGATTAAATGAATAAATTGTAATAAATTCTTTCAAACATCTGCACACTTTTTTAAAAAGGGAATCTTCCTCTTCTTCTTCTTCGTACGCTGTCAGACGTCAACTTGAATTTGTTCGAAGAAGGCAGCTGTCATCCTGAGGCTGTCGACACTGTCATAGAGCTTGTCTAGTGTTGCTTCTGGTGATGGACATATGTGCTTTCTCTGGTCCTCGTATGTCGGGCAATTTTACAGCAGATGTTCAGCAGTCATTTTCTCTGTACCACAGGTGCATTCGTCAGTGCCACCTATTTTCAGTTTTTTGAATAGATGGTACCTCAGTCTGTTGTAGCCTGTGCGGAGTCTGAAGTCCACGACCTGCTCTCTTCTGTTCAACTGGTAATAGGCATCGTTTTTTGTGTAGCCAGTATGCTCGTTTCCAATTTGGCCATGTATCTGGTCTTAATAAACCTTTTGGACTCTTCGTAGGTCACATTAGTTGTGGTTGTGGTAATCTTGCACCTTCTTTTGCCAGTCTGTCTGCCTCCTCGTTGCCTTGAATGTTACAGTGGGATGGAACCCACTGTATCACTACTCTTTTTGGTGCGGACTGCTGGCATAGTTGACAGAGTACTGCTCTTAAATCATTAAGAGGCTTTTTAGTGCTGTAACCCCGGACAGGGCATCTGTCAGCATTGCTTCTACTGCAGCCTTCAGTGCCTCTGCCTCCGCTCTGAAATTGCTTGAGAATTTTCCAGTTGCCACTGACAGTGTTATTTTTTTCTACCGTTTGTTAGGCTCAGGAATACCCCTCTCCCTCCATTCTGTGTTGTGTTTGTTACAGAACCGTCGGTGTATGCATGGGTCCAGTTCATGTTTGGGTAGTTTTTCGCTATGTACCTCAGGGTTATGTCTCTTCTTTCCTTTTCAGTCTGGCTGTTCTTGTTTCCAATACCTGTTATATTTTCTACCACCTCTGGAATGATATGCTGCTTCCAGGTGGGTTTGCGTAGAGTAGGGATGGGCTTTTGTGTTGTTATGGTGTTCAAAGGGTCTTCGCTTATCTTTGCTTTGGCTATTTCTGCAAAGTTTCTCCGCTTTAGTTTCCCATTTCCAAATCTATTTAGTCTCTGATGCATTTGATGGTCTGTAAGTCTTCTTAGTTTCTCTGCTTGCTGTTGGGCTCTGCTGTCTCTTCTATCGGTCATGGATTGCGGATTTGTAATATTTTCAAGTTCTACAATTGGCGTTGACTTCATGCCTCCTGTTATAACTCTCATGGCTTGGTTTTGAAGTTTGCTAATTTTATCAAAGTTCGCCTTTGCTGCTGTTGCCCATGCCGCAATGCCATACTCGAGAACTGGTCTCACTCTTCCAGTGTACAGTTTCTTCAGTATACTTTCGTCTGCTCCCCAGCTTGTGCCAGCAAATTTCCTCATGATTGTCATTCTTTGTCTTGCTCTCATTCGGTTTCTCTCGATCTGACTTTTCCATGTCATGCGCCGATCAAATGTGATAAAAAGGGAATGACCATTATTAGAGTATAAGTCAGCCCAAGTGTTACCAGGGCACCAAGAGGAACCAAAAAACAGTATCGCTGTAAACCTGTTTAGCATGCTGTAAAAGCCAACCAATAAGGATTGGACATGAGACCGGATAACTCATCCTGTAAATATTTTAGACCACAAAGAACGTCCAACAAATATTAACAAGCCAACTTAAAAAAAATTTGAAACTCAATAGCTTCAGTTCTGCTGCCATCTTCACATCGAAGGTCGGCTGCAATAGATTTCCAACATCCTCTATTTCTATCCTTAACGGTACAATCAGACATTCTGATCAACCACCAAAGACTAAAGGAGGTCCTCTGTCAAGAGAGCTAATGACGCTATGTAGAGAAATCCGCAAGAAATCCGCATTGCTGAAAAAGCGAGCTTGAGGCCTAGACAGGAAACAGTGTGTATTTGTTGAAGACATGCTCTCTCCGGGCAACTAAAAGGTTTTAATGATGATTGATAAGGGGTCCTCAACCATTAGGGAATTCCTCTCTCCCCCGTACAAAAGGGGGTGGGGGAGGATGAATTGAAAGACTTCAAGACAGGAAGTAAATGTACTATGGAATGTAATATGTTGTATAGAAAACAATTACACGCTTTTCAATACAATAGTTAGTTTTCGATCCACTGTGCGAAGCTCAAGTCATCGGTCTTGGGCCAAGCACTACGGGAGCCCTTGTTGTTTAGAGATCTGCTTAATGTCAACTATTCATCTGCCTCGCGGCTGCACTCTTGTCATGTAGTCAGATCTACTAGAGTTCTAAGCCATTAGTTGAAATTGATTAGGTACATTCTTATAGGATGGTCGAGCCATTGTTTCTTGTTGTTATCTGGACATGTACTCAACACAAGTGCATCGAATGGCCCCGTTCCGTACCCTGTCTCTCCCGGTGACTTCCATAGAATAGTATAAACATATTATTTGGATACACCTTTTGAGTCAGACAATCTTGAGAAACCGGACTGATATTCTGACATATGGTGAAAAGTTTGCATTGGACAAGAAGGGCTGGAGACCCATTGAATAGAAAATGTAAACAGACCAAAATCCTTTTTGAGGTAAGCTCGTAGAAACCGTAATGATAATATAGATATCACATTACAAGGAGAGACACCTCTAACATCAAACAACAGCTGCCTTGTATGTGTGCCGACGACGGATGCACAGGATAATGATAAAGAAACAATGTGTTTATGGTGGCGAAGGAGGAAGAAGAACCTGCAACACTAAGCTAATGATAACAAAATCCATGTTATAGATGTCAGAAAGGAGCTCATCGCGCTTCGATCAGCACACTACGTCCCTTCAAACTCAGATCCACATCTGTTGCGTGTGCTGAAAATACACTTAACCGAGGAGGCATCGGAACTCACAAATATACAATCAAGGCGGAAGACCAGAGGAACGAGAGGTGGAAGAAGAATACACAAACAAATGCACTCAGAAACAGATACCTCAAAGCTCCCCCCCCCCCCCCCAGCGATAAAAGAGAAGGGAAGGGCCACCAAGAAAATGAGGCACACGCTGACACCATACTGTCTGCATCCGAACCCTTCCCTAGAAGTCTTGACAATGTCTTGTCTCTAGAACATGTTGAGTCCGGACGAGAGAGTGAGGAAGATCCTGTGCACATCCCCCTCACTATAAACACATTGCGCAACTCACGACATCACCCTATAGATCACACCCTGACTAGCAGCTCGCAACTGGCAGGGCCCCCAAACTGCAGCGGCGGAACAGGCAGAGAACGATCACGAAAACTACCCATCACGCTTGCAACATGGAATGTCCGCACGCTACTGGACAACACCAAAGCAAACAGACCCGAACGACGGACAGCACTGATCGCCAGGGAACTGGCTAGATACAACATCTGCATAGCTGCCCTGAGCGAGACACGACTGGCAGAGGAAGGGCAGATCACAGAAGAAGGCGCTGCTTATACTTTCTTCTGGAGCGGCCGCAGCAAAGAAGAACGCCGTGAAGCTGGAGTTGGCTTTGCCATCAAGATCAACATGGTCGACAAGCATGCCCAGAGGAATTAATGACCGCCTGATTACACTGCGTCTCCCCCTAATAGGAGGGCGCCATGCAACACTCATCAGTGCATACGCACCCACAATGACAAATCCTCAGGAAACAAAAGATAAGTTTTATGAGGACCTTGAGGCGCAGTCCCCAAATCTGACAAACTGGTCATCCTCGGAGATTTTAACGCTAGGGTTGGCACAGACCATACCGCCTGGGAGAGGGCCATTGGCCCTGATTGACTTCATTATCATCAGACGTAGGGATCGAGCGGATGCTATGGTAACGAAGAGCATGTGTGGTGCAGAATGTTGGACCGACCATCGACTTGTCATTGCCAAGCTAAACTTCAAGATCCAGCCCAAAATGCGCCCCCAGGGAAATAAACCACCGAGGAGGCTAAATGACTATCAGCTGAAAAACGAACCCACGAGAGGAGGCTTCCAGGAAGAGCTTGAAGGTAGACTGTCTGAGCTTCGTTTTGAAAAGAACGACATCGAAGAGAACTGGGCATCATTGAGAAACACACTCTACGATACATCTGATCAGGCCCACTCACGCGCAAGCATAAGGACTGGTTTGATGAAAACGATCTGGAAATACAGGGCCTTCTTGATGCAAAACATGAAGCGCACAGGGGATACCAGAGGGACACACCATCTCCGGCAGCAAAAGCTGCCTTCAATACTGCTCGCAAAGCTGTCCAGACCAGGCTTAGAGAGATGCAAGACTTCTGGCTCAGCAAAAGAGCTGACGAAATTGAGATGTTCGCCGAGCGTCATGACACCAAACGGTTTTACGAGGCACTGAAAGCTCTCTACGGCCCGCAGCCCTCTAGTAATACTCCAGTTCGCAGTGCGGATGGAGTACTGCTAACAGATAAGATTCAGATTCTAGACAGATGGGCAGACCACTTCTGTAAAATACTAAACCACCCATCGTCCATAAATGAAGAGGCCATCCGGCGAATTCTGCAGGTGGAACTGAACCTGGCGTTGGATGAAGTCATTACTGAGGAGGAAGTCGACAGGGCAATCAGTTCACTATCTATAGGAAAAGCTCCAGGAGCTGATGCAATACCAGCAGAGGTATATAAGACAGCTGGCCCATCCCTCACCAGAAGGATCACTGAACTCTTCTGTCACATGTGGGCTGAAGGTAAAATTCCGCAGGAGCTAAAGGACGCCTCAATCGTTCACCTGTACAAAAGAAAAGGCAACCGTCAGGAATGCGACAATCATCGTGGAATATCGCTACTCTCCGTAGCAGGCAAGATCCTAGCGCGCTTACTGCTAAACAGGCTCAACAAACACCTTGAACAAAGTCACCACCTCCCAGAAAGCCAATGTGGATTCAGAGCCGGAAGAGGAACAGTGGACATGATTTTTGCGGCTCGCCAAGTACAAGAGAAGTGTCGAGAACAAAATCAGGCCTTGTACACCACATTTATTGATTTGACAAATGCATTTGATACAGTAAACAGAGGAGGGCTGTGGATGATAATGTCTAAGTTTGGCTACCCCAACAAGTTCATAACAATGGTGAAACAGCTACACGAAGGCATATGTGCTCGTGTACTGGACAGCGATGCAATCTCTAAAACGTTTCTAGTATCAAACGGAGTAAAACAAGGATGTGTACTCGCCTCGACTTTGTTCAGCATGATCTTCGCGGCCACGATGACAGACGCCTTCAGATCATTGGAGCTTGGAATACCCATAAAGTACCGCACAGATGGCAAGTTACTCAATTCCAGAAGAATGAAGGCCAAAACCAAAGTGGCTGGCGACATAATCAGGGAACTTGTATTTGCTGACGACTGCGCTCTAATGAGCAACTCAGAACTGAACATGCAGGTTGGAATGGACCAGTTCTCTGCCGCATGCGAAAATTTTGGCCTGACCATAAATGCCAAAAAACAGAGGTCATGTACCAACCAGCACCAGGCATGCCGTACACAAAACCAGAGACTACAGTCAGTGGTCAGACGTTGAATGCCGTAGACAAATTCACATATCTGGGCAGCACGCTGTCGAGATCTATCAGCCTAGACGACGAGGTGGCATGCAGAATAGCAAAGGCCAGCACAGCCTTTGGTAGAATGCGCTCGAAGGTCTGGGCACGTCGTGGCATCAGCGTCAAGACTAAACTCAAAGTCTACCGTGCAACCATCATTCCAACCCTACTATACGCTTGCGAAAGCTGGACTGTATACTATGGACATGCAAGGAGGTTAAACCACTTCCACACAGGTTGCCTGAGGCGAATATTCCACATCCGATGGCAAGATCGTGTCACTGACATCGAGGTTCTTTCGAGGGCTAACATGCCCAGCATCCATGCACTGCTAGAAAAAGCACGACTAGGATGGGCCGGACACCTCGTCTGTATGTCAGACGAGCGGCTCCCAAAGAAGCGTCTCTACGGCGAGCTGAGAGACGGATGGCGCGAGAGAGGGCGCAATAAGACACGTTTTAAAGACGGTCTAAAGGACTCACTAAAAAGTTGCCAGATAGACATCGACACCTGGGAATGTCTTGCGCAAAACAGATCTGACTGTAGAAGCGCAGTCAAATCGGGTGTAGCTGCCGGTGAAGATGACCGTGTTGTGAAAGCCCAGAACAGACGCGAGACGCGGAAATCTCGAGCAGCGGAAACACCATCCCCTTCTACAAACCTCGTGTGCCCGATATGTAGCAGATGTTTTCGTGCTCTCATTGGCCTGTTTAGCCACATGCGCACCCACACCCAACAGGGAAATCTGTGACAAGGATGATATCGGTGGTCCTCATCGACAACGATGGACAGCTATTATAGATGTCACATTACGATGCCATGGAGATGAATGGTACAACAGGGTAAGCAGACAGAGAAAGAGTGAAAGATGGTACCGTGTGGAAGGGATATCAATACCATTAATGGAGAGTAATGATCCTTTTTTTATGGCGCCTGACAGGCTGCGAGTCTTTCTTGCTCTAATTACACTTCCACAACCCCCAGTCCCGAAAAATTGGCGATCGTATTTCAGGGGCTACTAACGTTTAGGTTGGTAACAGATACTGGGATTGACCTGGCAAATCCCCAGCGGATTTTCACCTGCCAAAATAATATGAAACAAAGGAGGTCATACTTCCCCATAACGTCTAACGACACAAGTGGACTGAAGATAGATAGATAAAATGACCCTATTTAATTCCGCTCTCTTAAACCTAGCGCAGGTATAGCTTCAGGAATACGGCTTGTGTACAGCGGTAGTGACATCCGGAAAACATGCTTAGCTGACTGACTAAACTACATGAGTGAAGTTGGAGAAATTCAGCTTTAAGGAATGTTAATCATTAGTGCAACAATAAGTCAAGCAAAGAATGAAAACACTATCGGCAACAAAACTGGCACATGACAGAAAATGACATCTCCCCACTACGTCTACCGACACAAGGTGATGTTGATGAGTCATTAGTATACATTGACTCGCACTGTGAGAGTGGTATTTTAATCGTGAAGATCAACGGCTACTGAAGCCGCATAGCAAAGTGTGTAGCATACGGGAAGTTTATCTGGGCATTAAAAAGATAACGACTGGCCACTAAGGAAGAAATTGGAGTTTCATCCTGTACACAGACTATCGCAAGCTGTGGTGATATGTGGTTCAAGGGCTGTAGCATTTCTCTCTCTCTCTCTCTCTCTCTCTCTCTCTCTCTCTCTCTCTCTCTCTCTCTCTCTCCTGGGTGGGTGTGTAGAGGCTCTTCTACTTTATATACTTGTAATCGAGTGTGTAGACACACATTTATTTGGTATGTTTGTCTTTGATGAATTCAAACTCTCCATAATGAATGACCTCCCGTGTAAGTGGATCATGGGGCAACATATTGATGAAAACAGATAGGACCATAACAGTATATTATGTATGTTGTAAAAGCCAACTAAACAGCAGTCCCCGCTGAGCTGGCAACCTCATCATGTTAGATAAAGTTTGAAGGAAGCCACCTCACCAAGAGCCCATATATGCTTTGACGCAAGCTTATCGTAAAGAGGTCAACTGAAGTAGTGATCTAATGCTCATAGTAGACATTTGATGATATTGATTATAATTTATAAAAAAAACTTTACTTTAACTTCAGAAAATAGTTTATCTTAACAATTTCTACAAGTTTTCATGTTTCCTCTCGACTAGATGTGTCTGTTCTGTCGACGGTATTGCACGTAGGTGTGCAGTCGTATTAAGTAAATGGCGAAGAGTGTAGATACGGATGGGTCAGGACATTGTTTCAAGACTGCAATATGTGCATAGCTGGCTCATCGATTGCAGTGCTTTCATTCAAGAAGCAGTTGTTGATTACCTTAAAAAATGTCAACTCTATCCATTACAAGTGTCGCCACTACGTGTGCTCTTAAGGTCAGGATGTCAGCTTTTTTATTCTCATAAACCCAAACATGGCCATGATAGTGGATCTACACACGATCCTGAAGGTGTTACACGTATGTGTCTTTAATCCACTCATGTCATAGCCAGCCCTTTTCTATCTTTCAAAGCAAGATTGAGAGTCAGAGGATTATGGGATTCATTAAAGAGGTCTCAAATAGCCATTTCAGAGCCGAAGTCGCTGCCTCGATCTACATTCTCACACTGAGTGTTATTGTCATATATGCCCCGCTCAGGAAAGCAACAACCCTTACTTTAGCAGATCAGACCCAACTGATTTTCTTAGACTGCAGCACAGATCCATCGGTATTTGTGACAGCAACACCATGCTGGACATTATCACTTATTAGATGGCTAACCTCGGGGTCCGCTTTCCCATTGACCCAGTCTCGCATCTCATCCTCATAATGGTGATGGCGGTAAGTATTTGTATCTCAGTGTATAATTATTCTTTCTCCTTCTTTGTGGTCTCCACTGTGGTCACATGACTACTCTCCCAACTCTCTCTCTCTCTTCTCTCTCTCTCTCTCTCTCTCTCTAAATATATATATATATATATATATATATATATATATATATATATATATAAACATGCTTCATGATGATATATAAATAAATAAATATATATATATATATATATATATATATATATAATATATATATATATATATATATATATATATATATATATATATATATATATGTATATTTGCTTCATTGTGATTCCACACCTAAATGCATTTCGTTGTAAAAATTACGGTGACGTATGATCCCTTTTCCGACTAAAGTACCCTTATTATGTCGTTCTGTTTAAATTGAAAATAAGAAAATGTCTGTCGTTCCTAAAGAAAATACTACCAGTATATATAATCCCCATGATCTGAATATGTCATCATCATCATGATGTAGCATGTCCTTTATAATACGTCGCTCCCATCACAGTTTATCTTGAAAGAGACTCTTTCCCTTGCCAAAACTCCAGCCTTCGCCAGTTATACTCAGGCATTCCTGGATATCTTGGTGCCATCGTCTTCTCGGTCTACCTCTGACTCTTTTGCCTGGCACTATATCTTCCCTCACTGTCCTCTAAAGACCGTTGTGTCTCTTGATGTGACCAAAATATTTCAATTTTCTGGCCAAAATGGAATTGATAAACCAGTTCTCCTATATGTTCAACTATTGCCGAATGCCTTATTTGTCTTTTTCTCCGTTCATGGAATTCCAAGAATCTTTCTGAAACATTAGGACTCAACGGACTCTATTCTTTTTCTAGAAGTCTTGGTAATCGTCCATTATTCGTAGCCATATATTGCCATAGGAAAAACACAGGCTCTCAAGACTTTCACTTTTGCATTTTTGTTGGTGGTCTTCCATAATTTATTCAGGCTGTTTAGCCTCTGCGTTGTCATAGCTAGTCTTCTTCTGATTTCTTTGGAATAGTCGCCAATTTTTGTAAATTCTGGAGCCCAGAAATTCAAAATGCGTGACCTGATCGAATTTCTCACCACCTACTGTACATTTATTTTGACATCGTGTTTTGTCGGTCGTCACTATCTTTGTTTTGTTTATAGTTATAAAAAGTTTATTTCAATATGTCTATAAATTAATTTGTGAACTAAATTCTTACAGGCTGTCCAGATGGATATTATGGCAAACAATGCAAGTATGACTGTTCTCAGGGTTGTGCCCCTGGTAATGGAACTGCTGACTGTGATCATGTTGACGGCACTTGTCTAAACAGTTGTAAAGATGGTTACACTAATAAAATGTGTAACGAAAGTAAGTTTACTAATTTTACATAGCATTACTATGGTGGCGTCAAGATTGTTTGAGTTTACTGAATTAGACTGACCACAAAGACATGATGATTGTTTTAGTTTAAAGAATTAGCCTGGTCGTTCATACATTAAGATTGCTTCAGTTTAACGAATTAGTCTGACCATTCAGACATTAAGATTGCTTCAGTTTAACGAATTAGCCTGACCATTCAGACATTAAGATTGCTTCAGTTTAACGAATTAGCCTGACCATTCAGACATTAAAATTGCTTCAGCTTAAAGACGTTATTTAAGATTGCTTCAGTTTAACGCATTAACCTGGTCGTTCATACATTAAGATTGCTTCAGTTTAACAAATTAGCCTAACCATTCAGACATTAAGATTGCTTTAGCTTAAAGAATTAGCCTCACGTTGCAGACATGAAGATTGCTTGCTTAACAAATTAGTCTGACCATTCATACCTTAAGATTGTGTCATTGTAATAATCTATTCTGTTTATGCAGGTAAAAAAAAACGTTTTACTTTAATTAGTTAGTCAGATTGCCTGGGAAATAGCCTGTTTCGAGGGAACGCTGCATGGAAGAGAGATAGTGGTCTTATGGTCTTAGTCAGTATATTGTGCCTGACCGGACTAACATCTCAGTTACCCTATTGACCAAATGCAGAAATAACACAAGAGAAATCAGACAAGAGATTCTAAAGAAATAGAAACAACACATAATGGACACATGTAATAAGATCAGCGAGTTGCAAAGACAAGGAAAGAAAGGCGATGCCGTCAAGGAAATCAGAACACTAGTTTAAACCTCCATTACGAGTAGTTAATCCGGACGAGGGTAATGGACTGGTAGAAAGAAAGGATGTACTAGAGCG
Source organism: Ariolimax columbianus (assembly GCA_036924085.1). Taxonomy (NCBI): domain Eukaryota; kingdom Metazoa; phylum Mollusca; class Gastropoda; order Stylommatophora; family Arionidae; genus Ariolimax; species Ariolimax columbianus. Next base: position 92,248,799 of record JAVGWX010000004.1, on the reverse strand, counting down.
AAAGAAGGAAAACTACAGAAGTGTATGAAGACAATGAACGAAACTTCAACTTAACATCTAAGAATGTAAACAAAAATTATGAACCAGTAATGGATGAAGTCCGCTCAGCAATCCCAAAGCGTGAAGAATGAAAAGTCAACAGGATGCGATGATATAGCGATCGAATTCATACGCGTGAGTGTGGAAGCCAGTTTCAGTAGCTACCACACGCTATGCAAGAAGATCTGAAAATAGCAATATGGCCTAACTCGTGGAAAATATATGTCTATGTACTACCCCATAAAAAATGCTACTTGAAGGGATTAACTTCCGAACCATTGCTTTGATAAGTCATTCCAGCAAAATCCTCTAACGGGCCATAATGACGAGGGAAGAAAGAAAACTAAGCGAGGAAGTACGTGAAGTACATGCAGGTTTTAGGCATGACAGAGGCACAAGGGTCACATCCTTTACTTGAGATATAGTCCATAAAGCATCGACAAATGTCGAGAGTACAAAGTAGTTTTACACATTTCCTTAATAGATTACACCAAGGCTTTTGTCAACGTGCAACACCAAATGTTGTTGAACTTCATGGGGAACATGAGGTTCCAAACGTTTCTGATTCACCTAATCCTAGCACGATATCAGAAGTAGCCAGGAAAGTTCAGACAAGGTGACGAAACGCCAGACTGGTCTGAAGCGCAAAATATGACAAAGCAATGATGCTTGATCTCCCCTTATCTATTCAACATCTTTGCAGAAACCATAATGAGAAATGTCAAAAACGACAGAAATTACTAAAAGTTCGGTGGTTGACAGGAACTTCCATCGCCCAAAACCAGTGAGGTCCAATTATGTGGTCCCTATTCCATTTGGAGTTTTTTTTTAACTATCATTTCGGCGGTTATTCCCACTGCTGGGGTCCACGTAGACAATTTATTTATTTATTATTACCCGTGAAATCGAGCTTTTGAACCCGTGTCCCTTTAGTCAGAAAAACGGTATTCCAAATGAACATCATTTAAGGGGTTGCCAAAAGTTTCAATATCCATATCAAAATATAATTTTTAGCGCATGGTGGCAGTTGTTTTACTAAATGTAAAAGTACTAGAAAGGGTTCGCACCTACAAAAAGGTTGCGCACCACTATACAAAATAATATAGGTCTAATAGCAAGTTAAGGAGCCTCGTAGCGCAGTGGTTAGTGATCTGGCTTCGCATCTGAGTGGCCCTGGGTTCATTCCCCAGTTGAAGTGGAAATGTTTTTTCAGACTGCAATGGCTCCAGGGTCGACCCAACCTTCAATGGGTACCGGTTGAGTAGGGGAAGTAAAAGCGGCGAGGGAGAGGAGATGGCTACTGTCCTCATATAGCCGAGCATTTGTGCCTACGTTGTGTTTCTTTACATTAATAGCAAGTCTGCTTTGTTATTGTTGTTTCTTTAATATAACACAAAATATAGGAATGCGAATAGTTTGGCTTTGCAAAATTTTAAGTTTGTAACCTAGCTGTAATTTAAGAATTGTTTGAAAATAGAAAGCGACATATGGCAAGAACTTTTGTAAAATGTATTTGAAAACTTTGTGTGAAAATCTTTTTAATTTGCAGAGAACATTTCACGTTCGTTAAAATGTCTTCTTCGGCATCATCATCATCTTAACTTCTTTATATTGGTTCATAAGACTCTGCATACAACCAGTTTCTTCTACTCAATTTGATCTAAAAATAACTATGCGTGTCCAATATATTCCTGAATGCATTAACTGGCTCTACCTACACTATTTCCTGGGACAATGCATCCCAAGCGTTTACCACTCTCTGACTAAACAAATATGTCCTTGCATCTAATCTAGACTATTCTTTAATTAATTAATTTGTAGCTGTGCGATCGTGTTGTTGTAGCCGACTGTACTTTGAAAAACTTGTTATAGTCTATTTTATCTTTTCCCACTGATTATCTTATAAACCTGGATTAAATCACCTCGAATTCTTATTTTTTAATACACTGAAGGCCTGTTTTTCTGAGTTTTACTTGAGTGTACACTCTCTCCAACTCTTTTCAATATATTCCTTGAGGGAATTATGAGTGAGGCACTTGGAGGTCACTTTGGTACTGTCAAGATAGGGGGCAGAACGATTACCAATCTTCGTTTTGCAGATGATATCGACGGGTTGGCGGGTTCAGAAGCAGAACTCTAGGAATGGGTCAGAAGACTCGATGAAACAGCTCTTGACTATGGTATGGAGATAAACGCTGGAAAGACAAAATTAATTTCCAACATCGCCAAGAGCTTCAACAGCAGGATAAAAGCTAACGGATCATGAACTCGAGGTGGTTGACGGTTTTAAATATCTAGGGTCGTTTGTCAGTGATGAAGGATCAAAATGTGAGGTGTTGGCCAGAATATCACAGACAATAGTGGCGCTTGCACTGCTTAACAAAATCTGGCAAGATAAACGGTTAGCACTATGCACGAAAATCAGATTAATGCGTACACTGGTCATGGCAATATTCCTCTAAGCTTGTGAGACATGTACAGTTACAGCTGACCTTCAACGAAGGATACAGGCCTTGGCGATGAGATGTTTCCGAAGACTTTTAAACGTCACGTACAAAGATCGAGTTACAAATGAGGAAATACGAAAGAGAATTACGACAGCTATAGGGCCTTTCGAAGACCTCTTGGCAACTGTAAAAAAAGGAAACTCGCTTGGAACGGTCACATATCGAGATCAAATGGTCTTGCAAATACAATCCTCCATGGAAAGGTCCATGGCAGACGACGAAGAGGTCGTCCCAAAAAGAGATGGGATAACAACATAAAATAATGGACCAATCTCCGACCAGAAGGTGACAGAGAAGGGTGGCGTGGCCTTGTGAGGATATCTTCATGTGTGCCCCAACGACCTCACCGGTTACGGGATGACCTGACCTGCCCTCATTACTTTAATTTTGGAATTCCACTATCAGTTTTGTCGCTATTTTAAAAATCTTTTCTAACAAGTTTATATCCCCTCAACGAAATGGACTCCACACCTGTACACAGTACTCCACTCTAGGTCTTCTTCTTCTTCTTCTGCGTACACAGTCAGACAGTAACCATTATTTTCTCGAAAAAAACGGCGGTCATCCTGAGACTCTCGCCACTACCATACAGCTTGTCTTGCAGTTCCACTGGCAATGGCCACATCTGCTCTCTCTGATCCTTGTATGTCGGGCAGTTCTGCAGCAGATGTTCAGTGGTCATTTTACCAGTACCGCACGGGCATTCGTCGGTACACCCTATCTTCAGTTTGTTGAATAGGTGGTACCTCAGTCTGTTGTGGCCAGTGCGAAGTCTGAAGACAACGACCTGCTCTCTTCGGCACTCTAGGTCTAAATAATGCTTTATGCAGTTTGATAATCACTTTCCTGCTTTTATGTATAAACTTTCATTTGATAATACCTAACATTGTTTTGCCTTTTTCACTGCTACCTGGACTTGCTCACTCATCTTACCTTCGTGATCTATTATAACCCCTAGGTCCATTCCTTTTCTATCTTTTTAATATTTTTCTCTCCCATCCTGTAATTATATTTTATATTGGATCTACCAATGTAGATGGCTGTACATTTATCTACATTAAACTCCATTTGCCAGTTCGCAGACCATTCTTTCATTTGATCTAAATCCGAACTCAATATATCCACCACTGCTTAAGGTGAGACAATTCTGCATAGTTTGTGTCATTCGAATTTTGCAATCATGGATCCGATATCATTGTCCAAATCATTTATATATCAAGAACAAAATTGATTCAAAAAGCGATCCGTGTGGCACTCCACTCCACTTTTTACCTCACACCACCCATTTCGCCTGGAATAATCCCCTAAGCAAGTGTTGAAATTACAATAGCCAATGGTTTTGCTAACACATCTCTAATATCAAAAAGATTTTGGATAAATACCATATTGACCTAGACATTTATCATCTTTCAATACCTCAAATTCTTTAAAAAAAACATTTCCTCCGTAATGCAGATCTTAAATCTTAATCCCGCTGTATCCATATACCTTTGGAAAATATATGTGGACGCTGGGATCTTGGTGCAGTCTTCTTTTTGTATAGAATGTGCCAAAATACTGATTCAGTGCATTAGAAGCATCCCTAATCACATTAACTAATTTTATTCTTTGAGAGGAGCTCCTAGTTCTTTTTTCTTCTTTTACTTCTTCTTTTTCTTCTTTTGCTTCTTCTTCTTCTTCTTCGTCTTCTGTTTTTTTTTAAAAAGGTAATTGAAAGCACGTTTGTATTCCTAATATAATATTCGTTATGTATTTTATTATTATTATTATATATATATATATATATATATATATATATATATATATATATATATATATATATATATTATATAATTTGTAAATCATACGCGGTTCCTGTAGAGAAGAGCACCTGAGAGAAGAGAGAGTAGCAGTGTCTACAACCAACAAGCAACGAGAACCATCATAATCTATACCCTTTTACATTTTCCGAGAGGAACTGTGACGTCAAATTCCAACAGAACATAATTTGTGGAATGTTCTTTAGAGCTAATGCAAACCCAAAAGGTCAACCACGCTTGGGAAGAAATAATTTGCATCAAGCAAAATATTTTCTTTACTGTGTTACAGAAAATAGCAGCGCTCCTGTATACCAGTTCAACAGAAAGGATCAAGATGCTGAGCAGTGAATGATCTGCAGCAGTCAGCGACACAAAATTGACTGCTAACGTCAGGGCCTGTCTACCAGAGCTGCCAAGACCTTTCTACGCCTCCACGCGGTGATCCCGGTTAACAGACTGCAGCGGAGCAGACTGGCTAAATTAAGGGGGTCGAGAAGGGAAGGCTAACCCGGTATAAAAAATGTCTTCTAAAGTCGGAATGTCGGATCTAAAGGTGCAAATATCACAGTCAATCTTTACACTACAACACAGCGCATTCCGTTCTCCGGACAACATCAATGTTACTTGCAAAACCCTTTTCAGAGCTTGGTAACGAGAGTTTGAGGACGCAGAAGAAGAAGAAGAGTTCCACTTTCAGAATACACATTTTGAGCTTTAAAAATGTATGGTATTATTTGCTCAGGTTGTCACACTGGATCATTTGGCAAGGGATGTGGGTCATACTGTTCCAGTAATTGTTTGTTGAACAAACATGATATACCAGAATGTCATCATATCAATGGAACTTGTGAGTGTCAAAGTGGGTATGACACGACTTGGTGTAATCAGAGTGAGTTATAGCATACATCTATTGATAATGCCATTTGTGTATTTCTATTATCATGTAAAAACGTTGCTATTGAAACCATCACTGTAAATTATCAGGTCTTCTTAGTCTTAGTTGTAGTCGATCTACACTTCTATGGTGGCGGATTCCCCTGTGCTGGTCCTAGCTCTTGCATGAGCTGGATGTAGGCTGAAGAAGGATTTCCTGGTTAGCAGGCTAGGTTCGATAAGCTTATTACTACACTGCGTTGGGACAAGTGCAGCGAAGGGTAGTTAACCTATGTGCGAGTCCATCGTATTAGACTCAAACATTAGAGCAAAATTGACCTACAGTCTGTTAGTCGTCACCTATGATGCGCTTAACAAACCACCTAACCACGGCCGGTGTTGTGCCATGTCACACAGTTAGTCGCTTCTTACGACATACTCTCAATTCACAGGTACTGGTTTCTTGTAAAGTGACCAGTTACTACAACTGACCATATGCTTCACTTGGAGCGAAATTAAGAATCTTTAATCAGTATGAGTTTTTGTGATATAATGTCAAACTAAATTATTTCTTATGATGTTACAGCAGTGTATGAGCAGGCAACAGTCAGCGACTCATTACTACCTACTTGAGTCAGGGTCAGCCAATCACAACTGATCAAAACCATATTCCTCCTCTAATGGGCGGTCCTGGAAACAGATTACATCTGTGCAGCTTGACTGAGAGAATATGAACCGAAGAGGAACAGTAATCTCGGTCCTAATATGCTGCCGTGCAGACACCGGGTTTTTCGAGCCGAATGGCGTAGATATCACAGTCTCGCTGTAAATTACAACAAAGCCTAACAAAGAATCCTTTTCAGAGTAAGCGCTGAAGAATAAGAATAAGAATGAGAAAAAGAAGAAGAAGAAGAAGAAGAAGAAGAAGAAGAAGAAGAAGAAGAAGAAGAAGAAAAACAAGAAGAAGTAGAAGAAGAAGAAGAAGAAGAAGAAGAAGAAGAAGAAGAAGAAGAAGAAGAAGAAGAAGAAGAAAAAGAAGAAGAAGAAGAAGTAGAAGAAGAAGAAGAAGAAGAAGAAGAAGAAGAAGAAGAAGAAGAAAAGGAAGAAGAAGTGTGCCCGTGCATGCGTACACGCACACACACTTTCCAAGTGTTTGAAATATGCTTGCCTTTCCCGTCAATATCGCCACTTTATTATCGTCTGCTGGAAGAGATATGGTGGATACATCCATCACCTATTCGGTCTTATGGACCCTAAACTGATCTCATCGTTGGTCATCCTGGAAACGGACTGTTATCAGGACAAGTCTGGCTATCAAGGTGAGGTTCGACGTGATCACTGTAAAAGTGAGCGACACGCAGATCAAGCCAAGCATAGCACAACCGCATGGAGGACCCCGTTCCTCCTTCATCAGCACGCTCGGTATGTGAGGAAAGCTACTGCAACCCACCACTTAACGTCCTTTTCAGGTCTCACAAAAGAATAACCTACTCATTGTGGGCATTCACAAACAACAACAACAACATTGGGTAGTCTGGAAGTAGTGGTACACTAAGGTGAATGGTTATAATAAGATAATCCCCCGGTGACAAGTAGGAGAGAGATACCACATGGAGCTTTTATGTCATGCATTTAATCGTGTTACCCTTGACTTGCGCGTCTAAGCACCACACAGTCAAAGTATTGGATTAGACTGCATTTTATCGACTTGCTTTAGTTGACCCAGCTGTCCGTTGTTATCTGACTTAATTTTAGGGAATGAAAGGCAGAGGGAGAGTGAGAACTGGCCACCATATCTCGTAAACAACTGAAGCCTTCACCAGTAAAGTATTTAACAATTCATCACTAGCAGCTATGTTTGCTATGGGACTATCTTTACTGTTTACCTGTAAATTGTTTACATATTCGCAACAGTATGCCAGGAAGACTTGGATAACGATTTATACCTGTATATACGAGGTGCTCAAAAGGCTTTAGATCAAAATCGTAACCCTTCAAGAAACACGTCTGGCCAAAAAATGGACAGGGGCTATTGGAGACATCTTCTTCCAAACGAAGCCCCATCAGAAAGTATCATGAACAGATCTAACTTGCGACAGGCTGTGTGTACTGGCCTGCAAGTAGGGAAAGCCAAGATGCAATCTCCAAACGTGTTCGGGCAACAGATAGGCAACAACTGACAAAGACCTACCTCTCTAGCGTGAGGTCCATTGTCTTTCGAGACTGATAGGATGCCAATCAATCATAAGGACTTCTGAGATCATTACCTCGGACCATCATACATCAGGGCTACCTTTCACAAAACATCAACATTGATGGTGTGTCTCCGCTTGCAATGATCGCCTGCGTAGTAAGTCAATTCCGTCAAAAGCCTTAGACAAAAAAAAACACACACACATACAATAAAGCAAAACACATTTTCTTTAACCACACACAAAAAAAAACCGGTTTGCTGTGACTTTGAAATGAACATATGGATTGGAGAAATTTTACTGTTGTCTAGTGTAATGTTATTTGCATTGTTTGTGATACATTAGTTATCCTTCTTTCTTATTACATTTAATAGTCAAGGTAACAAAAGTGGAATACCAGACTAGTTATTCAGTTGTGAGTGTATGTGATGTTAACTTGTGACTTTGGTTTATACACATCATCCATTATGTCTGGATTACTTACACTGCTTCCTGGGAGTCTTCGGTCAGACAGTTCTGTCGTTGTGAGTGTATGTGATGTTAACTTGTGACTTTGGTTTACACACATCATCCATTATGTCTGGATTACTTACACTGCTTCCTGGGAGTCTTCGGTCAGACAGTTCTGTCGTTGTGAGTGTATGTGATGTTAACTTGTGACTTTGGTTTACACACATCATCCATTATGTCTGGATTACTTACACTGCTTCCTGGGAGTCTTCGGTCAGACAGTTCTGTCGTTGTGAGTGTATGTGATGTTAACTTGTGACTTTGGTTTACACACATCATCCATTATGTCTGGATTACTTACACTGCTTCCTGGGAGTCTTCGGTCAGACAGTTCTGTCGTTGGTCCTGCACTCTAAATTTCGAAATCCTTGTATTCAATCAGACACGTGTGTCTGATGCCAGGTAGCCAAATTTTGAGCGAACTCATTTTGCTCTTTTGCATTAGAGTACCATGTTGGACTCAGGACCTCCTTCAGGCCATCTCTCCACCTCAAACTGGGTCACCGGGAGAGCGTCTGAAGTTGTAGGGCATCAGGACGTCACTCTAAGTATCCTGCTCTTATCCGGCATACGCACCTCATGGCCGACCTATCTGCATTTTCGTAACAGCGTGACATCTATGATGTCTGTGAGGGAAGTTCGACGTCTGACCTCTACTTTGCGGATTTGGTCTCGAAGAGAGATCTTCAATGTATTTCCCCCCATCACTTGTTGGGCAACGCGGAGTTTAGCTGTATCGGCTTTCTGCAAGTCTCTCACCTCGCAGTCATCTTCCGTGGCTGAAGTAATCACGCTGTTGAAGGTGTGAGCTCTAGCGCTGTCGTCTCGCATCTGTTGCAGTAAAGTGACACTGAATCAGCCTGCTACTAACTTTTGCAAGATCTCCCGATTTATTTAATGGGAGTTCGTGATCTCTTGGCCCAAGTAGATATACGAATTTACGTTTTCGACGGAATAATCTCCAAGGTCCATATCTTCTTTCGGACAGAGTTCAGAATGAACTGGATTTTATTTCAATTTACAGTTATTTCGATACCGCGGTAGCGCAGTAGTTAGTGCGGTAACTCGATAAAGCGATCCCCAATGTGTGCAGAATCCAGCCACATAAATTGGGTACCAGAAAAAAAAATCTGAAAACTTCATACACTATTTGCCGTCGATCACAAAATAATGAGGTGACGAGATTTTTACTTTACTTTACTACACTCACACATGCACACAAACACACACTTATACTCATTTATACGCGCGCGCAGGCAAACACACTGACACTTACATAGCTATTTTGAATATGACTTTACAAAATTCCAAGTCCAGAATTGTTTGATCACGAAAGACAAAAATATATGTACATCAAGCGAAACTGTGTCGTCCGTGTCCATGCACACATGCATGTACAAAGACTAATACAATTTTACGCGAAGAACGTTTTGGATGTGGAAAACATATTGCTTTGAATGATTCGGTAAAACTTCTATCAATATCCTCATTATCTTCCACTTCTTTAAGACGCCATTCTCTTGTATAACCTATTTTATTTATTTGGGGAGAAAATCCACGGATTGTAAAGTTTTGAATCTGTTTCTATTTGTAAGAATCGACGTCACTGCACTCCGGTCATACCCATAGGTGCTCAGTCTCTCTCAGCAAATGGCACAGGGTCTGAATGCTGATGGTCTCTGTAGCTCGCTGGTTGTACACTCTCTTGCTCCGTTCTCTCATATGCCCTACTCCACCCGAACCTCGTTTAATGTCAAAACTTTGCAGCCTGTGGATTGCTGCTTCATCTATTTTCCTCATCTAGCAGGCAGTCATTGATTGATTTCAAAATATCATTCTTATCCATCCCTAACATAGCCATGATGGGAGCTTGTAAAGCCCAGATGTCAGCTCTTTCGCTGCCCTGAACTCCAGCATGACCAGCTTCAACCTTTCACACTGTGTTCTTAAAAGTGTGAGGATGCCCAGTTCATAATCGATAATCGACAACACAACCTAAAGAAATAGAATGAACAGGGTGCGCTGTTCCAAGTTGGCAGAAGCCATAGTATTGAGTGCTCCTAGCCCTCGCTTACATATTCGGTTTGGTCAACATGGCAATTTTATTATATGAGAGATTGCTATCAACGAGGTATTTTAACCTGTCGCACCCTCAGATATGATGCTCGGGAGTTCAACCTTTACTGTGGAATTATTCAAAGAGCACCACATCATGCAGGCCTTGTTCGGTTTGATTTTGGAGATCAAGTCGCTATACGACTATGAGATTGAACGAAATCATTATATAATATGTTGGTCCAGCTGAGATGAGCGACTGAGAGGAGGAGACATGAGTGTGTAAAACCAACAAACTTCTGGAGTCATCAGTGTCTGCCCTTCACCAATTGTTGAGAGAGGGACTGATCAACTATGAGTATATCTAGAGTGCAGTGACGTCGATAAATAACCGAGCATACTTTGATAGAGGAGCTTCTCGGTTACTTTGAAACAAAGCAGGCCAACCACACTGGGAAAGATATAGCCTGAATAACACAGACCTATCTTCTTTACTGCGTTACAGAAAACAATAGAGTGCCTGGATATCAGTTCCACAACAACAAAAACTAAGTTAAACGTTTAGGTCATTTACTTTCAGGAATATTAATTTTTTACTTCAAATATTGTTGGTACTATCTGTTCAGGCTGTCCTGCTGGGACATTTGGTGAGGGATGCGAATCAAATTGCTCCAGGTATTGTTCATTGGACAATAATGAGATACCAGAATGTCATCATATCAATGGAACTTGTGAGTGTCAAAGTGGGTATGACACGCCTTGGTGTAATCAGAGTAAGTTATAGCATACAGCTATTGATTATGTAAATTAGTCTGTTTCTAGTGTGACATCTTGTAATATCTAAAATATAAACAGTTTTTCATAATATGACTACATCTTTGTAACGTCATTGTGACGATGTATAAAAACAAGGGTAACTCGCTCCTGAGCATTGTATGCAAGGTTTATGCCTGCATGTTACTCAACAGGCTGACGCTGCCCACGGACAGGGTGTACCCAGAATCCAAGCGTGGCTTCAGAGTAGATATATCGACAATGGACATGATTTTCTTTCTTCGTCAAATCCAGATGGGCAGAGAACAGGGCAAGCCGCTATATATCTTTATAGACCTCACTACGGACTCCAACTTTGTTAGCATAAAGGGTCTATTTGAACTTTTTGTGAAAATTGGCTGCCCACCAAAACTGTGTAACATAATAATTTCCTTTCATGCTGATATGAAAGGCTTAGTCTTATATGATGGATCTTCATTAAACTCTTTTTTCCATTAAGAGTGGAGTGAAGTAGGGATGTGTTCTTACGCCAACCCTCATTTGATTCTTCTTCTCCGTGCGTCTATCGTACGCTTATAGCACGTCAGTAGACGGTGTGTATCTGCTCACCAGTTCAGATGAGCGGCGGTTTAATCTGTCCTGACTGCGTGAAAGGACCAAGGTGTGGACCGTGCTCATTTGGGTGATGTTATTTGTGGATGGTGAGGTTCTAGTGACCAAATTGAGAAGGTCCTCCAGAGACTGGGGGGGGGGGGAGGGTGAGTCAGGGGGTGCAGATAAGTCAAAGAGTGCAAGCAGTTCGATCTCACTGTAAGCCTGGAAAAGACGACGGTCTGTACACAGGGTACTAACACTTGCATCTCAATAAAGATTAATGGTGTCACTCTGGAGGTTGTCAGCGGTTACCTATCTGGGATTTACCATCAGCAACACTCTCTAGCTCGAGATGTAGATAGACAGTAGGCTTGGTAAGCTGTGCACCGCATGCCCAACTGATGAAGAGAGTCTGGGAAAACAATGTACTGTCCCACTACACCAAGGACCGGGTCTATCAGGCCTGCGTTCTTGGAACTCAAATGTATGAAAGAGAGACTTGGAACACTTACATTAAGCAGAAGCGACAGCTCAACATCTTCCACGTGAGGTGCCAACGGCGAATATATAGGATTTGATGGCAAGGGAGAGTACCACATAATGAAATTTTACCGCAAGCAAACACTCCCAGCATATACTCGCTGTTGAACCAACGACGCTTTCGATAGTTGTGCCATGTTTACCATATAGAAGATGAGAAGCTGACAAAGGATATCCTTTATGGATAGCTGGCACTGGAGCTAGAAGAATCGGTCATCATACAATGCAACTCAAGGAAGTATGCAAGAGGGATATGAAGTCATGGGACATCCTACTTGAAAGCTGGGAAATAATTGCTCAGGATCGAGCCGTTTGGAGACAATCACTTGGAAGGGGCACAATACCTGCCGACGTTCATAGAAGCCAATCTGACTGCAGAAAAAAGGGAAAGAATAAAGAGATCTGAGGACACCCTGGCAAGACAGCCTCCTTAGTATGGTTGTACGATCTGCGGCAGGAACTGTCACTTGCGGGAGTGCCTTTACAGTCATAGCAGATTGTATCGGAATGCAGGAGACAACTGGACAAAACTCTCAAGGCACCACGTCCATGCTCTTCAGAAAAAGAGACACCAATGATGATGATGACTACATCCTTCTTAAGAAATATGTTTCCAAGTTCTAAAACAGTTAAATAGTAAATTGTATGCTTTTTGTTTCTATTAATATCTGCTAAATGCTTCTTCATTTCATTAATCCATTTTTTATTCACTCAATTTTAACTTTAATGAACTTATATCATACATTATCCATTCAGCATGTCCACTTGGAACATTTGGTGATGGCTGTGGATCTATCTGCTCTCAGTTCTGTGTGACTAACCAGCTAACCAATGTTCCAGAATGTCATCACATAAATGGAACGTGTGAATGTCAAATTGGCTATATTAATCCCTGGTGTAATCAAAGTAAGTCACAGTAAACAGCAGCAGTTTTAATCATTTTTCTGTATCTCTGATAAGGTCAAGTGTCAGGTAGAGCAATGCATGATGCTAGGTAGCCAAAAACTATCTTTTTGCTCTGCAAATCCACCAAGTCAGCGCTTTGGTTTCATCCCGTCTCTTTTCCGGTTCACATTTCACTATTAGTAAGTTTAGTAGTGATTTCTTTCTTGCAACTTTCTAAGTGTAGGAATTGTGCAGCTGCATATATCAAAACTGACTGCACTTAGAGTTGAGGATTCTCAGCTTAGTGTGCATTCTGGCCATCTTTAAGTTTTATATGGTTTTCAACATTTATAAAGGTCACTCTTTCATTTTGCATCATGGTTTTTACATCCTCATCTGCACCACCTGTATTGTTTGTGATGCTGCCTAGGTATGTGAAACTCTCTACCTCCTCAAATGTTGTTCCTCTCAATTTGATGGAAGCCATGTTGTTGGTGACATTTAATTTAAAAAATGATGTCTTATCTGCATGGATCTTTAAACTTATTTATTGAGATATTATGTTTAGTGTGCCTGTCTTCTTCTGCATTTGTAGTTGACTGTGAGATAGGAGCGCTGGGTTATCTACAAAGTCCAGGTCTTCTAGCTGTTTAATTATGATCCATTGGATTCCATTTTTCTCATAGGCTGTAGTTTCTTTCATAATCTCATCAACTGCCAGCAGGAACAGAAAATAGGATAAAACAAATAACTTACTTACTTACTTACTTTCTGTGTCCAAGCACCACTTCGTACAGCATACGTCCAGTATTCAGAGACATGAATTGTCCTGTCATTTGCCTTCATTAAATTGCACCTATTGCATGTTACTTGGAGGTTTGGATAGGTCATCAGGTGGTCTGGGTCTTGTATTCCGCCACAGTCACATGTGTCATCATCCGTATTTTCCCATCTCTTCATGTTCCTTTTGCACTGTGATACACCAGCTTGGAGTCTGTTTAGTGAATTCCAGGTTGTGTATGGTAGATGAAGTCTGAGAGCAGGTTCCTGCTGAAGTTTGATCTCTGGGGCCTGCATCAATTTGAGCCATCTCTCGATCTGCCAACTTTTATGGCTTGTCTGTATCAGCTCTTTAGATTTTAGGAAGCTATATCTGGATTTGACTCTTGTGCTCTGTACCTGATGTCCCAATATTGGGTGTCTTGTGAGTGCTCCTGTTTTTCTCCTTCAATTTCTCCTGTAACGCTTCTTTGGATCTCGGGTGGTGCTATGTCACTTACCGGGTATGGTTTTGGCACCCTGATACTATCCGATCCGCCTCATTTATTGCTGTGTCAACTAATTTTACATGAGCATAATATTCCCAGATTGGTGCAGTATATTCAAATATGGAAAAACACAGGGCAAGTGTCGATGTCAAAAAACCAGTGACGGTGCTCCTCGTGTTGTGCTGGTCAGTTTCTGAATGATATTGTTTCTTGTGTGTCTCTTACGCTTTGTTTCCTGTCAGTGCATCATGTAGGACAATGTGTGGTCTAACTTGAAGCCTGGATATCTGGGAGCTGTGCAGTGCCTTTGCCATCTAATCTGAAGTTTTCTTTTTGCCTCACTGTTTCTGAGGCCGTAGGCACATACCTGGGTTTCACTGGGATTTTGTTTAAGATTATTCTCGTGGCAGTATTCTGCAAGGGCATTGAGATAACTTTGCCAGTTTATTTTCAACCTCTTCAAACTATATTCTAAACTGTCTCAGCTTTTATGAGGTCATGTCTGCTTCTTCTTCTGTCCCTGTCCTGAAAAGGGCGGTTTCTTACGTTGTGTCATAGTTTACAGCGAGGCTGTGATATCTACACATTTCAGTCCAACACACCCGGTTTCAGTATGCAATTTTTTTAAACAGGTTTGCCTTCTTGCGTCGATCCATATTTTCTCAGCCATGCTGCATGAGTGCAGTCTGTTTCCAGGACTGCCACTTGGAGGCAGAATATTGGCTTGGTCAGCTCTGATACACTGACCTTGATGCAAGCAGCCAGCTATAAGTTGCTGCTGATTGCTGTAAGCTCATTCATTGCTGCGTCTTTACCTTGCATTCCCTAACACAAAACAGAATTAGATACATGTATACAGCCATTTAGACTTGTATCCTAACAGAACAAACTTACACATCCTTTCAGAATTTCTGAGATAAATAGGTAAAGTAACCACTTTGCCATTATGCTCTCTAACACCATGTCGTCACCATCATCATCAGGTTAGTCAGTCTAGAATCTGCTGTTGAAGTTGTCTGATCATGTCATGCCAATGTTCTTTGTTAGTCATTTCAGAGTCTGGGGCTGAAGATGCAGCAGTGAATGAGCTGACAGCATCGAACGACTCATAGCTGGCTGCTTGCATTAGGGTCAGCAATAGCCCTGAAAACAGACTGTCAAAGTGTAGTCTGGCTAATAGAGTAGGTATTGCAATGGGAAGGCAAACCTGGTACCCAAAAAAAGCCAACTGTAAATTATGACACAACGTCACAGCGTCCTTTTCAGGATAAACGTCTAAGAAGAACAAGACGTTTGGATTCTGGTGTTAAAGTCATCTGACCATCTAATGTCTCTGTCTAATTTTAATCAAAACGGAGGAGACTGGTGTTGAAGTCGTCTGACCATGTAATGCCCCTGTCCTCTGTTAGTCAATCCAGAGACTGATGTTGAAGTCGTCTGATCATGTCACTCTATAATGTCCTCTGTTCTCAGCTCAGCATGTCTGCACCACCATGTTCTTGACCGTCCGTGTGAACTACTTGTTTCTTGGACATTCTCTTCTTCTTTCCACCTGAATTTTTACTTCCAATATTTTTACTAGTAGGCCTAATGGTCCACCTACAATAAACATTATATCCTGATTAGCAAGCAACTGTTAGGATTGGTGGTGAAGCATCAGAATAGAATGGTTTGCTGTACAAAAGGGTGTGAGACAGGGTTGTATTCTCTTCCCATGTTCATTAAATTTATGCAAAAATGATCATGAGAAATTTCAAAACCAATCAAAATCGACACTTTTTGCCAGTTCACAATTGGTGGTAATGTAATTCCAGAGCTCCGTCCCACAAACAACACAGTTATCCTCTTCCATCATATCAGAGGACTAGAAGAATTACTCCTGTCTGTAGTCTGTCATAGTGAAGTTCAGAATCTTTGTCTGAATATCAATAAAACAAAGGCTATGTCTGCGGTTAAAACAATATGTCAACCCACTATTGTCCTTCAAGATGAAGTGATTGAAAAAGTAAACAGTTTTGAATATCTTGACTCCATAAATGACATCGATGGAGACTACTCGCAGACGGAGACTTGTTTGAAAAAATTCAACAAAATTCAAAAGGGTGAATTTATGGTATGACGTCAACAGATTAGCTTTTACTTCTTAGAACTTGTAGTTTTCCCATGTCAACATGCGGATGTGAATCAGAAATCCTATTATTGCATTTTATGTGACAGAAAATTGAAGCCTTCAAGATGAAATGTTACAGAAAGGTCTCTAAAATAGTGTAGATAGAGAAACAAATGAATATAGATATCTTGCAAGAGTTGAACATTGAAGCAGATTAGCTTTTCAACTAGGTCATGCTGAGATAGCTAAAATATTTTGGTTACATTTGCCCACATTAAAAGCCATGATAGTTTGGAAAGAATACTGGAGGGCGTAATTCCTGTCAGGCATGGTTGAGGTTAACCAAAACCAAGATGAAGGTGGACACAGGAGATCAAAGGTTCCTTGAAGATGTCTGGCTAACGAGGTTGAATCAACACTAATCAGATAGGGGGAAGCTTACTCAAGAGTCTAAAATTGCACCATGGCCAGATGGATCCCCTGTCTACCTTCTCAGGTGCGTGTCAAGATGTAGGAAAAAAAAACCACTGTAACTCATCACCAACGAAATATTGTCAAGAATAAAATTAACTCAGCATGAGTCTTTGTGTATACCAAAGAAAATAATAGCACCACTGTCCCACAGAGAGCATGTTGTAAGAGGCGACTAACTGTGTGACATAGCATAATGCCTGTCACAGTTAGGAGGTTTATTTAGAGCAACATAGATGGCGCGTAACAGGCTACAGGTCTACTTTGCTCAAGTGTTTGAGTCTATTAAGATGGACTCGCACATTGGTTAACCACCCTTCGGGGCACTTGTCCCAACACAGCAGAGTATTAAGCTGCTCGAGCCTGGCTGGCTAAGCAAGAAATTCTCCTCTCGGGTTCATCTTGCTCATATCAGAGTTGAGACCTGCACAGGGTTATCCACCCCTATACAGATCAACTAATAACTAAGAATGCTCGGATACATGCTTTGTGTAAAGGAGACAACTGTAGTTGTGGTCATTTGCTTCATTTAGAGTGAAAAGACAAAGAATGAATACATCCGCATTTAGCTGGATTTTTATTAATTTATAACTCAAAATTTAGCTCCAGGTGAAGATTGCTTTTATGTGAAGATTACAATTTGTCCCAATAATTTATTTTAAATTCGTAACTTTAAACAAAAAAATTTTTACTGTGGAATCTGTGAAGAAATTTTAAAACTAGTATATTTTTAAAAAATGTGTCTTGATTGCAATTCTATAACCAGGTAATGAGAATTTCAGGTCTATTTACAAAAAGTCATGGCTTCTGGAAATTAAGGTTTGAAAAAAGACATACAGGAGATGAAAAGAAAGAAATTATGTTAATGATTTTGGAAAATTATGTATTTTAAAGAAATAAAATGTATTTCTATTTACAATAATTGTTCAAGGAGTAAAAAGTAATCAGGGTCAGATGAAACATGCTAAACAAGAAAGAAATTATTTTAATGATTTTGGAAAATTATGTATTTTAAAGAAATAAAATGTATTTCTATTTACAATAATTGTTCAAGGAGTAAAAAGTAATCAGGGTCAGATGAAACATGCTAAACAAGACCTCATCTCATGTCCTTGTTTGTGTTCCTGTAGACAGACTGTGTCACAGCAGTCTGGCCTATCAGGTGGAGATCAACACTGTAATCCCTTTAATGGTGAGCTTATTAAGAAACTTTGCAGTACAGCCAGGAGGACCTCAGTCCACCTTCTCTTGTACACCTCGGTATTATGTAGCGTCACTGTAACCTCTAACAAAGAAATATCAAGATTTACTCAGCACAAGTAGCTTCGAGCATCAACAACAATAGCAACTATGTTTTATTGTGTTCGCCATACATCAATACCTTGGCCAACTCATTTCAGCTGATGACAAATGAGAAAGGGAGATCATTAAAGGAATTGCAATGACCAAAAATACATTTGACAGCATGAGAGATACACTTTTGTCAAAGCAGATATCTCAGATCTTAAAAAAAAGAATCATAAAATGCTATGTGCATTCAGTTTAATTGTATGGAGTAGAAATCTAGACCCTAGCAAAGAAAATGGAGAACGTATTGAAGCCTTTGAAATATGGGTATACAAAAGATTAGATTTGGACGAGTTTCTTGGAAACTCTTGTAGAACAAACACTTCTGAAGGAAATAAAATCAGAAAAATAAAAATATTTTGGTCATGTTCTGCGCCATGACAGTCTGCTAAATGTTATTTTGGAGGGCAGAGTAGAGGGCAAGAGAGCCAAAGAGCAGCAGAGGTACAGATGGACAGACAACATCAGGATGTGGTCGGAACACAGTTTGACTGCAAGTACCAGCGTCGTGCGAGACAGAGACAGATGGAGATACATTACTGCAAAGGCGCTTGATGATGATGATGAATTTAATATCTAAAGTTTTTTGTTAAATATCTCAGAAAAGTTCTTGCCTGTTATGCTGTACACTTTAAATAATATTTGCATCACCTGTTAGGCTGTATCTTTTCAGTAATTGTCTGTCTTATGTTAATTCTCCATGTTTGTATTAAGTCAGTAATTATTCTCTTGCCTGCTAGGCTGTGTGACAGGAACATTTGGCCAGGGCTGCAGGTCTAACTGCTCTAGACATTGTATGACAAATAAAAAAGACATACCAGAATGTCATCGTATTGATGGTTCATGTACATGTCAAACTGGCTACAGCACACCCTCATGTAATGACAGTAAGTTGTAGAAAGCTTTACCATTTTGCATCACTATATTGTGTTCAATATTTTTGTATACTTTCCTTTTCCCATAGAAATGTGTTAAACATCTTTTTCTTCATTTTTACACATGGGGAAAATGATTTATTCATTGTTGTATACCATTTACGTCAATATATTGGGACCCAAAAGAAAAGTAAAGAATAGAAACATTGTAACATGACATGTATATTGTGAGAGATAACTAAATAGAGCTCAGCATAGGGCTGGCTATCCTATCTTGTAGAAACTATGACACAAGAACAAGGAAAGCAGACCTCTACACTCCATGGAGGAAGAGGTGTGATTGAGTCAGTCATATACAGTAGCATATCATATTTTGAGAGGCATTTCTGCAGCTACATTTCCAACCCACTATGATTTCTACACTTGGTAAGGTATGCAAAGTCAAGTGTTGGAAAGCTTCTACCCAAAAGGAGTTTGTTAATTCTGGAAACCATTTCCACAGCAGTTACTAACATTTGCGATAAAGTGTTAGTGATCCAAACATTATTCTACAATGTCTATGGGGTAACTAGTTATTTAAAGTGTTTAAATGACCAAGAAACATTGTCTAGACTTTATTCTATAATGTCTCTAGGTTGACCAGATGTTTAAAGTGTTAGTAAGTCAGACATTGTCCAGACTTTATTCAACAAAGTCTCTGGATTGACCACGTATTTCAAGTGTTAGTGAGCCAGACTTCATTCTACATTGTCTCTGGCTTGACCAGGTGTTTCAAGTGTTAGTGATCCAAACATAATTCTGCAATGTCTCTGGACTGACCAGTTGTTTCAAGTGTTAGTGATCCAAACATAATTCTACAATGTCTCTGGACTGACCAGTTGTTTCAAGTGTTAGTGAGCTAGGCGTCATTCTACAATGTCTCGGGCTTGACCAAGTGTTTCAAGTGTTAGTGATCCAAACATCATTCTGCAATGTCTCTAGATTGACCAGTTGTTTCAAGTGTTAGTGATCCAGACGTCATTCTACAATGTCTCGGGCTTGACCAGCTGTTTTCCTTACTCTCTTGCATTCCAAAACTGTAACAGATCAGAAACACATTTTTAGCTTGGTAGATAGAGACAGGTATTGAGTAGTAGATGGTTGAATGGTTTGGGAACAGTCACTTGACTAAATGGACATGCGTTCAAACACAGACAACAGTTTTTTTTAAATGTTCAAATAAATCAATCAAAATTTGTTCAGCTCCCTGGGGAAAAGAGGTCATCAACAAATACATGTCAAATGAAAAAATGTTGACCTGCCAGTATCTATTGAAAATATTTGTGACTTATAGCTTCTACAGGAGGGGCTAGTCAACCGCA
The DNA here is from genome assembly GCA_036924085.1 of Ariolimax columbianus. Taxonomy (NCBI): domain Eukaryota; kingdom Metazoa; phylum Mollusca; class Gastropoda; order Stylommatophora; family Arionidae; genus Ariolimax; species Ariolimax columbianus. The sequence continues at coordinate 92,228,599 of JAVGWX010000004.1, read as the reverse complement.
TGCCCAACCTCTTACAACATGCTTGGTATGTTAAAAAGTTACTTTTCTTTGCTCTGCTTTAGGGTCAAAGTAACACAGGTGGATATTTTCTAATGGCAGCAAAATATAAACCAAGCAAGGTACTCTGTGGTGACTACACAGGCATGTGGCTTTAATTTCTTAGCCCTCTAATTTCCCCCAGTGACTCCAGCAATGAGAATAAATGCCACAATGATAGTTTTCATTTTGTAGGCATGCACATTAACCAATAGTTCTGTTTTGTTAATTCAGTAAAAGACAAAAAAGAGTGTAGCTACTGATGGTTCCTGTAGCTCGCTGGTTGAGCACACACCTGTTCCATCTTCTCAGGCATCTCTCTGTGTTCATTGGTTGAAGTCTTCATCCATTGTCAGTGTCCCCACTAAAGGTGCCTCATAGGCCAGGATGTCAGCACTTTTATTCCTACAAACCACAGTATGATCATTTCAGTAAATCTACACAAGTGTAGTTTTTTGGTTGTTAGTTGGGTTCTTCTTAGTGTTTAGTCAACCTGTACTTCTGCAGGAACAGGTGCCCCTGTGCAGGTACCAGCTCTGGTATTAGCTGGTTGTAGCCGGGAGAAGGGTTTCCTGCTTAGCGGGCTAGGCTCGAGCAGCTTAATATTCCCCTGCATTGGGACAAGCGCTTACAGAGGGTGGTTAACCGATGTGCGAGTTCATCTTAATAGACTCAATTACTAGAGCAAAGTAGACCCATAGCCTGTTAGGCGCCATCTATGCTCTAAACAAACCATCTAACCATGGCCGGTGTTATGCCATGTCACACAGTTAGTCGCCTCTTACAGCATGCTCTCTGTGAGGCAGTGGTGCTATTCTTGTCCTTGACATACACAAAGACCCCTGCAGACCATTAGTTAGTTAGGTGTCTTATTTAATTCATATTTAGAAATCCTCTATTTTTAACTTGAAATATTTGTTATCTTGTCCACTCAGCCTGTATACCTGGAACATTTGGGGATGGCTGTAAATCTACCTGCTCTCAATTTTGTGTTACTGACAAAAAGAAAATTCCAGAATGTCATCACATCAATGGTTCATGCGAGTGTCAAAGTGGTTATAGCCCACCTTGGTGTAATGACAGTAAGTTGTAAATGATTTAAAGGTTTGCCATCACTGTATTTACATAATATTTATCATTTCTAATCTCAGATGTACCAAAATTATGTTAGATGAAATATATACTTTTTATTTTCTTTAAAGATTAGTTAACCTCTATGTGATATTAATCTATTTTGAAATTAATATTCAATTAAAATTTAATATATTTTTTAACTTATCTTTTCAGCCTGTCAACCTGGAAAATATGGAGATGGATGTCGATCTACTTGCTCTCAGTTTTGTGTGACTAACAAACAGGATATTTTAGAATGTCATCCCATAAATGGTTCTTGCATGTGTCAAAGTGGATATGATTCACCTTGGTGTAATGACAGTACGTAAGAAATAATTTAACTTTAAACATTTGGGGATGGCTGTAAATCTACCTGATCTCAGTTTTGTGTGACTAACAAACAGGATATTCCCAAATGTCATCACATAAATAGTTCCAATAAATATAAAAGAGACAATGAGTCACTTTAATGACAGCTCTTCATCTTCTTCGACTTTCATCTTGAAAAGAATGTTTTGTTAAATTGTGGTGCAGTTTACAGCAAACTGTGATATCTGCACTATTTGGTCTGACACTTCTGACTTCAGTACTTATAACTCTATTTGTTTTCCCTCTTCTATTCCTATTTCGATCAGATTTCACAGTTGTAGCTTGTTTCTATGGCAACCCCTTGGAGAAGGAATAATGTCTTGGTCAGCTCAGGTTTGCTGACCCTGACCAAGAAGCCAGCTATGAGTCGCTGAGTTCTCTTATCTCATTCACTGCGTCTTCGGACCAGTAATGACAGTAAGTCTTCCTGAAATACGCCAAGACTTACTTCACTTATTGGAAATAAACAATATATTTTTTTGTTTGACTCAGGGATTAACTGAATGTTTATTTTTTTTGGTTTGCTTTGTTTCCTAAGGCGGAGTTTGTTGTACTGTGTTTTGAATATTACGGCCCAGTAACTCTGACTTAAGTACACATATCTTTTATGTGTTCACTTCCCAAAAGGGTACAACAATGCTGGTTCATGGATCAAAACACAAGAAAATTTTGGTTGTGAACCATGCAGCTAACCATTACAACTTTGCAACTCAAACTCCCAGCTAAATTCTGTATGATTTCATTCAGGTTTTATTTATGATGATGAGTTGTCTTTTTGCTCCTAGTGAAACACAGGGATACAGCTGGCCTATTTATTTGAAGTCTATATCCAAGTTTTTACTATGGTGGTTTCAATAGAAATGGTTTTGCATGGTGAGATTTTCTACCCCATGCACAACCCTCTCTAGTCACCTTTTACAACATGCTTGTAAGCTAGAGCTGATTAGCAAAGTGGTAAGAGCACTTACATTTTACGGCAGAAGTACTGGTCTTAACTCCTGTTACCAACACGCTTCAACTGACCAAGCTGTAAATTTGCAATTGACTTACTGTTAAGGATGGAAAGGCAGTGAGAAAAGGAACTGACCACAGCACCTCATAAACAAGATATTGCTTGTTCAATTAATTTTTAACACTTCATCCCTGACAGCAGTAACTGTTATAGAAGTACCTTTACCTAATCATTTCAACTCAGGTACCACTAGGTTGTACTTGATAATTGCCCAATTTTAATTTTAATGCTTGTTTGCTTGTCCATTCAGCCTGTCTACCTGGAATGTTTGGTGATGGCTGTAGGTCTGCGTGTTCTCAGTTCTGTTTGTTGAATAACAAAATACCAGATTGTGATCACACAAATGGTTCTTGTCAATGTCAACCTGGATATGACACACCTTGGTGTAATCAGAGTAAGTCTTAGTTTATCTTATAATTTGGTATCACTGTATCAGATGTAAATGTAAAGTTTATGATTCTCAAGAACAATCGTTCAACAGCTGAGACTTTAGCTAATTCATTGATGCTACATACATTATTTGGTTAGTTTGTTGATGCTACATACACTCTTTGGTTAATTCATTGATGCTACTTACATACTTACACTCTTTGGTTAATTCGTTGATGCTACATACACTTTTGGGTTAATCCGTGAGAGTTTTGATTGATGATTGATGTCTAGTAATATTTATTTAAACTGTCCAACTGGAGCATTTGGAGACGGTTTGCAAGTCCACTTGCTCAAGTTTTTGCTTGTTGAGCAAGAAGAAAGGCACACCAAAATGTGACCTCATAGAGGGTACTTGTGTGTGTCAAACTGGGTATGGCACACCTTGGTGTAATGATATGAAGTTTTAGAATACTTTATGTCTTGTGTTTTTGGAATATACTTGCAATGATGTTTTTTGATAGCAGGTTGCAGTGTCTATTCTTACATGTCAAGGTGTACCTGAGAAGGTGGTGCAAGGGGTCAATGTAAATCCACTTCTTTAACCAGACTGCTGTGACACAAGCTGTTTCTAAGATCACTGTGAGGATATGAAGTGAGGCCTTGATCAGTATGTTCACGAGGCACATAATAGAACTGATTATACATTATCATTGACAGTGTCATGATTTTATTTCCTGGAAGAATGTTTCTTTGTTCCACTTTATATTTCACCCACGTGTTATCAGAACGGCTGGCTAAGGGGTTTGGAGGTCAGTCCTTAACCACGAAGACATGCGTTCAATTCCTCAGTAAGGCATAGGTATTTTTCTATCAGATGTAAAAGAGAAACTTAGTCTGTACAATATGTGAAATCTGCAATGGCAAAGTGGCCTTTATTCCTCATGCCTGCAAATCATCCTAGTGAACCTCAATAATGGAAATAAACACTGTAGTGATAGTTTTATTTAGTAGTTACTGGGCATACAGAAAAAGAAAGGTATGATAACCTGGGAAGCATGTTGTTAGACACTATTATGAACAGGTCATCATGGGACAGGCTACCCCATCTGATATAAATTATAAGGTACGAGAAAGAGTGAAGACCTCTATATCCATATGAAAGAAGGAGCAACTAATTCCTGTTATACCCCATTATATTCCATTAAAAAATCCTAAATTTTAACTGAAAATGTCTCTGGCGTTATCCTTTCAGGCTGTCTAGCTGGAACATTTGGTAATGAATGTAGATCTGCCTGTTCTAAGTTCTGTGTTCTAAGCAGCAAGAACATACCAGAATGTCACCCCATAAATGGTTCTTGTGAATGTCAAAGTGGCTATGTCACTCCTTGGTGCAATCAGAGTAAGTCTTCAAGATGTACTGCAATTCTGTTTACAAAAGGAATGCTATGCATGAAGGTTTGTTAAATACAGATACATTTAAACTGTATCTTATGAAAACTGATACTTCAGACTACGGAAAAACCACACAAAGATAAAAAAAACCACACAAAGATTAAAAAAACCGTATATGAAAAACAGTATGCCTTAAAGTGTATTCTTCTTCTTCTTCTTCGTACGCTGTCAAATGTCAACCTGTATTTTTTCAAAGAAAGCAGTCGTCATCCTGAGGCTGTCGACACTACCATAGAGCTTGTCTAGTGTTGCCACTGGTGATGGCCACATGTGCTTTCTCTGGTCCTCGTATGTCGGGCAGTATTGCAGCAGATGTTCAGTGGTCATTTTCCCGGTACCAGAAGTGCATTCGTCAGTGCCACCTATCTTCAGTTTATTGAATAGGTGGTACCTCAGTCTGTTGTGGCCTGTGCGGAGTCTGAAGACCACGACCTGCTCTTTTCTGTTCAACTGGTAATAGGCATCGTTTTTTGTGTAGCCAGTATGTTCTGTTTCCTAAAGTGTATTCAAATTTATATTGTTGGAGGGAGCTATGTGTTTAAATTTTAACTACAAGGAAAGAAAATTAACACAGGGTCAGGTGAAACATGCTGATCAAAGCACCACCTCAGATCCGTGATGGTCTCCTAAGAAACAGTCTAGCAAACAAAGTGTGGATCAATATTGTGATTCTCATAGTGGTGAGTTTACTGAGGTTCTTCGCAATGCACCTCGGTCAACCTTCTAAAGTACATCTCAGGCTGTAAGAAGAGCAACTGTAACCCACTACTAAAAAAAACATAATCAAGAGTTAACAGCACGAGTAGCTTCAAACAACAACTGTTAACTATACACATTTGTTAAAATATCATTGCATAACAGACTTCATGACATTTGCAACCCAAACAGGTTACAACACTGCTAACCATTTGTTTTTAAGGGATTTTGCTGTCAAGATTATTTTGTACGCTCGCATGGAATCAGTTATCAGAAACTGATTATTGATTGGATTGTCCATTTGTTTTCTTCTTCTTGTTCCTTTTTCACACCAGCTGAAGTATAGAGCAACCACTACAGTTAGCCTATTTTAGAAACCTTCACAAAGCATTTTATGTGCTTTTTTTAGTTGTGATTTTTTTGTAGGAATTTCAATTTCGCAATGAAGTTGTCTGCCCCAAACATAACTCTCTTTTTCCCCTTTTGTAAAATATGATGCAGGGGTTCTTCTTACCTTTTCATTATATGGCCATGGGATCCACTTGTTTTAGACCCAATTGGCACAACTCTAGATTCGTACAAAAAATGATGTCAATGCACCCAAAATTGAACAAAAAATTTATTACATAAATTGTATTAACAAATATACAGGAAAAAAGACTAACATTAGAGTCAGCTGGATCAAACGGATCATGACACCACCTAACACCCATGCCCATACCAGTTTCCATGGGTAACAAGTCTGGTCAGCCAGGTGGGGATTGAAATTGTGATCCCCATAGTTGTGAGCTTACTTGGAAGATTCACATTGCTTTACAGCCAGGAGGATCATAGTTCCCCTTCTCATGTAGGCCTTAGGATGTAAGAAGAGCTACTGTAACCTGCTGCCAAAGAGACATAGAGAAACTCAACTCATTATGAGTATCGTCACATAGCAACGTTAATAAACCTATTTCATGATAACAAACCTTTATCTTGAATACATAATTATAACTTTTCATATTCTTTTGTATTATTCATTCAGGTTGTCCAGAAGGGAAATTTGGTGATGGCTGTAAGTCTACCTGCTCCAGTTTTTGTTTGCTGAACAAGAAAGGCATATCAGAATGTCATCCCATAGATGGTACTTGCAAGTGCCAAAGTGGTTACAGCACATCTTGGTGTAACGAGAGTAAGTCTCAGTATGCTGACTTGACTTAGTCTCTCTTTTATAATTATTTGTAGAGTCATCTGCCGTGAGGTGTACAGGTGGGTTTTATTTTCTTATTTTTGTTATTTATAGTTTCTAAAGGATTGGATAGCCGGCCCCAAGTCAAGCCCTTCTTAGTTCTATTTGAATTAGCCATTCCTCTATTACCAAGGGGTCTAGAGTTCCTTCTCTATTTTTGTGGTTTATAGTTTCTACAGTTTCACATTAAACCCTCCTTATTTGCCTCTTATAACATGTCTGGTAAGTTACAGTGTTGCTATTCTGTGTTCATATTTCAGGCCCCCAGCAACATTCAAGCTTAATGTGCTTTTGTTGACAAATATATCAATCTCCTCTGATGTGTCTTTGCAAATCAGACATTTTTTGTTATTGAATTCATAGGCCACAATAGACTGAGGTACCACCTATTCCATAAATTGAAGATAGGTGGCACTGACGAATGCACGTGCGGTACTGGGAAAATGACTGCTGAACATTTGCTGCAAAACTGCCCGACATACGAGGATCAAAGAAAGCAGATGTGGCAATCACCAGTGGCAACACTAGACAAGTTCTATGGCAGTGTCGACAGCCTCAGGATGACCACTGCTTTTTTCGAAAAAATAAAGGTTGACATCTGACAGCGTACGAAGAAGAAGAAGAATTATTTGGTCAATGAGTCTTCTTTATAGGGCAGTCCTGTAAAACATGTTCTGCAATTTGTTTACTCAGTCCACACATGCACAGTGATGATGTGAACAGACACATTCTGTACATGCGTTTATTTAGTCTTTTATGCTCTAACATGGCAGTAACAGCACTGCCACCTGTACATAGCTTTCATTGACCTTACAAAGGTGTTAGATAAGGTCAACAGAGAAGAACTATGTAAAATCATGACAAAGTACGGCTCCCCAATAAAATTTATCAATGTAGTACAGCAACTGTATGATGGAATGCAGGCTAGAGTTCAGGAAAATGGTGCTATATCAAAGTTCTTTCCAGTAACAAATGACGTTAAACAGGGGTATGTGCTTGCACCAAATTTGTTCAGCATACTGTTCTCTGCAATGCTAACTGATGTTTTCAGAGATGGGGACATAAGATATCATATATAAAAAAAGCACTTTAAAGACACAACCCCAACTCACAGAATACTCAACTGAAAGATCTGGTTGAACAAAATTATGAAACGTCTTTATCACTCGCGATGGACAAAAAACATCATGAAGTTAAGAATGATGTTCTGTCTCTCCCGGTCAAGAGTTTGGTAGCAGTAGTCGGTTTGTTCCAATCACTTTTTTAACAGCCTGAGTCGCTCTTTTTTTTTCAAAGTATGTGACTTCTCTATCTTTCTGTTCACATTATTTTTCCCTTTTTGCAAGCTTGTCTATCTTTTCATTCACTGGTATACCACAATGGGACAGTAAACATGAAATCAAAGATGGCACCTAACAGGCTGCGGGCCTAGCTTTACTCTTGTGTTTTAGTCCATTATGGATGCCGCAGGCCAAGGATTTTACTGGAATTCACACTAGTCTACATCTTACTTATGTCAACAGAAACATGTTGCTGTTTTTCATTTGGATGATGATCACGGCTGAACTTCATGAGATTAACGACCTTCTGCCAATTTGCGGACAGTGTTAGTTTTGGTGTGACTGTGAAATGTACACATAAGACAACAATGGACTAAAACGCATCTCCAAGGAGAGGTTGGGCCCTGCCCTGTTAGCGAGATATCTCTATAACCTCTTGCAGTTACCGAAAAGATAAGACAAAAACTAGTTGTTACAAACTCTGCAGAGTCTTCTAAACCAGCATAATGACGTTAAGTTAAGTTAAGTTAAGAGGTATGGTTTGTTTACTGACAGATACCCAGTTTAGATAAAGAAGTTTACCACACTTGAGGGCTTGAGTACAGTCTGTGAAGTATAGCCTATCATATTAGCAGTTTGCACTTTGTATATTTTCTATTCATAGTAGTTTTAGTTTAAATATGTCCTGAAATCCTTCACTCAGCCTGTCCTGTTGGGACATTTGATCAAGGTTGTGGATCTGTATGTTCTGAATTCTGCCTGGCCAACAAATCGGGAAAACCAGAATGTGATCACATCAGTGGTGCATGCCATTGTCAAATTGGCTACAGCACACCTTGGTGCAATCGAAGTAAGTAATTGTTGCTTTTCACTTTTACATGTCTAGGCAAGTGTATATCCTTGTAAATCCAAATTAGTTCTATTTGTCCCCTTTTCAGTCCATTTGAAGCATAGGGCTACTCTTGGAGCTGTCAACTTAATCAATCAAGCAAGCAATCAATCAATTAATTAAAGTCTCTTAGCTCCATGCGAAGCAAAGATCTTCAACAAATATTCACTATGTCTGCCTATCTTGGGGCAACCCCTCAAACTCTACACGATCTTCTTTCCTTTCTTTCCTTTCTTTGTCAACTTATTTTACAACATTACACACATTTTTACAGCAATGGTTTGTGCTCCATTTTGTGTTACATCATGAGGTTGCTAGTCGCAAACACAATACAACCCTTTCTAGTTGTTTATTATGATATGTTTGGAATATTACACTACACTATTCAACACACCACTCTGGTGTCCATATTTAATGAATATTTGTAATTTTCATTTCTGTTCATGTGCTACCAATACAATGAAGATGCCCAATCAATAAAAACACTGTTACCTGCTAGGAGACTATGTAGGTTTGGGGGTGTGGATGGCTACCACATATATTAGATCTATAAGCCACAAGAAAAATGAAAGGAGACTTTTACATCCTGTAGTAAAAGAGAAGTCACTAGATCAACTTAATTTTCAATTTGATTTGCCTTTATCCCAATTCAGAATATCAGAGATAGTGGAGTAAAACAAACTATTAATTGTGAATGAAAACAATAATGATTAAAAGGCACTTTTCCCAAGGCAATCATTATAGATGAATTACATATAACAGCAGCTGAAGGAATAATGCTTTGAAAAACAACTTCAAGATAGGAAAGATGAAAATGTGGGAGTGAAGATTAATATCAGGGTCAGGGGAAACTGATCAAAACCTGCATTTCACTTCCACACAGTGCTCCTTAAAACAGACTGTATCATAGCAGTCTGGCCAATGAGGTGAGGGATCATTATTTTAGTCCCCATATTGATGAGCTTACTGAGGAGCCTTCCATTTTACTACAGCCAGGATATCTTTAGTCCATCTGCTTAAGTATGTCTCTGGATATAAGAAAAGCTACTGTAACCCGCTACCAATGAAATATCAAGAGTTAGCTCAGTACAAATAGTTTTGAGCAACAGCAACATGTAAGCCTATCATACTTCCTTGTTCATTCCAATAAAGGCATGGGGCCACTACAGTTGACCTCTCTAAAAGAAGCTACACCAAAACATAACATATATGTGTTCTTGTCATTGTGGTTAATGTAGCACTTCGTTTGATATAATGAGGTTGTCTGTCCCAGCCTATTAGGTCTACAAATACACTGCAGAAAGACACACAAATATGAGATTGAATACTCCTAGCATCAACCTGATAATATAGGGGAAGATATCCTTACAGTATGTGGACTCCTTCATTTACCTTATATAGACACATTTAGGGGTACATTATGTAAACAAAAAGTGCAAGGTGCTTTCATTGCGATGGAGACTTTATGGAAATCAATGAAAATCAGGTCACAATGAAATTGAAAATCTTCAGCTCCAATGTCAAATCCGTCCTCATGTATGGTTCTGTAACTTGAGCTATAACAATGTGTTTTTTTTTTAAATGTCAAACTTTCATCAATAGATGGTCGACTTCAAATAGAAAGTTTGAAATGGTATGTTAAGGTCTCTAATGTAGAGCTATGACAGCCAGTGGCTCTAGAGATGGGGATAAGTTGCTGGCATTGGGCACACATTACCCTGTTCTGGAATCCCCAAGGTAGAAGATGTAGGGGCAGACTAAGGCACACATGGAGAAGGAAGCTTGTGGCATATTTGAAAGAAAGGAGGCCATTGACAGAGATTGAGTGATTAGCAAAAGAGAGGTAAATATTGCAAATTGTTGTTGAAGTTGTATTCACTGCAGGGAACTCAGAAGTTTTGATTGATTAATTGATTGATTGCCGGTCCCATAACAACCTTCCTTAGTAACATTTTACAACATGCAACATTATTATTTCATCTGTAATAATAGGGATTGCCACTAGAGTAGTAACCTGCTGAGTATGTAGTAAAATATGACTACAGAAGGTTGTGCATGGGGCTATCAACCTCATCAGATATAACCATTGGTATTGAGTGTCATTGTATTTACTTGGATACATACTTCATAAACTATGCTCAATGTGTGGAGTATGTGGCCATTTAATAAAATACACTTATTTTATGAAGTATGGAACCACTTCATAAACTATACTCATTGTAGGGATTGTGAGGACACTTCTTCTTTCATCTTTTTTGCTCCATATGAAGTATAGGGACATAACTACAACTGTCTCCTTATAGTAAGTATAGTTTGTGAAGTTCAACATACTTCACACAATGGGTATAGTTTATGAAATGTTCACATACTCCACACAATAATCATAGTTTCTGAAGTGACCTCATACTTCATGCAATGAATATAGTTTCCGAAGTGGCCCGATGCTTCACACTATGAGTAGTTTATGAAACAGTGATGGATTCAGTTTTTTGTAGGCCATTTGCTTCATATACTGTGAGACTTATATTAATATCTTCATCATAAATAAGAAGATGAAACTGCAGAAAATCTATTTATCTTTGATGATGTTCGTCCATCACAAGTGATTAAGACCACTCTCTTTATTGAACTGTGTGGACAGTATTTTCTCTTGTTGTGTTCACTGAAATGGATGACTTGTGCGGTGATTTGGATTAAAGTGAGGAAGAAACTGCGCCTTTTGTCAAACTCACTCTCTGATCCTGAGCTACCTTTGGCCAGTGGCAAGATATTTATCGAGATTACTGGAGAAAGCATAGGATGCAGATTTTTCCTCAGGGTTTACTCCCGAAGCCTTTCCCATAAACAGATATCCTACAAGGCAGCGGAGGGGAGATGACATCTAACATTGTGTGCTTTTTTTATAACCCCAAGAGGTCGTAGGAACATCACTCAGCGTGTGAGTGAGTTTGGTATCTCTCCTTGGCTGTGTTCAGTTCATTATAGTTGTGTCTAAATTTTTCACACATCAATTTCGTGAATTTCATCAGTGTGAACTAAACCGTGAAATACGACACAGGTTTAAGCGTAGTGCTATTCATATAGCTGATGTCCAGACCAGGATAATACGACGGAAGAAATCACAAAAAACAAACGATTTAACCAGTTCAAATGGAAAACAACAACACGTTTCCGTGAACATAAGTGTAAATCATAGACTAGAGGACCCCTAGCTGCTAGAGGTCACTGGACTGCAGTCTCCAGAACCCATGCCTTAATTCGACATTCTTTATGAAACACTACAACCTTTTCAGAATTCATTTTTAGAAATCATCATCTTTCACATTCTTGTCTTGTCCATACAGCATGTCCAGCAGGAACATATGGAGAGAACTGCAGCCTGGTCTGTTCCATGTTTTGTGCCTTGAATGAAATTGGTGTACCAGTATGTCACAACAACAATGGAACATGTGAATGTCAAAGTGGCTATGAGACTTCTTGGTGTAATCAGAGTAGGTATCATTTTATGTTTTCTGAGGGTCAAGAATCATATCAGTGTCAAGTGCAGCATACTGACCAAGACATACACCTCACAAAGCTGGTTTTAGCACAGGTTCTTCAACCTTTTTTTGTCTGATGCTACCTTCCACCATAAGTCAGAAAGACATTCCCCCTTTTACAAGACTGTCTAACTAATGTAAATTTAATATCGAAAATCATTTTTGTATACATTAGTATACATTCATTGACTTTAACTATTTTTTTTTAGTGTTTATAAATTTAATAGCAATAAAATGTTGATAGATTTTTTAACTTGCGAAATGCTAGTTTTTGTTTTTAAGGTTATAACTAATTACTTGTCTCCTTGCTGAAAACAATACTAGAAGAATAAGTGAAAGGCAAACCATCCAGATGTAAACATGACTATAAACAGGCGAATGACATCAAAAGATAAAAAAAAAGCAAAGTTTGGCAGATTGCACCATTAAGACAAGAGACAGAAGCCATGAACATCAATTGCAGTCAATCTTCAGTGTGAATCTAGCACTTGAACTTGTTTATTAGAATAAATTTCTTTGACAGATATTTTTTGGTGGGCCTGATTATGATATATTATGTTATCATCAACACCTTTCAGCTCACTGTGTAGTAAAGTTTTTCAACAGATACACGCCAAGTCATCACTTTAGTTGATCTGTCCATTTTTGTTGAAGTTCTGATTTCTACAGGACGGGGTAGTGGCTCAATGTCAAATTCTCCTTAGTTGTGATTGCATGCATGACAAGTTACAGGGTTACTATTCTTTGCTTCTTTTTTGGGCCTTGGTAAGAATATAAAAATGAAATTAAAGTAATGTTTTATATGTATAACTAACTGAAACAAAATTACACTCATAAAACCTTAATATATCATCCCTGTCCCATCTGCTAAAGAATTCCCTACTGATTGAGGAGCCCAATCGAGCTATAGAATCATCTAGTGCTCGCTCAAGTTGAGTGGACAGGAGGTTCAGCTGATCCCTTAGAGTCTCACTTGAGATGATATGATTGCTGAAAACCAGACTTAATTTTAGCATTGTAAAAGATGACTTGACTTAAAAGTAATAATTTGAGAACAACGCTAATAAAAGTCCTCATGTAGGTATTTTCAATACGTGCATATCATCTTTTACATTAATTTTAACCACAGCAAGGTTAGAACAATAAATCCACGCAATTCATTCACTAATTGTTTGAGAACTATATAAACAAGATATATTACTTTGTTTATAATCCATTAACGCCATAGTCCAACCTTATGGACCATTCAAAGGGCAAGTCAGTAAATAGGTCACCAATCGCTATTCAACAAAAACAAAATGATACCCTTATTCCATCACCTAATCAGTGCAAGGCCAGGCACATTAGATTAGGTTCATTTTTTGTTTATCAATCAGTTATCTCGATACCCACCTTGAGCCCATTTTCAGGAAATTAAATCGATCATGCATTCACTGTGGGCGTAACCATGCGAACACCATGTTGCAGTTGCTACACTGTCTATCATAACTCACTTGTCGGCGTGAACCATCTCCCTTACTTGCCACACAGATGCTTCTGTTGTAATCTGAACAGGATGACCAAGTCAGGCTTTATCAGCATTGTTTGAGCATTGTTGAGAAAATGTATCTTCCCAGTTATGCACTGTTCTTCATGACAAACGCCTCTCACTGCAAATAGGAAGCATTTTCTTATGAATATCCTTTGCAGAAAGTCCTTTAAAAAAAAAATGCACAATAATGCGCAGTTCTTTGATTATACACTCTGAATACGGATGCCATTTTGTATTTGACCTTCGCATATGAATGTGACGCCTAGCATCTGCTACCTATAGTGATCATAAAGCTGAATACTGCTGCCACCTAATAACACCTTTAGAAACCACCAACTACATTTTTCATCTATCCCATATCAGTTTGTGACCTGCTTCCTGATTTACCTTCAAATTGACAGAGAGTTGGAAACCATAATTTACCATAAATGACCACTGCTGCTTAATGTACTCAAAATAACTAAAAAGCACATGCTGAGTCTTAAGTACTTCTATTATTTGTATCAGAGAAGATTGAGAGTTCTGATCCACCTGGACTCATAGCTGGAGCAGTGATTGGAGGTGTTGCAGCAGCAGCAGTGTTGGGTGCTATTGGTGTCATTTTTGTGTGGTGAGACTAACGTCTTCTTGTTCATCACACCTACCTAACAATCAGTATCTGTCTGTCTGTCTGTATGCATGTATGTCTTTATATCTGTCAATATGTCTGTCTGTCTAATCTAGTCTTGTCTTATCTATCTACCTATCCATCCAACCAAAAAGCCCACTCTTTCATCCATCTATCCATTCATCTATCTGTATATCTAAATACCTGCATGTGTGATGTAATATAAATTGAATATCTCTAGTGAAAGTTGCCATCCAGAACTACACTCATTTATCAAGACTGACTGTCATCATTGACTAAAATAGCTGTCCATTGTAGACACTATTCACATGTGTGATTAGAATCTGAGTAGCAAAGTGGTATAGTGCTTGCTTTTCATGACACATGTACTGAGCTTGATTTCCTTTATGGAAGGGAGGGAAGAGAACTGGCCACCAGATTTTATAAAAAGCTAAGGCCTAGTACAATTAAAACCCTAACACCTCATCCCTGACAGTAGTTTTTACTATTGGTCCATTTTTAATTTCAGAAGTAATTTATTCAGCCAGTATTACAATTCTTTTGAATTTCTTGGTTGAGTGAAATACTCCCAATGTCAAAATGATAAAATTATATTTCGTATTGCACATTGAATCAGTTCAAATTTATTTATTGCTCCAAATCAAAAGTTAGCTGCAATGAATCTCCAACATCCTCTGTCTCTTGCCTTAATAGTGCTTGGTAACAGACTTTTCCCTGTCCATATCTTGATGTTATCTTGCCCCTTTCAAGTGTTTTCCTCTGGCATGTTTGCTGTTTACTTTTCCTTTCACTACCATTTTCAAAAGGTGTTATGTCTTTTGAAATGATCAAAACATCTTAGCTATTGGACTCTTGATCTCATTCATTAATTCTCTTATTTCTTAGTCATTTTTCTACTACCCCTCTGAGTATAGAGTTTCTGTTTTGTATATATTTGCAATCGAGTGGGCAAACAAACAGGTTATTAGCCTGTTCTGTCTTTGCATGACGAAGGGATGGCCCCCTTTTCTTTTCACCTTGATGCAGGCTACTATTGGGTAGGAATTGTACTACCTTTTGACCTTTTGCCCAGACAACAGCAGACAGCTGCTCTTTTCAATTTTAAACTATCAAGGGTTCCTTTACGTGCGAATTGTGTAGATGGGACCTCATAGTTTATCTTATCATCTGTATCTGACCGAACTTCATACTGATCTCACCTCCTTTTGAGACCACGAAGCACTTGAAACTTGCATGATTCAAACACCCATTTTTATCTATCTGTCAGTCTGTCTGTCTATCTGCTGTCTGTCTATCCATCCATCCTCTGTCCATCCATTCATCCATCAATCCATCATTCGTTTATTGAGAAGCAAGTACTTTATCTTACAGCATTTCTTGAGGAGCGAGTACTTTACCTTTCAGCTATAGTGAAACAACACACCCTCTCCCCCATTCGATTTTTACATTGGAAGTAATTTATGCACCACTCTGTATAATTATTTGCTTATTCTTTAGGCATCGAAGAAAAATTAAGCTTAACCAGCTCAAAGGAAGCAGCAAAAGTGAAGATGCTAACAGTGGAACAAGCGACAACAGCAAACAAGTTTCTGGAACAGAGTTGACTGAACTGAAGTCTCAAGGTATGGTCATGCTTACACTTTTGTTCATAAGAGTGCAGTTGTAGAGCACTCACTTTTCATGGCAAAAGTATGGGGTTCAACTCCTGATACAGGCAGCTCCAGTCAGTCAACCCAGTTGTAATGGGTACGTGGCTGATGACTAGGAAAGAAAAAAGGTAGAGGAGGAAGGTAACTGACCATCCCATCTACAAATTTGTGGATTAGTACATTAAAGGCTCTAACACTTCATCCTCGAAGGCTGTGTGTGCTATGTGACTACCTTTTTTTCATAAAGAAAACTAACAAGAATTTTCTAGGAATGTTAGTTTCTGTGAAGTATTTTCTTTGAAGATTTTGTTCAAGGAAGTTTTTTTTTCTTTTCTGTGAAGGCATTTTTCTGGTAAGGCTTTTATCTAGGGAAGCTTTCTTCACTCAAAGCTTTTTTTCTAGAAAAATGTAATCGTTGGAATTTTATTTTCTTGGAAGACTTAAGGATCAATTTATTTGTATTTTCTGGAAAGGCTTATTCCGGGTTAGGAGTATTCATGATTATTATTCTTGGACTTCTTAGCAAGATTGATCCATGAGGAAACATTTTCTAGAGAAATTGTTTCCCAGGGAAGATGTATACTCAGGAAGAACTATATCTGCAATGTTCATCTCTTTAAGCACCTATTCTGCAGTAGACACATTCTTGAAAATTGTATTCTTGTTAAGAAATAGAGCCTATTATGTAAGCATAAATGTGAAACTAGGGAGAGTAGTACCTGTGACAAAAAGAGTTAGACCACTGTCACCTTCAAAGCATGTTATAAAAGGTGACTAATGAAGGATGTGCTCAAGGTTTGCAACCTCACTATGCAAAAAAAAAATTGCTATTGTAATCAGCAACTGTAAAAGCTTGCTGTAAAGGGTTCAGCTGCAGTTAAGTTTAAGCAGATGCTTCCCATTGAAATGAAAAAAAGAATTAAATGAGTTTCTTTGAAGATCTGTGCCTTATAAAATTAAAACATATTTATCATTACAAATGTAAAATTAAAATATGGTTCATAAACTGACTTTATCCTGTGAAGGCATTTATGTTGAAAAAGATTTCCCGTGATGACTTTATCTGCAAAAACATTTTCCTGTTTATGTATTTATGTCAAAATGTATTTTTTGGGAAGGCTTTTGTTTTTGTGGTAAAACATTTTTTCTGTGAAGACAATGTTTTGGAAAAGCTGGAGAGTAGTTTTATAGGAAGACATTTTTGTAGTAATGTATTTTGTGGGTTGATGCTTTTCTAGGAAGGTATTCCTGTTTTTGGTTTGTTAAAAGTGTTTTACTGGGGAGGCATTATTGTAGCATTTCAGGAAAAATGTTTGCCATTGAAGATTTTTCCAGGGAAATCTTTCTCCTGAGAAGGCTTAGTAATGTGAAAGCTTAAGTGTTGGAAAACATATTGCTGGAAAAACTTATCCCTGTGAATAAATACAATTTCATTAATCATAAATAATGGTTTTTGTGAAAATATATTGTGAAAGACATTTTTCTTGCTTGATTTATTCCTTTAAAAACTGAGCTCAAATTGCATGAACGCATATTAATCTGATAAAATATTGGTGACAAGACTCAAAACCTTGGTCAATCAATCAATAAATATCCACATCTGTCTACATCTCTTCTGTTTCATTTTTGTTTATATTGAACTCTCTTCTCCATATGTGTTTTGGTCTGCTTCTGCTTGTCTTGTTTTGAAAATTCCAGAACACAAGACTGTCTTGTAATGCTATCAACTGATTGCCTTAATGTGTCTCCTATCCAATGCCAGCCTTCTCCTCATGTTATATTCCACAAATGTCTGTCTAATTTAAACATTTCTCGATTGATGATTGTATCACACCATTTCAATATCTCCATTCTGCATGACATTTAATTTATGAAGGCGGGGGTTAATATGCAGCTATGAATGAACTGACAACAGCCAGTTGTTCATAGCTGACTGCTTTTATCAGGGTCATTAAAACCGAACTGTTTAAGACCCTATTCAGTCTCCAAGTGGTGGCCTTGAAAACAAACTGCAGCTTGCCGGAGAGAATAAGAATTGAAGAGAGAAGACAAACCAATTCTCAAACATTTGTGAAACCAGATGTGTTGGGCCGAAAGACACAAATATAGCAGCCTTGCTGTAAACCACGACACAATGTAACAAAAAGTCCTTTTTATGACGAACACAGAATATTTTTTAAAGTCTATACCGTTTTCATTGATGCTGTTATCCATGTTTTTAGAGAGCAAAAAATGAAGTTCATTAGATATTTCTTGGGGGTTGAAGATGCAGCAGTGAGAATGAGCTGTCAGCAGCCAGTGACTCATAATTGACCAAGACCCTAATCCACCTCCAAGCTGCGGCTCAAACAGACTGCAAACATGCAGCCCGGCTAAGAGATTAGAAATTAAAGAGGGAAGGCAAACCCAGTCCCAAAAATGCTGTGCTGGAATTGTATGTGTGGGGCCAAAAAGCGAAGATATTTCAGCCTCACTGTAAACTACAACACATCACAACCATTCTTTTCAGGACAAACACTGAAGAAGAAGATATTTTTGGAAAGATTTCAAAACATTTTTTTCTAAACACTGCACATATATTAGATTGTTATAGCAAATTAAAATATGTACATGGACAGATATCCCTGATAATGATTGATAGATTATGTTATTAAATCAAGTAGCCAGAGTTAGCATGTTTGTCTATTGATCTAGGTGACATGTGTTTTAAACCATGGTTATAGCATTCATTTAAAAAATCATTACCTGCATATTGCTTTGCAACTACAAGAGCCTTTATTGGAATAAATACTGTAATTATAGTTTTTTTTAAATTATGTTAGCAAAAAATTATCAAGTCCATTGCTGGTCCTAGAATTGTTGTGAATTCTTCTGATCTCCAAGGACAGCGCTGGAAAGAGCCAAGGATAAAAAAACAAGACATTGCTGCACCAGTTGACAGTAACTCTGCTGTGTACTACAACTATCTCCCAGCACTGAGTTCTACTACCATCCCACGGGATGACCTCAGTACATTCTTGGCTACACACAAAAGAAGCTTCTTTCAAGAGGAGTTTAGTGTAAGCAATTATTAGTTATTTTTCTTCATCTGTGATAAAAGTGTCTTATTCTTCCTTATATTCTGTTTGTTACTTGCAAAACATGACTATTGCAGCAAGTTCAGTCTAGTTCAAGGGCCATCTTCATATTAAAGGTTGGCTGCAATAGATTACCAACGTCCTATATCTCTTGCCTCATTGGTGCAATCTACTATCTGTTGATGTTATTCTCCCACTGAAGTGTTGTTTATCTCTGGCACACCACACTTGCCCAGCACCTTTCCTTCCAGCAGTGATTTCGGCCATCAATTCTATTTGCACCTCTAATTTTTCCAAGACTTTCTTATTTGTTTTATTTTTATTTTCCATGAGGTCAGCCTCATTCTTCTGTATATCCACAATTTAAAGACATAAATTATCTTCTCTAATCATTTATTCATTCTCCACATTTTTACACCATACAAGATTGCACAAGATTACACCAGACAAGATTGCACACACATTATCATTCTCATTTTAAGTATTTGAGTCACTTGTTTGGAAATCAATATATGAATCATGCTAGTGAAAACATATTTGGCCATCCTTTTTATCTTTTTAATTTCAATTAGTGGTTAAATAATGGTTAACTGACACAGCTCACAATCCGAAGGTGCTGGGTTCGTTCCCCATCACAGCACCAGCCGTTACCCTGGGGAAACAAACCCTTAGAAAATACAGGAGGAAGTAGACCCTTACATAAAATGCATTGCAGTCGGATGCACTGGGCCGACAGTCGTGAAATAAAAACATAGTGCAAAGCACAGGGAGGCGAACGCACATAAAAAAAATATTTTTTTTTTAAATGTGCGTGTTCCATCACCAGTTGTTATATTTATGAAATAGGATGGTAAGGCGGTTTTCTAAGACAGTGATTCTCAACTTTGAAGATTTTCGGCCACACTTAGTTAAAGGAGATTCTTTCCCTGTAAATTTGAGTAATATGTTAATACTATAACAAAATTATATTTTACGATATTATCAATATTATAATGGGATAAGAAATTACATATCTTATGTGGATTCTAGATCCCTTTACTGAGGAAGGTAGAACAAAACCTCTATCATGGTGTTGTGAACCTATTTGACAAAATGTATCTAAGTAATTTCCATTTGCTTGACAACCTCAAGTCAATTTTGCACTATGCAGTAGTAAAGTAAAGTAACCCATAGCATTACTGCCATCGGGTTGTGAGGTGTTAGCGATCTTACATTTCAAAGGCCTGGCTATATGAGGGCGGTAGCCATCTCCTCTCCCTCGCCGCTTTTACTTCCCAGAATGAACCGGTACTCATTTAAGGCTGGGTCGACCTGGGAGCCATTGCAGTCTGAAAAAACATTTCCGCCTCAACTGGGGAATGAGCCCAGGGCCACTTAGATGCGAAGCCAGCTAACTAACCACTGTGCTGCATGGCTCCTTGCAGTAGACTGGACTGTTAATCTAAAACACTACGTGGAAATGATTCTTTGTAAACTATTTATACCAGTGATTATTTTATGTAAATTTCAGATTTTACAAATTTTAGGCCACTTAAACTTCAGTAGATATGAACAGGTCAACATTTGAGGACTGCATGTATTTGTTGAAGTCATGTGCGTCACAAGGAGCAGCCATTTTATGCATTGATATTTTAGCGTACTAGAATACCATTGTACAGACTGGATCAGACTGTATGACTTTAGAATAGGTTAGCATTTAGCACGGAACAAGGAGGATAATGTGTGAAGAGTTTGGTACATAAGAAACAAAATTCAAGAATTAAAATTGATTATGGAGACAAAGTTGTTGTATGTTTATTTGCCTCTGAGTGCAAGTATCATCTGTGACAAAAAGAAAATCTAAGTGATTCACATAATGAATTTTATTTATTTATGAAATGGCACAATTTTTCACATGTCAAATTGATATGTGTGTTTATATTAGATATAACTGGAGGTTATGAATGAAGGATAAATATCGTGGACTGTTTCTATTTTGTGAATTGATAATGGAATTTAATAATTGTATTTAAAATAAAATAATTAGCTCATTATAACACAGATCTATGTTGCATTATTTGAGGCCATAATTTCAATTCAATTTTGGCATGTACAAATTGTCACTGTCTAAGCTAAGGTTAGTGTTGTACTGACAACATAATTTGTATCCAACATTTCATACTCTATGCAATTTTTGTGATGTGACTACCTTTTTAACTATTTGTTCTATATTTCAAATGCAAAAACAATATATCTTATATCATGTATGTATAATATATATGTATATATAATATATATGTATGTATATATATATATATATATATATATATATATATATATATATATATATATATATATATATATATATATATATATATATATATATATATATGCAGACAATCCAGATCAACAATGAAGCCACAATGGATGTTGGTCTAGCATTTGAGAACAGATCCAGGAACAGATATAGAAACATTATACCCTGTAAGGAATTTGTTTCATTTTTTTTTCTCAATCATTTTTTGTTCTATTCTGTTATGTTCTGTTAAGAATTGATATCATTGTACACTTGACAGACCCATATGTGCTCAGTCCCTGTCAGTAAATGGTGAAGAGGGGATTCTGAAAGTTCACGTAGCTTGCTGGTTGTACACACTCTTCCATCCTCTCAGGTACTCCTCTTTACTGGACCCACGAATGCTTTCAAACTTTTCAGTCTGTGCATCAGTGGTTCATTGATTGCAGTGTCTTCATCCAAGAAGCTGTCATTGATCAGCTTCAAAATTTCACTTCTATCAATTGTCAATGTCCCAACTACAGGTGCTCCTGAGGCCAAAGTGTCAGCCCTTTCATTTTTGCAAACCTCAGTATGACCAGGATAATAGATCCACACAAGATCCTGAAGGTTCAAAGCCTGTGTGTCTACAATCCACGCATCCTTAAACCAGTCCTTCTGTACCTTCCAAACCAAGGAATGAAAATCAGAGATCATTATGTCCTTCATTAAAGAGGCCTCAAAATAGCCACCTCAGAACTGGTCACTGTCTAAAATCTCCAGTCTCATACAGGAGGGAGTTGTCATGTATGCACCACTTTGTTCAGCAATGACCCTGCCTTTTATTTTAGCAGTGAACCTCCAACCTACTTTACCACCACACAGCACAGATCCATCAACATACTGGTATTATTACTTATTAGTTGTTTAACCTTGTGCTCCACTTTCTCATTTCACCAGTCTCTGCATCCTCTCCACAGGATGATGATGACTTGGTGGTAGTCTGTTATTTTATGTTCGAGTTGGTAGTCTGTTATTTTATGTCCAAGTTGGTAGTCTATTATTTTATTGTCAGGTAAATCCATTCTTTCCTTTTGTTTATGGTCTACACTGGGGTCTCCTGACCAATTGTTCTCTCTTCCTGTACCGTTCATGACATCCCTCTTTTGTTTCTTGTACATTTGATATCTGCGGTGTTCATGTGCAGTGGATGTCTCTTGCCTGCGGCTACTCACATGTATCTTTGGCCTGGGCATAAAACTCAGTTAAGATGGACGGGACATGTTGTTGGCATGTCAAGTAGTTGCTATACATTGAGCTCAGAGCAGGCAGACACTCATCAGGGGAACAGAAAAAATATTACATAGACTCCTTTAAAGTATTTCTAAAAAGCTTCAGCATTGATGCAACCTTCTGGGGGTTGCTTTCACAGAACTATTTCGCCTCGTGCGATGGTGTCACCACAGGTACTCAAAGCAAACCCCCATCATTGAGGCTCAGACAAAGCATATTGCCTGAAAGAACATAACGTACAATGACTGCGCAGCCAACTCCTCACTTGTGTGACCCGGTTGTGGTAGAATCTGTCATGCCAGGATTGGTCTGATGCTGTCACCATCTTTGCTTGCAATGGTCAACTATTATTATTATTACCCGGGCCAGTGTGTATCTAAACTTTACAGACAGAAGTGCAAGCATGCATCTCTTCACAATAGAGACATTCCAGGTACACCAAAGGATCAGTCACATTCCTTCATTCTGTATAACTTTCAACTTTTACACAGGACCAACTAATTGCATAAGATAAAAAACAATCACTGCTCCAGATTGACAGCTATCATAGTCTTGAACGTTGCCAGGTGCTGCTTGTATCGCTGTATCATGTGATTGACATGGTACTTATAAGACAGACTGCAATCAAAGGTTGCTCTCATTAATCTCAAGCTATTGTGCTTCTCAAAAGCACATCCATCAAGGGTTATGTTAGGGAGGTCTGCCTTTACTTTAAGTAGCATCACGTCATGCTGGCGTTATCCAGAATGATCTAAAAGCTTGACTCCCTTGCACCACTGCGAGGTTGTAAAGTCTATTGTTATGTCATCTTCCATCCCATGCCTATTCACAACAGTCTTGTAGGCTAGAATATCATCTGCAAATGTCAATATGCATTGTTGGCTTGTGGTTAAATGTTGGCCACATTTATTATGCAAATATTGAATTGTACAGATGTAAGGGTAGGAGCACTGGGGCAGTCCCAGATATATGCCGCTAGGCTCGGTTGTCCATGATCTCAAGTGAGATGTAAGCATTCTTTCTTAGGGGCCAGCTGCTATCCAGATCACCAACCATAGGTTGATTCTAACATCTCTTGAATAGTACATCAATGTTCCATAGTCCAAACAGTTATAAGCATCCTCCAGATCAAGACAAGAGCCACAGCAATTGTTTCTTATCTGAACTGAATACCTTCATAAACGTTATAAGCAAATGTAACTTCTGGTGTCTCCTTCATTGAAATGTAATGACCAAGACTGTCAGATTCAGTTCAGGTGCCATCTCCGCATTGAAGATCGGCTGCAATGGATCTCCAGTGTACTCTATCTTTTGCAGTAATTGTGCAATCTGAGAGTCTTTTTCCATTCCATCTCCTGATGTTATCCACCCACTTAAAGCATTGTTGGTACTTGTGCGTTAATTCGCCCACGGATTATAATAGGTCAAATTTAGTAGAGTGTAGCCACACGAAGCACCATACTTTTCAATTCACGCGTCTTCAATTCGTGTGGTAAACCTATGTCTATGTCATTCTCAGATCTACCCCTGTTCGTGGAAGATAGATTGCTTGCACACGCAAGTTAATAAATTGTGTGCAGTTTTTGCAGGAAAGACGACTTATACACACCGTCCGACAGTGTGCTAAAAATCATGTTATGACTTGTTATGTCTTTCAAAGTTCGCCAAGATCATTAGAGATGTCGCACATGTCAGCAGGACATTCCAGTTCGTTCTGGCACATGGTTAGATGGCACACGTCTCTCCTATAGAAAGATTATTCTCTTCATGTACTGAGTAAAGAGATGACTAGCATTGCTTTCTGTAAATCAAAGCTAGGAATTGCCAATAATGCTGCCATAAAATGGAGCAGTAACCTCCGTGAGGTTTTTGCAAATTCATTAATTGCCCATAAAACCCACAAACCAGCATCAATGTTCTTTTTAGGGCCAACAAAAAACAACAAAACTGCACCCTGATAGCTAGACACTTACCATTATTTTTGTACAGACGTTTATGGGGTCATAGAATTTCAGAATGGGTGAATTAACGCACAAGAACCGCGTTGTCTACCTCTTGAACGACTGCCTTCTACCCTACCCTTCAGTATGGTCTTCATCAAGGAGGTATGTGTTGGTTTATAACCAAAATAACATAACTGTCTAACCCTGATTTTGGTCATTAATTCTCTTTTCACCAACTTTTCCAATAGCTCCAAATTTGTTTTCATCTCTTTCCAAGAAATGCGTCCTAATCTTCTATATACCCACATTTCAAAGGCTTCAATACTCTTTTGCAACGTGTTATTCAATGTCCATATTTCTGCGCCATAAAGTAGTGACGAATACACATAACACTTCTTCTTCTTCTTCTGCGTACACAGTCAGACAGTAACCATTATTTTTTCGAAAAAAGCAGCGGTCATCCTGAGACTCTCGCCACTACCATACAGCTTGTCTTGCAGTTCCACTGGCAATGGCCACATCTGCTCTCTCTGATCCTCGTATGTCGGGCAGTTCTGCAGCAGATGTTCAGTGGTCATTTTACCAGTACCGCACGGGCATTCGTCGGTACACCCTATCTTCAGTTTGTTGAATAGGTGGTACCTCAGTCTGTTGTGGCCAGTGCGAAGTCTGAAGACAACGACCTGCTCTCTTCGGTTCAACTGGTAATAGGCATCGTTTTTGGTGTAACCAGTATGTTCGGTTTCCCATTTGGACATGTATCTGGCTTTGATAAGCCGTTTTGACTCTTCGTACGTCATACTGGTATCTGTTTGTGGTAGTCTTGCACCTTCTTTTGCCAGTCTATCGGCCTCCTCGTTTCCTTGGATGTTGCAGTGTGACGGAACCCACTGTATCACCACCCTTTTTGGTGCGGACTGCTGGCACAGTTTGCAGAGTGCTGCTCTTAAGTCATTAAGCTCAGTGTTCTTCTGGCTTTTTAGCGCTGTGACTACTTCGAGAGCATCTGTCAGCAAGACTATATGGCTCTCATTTTCACTGTGTGTTGCCATTTCTTCCACTGCCGCCCTCAGTGCCTCTGCCTCTGCTCTGAAATTGCTTGTGTACTTACCAGTAGCGAATGACAGTGTTATATTTGTGCCATTTGGTAGGTTCAGGAATGCTCCTGCCCCTCCGTTCTGTGTAGTGTTTGTTACAGAACCGTCGGTGTATGCATGGGACACATAACACTTGACAATTCTCATTTTCAAATTCTGATTTATCTGTTTGGATGTCAGTATGTGTCGCATGTTGTCGAATCTTGGCCATACCTATTTTCTTTCTTATTTTTTTTTCACAGCTGCCTTCTTCCGTTATGATATGACCTAGATAGGAGAAACTCTGTACCTGTTCAAGTAGTTGATCTATTATTTTTATCTGCATACATGGTTTCTTGTCACTTTTCCCAATTATCATAGTCTTTGTTTTCTTTATTTTTATGTCTAATCCAAACTTTTGACTTATTGTGTATATTGTTGTCACAAGCTTCTGTAATTCTTGCTCACTTTTTGCCATCAAAACTGTATAATCCATATATACTAGATTGTTCATTGTCACTCCTCCAATGACAAGCCCTGGCATCCCCTCAGGTAGGATGTACGGATTCTCTAAAAGGGACAAGACTGTTCTGGCCACTATTTCCTCCACTAATTTACCATAATATTCTGTAAGGGGATGATTCTAGAGCTACTTAGGATCTTACAGTCCTCGCCATTGTTAGGAAGTGGAAGAATGTAGCTTTGAAGCCAGTCCTCAGGCATGTCTGCATTCAATATACTGGTATTGAAATCCTTCACCCCCTTTTTAATGGATGCTTTACCCATCTGTTTCATGTGCCATTATTGTACTCTGTCAGGACTTACAGCAGTGCTCTTGCTGTTATTAAGAACATGTTCCAATTCGACCTCAGTTTTTAAAATTGAAGTGCATTATAACTGTGTTTTGCCCTCTATGACCTAGTGCATCTCACTTCAGTACAAATGTTTTTATTTGGTTTACTTCCTATAGGGGCATGACCTTGTTGTTTTACGAATCTGAACACAAGAAAATTTGAGTTGTGAACCATGCCACTAGCCACTTCACCAATTAAGTCTCCAAAACTTGATCCCCAATAGCAGTGACTGCTACGGAACTGCCATTATGTTTTCTTACAATTGTTTCACTAATGATTTTAGCAGAATCTTGTGTTTAGTTAAAAATGCTAAGCTGAAAAATATCACACTATATAATTGAACTAATGATTTAAGTGACACCTTAACTCCCTTTGATATAGACGACTTTATATAATCAATGATTTAACTTAGTGACAACTCAGTTCCCATGGGATGTAGAGTCTTCTTTTCTTGTTCTTGTGTCTTGTTGTTTCAGATGTAGTAGCTACTCCTATGCCTAACCATTTTTAATCGTCACTTACAGCATGACTGGCAGTTTACAGTGTTATTATTATTTGCTCCCTTTTCAGACCTTGGTAACACATGGGTGACATATATTAAGACAATATGTTATTATAAAATTTATGGGAAGTATTTTAATCATGTACAATAATTAGCTTGAACACACATTGACTTTCTGATCATGTTTACCTGCTGTACAGATGACCATTCTCGCGTACACTTGAAAAACAGTGACAAGCATAATACAGATGGTTACATCAATGCTTCATATATCCAGGTAAGATCTATATACAGGCTGTTTGTGGCTAAATATAATTTCCAATTTTCTAATTTTTGATATCTTAACTAATTTTCCCTTTCAATTACATACACATATATATATATATATATATATATATATATATACACATAAACACAAAGCTAAGTCAGAAAATAGGTCCATATTGGTATGGGATAGCTGAAAAATGTAGTTGGTAATTTCTAAAGGTGTCATTAGGTGATAGCAACATCCAGCTCTGTGATAACTGGATAACTGTAGGTAGCAGATGCAAGGTGTTGAATGTGCATGCACAGCTCCGATACAAAATAGCATCTGTGCTCACAGAGTGTACAATCAAAGAAGAACATGCTGTTGTGCATTTTCTTTGGAGGGAAAAAGGACTTTCTACAAATTATATTCATAAGGAAATACTTCCTATGAAGTTCTGTTAATGTTTTGGGATGCAATTCAAAGAAGATGTCCAGGCCTACTGAGTAGAAGCATACTGCTCCATCATGACAATGCCAGACCACATACTCAGGAGAAAATTGACCAACTAGGGCTGCAACTTCTTGAACATCCACTTTGCAGCCCTGACTTAGCCCAGAGCTGTTTCCACCTGTTTGGTGCACTAAAAATCCACTTTGATGGGATCATGAGGTTGTTGAATGGGAAGTGCAAATATGACAGAGGCAGCAGACCAAGGTCTTCTTTTCAGCAGGCTTTGATGAATTGATAAAGCGAGGGAATAAGTGTGTCAATGTTGGGGCAAAGAATTTTTAAAAATAAAGGACAATATAAGGGCAATAATAAGTGATTTTAAAGTTCATGTCTTATTTAGTTTTTGCTTAATAGCCATCTGTGATCTATTAGCTGACTTTTATCTGGGGTTGGATATAAATAATATAAATATGTATAAGAGCTGCAGTAGGACAGATTAGGAGTCAATACAAATTCATCATAAAATTTGTATCCATTAACAAAATATAATGAAAATTAATCCAATTATAGTTGTCCCCTTTATCGTCCAATTGTTCCCCTTTGCATGATTTTGAATTACATCATGATTAGATCTATTTGCTCTAAAATAGTGTTCACTTCAGAAGAACGACATGCCATAAGTTTTTCTTGATTGGGGAACTACAGCATTTATAACTCTAACACTTTGGCCACCAAACAGTCCTGATGGTTGACTATGCAATTTGGGGATAATGGCTTAAATAGTGTATGATTCAAATATAAGAGACGTCTCTCTGAGTTAAAACAACAAAGTTTGAACGCTTGAAATGAATTTCAGAAAACCAAAATCAATGTAACAATGACGCAAGCATCTGAGGACTTGTGTTTCAGCAAAATGAGACTACTTTGAACACAAAATGAAATAGTCAACATTATTATTGTCTAATTATGTACAACTATACAAATCTTTAATAAAACTGTATGATGAAATTGTATTGACTGCTTTTTTCCAAATAATAACATCTATACATAATATGTATCCATCCCAAGAGGAGATAATATACATATACACAAATGCATACATATATTTTCTGACAGTTGTTGCTTACAACCTTTCCTTTAAGCTTCATGTAAAAGTCTCATTTACTAATTGAGATTTTCAACCAACTTCTTGAGCTGAGCTCAACCATGGAGACTCCACTTGCTTTATCTGTCTTTTACACTTCATCTGGTGTTCTTTAGTCTCCCCATTCTTTTTTTTCTCTAGACCATCTTTATTGTAGAGCTGACATGTACTTCTTTGTGTCATATCATATCATAGGCGTCTCAGTCTATATAGACCATGTGCGTGGCACCCTGTAAGTTTTGTCCAGCTCTATCTCCTGTATTTCGACACTGTCTGCTATGACTAAATGCTGATCCGGGAGTGACAGTCCCTGCCACAGATCATACAACCATGCTGAGGAGGCTGGCTTGCCTGACTGTTCCTTGATATCTTCAATCTTTCTCTTTTCTCTGCAGCCAGAACACCTCTACGAGCATCAGCAGCCACTATTCCCTTTTCTTCTTCTTCTTCTTCTTCATCGTACGCAGTCAGACAATAACCATTATTTTTTCGAAAAAAGCTGCGGTCATCCTGAGGCAGTCGACACTGCCATAGAGCTTGTCTTGTGGTTCCACTGGTGATGGCCACATCTGCTCTCTCTGATTCTCGTATGTCGGGCAGTTCTGCAGCAGATGCTCAGCGGATATTTTCCCGGTACCACACGGGCATTCGTCGGTACCACCTATCTTCAATTTGTTGAATAGGTGGTACCTCAGTCTATTGTGGCCAGTGCGAAGTCTGAAGACAACGACCTGCTCTCTTCTGTTCAACTGGTAATAGGCATCGTTTTTGGTGTAGCCGGTATGTCCAGTTTCCCATTTGGTCATGTATCTGGCTTTAATAAGCCGTTTTGACTCTTCGTACGTCATACTAGTATCTGTTTGTGGTAGTCTTGCACCTTCTTTTGCCAGTCTGTCTGCCTCCTCGTTGCCTTGGATGTTGCAGTGTGATGGGACCCACTGTACCACTACCCTTTTTGGTGCGGACTGCTGGCATAGTTGACAGAGTATTGCTCTTAAGTCATTAAGCTCAGTGTTTTTCTGGCTTTTTAGCGCTGTGACTACGGCCAGAGCATCTGTAAGCAGGACTGTATGGCTTTCATTTTCTTTATGTGTCACCATTTCTTCCACTGCCGCCCTCAGTGCCTCTGCCTCCGCTCTGAAATTGCTTGTGTACTTACCAGTAGCGAATGACAGTGTTATTTTTCTGCCATTTGGTAGGTTCAGGAATGCTCCTGCCCCTCCCTTCTGTGTAGTGTTTGTTACAGAACCGTCGGTGTATGCATGGATCCAATCCATGCTTGGGTAGTTTTTCGATATAAAGCTTAGGGTAGTATCTCTCCTTTCTTTTTCAGTCTGGCAGTTTTTGTTTCCAATACCTGGTATATTTTCTACCACTTCTGGAAATATATCCTGCCTCCAGGTAGGTTTTCGTACAGTAGTGATGGGCTTTGGTGTTGTTAGTGCGTTTATGGGATCTTCGTGCATCTTTGCTTTGGCTATTTCTGCAAAGTTTCTCCGCTTTAGTTTCCCATTTCCCAAATTGTTTAGTCCCTGGTGCATTGGATGGTCAGTCAGTCTTTGGAGTTTCTCTGCCTGCAGCTGGGCTCTGCAGTCTCTTCTATCGGTCATGGATTGCAGTTTTGTAATCTTTTCAAGTTCTACAATTGGCGTTGACTTCATGCCTCCTGTTATAACTCTCATGTCTAGGTTTTGAAGTTTACTAACTTTATCGAAGTTCGCCTTCGCTGCTGTTGTCCATGCCACAATGCCATACTCGAGAACTGGTCTCACTCTTCCAGTGAACAGTTTCTTTAGTATGCTTTCGTCTGCTCCCCAGCTTGTGCCAGCAAGTTTCCTCATGATTGCCATTCTTTCTCTGGCCCTCATTCGGTTTCTCTCGATCTGACTTTTCCATGTCATGCACCGATCAAATGTAACTCCCAGATAGTTTGGGTTGTCGTTTGGCTGCAGGAATTTGCCATTTAAACTTAATTTGGTGTTTTGGGGTTTGATTGAAAGCGAGAATATTGTACATGTGGTTTTCTCCTCGTTTATTTTACCAGCCATGAGTTCGCCCACTCTTCCAGCGATGTTAGGGCCTGCTGCATCCGATTTCTTGCTATGGTGAGATTCTTTTCAGAGGTCCACATAGCCAGATCGTCTGCAAACATTGAGCTATGGACTCTTCTTGGTATATTCTCTGTAATGTCGTTTATATACACCAGGAAGAGTGTGGGTGACAGTACTCCCCCTTGGGGTACTCCCTGCTCGAGTGTCACCTTTTTGCTCATCTGCCCTTGTACTTGGACTCTGGCCGGTCTTTTTTTGAGGTAGAGGTTGATCCACTTGTACATTCTCCCACAAACTTCACTTCTCCTTAGCTTGACTCTAAGTCCGTCTTTCCAGACTTTGTCAAATGCCTTTTCCAGGTCCACCCAAACCGCTACTGTGTGTTTCTGTGCCTGGTAGGCATCTTCTATTTCCTGGGCTATGAGGATGACCTGGTCCTTAGTGGATCTGTGCTGTCTAAAGCCGGCTTGCTGTGGAATTAGTATTCGTTTTTCTTCCAGATGCCACATCAGTCTGGTGTTTATCATACGTTCCATCAGTTTGCCGACACAGCTCAGTAGGCTGATAGGCCTGTATCCGTTTGGATCTGTTTTGTCCTTTCCTTTCTTTGGTACTGGTACAAGTACTGCGTCTTTCCATGCCTGGGGTACAATACCCCTTTTCCAGCTTTGGTTCAGGACTGATAGCAGTTTCCTCTTCGCTGTTTGGCCTAGCCCCATCAGCATTTCGTTTGTTATCCCGTCTTTTCCGGGAGATTTCCTTTTCTTTAATGTTCTTATGGCCTCTTTCATTTCACTCATTGTTAATTTGGCCATCATATGCTCTTCTGGTGCCATATTGATGTTGTCGTGCCCTTTTTGCTCTTCACTAATGTCTGTATGCCTATCTGCAGGGACCTCGATGTGGTTTGCTCTGGCATAGTGTTCGACAAAAGCGTTTGCGGCTTTTTTTCCAGTGAGCAAGTTTTCGCCCTGCTTGATGGTAATTTGTTTGTTTGAAGGGGTTTCGTCATTCATGGCTCTGACTAGCTTCCATAGCTTGTTCCCTTCTTTGTCTAGGTTGAGGCTTTCAGTTTTTGTTTTTCCAGCTCTCTCTTGCTGTTTGGTTTAGAGTGTATTTGTATTTCGCCGTGGCGGCTTTGAGGGCGATATTTGCCTCCTTAGATTGTTCTCGCTCTGCCATGTTCCTAGCATTTGTGACTGCCTCTTCCGCTTTCTGCAACTCATCATTCCAATATGGCTTATAGTTTTTCCTAGCCTTTCTTGGGATGGTTTCAGTGGCGGCTTGCATTATTGCCTTGCTTAGGCTTTCCACCATGGGCTTCATTTTGTTGTTTCGTGTGTTGATGGTTTCACACAGCCCATCTGTCAGGATTGCAAATCTGTCCCAGTCGGCTCGTTTGTAATTCCAACGTGGGAGCGGTTTTGTTTCCTGTGGGCCTACTTCCATATCAATGTCTAGCCTGATCGGCCTGTGGTCGCTACCTGCCAATTGATTTAGCACCTGGCGGTCTATTTTATGGTGAATGTCCTGTGTGGAGAAAGCCAAATCTGGAGTCGAGGGGGTATGCCATGTTCTAGAATAGAAACTAGGGCTATCCTCCGGCCTATTGATTAGGGAGAGATTTGTGTCTATCTCCCAATCTTCCACTTCGTCACCTCTGCTGTCTGTGTCCGAGTATCCCCATCTCTCCGAGTGGCTGTTGAAGTCTCCAACTACTAGGCAGTTGGAGTCTTTGACTTCCATACTTGAGAGCGATAGGTCTTTATTTGGTGGTCCGTACAGGTTGAAAATGCGGAGCTTCGTCTTTTGAGCCATTATGTCAACTCCTATATTCCCTTTTCAACTGACTGTCTCCAGATAGCTAGATCCTGAGCAATTTCTTCCAAGTCCTCAGATGGTATGTCGCATGACTGCATGTCCCTCTTCATGTCCCATACATCCTTGAATCGCAGTGTGGGGAGACCGATTCTTCTAACTCCAATGGCTAGCTGTCTGTAAAGGATATCCTTTGGCAGCCTCTAGTCTTCCATGCGATAAACATGTCCCAACCACTGTAGACGTTGCTAGCTCAACATCGAGTACATACGGTGAGTGTTTGCTCTCGGCAAGACCGTATAATGCGACACTCTCTCTTGCCATCCAATCCCCAATATACGCCGTAGACACCTCATGTGAAAGGTGTTGAGCTGCCGTTCCTGTTTAGTGTACGTGCTCCAAGTCCTGCTTCCATACATGAGAGTGCCAAGGACGCAAGTCTGATAGCCCCAGACCTTTGTGTAGTGAGACAGTGCAGTGTTCTCCTAGACCCTCTTCGTCAAGTGGACCGTGATGGTACGTTCACTGCCAAGCCTACTGTCTATCTACTTCTCGAGCGAGAAAGTGCTGTTGATGGCAAACCTCCAGATAAGTGAAACTGTTAACGACCTCCAGAGTGACGTCATCAATCTTTAGCTAGGGCGTGGTGGTAATGCCCTTTGCACAGACTTCTTTCTGTTACTACATATATATATATATGTATGTATATTAAATAATGTCTTTTCTTGTGATTAACATTTAAATAATATATTTCATCACAGGGGTACAATGGAATCAATACGTTTATCTCAACACAGGGTAAGTTCTATCTGAGGACAAACAATATTTTAATTAAAACATTTTTTCTTAGTTCTAATTCTACATCTTTCTTGACTTTGCAATAGGTTAACTCCTTCTTCTTCTTCTTGTCATCACATCTTTGATGTTCGCATCATCAGACTAGTCCCGTGATGAAGTCGGCTGTTGTCTGGAGCACCTCTTTAGTACAGATTTTAGTCTAGTGTTAAATAGGTGGGTCAGTGTATCTTCCTTGTAAAACATGTTGAGCAGTTTGTTCGTTTAGTTCCCATATGCACATGGGTGAAGCAGACAGTTCCAATTGTTCTTGTTTTTATTTAATCTGTTGTGACCCAACCTAAAGCAAAGAATGATGATCTGTCTCTGCCGGTCAATCTGTAGTTAATGTTGGGTTGATTTTATTCACTTCTGACAGTAATAAGTTAACAATAATGTCTTCAGCTATTTTATTAGCCTGTGTTTTAAAAATGCATTTGCTGGATAAACAATGTTAATATCAGTTGTTATTATTATAAAATAACTACTGAAGTAATTCAGGCAAAAGGGGAAACCCTACACTAACATGACACATAACTAAACGAATCAACAATTTCCTTAGGGTCAATACCTGAGCAATGGAAAACATGCAATAAATATTTGTTTACAAAAAAGAGGGAAACAAAAACTGGCAAACTATCATCTGATTTGTTTGCTTTCTTCCATGTATAAGATTTTCATAAGAGTGATTGTGAACAAACTAGAAACGCAATTTGATGGAATACAACGATGAGCATAGGCAGGTTTCAGGAAAGTCTACTCAACTACAGACCACCTCCACACAATCAACCTGCTAATGAAGAGGGCACAGGCATTACAAGTGCCTTGTGTTTGTAGACTATGAAAAATACTTTGACAGTACTCAAATAACTAAACTGGCAAACGTCCTGAAAAATCAAAGTAAGAAAGAAAAGTATGCTCAGCTGATAGAAGAGATAAATACATCAGCTCAACTGATATTACCATGTTTTACTGGACAATCAAAATACTAATACAACATGGTGTTCAACAGGAGCATACAATCTCCACAACATTTTGCACAACAGTTCTTGATTTAGAAAGCTAATTTGAGAAAATAGAGATGTCAACATAGATGGAGAAATTCCCACTCACCTGATGTTAGCTGTTAGTCTTAAAATTACTTCAATTAGTCACTTCTCTTCTACCCTTGTAGGGGTGTAGAGATCTTTTTAAACTTGCAATCAAGTGTGCAGACAAACAAGTGATTCACCTGTTCTGTCTTTGCATGATGGAGGGGCTGCCTCCTTTAAGCCTTGATGATGGTCACTATTGTGAAGGAATGTCGTTAACTTCAGAATTTTTGCCCAGGTAGCTGCTAACAGCCTGCTCTTTTCGATTTTCAACCGCAAAGGGTTCTTTTATATGCAAAGATTGATCACGGGACATTTGAGCTTATCGTCCATCACTGATAGGACTGAGTGCTCAATCTCACTTCCCATGAAGCCAGGAAATGCTTGAAACTTACTGGATTCTAATATGTTCATTTCTTGAGAGACGGGTGCCTTACCTCTCAGTTATTTTGGCTTCTAATGCTTTTCCTTCAGAGAAGTCTGTCAGGATTAATGCATGATAATATTCTGTGACTATTTGAAAGTACTGCATTAGTTGTTGCATACATATTTTTATATTAGTAATTAACAAAACCATGTAAGCATAACTATGATCACAAGCTACCAAAGCGTCAATGAGTGATTTGATTTGTTTGTCAACCACCTTTGGTACTGTCTTACTATAGCCCAACATACACACATATTTGATCCATTTTCTCCCTCATTTTAGTACTCTTTCTTTCTACCATGTCTTTATCTACTTCCACATCTCTTTCTTTATATAACTTAACTTAACTTAACTTAACTTAACTTAACGTCTTTATACTGGTTTAGAAGCCTGCAGAGTCTGTATACAACCAGTTTAATTTACATAACCTTGCTCTAAAAGTTATTTGTATCTAATTTATTTATACTTACTTACTTACTTACTTATAGTCGCTCCTCTTCTACCGCGAGGTGTAGAGGTTCGCCAAAGAGAACGCCACACTGCTCTATCCGCCGTCTTTTTCCTGGCCTCTTTCCAATCCAGCCCTCTATCACTTAGGGACTGTCGTATGTTGTCTTCCCAACGTACTTTGGGACGTTCTCTGGGTCTGAGTCCTTGACTTTTGAACTCCCATGACCGCTTTGGTATCCGATCTTCTTCCATTCTATAGACATGGCCAAACCACTGTAGTTGGGACTGCTCCACTCGTGTCTGCAGGGGTTGAACTTCAAGATTGCTACGTATTGTCTGGTTACGGATCTTGTCCCTTTTCGTCACCTGAACCGCCTTTCTTAGGTACCTCATTTCTGAAGTTTGTAATTGCATTTCTTGGGCTGCAGTCATTGCCCATGACTCACATCCATATGTCAGGACAGGCACATATGTCGAGCAGTATACATCCATCTTTGTTTTCCTGCTTATTTCTCTTCTACTGAGGAAACCTCTGTTTATTGCATGGAACAGTCTACCTGCTGCTGCCCTTCGTGCAGTTAACTCCTCTTTGATTCCGCCCCTGCTGTCTATTACCACTCCTAGATATTTAAAGTTGCTGACCTGCTCTAGTGCTCATGTTCCCAGGGATATCTGATGTCTCTTTTCATCTCTAGCGATCACCATGGTTTTTGTTTTGGAGTTGCTGATGTGCATTCCTCTCTTCTTCAACTCTTCTTCCCAGACCTGCAAGTTGATCTGGAGATGTGCTTCGTTTTCGTGATCAGGGCCACATCGTTTGCAAATGCTAGTTCCGATATGTAACTTGGTCTCATCTTCTAGTACCCTACTTCATACTTTTTTGTCCGTTCCTTGCAGGCTTTGATGACTTCATCCATGAGGAGTATGAAAAGGTACGGTGATAGAATGTCCCCCTGTCTTACTCCGCTAGTGGTCTTGAACTCTCCTGACTTTTGATTTGATGTCTACACATAATTTCTGCATGTTTTATAGAAACTCTGTTTGGCAGAGATCAGAGGTCCTGGGATGTTCTTCCTTGTCAGGCACTCCCAGAGTTTGTCCCAAGGAACTTTATCCAATGCTTTCTCCAAATCCAAAAAGCAGAGATGCATCTCTTTATCATATTCAAGAGCCTTTTCACTTAGCTGTCTGAGTGTAAAGATAAGGTCTTGAATACTTCTGTTTGCCCTAAACCCACATTGAGTTTCATTCATATTTGGCTCTGCTAGACCTCTTAATCGCCGTTCTAGAATCCTAGAGTAGACTTTCCCGGGGACACTAAGAAGGGAAATACCTCTGTGATTTTCACATTGTCGATTGTCGCCCTTTTTAAATATTGGTATTATTATTGCAACCTCCCAGTCTCTTGGTATCTTCTTGTGGCGCCAAACTGCCTTGAGAATCTTCATGAATAGCATCTCTCCTGCCGCTCCCATGTATTTAACCATTTCTGGTGTTGTACCATCATGTCCTGCTGCTTTACCAATCTTAATTTTCTCCAATGCTGCCTTTAGTTCTTCCATTGTGATATTATCGTTTCCCTCCATGG
This sequence comes from Ariolimax columbianus, assembly GCA_036924085.1. Taxonomy (NCBI): domain Eukaryota; kingdom Metazoa; phylum Mollusca; class Gastropoda; order Stylommatophora; family Arionidae; genus Ariolimax; species Ariolimax columbianus. The sequence goes on along the minus strand of JAVGWX010000004.1, from coordinate 92,191,703 downwards.
CTCCCTCTTCTTGAATTGGGACTGTTACTTCCAGAGCTTGGTTTTCCTCCACTCCAAGGAGATCTGAGAAATATTCTTTCCATCTGTTCATTACCTCTTCTGGGGCAGTCAACAGCGCACCTTGTTTATCTTTAACAAATTTCAGGGGGCATTCCTTTTCCTTTCTCATGATCTTTAAGGTCTTGTAGAACAGTTTCTGGTTTTTGCCAGCATTATTTTCCAGTTTCTCTCCAAATTCTTCCCAGGATTTCTGTTTGGCCTTGAGCACAGTCTTCTTTGCTTCTGTTCTCAAATTTACATATTCTTTATATTTCTTTGTTTGTTCTTCTGTATTCCTAGCCCCTAGGTATTGCTTCCATGCCTTTTTCTTTTCTCGTATTATTGTTTTCACTTCTTCTGTCCACCATGGTGTACTTTTTCTCTTCCACCCTTCTTTGGTTTGACCGCATGCCTCTGCTACAGCCTCTTTGAGGATGTCTTTGAATTTTACCCAAAGCATTTCCATATCTTCTTCAGATTCCTCTATCCTTTTTATTGCTGTTGTTATGAGCCCTTGGTATCTCCTTTTAACATCTGGTTCTCGTAGTTTGGAAGCCTTAATTTTATTTTCTCCTTGTGTATTATGTTTCATGCTTGCTGATAGGTGTTGCCTAGCTGGATAGTGTTTTTAAATTTCTCTCTTTATTTTAACTAGGTAGTGGTCGCTTTCTATATCTGGTCCTCTGAACACTCTAGCATCCTTTACATACTTGAAATCAGTTTTCCTCACTATTGCATAGTCAATTATGGATCTTTCATTGCTTGCCGACTCACATCTTTTGTAGGCATGGATACGCTTGTGTGGAAACCTTGTATTTGTAATAACAAGGTTTTGTTCTCTGCAGAATCTGAGCAGTTGTTTTCCATTGTCATTTAAGACATCTTCTCCATACCTACCGATCACTCCATCTCATCTAGAATAGTCATTTTCAACTCTTGCATTGAAGTCTTCAAGGAGAAGTATTTCATTATGGCAATCATCAATGGTCCTTTGAAGGAGCTCATAGAATTCATCTTTTATGTCAGTGCTCTCCATTTGACTATCCTCCTCTTGTAGACTTAGAACCATCAGTTGTTCTGAAATGAACTTCCATCCTTTGATGTTTGCTTTGCTGTTACCATTCACTATACAACCAATCCCTGCCCTGGCTCGTTCACTCATGGGAACTCCGCTGTAGTATAGCATGTTGCTATCATGGTCCAGAACGCCCTGTCCCTTTTTCTTTGTTTCTGTAAGTGCCAGGACTGTCAATTTTGCTCTCTTCATCTCCTCTATTTGTTCTTTTCCGTTTATACTTCGTACATTCCATGTTCCGTAAATCGTGGTCCTTATTTCTCGCCTGTTCGTCGCCGTTGAGGTCAGTCCGGTTTTCTCTGTGTTTTGACTTGTAATCGTTGTTTTAAGACAAACAGGTGATTAGCATGGTGGAGGGGCTGCCTCCTTACAGCCTCCATGCCAGCCGACCTGTTTTTGTCCACGGCTGCTTATTTATTTGCAGCTAACCTCCAAATTAGGAGGCCTTTCAGCAATCCGCAACCCTGCTGACGCGCCTGGTAGGAGGTAGGTGCCTCCCCCAGGCTAATTTATTCTTAAATGCATTAATTGTCTAGGCCTCTACTACTTCCTGTGGCAATGCATTCCAAGCACTCACCACTCTCTGACTAAACAAATATGTCCTTGCATTTAATCTGGACCATTCTTTAATTAATGTGTAGCTGTGCGCTCTTGTTATTGTAGCCGACTGTACTTTAAAAAACTTGTTATAGTCTATTTTATCTTTTCCCCCTGATTATCTTATAAACCTGTATTAAGTCACCTCAAATTCTTCTCTATTCTAGACACCATAGGCCCCTTCCTTTTCTTTCTAATATTGTTCTCGCCCATTCTGTAATTATGTTCCAAATTGGATCTACCCATGGAGATGAATGTACATTTATCTACATTATGTACATATATGATTGTTTAAAAAATTATGTATATATGTCTCCTGTTATGAATGTACATGTGTTAGTGTGTATACTCATTGGTTCTTGTATTTTTATTGAATGCTTAATGTACTTTGCCCTATGGGACATGCCATGATTCACACATTATCAGCCACGCTTTGACAAATATGGCTGCCACCTTGTGTTTTGTATACAGCTCCATGTTTTTATTGACTTTTTCTAAAGAACCATTACACTTCCTCAGGTCCTACACAAACTACACTTGACGATTTTGTATGCATGTTATGGGAACAAAACGTCAAGAAGATTGTCATGTTAGCAAACGTAATAGAGCAAGGAAAGGTTAGTAATTCCTTGTGATTTGTGATGTTTGAAAAGAATGCGGGTTGTTGTCTCTCTTGCAGTTTAACTATAACTGCTGAGTTGTTTGTTGTTTTGCAACCAATACTAGATACATTATCATCATAGATCTAGGGTTTTGTGATTTTTCTACAATTTATTGAGTCACGAATCAAATCCTACTTCTTGAACTTTCCATGTTGTCACATTATGCAATCAGAAGGCACATTCTTCTTATTTTTCTGCTTGTGTTCACCCATTGATTTTTACACCATTAGATATGTTACTGTGATGAACTGGACTGTTGTCTGGATCTCCTCTTTAACTCCATACAACCTTTGAGTTTAATGTGAAAACATTTGGCTAATGAGTCTTCCTAAAATGACTATACAGGATCAAGATGCTGAACAGTGCATGAGCTGCAGTGGTCAGCGACCCATAGCTGACTGCTAGTGTCAGGGCCAGCAAACCAGAGCTGCCAAGACCCTTCTACACCTCCACGCTGTGATCCTGGATAACTGGCTGCAGCAGGGCAGACTGGCTAAGGAGATGGGATCGAAGAGGAAATGCTAACCCGGTACTCAAAAAATTATTGCTGAAGTCGGATGTGTTGGACCAAAAAGTGCAAATATCTCAGTCAAGCTGTAAACTATGACACAACGCATTCCGTTCTCTGGACTACATTCTGCTACTTAAGCCCTTTCAGGGTTTGGTAGCGGGAGATTGGGAACGAACAAAGCCAAGCCAAGCCAAATGACTATTCACAGTGCAGTCCTGTAAAAACATGCTGGGCAGTTTGTTTGCTCAGTCAAAGTGTGCACATTGGTGAAGCAGGTAAATGAAGCCTGTATATGTGTTTATTTAGTTTATTATGCCCTGTCATGAGACAAAGAATGGTAATCCATCCCTGGCAATTACATTTTTTTTTGGCGTTCGCCTCATTTCTCTATTCCCCAAGGTGGTGTGCATTGCACTATGGTTTTTATTTTGCGCCATCGGCGCACACACACACACACACGCACATGCACACACACACACACACACACACACACACTGTATATTTATGTATAAATATTTACAGGAAAAGTGTGCAAAATACTGGCCAGAAAATGGTGTGATGAAAGCAGGGATGATAACTGTTACTGTGAAGAGTACCCAAGTTTTTGCTGACTTTACCATCAGAAAGCTAGTGCTGAAAAAGGTATTTTGGTACTAAATTTAAATTTAAAAAATATATATATATAAAACTTACTTACTCTGTTACTTTATGATCCATTCCTCAATGCCGGTCAGTTGTACTGCTGCGGGTCATAACTTCATTCCCAATGATCACTATTCTGGACACTATGGAGATCTAGTGGGTACTAAGATTTCCTTTTAACATATTGTGGATATTGTAGTAGAGTGCATGGGAGTCTGACCCCACAGTCCTTTTCCATCTCAAGGGAACCATCTGCTGTCGACGGGCTTCAACATTTATCCATTCTTCTGAGTATGGGGCCTGCCCACCAATGCTTTTCCTTGTTTGGGGGTAAACTCTGCATCACTCACCAATGATATATATATAAAATTCTTGTTACATAATAACTGTCCCTCGCGTTGACACACACAAACAAACAGTAAAGTTCATTTGTCCTGCTCTGACAATCCCTTGCTTTTCTCTAATTTCATTTACAATCTCTTTCCTATTAACTGCTTTCTAATTTTGCCCCACAAACCTTTGCATTTACACTTTCCTGAGTGAACACCCTCTGGTTTTCTTTCCAGCACAGATTCTCTTTCTTTCTATAATGACCATCCATGTCTTTTGTAGAGTGCAGTGATGTATTTCGTTGCTGATGTTTTAATTTCCCATTTGTCACTGTTGATCTTTTAGCTGCACAACTTATTTTAACAGTCACATCTAAAGCAAGAAAGGACAAACGAGAATCTGTTGTAGAAAGCTAATCTACACAAATTTAAATAAACGTGAAATTGCTGAGGGAATTGAATGTACAAAGAGACTAATGATGCAAATGTGCAACAAAACTAATAGAGATGTCATTTGGTTTAAGAAAGTAAATTTGTAAAGGGATTAATTAGAATTGCTGATGGGTGTAAATGAAAAACAAACTAATGAGAATGTGATGTGGGTTGCAAATGCACAACATAACAAACTACGATGAGATTTATGGAAGGAAAAAAGCACAAGACAAATGTGGATTAGCTGTTTAGAAGACAACAAATTTAACTGTAAAACAAATGTATAATGTAGTTTAGACGTTTAGGAGAAATCTAATGTACTACAAGACAAATATGGATGCCACTAGACAAGTAAATGCACAAAAGAAAGCTTATTACACGCATCAGAAAGAAATAATCCATTTTAATGGGTTGAGGGTAGAGGAAGATGTGTTATTAGAAATGAAAAGTTAAGAGCACAATGTGACATCAGAAAAATACAAGTTAAAAAAGGGAAGTGAATGACAAAAAGAAATAATACAGGACAATTTAGCATCATGGAATGAGTGAGAGTAGGCAATAAAATTAACAAAGAACAGTAAGGACAGGAAGTTGTGAGCATTACACATGATGAAGAATAGAATCTTATCTCTTAAGAGTTGAACTCCAATGTGAGGGGCTGAAGATGCAGCACAGTGAATGAGCTGACAGCATAAGGGTCAGCAAACCAGAGCTGGTCAAGACTTATTCCACCTCCAAGTGGTGACCCTGTAAACATGCACTAGTGCAGTCTGGCTAAGAGAATGGGGATTAATGTGGGAAGACAAGCCTAGTACCCAAAATAGCCAGCTGAAACCAGATGTTTTGGGCCAAAAATTATAGAAATCACAGCCTAGCTGTAAACTTCAACATAACATCATAAAGTCCTTTTCAAGACAAATGCTGAAGAAGAAGAACTCCAATGTTAAATTTGTTCTCTTGTTTGACTCTGTACCTGAGGTACAATGAAGACTTCAACAAGAAAAGCTCAAACTTTCATCAGTGGATGTCTATGCCGAATCGATTTGAAATGGTATGATGTTGTTTAGTTATAAATCTAGCAGCATCTGAATCTCATCTTTTAGCCCCAAGTAATGGTATCTGCATGTGTTTATTAGTTGTTGTTTTTTTTGTGTGACATGCAAAGTATTCCATTTATCTGGTTTTGGAGGAAGAAGCATTTTCCTAACATCATTGAGATGGTGATCAATAGTTTTGTATGTGTGTATACACAGTTGGTACTGTGGAGTGTGTTGTGGTTAGATTCTGTTCAGGTACTTGTTAAGTTGGATGTATTGGATTCTCAGTCACATAGTGATGCTCTCATCCCTCCTTGTGAGTTGATTGATGCTTTATATGTTTGTAGACCTTTCTCCCTGTGTTTGCCATGGCCCATCTGTTAAATCAAGTTTTCTTGATTACTGTTCTTATTAGTTGTTTGGCTGTTTGTAGGGTTGTTACTGTGTGTGACTGTTCTTGTCTTAATCCCATCTTTGCTAGTCTGTCTACCTTGTCATTGTCATGTATGTTTGTGTGTCTAGGGATGCAATGCACAACTAATTTGACAACATGGGAGATGATGTGGTAAGCATCTTGGGGTATTTGGATAAGATCAGGTCTATAATGTCCAGCATCTTCTAAAGCTTGAAGGGCAGAGTTTGAGTATAAAAATAAAAAGTTTTGGGCCATCCCTGTTCGGGAATTCACAGTGCAAAAGTCGTAGAGGCAGACAAGGGCACATATGGAGAATGGAGCTTGTGTGGAACTTTAAAGAAAAGAGGTCAAGGCCAAAGCTTAAACAGTTGGCACAAGTTAGACAGATGTGGCAAAAATTTGTTGAAGACCAATACTCTGCTGGAAGCTCAGAGGTCCTGATTGATAGATTAATTAATTGATTGAAACAGAGATCAATTTTCAATATTTCATGTAACGTGTGAAAGAGAACTCATGTTCACTTTTTAATCAAATGTATTTATACTACACATATATACAGCCAGGTAAAACAGATCACCATGTGACCCATTTCCACTTCACTGCCTGGCCTGACCTTGATGTTCCTTTGGCTCCCTGGGGTCTAGTCGACTTTGAACAGAGAGTGTCTTCTTATCCTACCACAAAGCCTATTGTTGTCCACTGCAGGTATGTTTGTATAACAAGTTAAACTAGTAAATACGGAATCATTTCATTAACTTTATCGATCAATAGCCACCACTACAGCTGGCCCCTTTTCAAGTAAACCTGGTTCAAAAAATTTGCAATCCATCACCTTTTAGCTCTAATATCTGCTGAAAATGGATGTGTCAGACTGAAAGGTGCAAATGTCGCTGTCAAGCTATAAACTAGCGACACAATGCCTTCCGTTCTCCGTAATTGTTTCTGTTTGTAAGAATCAACGTCACTGTACTCAGGGCATACCCATAGGTGCTCAGTCTCTCTCAGCAAATGGTGTAGGGTATGGGTGCTGATGGTCACCGTAGCTTGCTGGCTGTACACTCTCCTGCTCCGTCTTTTCATGCGCCATACTCTCGAACGACGTTTAATGTAGAAACTTTGCAGCCTGTAGATTGCTGCTTCATCTAACAGGCGGTCATTGATTGATTTTAAAATGTCACTTCTATCCATCACTAATGTGCCCATGATGGGAGTTTGTGAAGCCATGATGTCAGCTCTTTCATTTCCCTGAACTCCCTGGAGATTTGAGGCATTAACAGCTGCTATCCACTCGTACTTAAGCCATCCCTTCTGTACCTTCTGAAGTAATACTTGCTCATCAGTCACAATGATGGCCCTAGTTAAAGGGGTCTCAGATAGCCATCTTAGAATGAGGTCCATCTCCATTCTCAAGCTGAAGGTTATTGACATGTATGCCCTTTTGCGCTCAGCAACAACCTTTTCTCTCACTCTAGCCGAGAAGTCCTAGCCTGATGTCCCACTGTGCAGTACTGATCCATCGGTGTATATGACTCCATCACTTTCATGCGGTGTTCTCAGTTATCAGCTGATTCACCACGTGCTCTGCTCTCCTGTTGCTCCATTCTCTGCATTCCTTGCCTAAGGTTATGATGACTGTCTGGTACTCATCATTCTATCCCCAGTGTGGACCCATTCTTACCTTCTTGGCTCTCGTCTCAACTGGAGTGTCCAATTGTTGTCTCTGCCTGTGCCATCCATGATATCGCTCTCTTGATTTTTGATCCCTTGATGTCTAAGTTACTACTGTGTAGAGGGTGCCGTGTGTCTGTGGTGACATGCATATGTAGGTAGTCTCTGGACTACATTCTGCTACTTGCAAAGCCCTGTTTATGGCTTGGTAGCGGGAGATTGAGAATGAACACAGAAGAAGTAGAAGTAGTAGTTCCAATGTCGTTTTACCAGAAAAGATATATCCTGGCGTGGGCAGTAACGGATTATAATGGCAATTTTATTTTTTACATTATGAAGTTGCTAGCCCCAATCACAATTCTCTTTAGTCATCTTTTATGACTTTCTAGAAAGGTGACAGTGGTCCTCTTCTTTCTATCCTGGATACCACTGATGAAATAAGGAATATATCCAAAATGAAAACAGCGTTAACGAAAATGGTAAATAATCTATGAAGAGGTCATACGCTGTCATGAACGAGGATGGGATCAAGAAGTTCTTAAATCTGTCTTAAATACTCAAAAGTCATGTGCAACAAATAATCTCTGACAGTATTTATTTACCTTCTCAATGGAGGGTATGTAAGTCAAATGACTTCAAATGGATCTTTCTTATTCCCAGGACAATGAGTTTGCGCTCGTCTGTTTTCTGTCTCAGATAAATGTGCGTTTTCTGTCTCTATACAGAAAGAAGGTTGATGATGGAGGGGGTTGAATGTAGTTTTTCTTTTGTGTCTCCATGCAGGGTAGGGTTTGGGAAGGAATTAGTTGGGGTTAGTAGTTATTTCCACATTTCTGACAATGATGGGCAATCTGGAAGATTGTGTTTTACTGTTGTCTATCACTGGGCTTGCAGCATGGTCTGTGGTCACTCTGTATAGGTGTTTGTTCAGTGGCATATCTTATTGGCAACATGAAAATGGTAATCTTGTCTCTCTGGCTCAACTTGTTGCATACAGAGCTCATGCACACCTGTACACCATAGGCCCAGCCTAGGCCCCACCAATAGAAAAAAGTTCTGTAAAGATTGTTTTTAAAAAAAATGTCCAGTTATTTCTTGTCATGTCATGTACTATATTCTTTTCAGAATTATGTATCCTTCATTGCAGCCATGAACACATCTTGATTTCTGGCAAGATGATCAGCTTCACACACAGACATCTTCAAACTGTCAGCAATCTGATACCATCTTCTTCTGGGATGACTTCTCCTTTTCTCAGGCACAGTACCTTCCACTATCTGCTTCTTCTCGTCATTGTGTCTTTTCATATGACCAAAATAACCTAACTTCTTCCTTGTCATTTCATTTATAAGCCAGTTTTTTTTATACATAGTTCTTGCAAAATTTCTCAATTTGATTTCTTCTTTGTTCAAGCTATTTTCAATATTCTTCTTTAACACTTCATTTCGAAATGTCTTTTTTGCAATGTCCATATTTTGCACTCATATGTTGCCGCAGTTAAATTGGTTGTTATTATATTCTATAACTCAAACCTGTGTTTGTTAAATATCAGACTATCTGATACAAAGCATGCAATTGAAACATCTGTTCGTGAAGGTCTGCAATTTGGGTGTGATACTTTTTGTGAAATGTCATGGTTCCGAGCAATTAGTCCTACATGGCTAGGACGATTTGAATGAATACTTTAAATCACTATTTTTAAATGCATCATTTCAATTGGCAGAGCATAGGTCCAACACTACATTTGAATTTACCCTGTCCAGCTTGTAAGTGTACAACCCTGTCTCACACCAACTGATGTGCCCCACTCTTTCCAACTATTTTCAATATATTCCTTGAGGAAATTATGAGTGAGGCACTTGGAGGTCACGTTGGTACTGTCAAGATAGGGGGCCTAACGATTACCAACCTTCGTTTTGCAGATGACATCGACGGTTTAGTGGGTTCAGAAGCAGAACTCTAGGAATGGGTCAGGAGGCTCGATGAAACAGCTCTTGACTATATGGAGATAAATGTTAGAAAGACAAAATTAATGATCAATAACGCCAAGGGCTTCAACAGTAGGATAAACGCTAATGGCCCGGAACTCAAAATGGTTGACCGTTATAAATATCTGGGTTCAATTGTCAAGGATGAAGGATTAAAATGTGAGGTGTTGGCCAGAATAGCGCAGACAATAGCAGCGCTTGCACGGCTTAACAAAATCTGGTAAGATAAACGGTTAGCACTATGCACGTAAATCAGATTAATGCGTACACTAGTCCTGTCAATATTCCTCTATGCTTGTGAGACATGGACAGTTACAGATGATCTTCAGTGAAGGATACAAGCCTTGGAGATGAGATGTTTCCGAAGACTTTTAAACGTCATGTACAAAGATCGAGTTACAAATGAGGAAATACAAGAAAGAATTACAACAACAATAGGGCCTTTTGAAGATCTCTTGGCAACTGTCAAATAAAGGATACTCGCTTGGTACAGTCACATATCGAGATCAAATGGTCTTGTAAATATGATTCTGCGTGGAATGGTGCAAGGCAGACAATGAATAGGATGTCCCAAAAAGAGGTGGGAGGACAACATAAAAGAATGGACCAATCTCCGACCAGAAGAGGCACAGGCAGCGGCTGCTGACAGAGAAGGGTGGCATGGGGTTGTGAGGATGTTTTCATGTGTGCTCCAATGACCTCATCGGTTATAGGATGATCTGACCTGAACTGACCTGACATACAGTTCCAATTGTTCTCTTTTATTTACTATGCTTCTCACATTTGCATAAAAACATTTTAGTTTGTAATTTTGTTTTTTTTCCAATTTTTGCTTTTGCTTTTATCATTTTTATTTTTGCTTTTCCACTAATTTCACACTTCCCTGACCCCAACTCTCCTCTTTGACTGCATTACATCAATGTACTCTTTCTGAACTTTTTTTCCTTAATTGTTCCCATAAGACTCTTGTATCTTTGGATAATTATTTCTGTACCATCTCTCTTTACACTATTAGTTTTTACCAATACCACAATATGACTGCTCTGTCATCTATCCTCTTTATTCTCCTCTCTATGTTCTAAATTTTTGCTTCCCCAATATCCATTTTTTCAAACATTTTGTGTTGTTTAGACAAATGTCTGCCAACCTTCCTCACCATTGAATCCCTTACTACTAATACTAAACCCTCACCTATATTTGCACATTTCTCTGCAAAGCTCTCTGCCCTGTGTACTGTTTCCTCACTAGAATCTCCCTTACTTCCAATTCCTATTTCCTTGTCTAACCCATACCTAACTGACAACCCATACCTAACTGACAGTGGTTTCATTTTATCACCTCGACTACCCAACTGCAGCGTCTTCAAAACTTCCTAAATTTTCTTGTTTCACTTATATTTTTTTCTGTCTCTTTTCTATCTCCTTCAATCTCTTCTCATTTGTCCTAATATTGCACTCCATTCTAGTTTGCCTCTCTTCTATTCTACATACCCTACAAATAACTTTTACTTCAACTTCCAACATTGTATCTATCCCTACAGTAATTCAAACATTGCCTCCACACAAATCACACAATCTGTCCTGGCCTTTCTTCATTGCATTTTGCCTGGTCTTAGCGGCCATACTAATTATGATATTTATTACTGTTAGCCAATAAGTTATACTAATACCTAATACAATGTATACTTGTTATAGCAACACCAAATAATCAATTGTCATTGGTATTTACTTTACAACAACTTATTGCTAAATACTAGACCTACGCACAGTCCTGGTGATGATATTAAATGCTCTGCTTATGACATGTCTGATCTAATTCCAGCATTAAGTTATTGATGATGGTGTATGCCCAGAAAATGCTATGAATATTTTTCAGACATGTTGTGTGCAAAGTTGACAATTTGGTCACTTCTTTTTCCGTTACTCTCCAACAGTCTGCACTATACAGAAAGTGTGCAAGACTAGTATATTCTAAGCTTAGTGTTTGTAATGCACAGTGAAGACTTCCAAAAGCTGGCAAAATCTGTCTTTAACTCTTATGTAACTATGCTTCCCAGATAAGTAAATATGTCAGTGCTTTGTCCTTTTTTGGGTTCATGAAATATACCTCTTATGTCTTATTTTAATTTTAGTTAGAAGTAATACTTTTATATTGTTTTCTTGTAATATTTGTTCCAGGGATGTGTTATATATCCACCAATAATGCAGTCTTCTTCACAAGAACCACATTTATTTTATACATTTAAAGCAATTTTGTATTGCTTGAAGAGTTGTATATTTATAGTTTGTATGTTTTCAGTGCTGGTGTTGGTCGTACTGGGACCTTCATTGCTCTGCTGAATGTCATGAGACAAGCTGAAGACAAGGGTCATCTGGACTTCTTCACAACAGTTCAAAAACTTAGACGCGACAGAGTAAATATGGTGCAGACAAGTGTAAGTTCACAGAATGTGATGGTATTAGTCATTATTACCTGGGTAGTTGAAAAACTGCTCCATGTGCTCCACCTTGATGGAATAGGTTTGCTTAGTTTTTCAATATCCTGTGCTGTGTCATTAGCAACATGTGTGCTCTTGGTAGGTTCATCCAAGCTGAACACATTAGTGAGGAAGATAGACAAAATAGTGGTATAATGGGATCAAGTCGTTGAGCAGTGCATAAGCTGCAGCGGTCAGTGACCCATGGTTGACTGCTGCGTCAGGGCCTGGAAACCAGAGTTGCTAAGACCCTTCTACACTTCCATGCAGTGATCATGTATAACAGGATGCGACAGAGCAGACTGGCTAAGGAGATGGGATTGAAGAGGGAAGGCAACCCAGTACTCACAAATGTCTGCTGGTCAGATCGATCTTGACCATCTCCGACCTGGTGAAGACTACAGACCTCATCATGGTGACTGACCTGCAGATATAGCATGACCAAAGATCCTGAATGCAAAGAACTCGCATGTCTATATATGTTGTGCTGAACATTGTTTCCACTTTCTTCATTTTTTACTATCTCCTTTAATGACCCGATCACTTCTTGCAAGCATCACATATTACATGCTGTGATTTTTCATTCTTGTATTTTGGATAGGATTTATGTCCAACACTTTTAGAAGAGAGTTGGTATGAAATAATGTTGATCATTTATCTTTTTGTCTCCATTGGAATATCTTAGTAATTCTAATAGCTGGTATGTCACTGCACTAAAATAAATTCTTCCTTCTCTCTCTTTATCTCTCTCTCCATTCTACAATAATTTGTGAACATGCATTTTAGATATCTGAATTTGGGATCAAGATGCTGAGCAGCACATGAGCTGCAGTGAATAATATTGTAAGGCAAAGATTATGTGGAGTTAATTATTGATAATTTTGCCTGAAGAATGCGGTTACAAGTTTTGCTCACTTCTGGTACCTTCAGAAACAATATGAGTTCCTGCATGAAGTAACCCAGATAGCCCTTTTGTGTAAGGGCACAAGTGTCAACTCCAACGATGTACAAGACAGAATGAACTGCCTGGAGAAGACATCAGAGTCTGGTGCAACTTGCCTGGAGCAAGAGTTCACAGTAATGTGTTGTTTTTGTTGTTTGACTCTATGATTACATTACACAAATGTATTCTCTGTCATAAGTTTCTCAAAAAAAGTCCTTTTCTTTTCCCTTTATATGATTTTGTAGAACATGGATTCAAAACTGCATTTGGTTTAAGTTGTACAGAAGGACCAGAAAAAACCATACATGAATTAAAAATGAATATAACTTTAAGAGTTTTATTAAAATGCTATGAAACTGGAATAGTGTTGATCAAATCTGGATAATGAAACACAGAAATAAGTGTGAACCAGTCAATTGTTGCGTCATAGTAACAGGACACATTCCAAATGTCATCTTTTCAACTCTGTTGTGATGTCGCTATTTGGGAGCATGGTTAAAGTTTTTAATACGAGGTGTGTTAATAAAATAACACCTACATTTTTTCCGCGGAGACAAAATGAAGCATGAGTGTTGTCCTTCAGCTGAGCAGTCAGTACACAGGACAGTTATGCGCATTTGTAAATTTTTTTTCCAAAAAAAATAGGCAGATGCACAGCAATGTCAAAGTCAAGCTGACCATTTTCATTAATCCTATGGAATTGTGCACCATGAGTACACACCACAAGATCAAAACATTACCAAATAGTACTACTAGGAAGTCATCCATCACCTTTGTAATGCTGTTCGACGCAAACGGCCAGACCTGTGGATAATAGGAACTCGGCAGCTACATCATGACAATGCACCCGCCCATTCTTTGCATCTGATTCAGACTTTCTTGGCCAAATACAACATTCCTCTGGTTTGCCAGACTCTGTATTCTCCTGACATGGCTTCTTGCGATTTTTGGTCTTTTCCGCAGCTGAAAATTTTTCTGAAAGGGACCCGATTTGAGTCCTGAAAAGACATTATGCGGAATGTGACAACCCAGCTATACCGGGTACTCTATTCCCAAAGAGGCCTTCCTGAAATGCTTCAAACAATGGTGAGACTGATAGGAGACGTGTGTGGAGTCCCAAGAAGAGTGCCGGTACTTTAAAGGGAATAAAGGTTTCAAACATCCAAGAGAGTAATTGTATTTTGCGGCCCAAAGGTCGGATACTTTTTGAACACATGTTACACGTTCCTATCATCACTTAACTCTCTTTCTTACAACTATCACTCCTTAACACGCAACCCAAATTAAAACACTAACAATTATTTTAACTGCAGAAAAAACAAATGAATGTTTATTACACAAACATTGTACACATTAAAACAATAAACAAGGCTCGTGAATCGTATTCTATTGTTCATCAACCCATCAACTAGCTAAAATGTCTCAAGAGTTTCGTGCAAATAGTACAGGTATTTCTCTTGCACTAGATTAACCCCAGGTCCTATCATCTGATCATTTTTAGCTAATGTTCCATTCATAGTCCTATCTCATTCTGAATTGATACAATACTGTCTAGCTAACTTGTTCACTGCCAATCTTCTGGTCCTTGTTCATCTGGTGGCCTTGTTCTTCCTCTCAGCTTCTGCAATATCTAGGTCTTAAGAGCCTCTTGTCCCGTCTTCAAGTCAGGAATACAATTTCAGTGATTATATCTGGTTCTCCTTCTCCTCGTCTAGTCAGGGACTCTGCGACAACTACAGTGGTTTTTGCATTGTGGTCGTTCTCCAGCTCAGGAAAAAGTCTCAGTCCAAGAGTAACTTCTTTGTTATGACGTGTTGTCGGGATGACAGCTTCGTATTTAAAGTAACACGTCTCCTTCTGATGAGTGTGCAGTTTAATGCCACTCCAGTGTTGAATGAACAGGACAATACACACAGTCAAATACTTACAAGTGTGTGGTTGAGATCTTCCCTCTCAGTGACTAGAGTCTGCTTCTGTGACTTCTCTATTGTACTAAAGCTATTCTGTCTCTCTGTTCTAACTCCACAACTTCAGCCAATGTTTCTCACTCTTATCTATCCTACCAACTGCTCAGTAGTCTTCTGTTCTGTGGTCTATCATAAATACTCTGATTTCCATCTTATGTACAACATTTTTCCTGGTTTGGTATATGAAGTCAACCTTTGTCTAGTTTTGGCGCGTCAACCTTTCATTGAACTATCTAGTTAACTAAAGAAAGGCTATTTTATTTTGACCTAAAAGTGGTGGGATTTTCCAGTAGCAACTATGAGAACATCCATTTTGACTGGACAATCTTAAATGAGCAGTGTCAAAGAATTTTGAACAATGACTCCATCTCTTGGACAGTGTTCTTATGTGTGTATACCACCAATAGTGTTTTCAGGCTTCTCGTTACACACATCTCGTATTGTTTGTGACTTTCTCTCCTACTGGAATTCAGTTGTCAAGGATCTAGAGAGTGAAGAGGGAGTCTTATAAGGGATCAGTATGCTGAGCAGTACTTGAACTTCAGTGGTCAGTGGCCCAAGGCTGACTGCTAGCGTCAGGGCCAGCAAACCAGAGCTGCCCAGACCCTTCTCTACTTGTACGTAGTGATCCTAGATAACAGACTGCAATGGAGCAGATTGGCTAAGAAGAAGGGATTAAACAGGGAAGGCTAGCCCGGTATCCTGCTGAAGTCGAATGTGTCGAACCGAAAGGTGCAGATATACAACCTTGAAAGCTGATTCTGCTGTATAGACATGGATGAATGTATAAGTATTCTTAAAAGCTGATTTATTTATGTAAACATGAATCTAGTCTCTATGGTATGACTGATAAGTAAATGTGAATGACTAAATAAATGGTACTTAATGCTCAGTCAGTCACATCTCATATAAACACTGACCTACATGCTTCTCTTACTCACCAGACCATCTGTACTGACCTTCATGATGATCAAAGTAAAGAAGATGAGCCTGCAGAAGCCTCTTTGACCTTTTATGAGCACAACAGTAATATTATCAACAAGCACAAAAACCGATTGAGTAACATCACTGCAAGTTAGTAAATGTGTGTTTTCTTCTTTCTTTCACCTTCTTGCTTGGTGTGCAGCATGGGCCAACCTACAGTTATCTCCCTTACAGAAAGCTTTATATCCAGACACTTGCAGAGACAGTACCAATAGTAACAGTTTCACGTGAGATTGCTAGTTTTATACACAACCTTCTTTAGTCACCTTTTATGATGTACTTGGAAGTTACAATGGTCCTTTTTTCTGTTTACCTTGTGCACCACTTGGGTAAAATATGTGTGTCCAGTATCCTAAATTTGTGAAATTTTTGTTTGCAGTCATACTAAATTAGTGAAAAATGTGTCTGCAGTTATTCAAAATTCATGAAATATCTACTTTCAGTAATTCTAAGTTCCTGAAGTATGTGTTTGCATTGAACCATAAATTTCTCATGTGAATCTCAAGGCCCCTAGTTTGAGAAGAAAGAATGGGGCAACAGCATATTAATAGATGTCATAGAAGGTGACAAAACAGGAATTTTCATGGGGCTAGCAATCTCATCATGTATAACAAATGCATACAAAACCACCACTGCAAGAGCACACACAACTTGGCACAAACCTCATCTGGGGAACCCACTGAAATAGTGGCTCTCTGTTTGTATGGAGCAAAGAATCGACTTAATATTGAGTAATAATTAATAATGAGTTTGAGATATACTTTATACTTATTGCCAACGACAAAAATCTTATTAACTGCAAAATGGCACAACCTGTTACGGCAGTTATCAGCGGAACATGACATGGAGAGAAAACGCTGGTGTTGGAAGAAAGACACTTTATGAAGGAAATTGACTGACGGAATTACGAGACAGTCTCTGTTCTGGAATTCCCAGGGCCGGAGAGATGGATGCGGAACAGGAGACTTATGGAAAGTAGAGCCCAAAACAAACATAACAGAATCAATAAAGACTTTGACATGGCTGGAACTGTTGGCAGAGAACAGGTGAATTTGTCTATATTTATTGAAAACATGTGCTTCACAGGGAGCTGAAAGGCTTTGATTAAGTGATTTATCTATTTCTGCACTTAAGTCTAATAATTGTTGTTGTTTAATGCACACAATGGGTAAGTTTACTCTTTTGTGCACCCTGAAAAAGACATTAAGTGGCATGTTGTAGTAGCTTTCCTTGCATCCCGAGCATGCTGATGAAGGTGGACCGTGGTCCTCCAGGCGGTTGTGCTATGCTTGGCTTCATCTGTGTGGTGCTCACTACTATGGGGATCAGTAAATTAACATTTAAAATATTGTTGGTCATTCTTTTATCTAAGTGTTCCTTTTGTGGAAATGTGATGTCTTTTCTTCTCCGTTATCCATATTTTAAAGTCAGATGTTACATTCTTCTGTCACCTTGACTTCTTTGTCAGTGGCTGGTGCATACCATTAGATAAGTTTTATCTTCTATCTTTTTAACAGTTTTTTAAAAGTAGAAAATATCATTGTGAGTCATGCTTCCTTTTACACCTCTTTTGATAACATTAAGGCCACACCTTCACTACAGTGTGCACTTTTTTCAGTGTTCTCTGAGGATAGGACCATTTCTCCTGTGTTCAGTTTCATGCTCTTAGCTCCTTTCCACTTTGTTTCCAGTTTTTCATGGATATACATTCTGTAGTTCACATCGCAGCTGTCACCTGTGCAGCTTTCCACTGTTCATACATTGTACGAACATTCCAGCTTATCGAACCTAGAAGTTTTCAGAGAAGAAAACATAAATCATTGGCAAAGATTCCTTGCAGCTTTCTCTGTATTTACCCTCTTGACAGAGGACCTGCTTCTGTCTTGGATGGTTGACCTGAATTTTTGTTCTTAATTGACTTGTCCATATTTGTTGAAGCTTTTGTAGCTTAATGTTTCTACATGATGAGGAAGCTGACCACATTCCTAACTTTCCTTAGTCATTTCTTATGGCAGGTTTTCTGATCTATTATTCTTTTATCACCTTTAAGGCCCCAGCAATACTCTGGCAAGACCCCCACTTTAAGAACCCATACCCATGTTTTGGCACCAACATCCTCCAAGAGGCCAACTACTATTGGTTCCATTCTACTATTGGAGTTTTAAAAAAGTAGGGTACTGTTTGAAGGTGGTTATGTTGAAGGTGCTGATGATGATAATGATGATGACAGTTGGGATAATGCACTTGCTATAATGGTCACATGTCCATGTGGTTGCTATTTTAATTCTTCAATATGTCTTCAGACATGCTGTATGCACCAGTTCTACAGTGCGAAACTGACTATTTGGGAGATTACATCAACGCTGTATTTGTTCCGGTAAAGTTCAGTGATTGTTTTCATGTTAACAGTTTGTACATTTGTGTATGCTTATGCGTTCTCGTTGTCTAGAAAGGGGAACGAAGAACAGTGACAATGTAACCTACCCTAATATGCCATAAGATAACCAAGGAGTGTACTACTCTTTCCTATAGAACAGGGGTTGGCAAAACAATTTTTTGTATACGCCAAATAGTAAATATTTAAACTTTGCCAGCCAAAAGGCAAACTTTGGGATATTTATGTAGGTAGGCCTACTTAAATAACAAGAAAGAAAAAAAACAAGTTTTTCACAAATTTTTTGAACAAAATGAGATGTAATAATAAAATAAGTAGACTACATTTGTTTGAAATACAACTCTACTAATGAGAAGAAAGGAATTGGGTTTATTTTAGATTACATTTGATATAATTTGGCTTTAAAGTTAGTACTTCAAAATTGATTGCAGATGTTTAGCTGCTAATACTGACCTGTACTTAGATTTCACGTATTTCATCTTTGAAAATGTCTTCACACGGGTAGGAACTGCCAAATACAGATATACGTATCTGACAATCTTCATCTTAATTGACCATATTCATCACTTGGAAGACATTAAAGAATTCTGCTAGAATCTTCTCATGAAATTTGTCTTTTACCATGTCATCACACGACAGATTAATCACATGAAATTTAAGGATATTTAAAAACTACTCAATTGTAAAGGCTTTGAAATTTTAAAGAATTTGAAAATATAAAAACCATTCTTAGCTCATCGGCCTAAAAATTAGGAACAGCGGACTGCATTTGGCACGCAGGCCATAATGTGTTGACCTCTGCTGTAGAAAATACAAGCTGCAAGATAAAAAAGAAAACTACTAAACTCAATGATTGCAGTGAAGTGACTAAGTCCCAAATCTTGTTTGTGGAAGTTTTTATTTTTTAACCACAAAACCTTCACCAATTAACTTCATGACCAGATGTAAAAACAAACACAGATTTGTGACATGGAACAAGACAAGACACCAGTTAGAAATTACTTATAATAATTGGTGATTAATAGAACATATGCTCAAGAAGCAGCCTCGTAGTAAAAATAGACATTGCTGTAGTGGACCCAGAAGGAAAGACAAGAATGAAAAGACTAAAGAAGAGAGGATGAAAGGTAGAGGTAGATGATGCTAGAGCAATACTTTCCAAAATGGTGGCTCATGAGCCCTCAACAACGGACGTCTATAAAAAGCACAACAAATTTATACGTTTTCTCCCTTAGGTTTCGGCTTCAACTAATCTTAAAAAACACAATTTACTCGATTAAAACATGGTAATAGTCATGTTGTTCATATAAAAATGAATATAAACATTATTAAAATTGTAATGATAATTTAAGATGATCGAAATAGAATAACAATCAATACATTGGGCACCGTCTCCTGCTTGCAATGAATAATTATCTGCCAGTCCGTCACACTGAAAAGTTTTAGAACCACTGCACTAGAGCAACAGAAGCATTTCTATTCTGTGTTTCTTAATCGATGTGATGTGTGTAGGGCAGCTTAGTATAGGGGTTAGCTATACAACCCACAAACCAAACTTGAATATGCTCAGATTCATGAACCAACTATGTCATACCCCTATGGAGGGGACGGCGTGGGCTAGGGGTTAAGTGGCACGGCTCATAATCCGAAGGTGCTGGGTTCGATCCCCATCTTAGCACCAGCCTTACCCCGGGAAAGCAAACCCTTAGAAAATGCTGGAGGAAGCAGACCCTTATATAAAATGCATGCTGAAATCAGATGCACTGGGCCGACAGGTGCAAAATAAAAACCACAGTGCAATGCACACCACCTTGAGGATTAGAGAAATAAGACAAACGCTAAAAAAAAAAAAAAAATTACTACTATGCGAAGCGAACCCACTAAAAATGTGTTCTGAAGTAGGATAATCTGTGCAAAATACTGTACTTTACCCCAAACTCCACCTTGGAAAACAATTTGAACAAGAAACTAATATTATATGTATTATTTTTAGAACATTTCTACAAAACCAGTATGGCTGCTCCACTTACTATAAGCATTTGGTTTGTGTGAATAGTGAGATGAATCATGTGACAATTTTACCCTAGATGGGTTCACCAGTGTTAACTTGACAAGTATAATATAAAATTGTGATGAACTAATTCAAACTTGTGAAATAATCAATTACATTGAGAACCTCCAATCCAAATTTAAACAGAGTTTCAGGAAACAAAATCAACATTTCCTGACACAACTACCACTTCCAACAACTGTGATAGACTTCTGGCGTTTGGTCACCCAGTACAAGGTGTCTCTAATTGTGTCGTTTGAGGATGATCTGAAGGCCACTGATCCGGTAATAATTACTATCAACACATTCTAGTCATCAGTTAGCAAATTATTGTTTTTAAACCATCCAGACAAATATGTCATCTCATTTCTCTTTTCACCGTCTTCCTCTGTTTGTCTTGTCTTTGATCTTTCTCGTCATCGCAAGATTTTTCATACCTTTCAGCCTGAATATATGTTTCATGGCGACTGATTTCTAATTGTATTTTATAATTATTGTTATTTTAACTTATGCGTTTATGTAAAGTAAATATGAATGTAATATAGTTTAAATATTGACTATATTTGTTAGGCTTGTGTACAATATATTGAATAGAAATATAACTGTAATTCTGGAATCCCACTATCAGTTTTGTCGCTCTTCTTTGTATCCTTTCCAGCATGTTTACATCTCCTCTATGATAAGGACTCCACACCTGTATACAGTACTCCAATCTAGGTCTAATTAATGCTTTATACAGTTTGACAATCACCTCCTTACTCTTATGTTTAATATTTCTTTTTATCATACATAACAATGCACCTGCCTAATTCACTGCTACCTGGACTTGCTCATTCATATTTCCTGTATGCTCTATTATATTCCTGAGGTCCCTTTCCTTATCTATCTTTCTAATATTGTTCTCACCCATTCTGTAATTATGTTCCATACTGGATCTACTCATGTGGATGACTGTACATTTATCTGTATTAAACTCCATTTGCCATTTCACAGACTAGTCTTGAATTTTATCTAAATCAGACCTCAATATATCCACCTCTGCTATAGATGAGACACTCCTACATAGTTTTGTGTCATCAGCAAATTTTGCAATCATGGAATGTCCAAATCGTTTATATTTATCAAGAACAATATCGGTCCCAAAACCGAGCCCTGTGACCCTCACTTTTTACTTAACACCACTCAGAGTACTCCTTATTTATGCCACCATGATTGGTGGGCTGACCAAGACTGTCCTGTAAGGCACTGTGCCTGGGAAGTGTGGAAGAGGGAGACCAAAAAATAGATGGGAGGTCAATATAAAAGAGTGGACGGGAAGGTCTATAGCTAAAACTAATACCCTGGCGAAAAATCGAGACGTATGGCGTGAACTGGTTTGACAAATTGCAATAACGGTGCCTCAACGACCTTCTAGGTTACGAGACTAATGATGATGAAACTGCAAGTCTGTTATATATTACCTTTGTTGCACCAGTAGGAGCTGCATACATTGTATTGTAAAAAAAATATAGAATTCAGTGGAATCTGCTGTGAGGCTAATACTATTTTAGCACTCTCTATTTGGACCTCATACTTTTCTATTTCTATTCATGATCATATTTAGTTATATTATTATGTCATTTTCTCCTGCAGGTATAAATTAAAACGTTGCAGTGTCACTAACAAAAAACAAATAAAAATATAACTACAGATATGTTCATATCCTACAGACAGTCGGAGAGTACCTACCACCTTGCGACAGACAAGCAGTCATTTATTCAATGTTTGAGATCGAGTCTGATATTGTCTTCACAAGCAAACTGTGGCAGCAGAGAAAAATTACCGTTACCATTGAGACAGAATACAAAAATGCTAAACTCTCAACATCGGCTGCTGTAAGTGATTTTTAGACTTCCCTTTTTGTTTTCCAGCTATGTTTATTTTAATTTTATTCCTAGCCTCATTTTTGATAGCTATGTTTACCTTAGTCTTCCCTTTTTGTTTTACAGCTGTGTTAAAATTAATTTGAGTACTCATTTCTTGTTTTGCGGCAGTGTTTATTTTAATATTTTTCTGCCTTTCTTGTATTACAGTTGTATTTATTTAAATAGCTG
The DNA here is from genome assembly GCA_036924085.1 of Ariolimax columbianus. Taxonomy (NCBI): domain Eukaryota; kingdom Metazoa; phylum Mollusca; class Gastropoda; order Stylommatophora; family Arionidae; genus Ariolimax; species Ariolimax columbianus. The sequence goes on along the minus strand of JAVGWX010000004.1, from coordinate 92,169,400 downwards.
TCTTCTCTTTTTGTTTTTCAACTGTTTATTTAATTTCAGTCTTCTGTTTTGGTTTTGCAGCTTTGTTTAATTTAGTATTTGTCTACCCTACTTTTATGGCTGCTGTGATTAATTTAATTTTTGTTTCCTTTTTTTGCTTCCGTCTCTTTTTTCAATAAAATATGCAGCTCCCTTTCAATTTTAAACGAACGTAATGCTTAGACTGTCAATCTTCATTGCTCTTTACTTTTTGGAACATCTTCATTAATTCTGCCCATCAGACACCAGTTGAGATGTTTAATTTGTGCCTTTTATTCTATTCTTCTGTTGACTCCAACTACATGACAAGTCTGGTTACATTTGTTGGTTTATTTTGGGAATGTGTCCAGTCCACCTCTGCTTTTGTCCCATAATCTTTGAATGATCATTATCATGTTCTTAACTTTTAATTAAAAGATAATGATAGTCCCATATCAGAGACTTTTCTCATAGGTGAAGTGTTCAAGACGTCATTGTATTAGACCATAAAATGTTTATGAGGTAGAATGGCTAGTTCCCTTCCTCGCTGCCTTTCTTTCCCTTACTGTAAGCAGGTGTCCATTTTAAGCTAGGTTGACTTGAGCATTCCAATAGAAAGAGCTTAACCAGGTAACTGTTCCGAAAAGAGCAACAGATCTACTGTTATGCTAAGTTCTAATACAATATTAACACTTTTTTCATATAAATACTGTTTTGATCTTCAATACCAGCTGAAAGAGGAACATATCCTGACACATCTCAAGTGCATGACCACAGATCTTGACACCGACAACCTTCTGGCTCTCGTTGCACAAATTAGGTTACTTAATTCAGGGAGTGAACAGAGAACGGTTTACCTGTGCAGGTAATGTAATCAATAATATCACATACCTTTTAAGTCAAGTTTGCATTTGGTAGAAAATATTTTAACTTGTTTACCAACTTGGTATCATCTATTTTTCTTCTGATTGGAAATAGGGCTGCTATGGTTTCTTCCCGCCAAATCCTTTTTTGTGCCATCTTCTTGACATCTGCTCTGAAACAGCAGCTGTCCTGGTCTTCTCTTCTAATGGTTTTCACCAGGATCTCTATATCTCATCTCTGCCCTCTTTTTCAGTGAGTATGTTTTTTTATCTCGCCATTCTTCTCGTCCTCGGTGAGTACGTTTTTTGGCCTTTCCACTGTCCTCTTCCCAAGTGGATATGTTTTTTGGTCTCCCCTCTTTTCCAAGTGGTTATATTCTTCGGTCTCTCCACTTCTTTCATCTTCAGGGGGTATATTTTTTGGTCTCTCCATTCTCTTCTTCCTCAGTGAAGTATATTTCTCTGGTCTCTTCACTCCCTACTTCTCCAGTGGACATTTTCTTTGTCTATCTACTTCCTACTTCCCCAGTGGGAATGTTCTTTGGTCTCTCCACTCCTTTATTCCCCAGTGGGTATGTTCTCTGACTATCCACTCCCCTCTTTCTCAGTACAGATGTTTTCTGATTTCCCCATTCTCATCTTGGTCAATTGGTTAATTTTTTTCATCACCATACCATCTTTTTCCCTTGTGGGGATTTGTTATGGGTCTCTCCACTCCCCTCTTCCCCAGTGGGTATTTTTATTGGTTTCTCTACTCTCCTCTTTCCCAGTGGGTTTGTTCTTTATGCTCTCCACTCTCCTCTTTCCCTATGAGTATGTCTATTGGTCTTACCTCTTTCCTTTCCCAGTGGGTTTGTTCTTTAGGCTTTCCACTCTTCTCTTCCCCAGTGGGTATATTATTTTTTATTCTCGTTTTTCTTTTCCCCAGTGAGTAGATTATTTGATCGTCCCACTATTCTCTTCCTCTGTGGCTTCAATGCAGCATATTCTGTTAAATTGTTAAATTTCATTCTGAGGTGTGCACTATCCATCGCTACATTATATCCTTCTCTATGGTTTTCTATCATGTATTTTCCAAATGCACCCTGTTTTTGTTTGTTCTTATAACTGGTCATCTATTACAAAGTATACAACATAAACATCTATTGATGGAAGTATGCATATATCAACTTTCATTGCAGCATCTATTCTCTTTGCCAAAGTGTGCCAGGTATGATCTCTACAGTACTTGAAATCTATGGTTAAATGAGCCCGTAAAATTGTGACTAATACAAGAATGAAATCTACCATGCAAAAGTCTAGGATATTATAATATCATATTTCTTTGATTCTAAGATGCCATTGATAGTAAAACACACCCAGTAATTTTAGCACCAAGAACACAATAAATTGAAAGCTGTGATTCGAAGACACATAATTGTCACACACACAAGAATGTACTTATTTAAATCAATCCATTTACTAAGAACAAATGATTTATTAGGTCGTATGTTAAATATTATTTCCTTCAGAGTTTGATTCTTCTAAATTACTTGTCGAGTAATTGTTATATGTAATATCCAATAATATACCATCCCTCTGAGTCATCGAGAGCTCTGCACGGAAATAAAGAATTATGATTATTTGTCCAGCGATGAACATTTGTGTCACTAATATCCCATTTTTTTTCTTACACTCTGTTTATATGTTTTTTTAAATGCATGATAACTTTTCTTTTCACTTCAACTTCGTGGTGCAATCTTTTTGAGACCATATTGGACAGAAAAAAATGGAGAAAAATGATCTAAATTAAAATGATGTGACAAAATTGACACATCATTTTAATTTAGACAACAACAAACTCAGGAAATTTGTGTAGACATTAGGCAAAAACAATGCCTTTCATCTAATGTGGACAACTTTCTTTTGGCAACGAATGTAAGAATCCATTGGTTGTAAGATACATTCATATTTTTAGAAATGTTTAAATTGTGAAATATGTGCATGATAGAACTGAAAAAATACTGTATATACTCTTTTCCTTTATGACTTTAGATTTCAATCCACATGTTTATATAACCTCCATGGAGAGCTGATGTCTTTCTTGGGCAAGTGTGTTGCATTTGTTGCATAAATCCTTGTTAAAGGATTTCTATGTCACCTATTTACTTGTCATGTGGTCTTTTTCGTGTCTTGTGACTTTGCCTTCTTATACGAGGTGTGTTCAAAGGAAACCGAACCTAACTGCACCAAGTGAACATATGTATGATGCGCATGATGACATCACTTCTGGAAGTTTTGCAAAATTTCATTATCCTCGGACTCATAGTTTCCTCAGCAGACTGTTTCTTCTTCTTCTTCTTCTGCGTACACAGTCAGACAGTAACCATTATTTTCTCGAAAAAAGCGGCGGTCATCCTGAGACTCTCGCCACTACCATAGAGCTTGTCTTGCAGTTCCACTGGCAATGGCCACATCTGCTCTCTCTGATCCTCGTATGTCGGGCAGTTCTGCAGCAGATGTTCAGTGGTCATTTTACCAGTACCGCACGGGCATTCGTCGGTACACCCTATCTTCAATTTGTTGAAGAGGTGGTACCTCAGTCTGTTGTGGCCAGTGCGAAGTCTGAAGACAACGACCTGCTCTCTTCGGTTCAACTGGTAATAGGCATCGTTTTTGGTGTAACCAGTATGTTCGGTTTCCCATTTGGACATGTACCTGGCAGCAGACTGTTTAAAACATGGCGAGTGTGATATGGAATCCGTCCAGAGTTAATCAGCGAGCGGTTATTCGGTTTCTAACAGCTGAAGGATGTAGATCAGTTGACATTCATCGCAGAATGCAGGCAGTCAATGGTGACAAAAGTGTGTCAAAGACAACAGTGAAGAACTGGACAATGATGTTTAAAGAAGGACGTGAGTTAGCGAAAGATCTTCCGAGACCAGGTCAGACGCATATTGATTCCAAAATTGATGCAACAATTCAGGTGGACCGTCGCCGGAGGAAAATGAAATTTTGCAAACTGGGCGGTTAGTATGTGCTGCTTACATCAGAAGTGACGCCATCATGCACACCTTATATATGTTCACTTGATGCAATTAGGTCTGATTTCATTTGAACATGCCTTGTATTATATGATTGAAGGGGTAGTTGATCATGTTGCATTCTCATGAGATGGCTGAACCATCTTATTTTCTGTCTTTACCTTGTATTCATCACAAGCAGCATTTTCACAATATTTATTGTGTCATCATTTCTCATTCTATTTCTTCTAGTGTCATTAATGATTTTTCTGAGACATGTCATTTTACACTTAATTTTTCCCTCGTGTGTCTTGGATAAGGACCAAAACTGACACATGGGGCAAAGAGTTGGTATAATTATCCTGTTTATCAGTTGTCAATATGTAGCCAAGCTGGTCTGGTGTTTGAGTCTTTATGTACTGGACACACATAGTGGTAGTACTTAACACTGAATTTGTCTTTTTTTTACATGAGTGAAGACTATTAAAAACATGCTTCATTAGCACTTAATTCTTAAATAGGAGACAAGGATGTCAGGGTTAGGTTGTTGTTTAATGCCTACAATGAGTAAGTTTACTCTTTTGTGTACCCTGAAAAGGACGTTAAGCGGCAGGTTGTAGTAGCTTCCCTCACATCCCGCGCATACTGATGAAGGTGGACCGAGGTCCTCCAGGTGGTTGTGCTATGCTTGGCTTTATCTTCGTGATGCTCACTACTACAGGGATCACATCGATCCACATCTCGTCAGCCAGGGTGCCTTGAAAACAGCCTGTTTCCAGGGAACGCTACATGGAAAAGAGATTGTGGTCTTGGTCAGTGTATTGAACCTGGCATGACATCCTGGTCAGTATTTTGTGCCTGACTAGACTAGCGTCTAAATTGCCCTTGGGGTTAGGTAAAACATACTGATCAAGATCCCCACCACATATCCTCATCAATCTCTTTGTAATACAGTGCAACAGCAATCTGACAAAATAGGTGGTGACTGGCACTTTAATTCCTAAAGTGGTGCACCTACTGAAAAGACTTACATTGCATTACAGCCAGGAAAACCCAGATTCACCTTGAGTATACCTTGGGATATATTAAAAGCCACTGTAAGCTGCTACCAAAGTAATGTCGTATTGTGCAGTTTTTGTTAACCTTTATTTTTTGTTATAAAAAATGATGTAGATTCCAAACTTTCAGTAATTAGATAAAATTTGTTAACTTCTATGGGTTTTTAAACAAGAGATCTATCTCACACTAGTTTGCAGAACTGTTTTATAAGACCAGCGACATGATTGTAGTTTTATCCTGTGTTTTAAGATAATACATTTTAATATGAATATAGGCATTAGCTACCATAATAGAAGTAATTTACATTTTTCCGAAACAAAAATATGGTCTAACAAGAGTATTAAATATGAATTTACTTACTGTACAAAACAGATATTACAAAACAAGTTTCAAGAAACCAAACATTGTCTTAGATACTGGATAAACATTTTAAAAACATGAGAATGACTTTTAAGACTCAATGTCCAATTTCCAGGTTTTCATAAAGCTCTTTCATGTTCTACAAATCTGAACAGACTCTTGTTTTTCACAAAGGTGTAAAAATAAATTTGTTTTTTATCTACACTTTTGCAGGCTGTTAGGTGACAAAAATCTGTTTAAACTAAATAATTAATACCATTTTGCACTTGGTAGAATTCCCCCGTGTCTTGTTTGACAGACAGAGGATTTTTTCTCAGTGCGATCGCTCCTTAGCATACAGAAAGTAGCGGCAACCTACTGTATTGCACACCTGTCAAGAAACTTATGATAGCCAAATAGGATGGTAGTTATAAGCAGCGACGTTCTACAAAGGACATGCCACTTAAATTCATTTTTTTTACATCTTGCAGGAAAAATATCGCTTTATATTTTTTCCACTATTAACAGTCCTGCTCGCAAAGATTATTTTTGTATTAACTGCTGCTAGTCACTGATAAAACCATACATTATGAAGGGGTTACAATTCTTAGTTACAAGCTGCAGCTTCATCTTTCTTTTACGTTTGATAATAATTAGACTTAAAGTTACTTATTGCTAACTAAATATTTATGAGTTTGTTTTATAATTAGACTTGAAGTGACTTGTTAATACCTACACCACTCTTTAAAACACATACACACTGCCACACACACAACAACATCTTTTCCTGTACATTTTGTCTTATAACTACACCTTCTCAAATTGCCAGTACTACTGGATTGGCCCTCGTTGTTTGAAACATCTCATGAAGAGTTGAATTAACTTCAAAACTATGTTTCATTGGTAGTAGGCTACATTAACTCTACTTACATCCTGATGCTTACTGAATTAGGTAGATCTTGACCTAAGGTTCCTTACAGTTTTGATCCCCCACCTCATTGGTCAGGCTGCTGCAACATGACCAGTTTCCAGGAGCATAGCAGGGACATGAGGTGGTGTCTTGATCAGTGTGTTTCTACTGACCTTGACGTCAGTCTTGGCTCCTGTGTATTATAGTGTAATAATTGTTTTCACAGACGACTGCAACAATGGTTGTTTCATTTTTTCAGAAATGGGGCGGACTACAGTGGTCTGTTGTATGTCTTATCTCTTCTATTGGACAGAATGGATAATGATGGCTGCTCAACTGTACCTCTGGCTGTTGGCGCAATCAAAGCTGTCAGACCTCAGGTTATACCAACCCTGGTGAGATTGTTATTTACTTTTATCACATTTTTGACTTTTTCATCTCTCATGGTACACATGATCAGGTATGTAAAATAGCTGTACAATTTTACAGACTTGTCAGTCCTTTAAGCTCTGGAAGATGGTGGTCATTATAAGCTTGAACTTACCCAAATATCCCTAGATACCAAGCAGCTTATCATGCCAAATGAAGTCAGAATGGTTATGCAATGAATCCCAGGTCACTCAAATAGACCTGGCAATGACAAGGCAGACAGACGGATCAAGACAAGAATAACAATACACAGCAAAAATCCTACATACAGTCAACAACTACTGAAAACTGCGAACAAAAAGGCCTGGCTGAATAGATGGGCAATGGGAAATACTGGGAGAGAAATCTACAAACATATAGCCATGCAAAATTTCAAAAGGTAACATCAACCTCCTGAAAAGGGGATCAAAGCACCATTTAAACACATACAACTTAACAGTCACTTGAACAGAATCATACCAACCATTTTGCAAATGCCCTCAATTTGCAATATTTCTCTTCTGGTGACACCTTTCTCAAACACTCCATTTTGGGATGGCGAGGGTTAGTGGTTAAGTGACATGGCTCACAATCTGATGGTGCTGGGTTGGCTTCCCATCCCTACACTGGCGAAGCAAACCCTTAGAAAATGCAGGAGGAAGCAGACCCTTACATAAAATGCATGCCAAAGTCAGATGCGCTGAAAGGCGCAAAATAAAAACTTTAGTGCAATGCACAATGCCTTGGGAAATTGAGAAGTAAGGTGAACGAAAACAAAAACAAAACACTCCTTTTCACATATCAAAACTCTACACCCACTAACCCTGGACAAAGACCATGGGAACTGTAGCAGAGAAAAGGCATAAATATACTGTTTGTCAGGTACTGCATTGAGTAACTTATTCTACTATTAGAGTTAGGGAAGTCAAGGCAGCAAGAAAAGGACCTGTTGATTCCACCTTAACAAGAGCATATACTTATTTCCTGACCTGTCACAATGAAGTCTCTAACACTTTATCTACAACAGCAGTTATACTTTTTCTTTGATATTCTGTTTCATCTTTAACATTTTATTCTCATGCTGCATTGTTTACTTCTTCTACCCATTGTTTTGTGTTACATTATCTACTTTTCTATTCTCATTCTTCCTCCTCTCATTTCTGTTCCTCCATTCATGCTTCATTATTTCCTTTTTATTTATTTTTTCTATATTTAACCTTCTTATTATTTACCTCATGTTACTCTATATAATTACATTATAAATAATAATATCTTTCATATTTATTTCATGTTAATCTATATTATTACTTTATAATAGTAACTGTTCAACATAAGAGTGATTAATTTTTGTTAGGTCATGAGCCTAATTTTGATGAAGCATGCAACTTTGAGCCACAGGCCAATTTATATTGTCAGCTGGAATTCAACAGCCAACTCAGAGTTGGTTGTTGGTGTTGTTGTTGAATGACCACAATGAGTAAGATTACTCTTTTGTGTACCCTGAAAAAGGATGTCAAATGGTGGACTGCAGTAGCGTTCCTCACATCCCAAGCATGCTGATGAAGGTGGGCTAGGATCATCCAGGTGGTTGTGCTTCATCTGTGTCGCTCATTACTACAGGGATCACATCAATCCCCTCCACCTCATTAGGCATGCTGCCATAAAAACAGCTCATTTCTAGGGAGATATACATGGAAGGAAGGGCCAGTATGTTTTACCTGACCTTGACAAACATGTCCGATCAGTATGTTTTGTCTGACCAGACATTAGCCTCCTCTCCCCACTTAAAATTCGTACGAACTTGAGGAATTCAACTGTCTAATTCAAACAAAGCATTGAGATGACCCTCACCTGGTGTTGACACAATATGATTTATTCCCAATGCTCTGAATGTCAAAATGAAGAAATTCAACCAAGCACGGTTAATGTGGGAGTAACTATGACTCCCTTAGTGTAGACAAATTCCTCATCATTTAATTAATTAGTGACATGCATTCCTGATTAATTGTCCATGGAATTCTATTAAGCTAATTTTTGGCTTTGACTATGAGTTTTATTTGCATGGCAGACAAACATCTCCTCCATCCACTCAATGGACTGCAAATCAAGAGGTCGCCAAATGGCTCATCATATATTTAATGAAGAAATGAGTGTGTTCAAAGTGTCAGTTCTCAGTTGCATATCTTGGTGGTAGTAGCAAATGCTTTATATCAGCAAGTTGCTACGAGCTGTTAAGATGCCTGAACTGTGAGATCTGTTTGAACAGCACACAATCATATATTTGTCATTTGCTGGCGCTGCTGGTCATCCCTCAACTGACTTACCTCGACGCCCAAGACTTTGTAGTTATATATAATAGGACTAGTATTTACTTTAAAGAAGGTCGAGACAGGCAACTATATAAGGTTGCCCATGGAGCTAGCAACTTTGTGATGCAGAAACCATTGCTAACGAAACCACACTGTAAACAATTTTATTCAGGATTTCATGAAAGCTGGTTAGTGTAAACCAAATGCAATGTTGAACTTATACTCCTCAATTTGCATCAATGATGATGATATATAGACAATTTGCTATCTTTGTCTAGCAAAAGCCAGCCTATCTGATGATATGAGGACAATTTGCTATCTTTGTCTAGCAAAAGCCAGCCTATCTGATGATATGAGGACAGTTTGCTATCTTTGTCTAGCAAAAGCCAGCCTATCTGATGATATGAGGACAATTTGCTATCTTTGTCTAGCAAAAGCCAGCCTATCTGATGATATGAGGACAGTTTGCTATCTTTGTCTAGCAAAAGCCAGCCTATCTGATGATATGAGGACAATTTGCTATCTTTGTCTAGCAAAAGCCAGCCTATCTGATGATATGAGGACAGTTTGCTATCTTCATTCAAGAGGCTGCAAGGTCTGACTTTAACCCTGTTAAGGGCTGAATTATTGTGTATAGTAGTATTCCTGTCAGAACATTAGTAATATTTTTCAAATATTAGAGAAATTCTTTTTGTTTCTTTTCTTTCCTTAAGAATTGACTTCGTTGCACTCTGGACATACCCATAGGTATTAAGTTTCTCTCAGTAGAGGGTGTAGATACTCTTGGTTTTTGTAGCTTATTGGTCTTACATACTCCTGCTCTATCCTCTCATTACGCTCCACTCCATCCGACCCTTATTTGATTTCAAAGTTCTACAGTAGTTGAATCATATATTTCAGTGCCATCATATGGAAAGCAATTATTGATTGTCAGAATATCACCTCTATCCAATGTGCCCATAATGGATGGTTGTGTAAGTCAGGATGCCAGCTCTTTCGTTACTCAGAACCCCAGCATGTACACCAGCACCTGGAGGTTTGAGGCACTTACAGCTGCTGCCCTCTCTTGACTTTGTTAACCATTTTGCACCTTCCAAAGTAAGAATTGGGAGTCTAATACGGCTGCCTTTGCTTTAGTGGTCTCAGATAGCCATCCCAGAACTGAGGTCCCTTCCTCCATCTCCATTCTCATACAGGAAGTTACTGTCCTATATGCCTTGCTCTGCTCAGCGACAACCTGACCTATCACTGTAGCGCATGAGCTGCATCGGTCAGCGAACCATAGCTGGCTGATAGTGTCAGGGCCAGCGAACCAGAGCTGCCAAGACCCCACTACATCTCCAAGAAGTGATCCCGGATAACAGGCTGCAACAGAGCAGACTGACTAAGGAGAAGGGATTGAAGAGGGAAGGCTAACCCGGTACTCAAAAAATGTCTGCTGAAGTCGGATGTGTCGGACCAAAAGGTGCAAATATCACAGTCAAGCTGTAAACTACAACACAGCGCATTCCGTTCTCTGGACTACATTCTGATACTTAGAGCCCTTTCAGTGCTTGGTTGCGGGAGATTGAGAACAAATGAAGCCGGCCAGCCAAGCCACTGTAGCGGAAAAGGCAGAACCTAATTTCCCACTGTATAACATCAAGCCATATGTGAAACAAAATCCTTATTAGGAAGAAAAGTATGCAAACTGTCAAATTAAATTGTTGTTCTTTCATATCTTTTCTTTGACTGCTTCATTATTTCTTTATTCCTTATTTGATATTACTATATATAATTTCAGTAAATTGTTTTCTGCTCTTACAGGCTCAATACCGACTTCTGTATCAAGTTCTAAATCTATATAGCAAAAGCATGACGTCTACACCTCTATAGACAACCTAAGGGTAAAGAAACAATATGATTTGCTGGGCATGCCACACTTGCTGAGATGCCTCATTCATATACTGTTAACTAACTACAATGCAAGAAACAATGTTTAATCTTCTAAATTATATCATCAGTCTTTGGAATAAAAATATACTGAACATACTAGACACCTAACACCTCAGATTAGAAGCCCTCCACATGAGACAGTTGGTATATCCAGAACTCATCATAGAATGAAAGTAGAGGCTAAAATAACATTAACAAATTTAGCACTGACACCATGCTGGACCAGAGATGTCAATGAAATATATGTCACGACCAAAGTTCCTTTGTCAGGGACAAAAAATAATACTATCTCAGTGCATGTCCAACCTAGATTTTCTAGGAAATCCAAAAGAAAACGAAAGTGGCAAGAAAGTAGTGGAAAAATAGTTGTGATCATGTTGTATCAGAAAGAAATAGAATCAATGGGAAATACCAGGCACTCACGCACACACCAAGATATATCACGCTGTGTCAAGTCTATACGGGAGCCTTTATTTAGCTGTAGCCTTTGAATCCCATAATTCCATGACAAACCTAGGTTTGCTAAAAAAAACAATTTGCCACTTTTTTTCTCATGTTTAATCATAGAAACTGGGCGACAAATAATTAGTTAACTATTATTTGAAGTGCTTTTAATAACTATATTATTTTTATAAACATCTGTGTACATTCCGCTGTAAAAATCGACATATTGCCATTCATGAAGTGATAACTAGCTTTTCCCAAGATTTGTATCAAATGTCCTAGCCTAAGTTTTCAACACATTCAACATTTTTTTCAGACAGAACGCAAAAATACATTTTATAACAAAATAAACGAGGACACCACTTTAAACTCATATTTTTATTGATAATGTGTGCGAAAAAAATTGGATCACAATTATTTGACATTGTAGCATTATTATAAGCACATCCATTGACATTTGTACAGTGACAATTCCTTGAACTAGGCCTAGGTCATTGTGACCCAAGGTTGTCAATCTGTTTGTTTACATTTTGAAAGAAGTTTTACATTATTTTAAAAAAGAATTTGTGAATAATGTGTGAGCAAATCAATATTTGTAACAAACCATCTCCTAATGACCAGCACTGTTGTGTTTTCCAGTTCAGTAATTTAGTTTACATTAAACATAGTTCCTACTTAGATTCATCCCAATCAGATGATTCAGATTTGTCACATAGTATAGATCACAGGTTCCCAACCTTTTGCTATTCGCGACCCCATTTCATGGAAACAAAGTGACCCACAACCTTGATACATTTAAAAAAGACTTTTTAATAGTGTAAAAGAAAGCACATCGAAAATAGATTTTTCAGTATAATATAATTCAAATAATTTTAACACATGATATATTTAATGCAATGATTGAAATTGAAACTTGTCAGCAAGTTTCAAATCTATTTCTTGTTTTGGTTTTCAAATGAAAAAGCATTAAAACCCACTCTCACAGAGATATGAAGAAGCATTAAAACCCACTCTCATAAAGATATGAAGAAGCGTTAAAACCCACTCTCACAGAGATATGTAGAAGCAGAGGGGAGTAAAACCCTAAAAGCAACTACGGTAATATTTAGATATGACTGATACATAGCACAACAGACTTGAGTCAACTCTGGCTGACTGCTGATGGTTAGCTGCTCGTCGGACAACCAAGTCATTTTTTAATATTTTGTTTTTGCGTTCGCCTTATTTCTCTATTCCCCAAGGTACTATTTTTTTATTTTGCGCCTGTCAACCCAGTGTATCCGACTTTGGTATGTATTTTATGTAAAGGTCTACTTCCTGCTGCATTTTCTAAGGTTTTCTGCTTCCCTGGGGTAACGGTCGGTGCTGTGATTGGGGAGCAAACTCAGCACCTTCGTGTTGTGAGCTGTATCACTTAACCACTAGCCCACCCTTTCCCTTAATAAAGTCAGTGTCACACATGATGGACACATGAACAGATTAATACAATTGCAGCAGGCTTCCTAAAGTAGCTGGTATTGGGATTTACGTTTGACGCAGCTGGAACAAAATTGAATTTTTTACATTTGTCATGGAGACACAATTACTTTAGCTTTGTCCCTAGTGGTTTATCACAGTCCCACTTATTGTAATCACTGTTCAAATGTAGAGTGTTGTTTTGTTATATCTAGCACTGAAATCTTATGTCTGTCAATGTTTGCATGAATGATAGGTTTAATCATTAATAAGATAAATGTTGAGTAAAACTGAAATTTATTTGCAAAATTTAGTTCCGTAAGACAGATTTCAAATGCTGTATGTAACATTGTCACTTTTTTAAGTTTGCTTTTTACTATATTGACAATTAAACTACATTTGGTAAAGGACAAATTGACTGAATAATAAATAAATTTGTCACAAAGTAAATTTTTGCTGACAGAAAATAAGGAAATAAACAAATGTGTAAATTTACATTGATTTAAATAAATTAAGCCTTTCTTTTCATTTTGGATGTCAACTAAATGAAGAATATTGAATTTTTGCATACTGCTCATCACATACTCCAAATATATTTTTCGGAACATTATTTCATTGGGCTTACTATATTCATCTAAATTTGTATTTTGTAGTGTTATTTTGGTTATTCTATACTACACAATGCAACCATAGCCAAAGCCATACAGTACCAACTTGTGAGATTTGCTCATTTTTCAATCAAGCTCAAGCAGTAAAATTTCAGCTTTCTTCAGTGCTGCTGTGTTCTGTCATTTATCTTAGTCTTGGTCTCTGTTCCACATGTGTGTGAAGTTCATGCAATTTTTGTGAACCAGATTTTTTTTCCCTGTTCCCAAAATAGTAACACACCCCAACAATTAACATTATCTCTAATAGTTTGACACATTCACACATCATCCTCAGCATTGATCAATAAAGTATGGGCCTCAACACAATATTCCCAATATGCCCCTCGGTGTGTAAACAGGATCTTTACTTTTACTTTTTATATATGTAATGAATGAGAATATCTACTACCAGGATCCCAAATAAGTATTTACGCCTTCCTCAACACACCTGAGTAGCTACAAAACGTATGCAAAGCCTCAACTTGGTATTGACTGAGAAATGAGATACATCATAGGTAACCCTGTTACCAAGTTAGGCAATAATTAAAACTTCCATATTGATGCTCTGAGCTGAAAATCTCACTACTTACCTCCCGTTGTGGACATCCATACAATCCCCATATTGAAGAACCTACTAAGCTTTGAGGAACAGCAGCAACAATGGACAACATAATAAAGTTCACCTGGGCACTTTGGGCCCGTTGTGTCGATCGACCACTACCATGTCCAACCGCTGAGGCGTGTAGCCAAACCTCGTTTCCTGCCGAAAGAGAGACTGATATCTGTCGAAGCCATGTAGAACGAGGGCGGCCCTTCCCACGCCTCCAGCCGGCCGGTGGGAGACTCTTGTTACACATAGCAGACTTGGACATTATCTGATGAGCCGGAACTTCCTGGTTCAGTCGAACCACGTCACCAAACACAGACAGGCAGCGGCGGACTAGAGTGGCCTAGATGGAAGGAAGACACTTTCTTTGCAGACACCTCAACATTACGGACGAGATCGAATCACTGGCTACCGTGAGGATGCGTCGCTGGTTGTGCATGGAGTCTTGATATGTCCAGTTTAAGTAGGGTCCAAGTTTCTGAACAATATAGGACAGAAATCACGTCTGCCATTATTCCTTACTTACTTACTTAGTCGCTCTTCTTCTACTGTGAGGGGTAGAGGTTTGTCAGAGAGAACGCCACACTGCTCTATCCGTCGTCTTTTTCCTGACCTCTTTCCAATCCAGCCCTTTATCAATTATAGACTGTCGTATGTTGTCTTCCCAACGCACTTTGGGACGTCCTGGGGGTCTGCGTCCGTGACTTTTTATCTCCCATGACCGCTTTGGTATCCGATCTTCTCCCATTCTACAGACATGGCCAAACCACTGTAGTTGGGACTGCTCCACTCGTGTCTGCAGGGGTTGAACTTCAAGATTGCTAGTATTGTCTGGATTCAGATCTTGTCCCTTTTCGTCACCTGAACCGCCTTTCTTAATTACCTCATTTCTGAAGTTTGTAATTGCCTTTCTTGGGCTGTAGTCATTGCCCATGACTCACATCCATATGTCAGGACAGGCACATAGGTCGAGCGGTATACATAGATCTTTGTTTGCCTGCTTATTTCCCTTTTACTGAGGAAAAACCTCTGTTTATTGCATGGAAAAGTCTACCTGCTGCTGCCCTTCGTGCAGTTAACTCCTCTTTGATTCCTCTCCTGCTGTCTATTACCACTCCTAGATATTTAAAGTTGCTGACCTGCTCCAGTGCTCTTGTTCCCAGGGTTATCTGATGTCTCTTCTCATCTCTGGCAATCGCCATGGTTTTTGTTTTGGAGTTGCTAATGTGCATTCCTCTCTTCTTCTACTCTTCTTCCCAGACCTGCAAGTTGATCTGGAGATGTGCTTCGAATTGCATGATCAGGGCCACATCATCTGCGAATGCTAGTTCCGATATGTAACTTGGTCTCATCTTCCAGTACCCTACTTCATACTTTTTTGTTCGTTCCTTGCAGGCTTTGATGACTTCATCCATGACTGCCATTATTCCACACCCAGCTTCTTCTTCTTCTTCTTCTGCGTACGCAGTCAGACAGTAACCATTATTTTTTCGAAAAAAGCGGCGGTCATCCTGAGGCTGTCGCCACTGCCATAGAGCTTGTCTTGCAGTTCCACTGGTGATGGCCACATCTGCTCTCTCTGATCCTCGTATGTCGGGCAGTTCTGCAGCAGATGTTCAGCGGTCATTTTACCAGTACCGCACAGGCATTCGTCGGTACACCCTATCTTCAATTTGTTGAATAGGTGGTACCTCAGTCTATTGTGGCCAGTGCGAAGTCTGAAGACGACGACCTGCTCTCTTCGGTTCAACTGGTAATAGGCATCGTTTTTGGTGTAACCAGTATGTTCGGTTTCCCATTTGGTCATGTATCTGGCTTTGATAAGCCGTTTTGACTCTTCGTACGTCATACTAGTATCTGTTTGTGGTAGTCTTGCACCTTCTTTTGCCAGTCTGTCTGCCTCCTCGTTGCCTTGGATGTTGCAGTGTGATGGGACCCACTGTACCACTACCCTTTTTGGTGCGGACTGCTGGCACAGTTTACAGAGTGCTGCTCTTAAGTCATTAAGCTCAGTATTTTTCTGGCTTTTAAGCGCTGTGACTACGGCGAGAGCATCTGTAAGCAGGACTATATGGCTTTCATTTTCACTGTGAGTCACCATTTCTTCCACTGCCGCCCTCAGTGCCTCTGCCTCCGCTCTGAAATTGCTTGTGTATTTACCAGTAGCGAATGACAGTGTTATTTGTCTGCCATTTGGTAGGTTCAGGAATGCTCCTGCCCCTCCGTTCTGTGTAGTATTTGTTACAGAACCGTCGGTGTATGCATGGGTCCAGTCCATGCTTGGGTAGCTTTTCGTTATGAAGCTTAGGGTAGTATCTCTCCTTTCTTTTTCAGTCTGGCAGTTTTTGTTTGCAATACCTGGTATATTTTCTACCACCTCTGGAAATATATCCTGCCTCCAGGTAGGTTTTCGTACAGTAGTGATGGGTTTTGGTGTTGTTAGTGCGTTTATGGGATCTTCGTGCATCTTTGCTTTGGCTATTTCTGCAAAGTTTCTCCGCTTTAGTTTCCCATTTCCCAAATTGTTTAGTCTCTGGTGCATTGGATGGTCGGTCAGTCTTCGGAGTTTCTCTGACTGCATCTGGGCTCTGCAGTCTCTTCTATCGGTCATGGATTGCAGTTTTGTAATCTTTTCAAGTTCTACAATTTGCGTTGACTTCATGCCACCTGTTATAATTCTCATGGCTTGGTTTTGAAGTTTGCTAACTTTATCGAAGTTCGCCTTCGCTGCTGTTGTCCATGCCGCAATGCCATACTCAAGAACTGGTCTCACTCTTCCAGTGTACAGTTTCTTTAGTATGCCTTCGTCTGCTCCCCAGCTTGTGCCAGCAAGTTTCCTCATGATTGCCATTCTTTCTCTGGCTTTCATTCGGTTTCTCTCAATCTGACTTTTCCATGTCATGCACCGATCAAATGTGACTCCCAGATAGGTTGGGTTGTCGTTTGGCTGCAGGATTTTGCCATTTAGACTTAATTTGGTACTTTGGGGTTTCAATGAAAACGAGAATATTGTGCATGTGGTTTTCTCCTCGTTTATTTTGACCAGCCATGAGTTCGCCCACTCTTCCAGCGATGTTAGTGCCGTCTGCATCCGATTTCTTGCTATGGTGAGATTCTTTTCAGAGGTCCCCACACCCAGCAAAGGTCGTTCATATCGGAAACAGCAAGCCTGATTCTTCTTAACATGTCGGACGCACTGCGTCCATCCGTTGAAAAAGAACTCCCAAGGAATGTGAATTTATTGGTGCATTCCACCGTGTGACCGTGGACAACAATGCTGCGAGCACCGTTGTCGGGGCCAAGGTTCTGAGTTTGAACAACCTACAGAACAAATCGAGCAATGTGATCTCTAGTAACATCATTCCTTGTCTCATCATCATGAAGCATGTCCTTTGCAAAACGTCGATCTGTAAGACACTCGATCCCTGGCCAGCTTTCCCATCTCAGCCACTGTGAACTATAGAGCCTCTGTAATGTCCCTTGTCCATCTTCTCCTTGGTATGTCTCTTTTGCCAGGTACCATACTTTCCAGTATCGTTCTTTCTAGGCTATTGGGTCGTTTAATGTTGTTTACTAGACAGTTTTGTTCTATAACGAGCTCTTGTAGGAATTCTGTATTTTGCTTGTTCGCTATCTGTGGTATTTAGAACACCCTCCTGTAGCATTTAGCTCAATAGGATTCATTCTTCCTACATAGGGTTTGTGTGATAGACCATGTCTTACAAACAAACGTTGCCACAGATAAGATGCAAATCCTCATGATCTCTATTTTTTTCATTTTGTTAGTGTTCTTCTATAAGTTTTTCATGTAAGTTAACCTCTGAAGTGCCATGTCATTCTTTATTTTATTTGTTTTTGGCAATCTCCATTGCTGCTTATAGGTGAGCTGATATATTCAAAACTCGTGACATTCTGGACTTTTTGCTTCTCTGGGATAACTTTAAGTTTGATTTTTGCTTTGCTAGTGCTCATTGTCTTAGTCTTGCTAGTGCTTATGAATGAATGTTGTTTCTCGCTGTGTAGTTTAACTGACAAGATCATGTTCATCTGTTCCAGCAACTCAGCGCGCTTTGAAAGGACTGCGGTAACATCTGCATATCTAAGGTCGGGTATTTCATTTCTAACTGTGAACTAGTGTAGCTTTTCATACTCTTTTGTCATTCTTGACATTTCTCATAGTTTTCTGCATAGATATTGAATGGATAAGGGGAGAGTCTGCATCTTTGCCATACTCCTTTGAGCACGTCGAACTAGTCCCATGTCTTCCAGCTCTTCTGCCCATTGCTTGTTGTCTCTTATATAGTGAATCGATCAGGTCCTACATCAATCAGGTGTAGGAACCCCATGTCTGCCATAGATTTTCGTGTCGTGCAGTCGAAAGTCTTTGTATAGCCTATGAACTATGTGTGTAAGTCTACGCACTTTTCAGTTAAGGATGTGCTCCTTCGCGCCTCTGCCCTGTCGAAAACCTGCCAGAGTCATATGTACTACTTTGCTGATTTTGTTTTCTAACTTTTTCGTGATGATCCGGAGGATTTTGTTAGGATGACTAATTAATTAGAACGATGGTGCGGTAGTTAGTGCATCGCTTAAAATTATCGGTCTTTGGGAGTGGGATATACACAGATTCTGCCCATGCAATCGGCCATGTTGAGCTGTATCTGATCCTCCTGCAGGGTGAGTGGTAGATCTTGACACTGGTCTCCACTTGCTTGTATGAATTCAGTCGGTGCATCATCACATCTGGATGATTTCCTTTTCTCTAACTTCTTGGATTGCTAGTCATATATTATCTAACGTAGGTCCGGCTCTATGTTCTGTGTCTTAAACGTTAGTTTGGTGATTCCCCCTTCGTCTGCATATATGTCTCTGCAATATTGCTTCCATCTCTGGAGTATATCCTTGTTCTCCGTCAGTATTTTATCTTCGTCATAGTGCATTACGTGCAGTAACGATTTGAACTTGCCAGTGAATGTTCTGTTTTCCTTCCATTGTTTTATATATATGTATACTTGCATAAACAGATCTCCCAAAGGTTAGCTATGCGGTGGTTCAGCTTCCACTGCATCAAGACAGTACTTCAATAGATGAAAAACAACAAAGTGAGAGCTCACACCTTCAACAGCCTGGTCATTCCGGCCATGGTGTATGACTGCGAGGAATGGAACATGAAACAGTGACATGGCGCGGGTCCAAGCTACTCAACGAGCGATTTAGCGTAGAACACTGTGATTTTCACTACAGACCACATCCGCAACACCGCCATCAGGAGTCAAACCTGCTTCAATGACATCGTATATACAGCGTTGATAATAAAGTACAGGTGGGCAAGCTACGTTGACAATGTATGGACACGTAAAGTGACGAGGTCATGATGGCCCTACACATATAATCTTCACCCCGGACGTCCACCAATGAAATGGAGAGACGGCCTTTGACAGGACTTTGGTCTGGCATGGTACTTAATGGCAAAGGACAGAGATGAGTTTATACGACATTTGGGTACCTGACATAGGACACAAAATGTGCCGGAGTGAACACCAGAATTACAGTATTACAGTACAGTATATATATATATATATATATATATATGTACACTATCCCCTGCAGCTCTCTTCATTTCAATATTTATTCATACTTTATTAAGGTCTCTGCATGCCTGAGAATTAAAGTTGAGTCTTGGCCGTTCCCCTTCCTCTTTTCCCCTGAATCTTTACCTCTAGCATCTGCCGTTGAAGGCTTTCATGTAGCATATTGTGTATTGTTGTTGTTGTTGTGTGCATTCACCTGATTTCGTTATTCCCCAAGGTGGTGTGCATTGAACTTTGTTTTTATTTTGCGCTTGTCGGCCCAGTGCATCCGACTTCGGAAGATTTTATGTAAGGGTTTGCTTCCTCCTGCATTTTCTAAGGGTTTGTTTCCCCGGGGTAAAGGCCGGTGCTGTGATTGGGGAGCGAACCCAACACTTTCGGGGTGTGAGTCGTGTCAGGTAACCATTAACCTTCGTCGTTCCCTATATTGTATATTATTTTCAATATTTGTCTTTGTGCGTATTCCTAATTGAGGATATATCTTTGTATCTCATTTCTGTTGGACTCACTCTTTCCATGGTTTGGTAGCACTACATTTCAAACGCATCCAAGCTTCTTCATCCTTCTTTGCTAGAGCACAGCCTACTGGCTAGAGTCCATGTGTCAGCCCCATACAGTCTCATTGCGGACATCTGCTGGAATGGTTTGCCCTAAATATCTAAACATGTACTTGTTGTTTCGGTTATCTATACTTTATAATTATTTGTTGATGTGATTCTTTATGTGTTTTAGTTTGTACTTTGTTCTTGATGAAGGCCTTGTGGACATATATTTGGTTTCTGTTTGTTTCTGTCCCGGTGCAGTAACACAGTCATACATGTATATTCTTTTTTTCGTCACATTTTCTGCATTGTTCATGAATAACAATTGGTTGAGCATGTTGCATATATGACCACCAAGAGATAGACATGAAGCTCTACAACAATGGGCGTTGGCTCTTTCGCTCACTACTGAAATAGAAAGGTAGGCTGGGTAAAGAGATTTGCCCAACAAGTGTACTCGAGGTCACTTAGTGTAGTCGTGAAACGTGAAATGAATTTAAACAGCTTATCCATACCTGTGGAAAGTAAAGGGTAACAATAAGGATAGGTGGAACACATTAACCAAAACCATTCGTTACGTCTACACAGGACTCCCTGGAATCATGCTTTGTCACAGGCAGTATAGTTAACTAGGTTGGATTCCACATTGTGATCCTCATAGTAGTGAGCGGACTGAGGAGCCCCGCATTGCACTACAACCAGAACGAACTCGGTCTACTTTTTTAAGCATGCATTGATATGAAATAATAATAGCTGTCCATCGTTGTCGATGAGGACCGCCGACATCATCCTTGTCACAGATTTCCCTGTTGGGTGTGGGTGCACATGTGGCTGAACAGGTCAATGCGGGCACGAAAACATCTGCTACACATCGGGCACACGAGGTTTGTAGAAGGTGATGGTGTTCCCGCTGCTCGGGATTTCCGGGTCTCGCGTCTGCTCTGGGCTTTCACAACACGGTCGTCTTCACCGGCAGCTACACCCGATTTTACTGAGCTTCTCCAGTCAGATCTGTTTTGCGCAAGACATTCCCAGGTATCGATGTCTATTTGGCAACTTTTCAGTGAGTCCTTCAGACCGTCTTTAAAACGTTTCTTTGGGCACCCTCTCTCGCGCCATCCCTCTCTCAGCTCGCCGTAGAGAAGCTTCTTTGGGAGCCGCTCGTCTGACATACGGACGAGATGTCCGGCCCATCCTAGTCGTGCTTTTTCTAGCAGTGCATGGATGCTGGGCGTGTTAGCCCTCGAGAGAACCTCGATGTCAGTGACACGATCTTGCCATCGGATGTGGAATATTCGCCTCAGGCAACCTGTGTGGAAGTGGTTTAACCTCCTTACATGTCCACAGCATACAGTCCAGCATTCGCAAGCGTATAGTCGGGTTGGAATGACGGTTGCACGGTAGACTTTGAATTTGGTCTTGACGCTGATGCCACGACGTGCCCAGACCATCGAACGCATTCTACCAAAGGCTGTGCTGGCCTTTGCTATTCTGCTTGCCACCTCATCGTCTAGGCTGACAGATCTCGACAGCGTGCTGCCCAGATATGTGAATTTGTCTACGGCATTCAGCGTCTGCCCGCTGACTGTAGTCTCTGGTTTTGTGTACGGCATGCCTGGTGCTGGTTGGTACATGACCTCTGTTTTTTTTTTGGCATTTATGGTCAGGCAAAAATTTTCGCATGAGGCAGAGAACTAGTCCATTCCAACCTGCATATTAAGTTTTGAGTTGCTCATTAGAGCGCAGTCGTCAGCAAATACAAGTTCCCTGATTATGTCGCTAGCCACTTTAGTTTTGGCCTTCATTCTTCTGGGATTGAGTAATTTGCCATCTGTGCGGTACTTTATGGGTATTCCAAGCTCCAGTGATCTAAAGGCGTGTGTCATCGTGGTCGCGAACATCATGCTGAACAAAGCTGAGTACACATCCTTTTTTACTCCGTTTGATAGAGATTGCACCGCTGTCCAGTACACGAGCACACATGCCTTCGTGTAGCTGTTTCACCATGGTTATGAACTTGTTAGGGCAGCCAAACTTAGACATTATCATCCACAGCCGTCCTATGTTTACTGTATCAAATGCCTTTGTCAAATCAATAAATGTGGTGTACAAGGCCTGATTTTGTTCTCGACACTTCTCTTGTACTTGGCGAGCGGCAAAAATCATGTCCACTGTTCCTCTTCCGGCTCTGAATCCACGTTGGCTTTCTGGGAGGTGGTGGCTTTGTTCAAGGTGTTTGTTGAGCCTGTTTAGCAGTAAGCGCGCTGGGATCTTGCCTGCTACGGAGAGTAGCGATATTCCACGATGATTGTCGCATTCCTGACGGTTGCCTTTTCTTTTGTACAGGTGAACGATTGAGGCGTCCTTTAGCCCACATGTGACAGAAGAGTTCAGTGATCCTTCTGGTGAGGGATGGGCCAGCTGTCTTTTTACACCTCTGCTAGTATTGCATCAGCTCCTGAAGCTTTTCCTATAGATAGTGAACTGATTGCCCTGTCGACTTTCTCCTCAGTGATGACTTCATCCAACGCCAGGTTCAGTTCCACCTGCGGCATTCGCCGGATGGCCTCTTCATTTAGGAAAGAAGAGACAAAATAACCTTCTACCAAAAAAACACTGTTAAGAGCTAGTTCAGCACGAGTAGCTTCGTCGAACAACAACACTACAGGTAGTAGGACCCTTGTTCGCCTGATCAACTATGCCTTGGAATGTAATAAGAGCCACTGCAACTTACTACAGGGTACCAAAGAAACGTCGAGTTAGCTGAACATATCACGATTAGCTTCGAGCAACAAAACTATAGACCATTTGCTCCTGCACGCCTAGGAATATAAGAAGCGAGACTGTAACCTGCTACCAAAGAGTTAACTTTACTCAGCACGGATAGCTCCAAATAACATCTGTTGAGGAACAACGAGCAGCGCATGCGGACGGTGGAGGTAATCGTCTGTTGTGCGAACAAACAAAAAAGAGTCCATACTGAATAGCGCGCATTGATCTTCTGAAATTCACATCAATTCATACAGTAGGTAGGATCAAACCATGGCCAACTGTGGCGGTCAGACCGATCCATCAATCGCTAGCTGTACATTAATGTGTGCCACCGAGTAGATGACGAAGAATGTGGCTACCTTAAAGGAGTCCTAGTTACTTCCCCTCTTTACTCGCGCTTGATTGCATAGCTTCACTTTGACACTCAGAGCACTACGCAGAAATTACATTGCGCCAACACCGGGTGAATTCCGTTGTAATGCTTTGTGTTAATTAGACAGTTCGATTACCTTGATTTGTACCAGTTCTGAGTCGACTAAGGAAGGCCAGCCGACGCAGACGACACAAGGGAAGACTCACACGCACAGCTCACGTGGTCCACGGGAAGGTTGAAGACAAATACGATTTCTGCCGACTATCGGTGGCAAACTCACACAGCCTGGACCCATCTTAGTTATGTGTCGTACCCTGACCCAGCCCTCAGAGCCAATCCTTTGATACATTAGGGAATAAAATAGTCACATAGCCGAAACTAACGTTTGGGATAAGGTTTTAAAAACTTCATTATACTAGTTCTCAGCTTTTCTTGATATGGAGTGCTCAGTTTCGTGCGTTGTTGCCTTACCTACCCAACAGTTATGTGCTCATTACGGCAAAGTAGACAATACAGGATGACAATACTTTTCTCCTAAATATTATACATATTAAAACAATGTGTAAGCAGCCCAGCCTTCTTGGTGTTTCATAAGATGAAGAAGGAATTGCAATCGCCCTAAATTTGTCAAAATTACAATAACATTTTTTTAAAAAGACTTTCAATTTAAAAATTACAATTTTCCACCATAAAATTATGTTCACATACTTATATATGACAAAGTCATATTTTAATATGACCTTCAACCAGCTGTTCATAATTAACATTTAATTTTTAATAAGTTTAATCTCTACTTATATTGTTTTATCAGCGGTTCTAAACGTGTTGGTTCTGGATATCTTCTTTACCATCTTTTTCATCTTGTTCACAATCCTTTTTTATACTCTACTGATGTTTGTTTTTTGTTTTGTTCTTCCTCTTTTTCTTCTGGCTCATCTTCATCGTATTCAAATTGGTTTGGTTTTGTAGTTGCTGCTGTTGTTGTTCTTCTTCTTTATAGTCATCAGTTTCTTGTTCTTGGTCTTCTTGTTGTTTCTCTCTTTTACTTTTTTCTTTTTCGTCTTCTTCTGCTTCTATAATGGTCAGTGTACTTGTATCTGGCGTTCTAAAAGCAGATATATTCTACTGGTAGATGAGACTTGTTAGACTGTAACATACCTAGTCCAATAGAAGAAAACTGATCTCGAACCACCTGATGGTTTGCGAATGAGGTACTGGTTTATCGTAATGGCTGGAGAAACCAAAGACAACCAACTCGAAATCTAAGAGAAGCAACTCTGACCCAAAATCACCATCTGCCTTGTAGATAGGAAATGGGGGATATTCAATGGCGAGAGAGACAACTCGCTATCGTTATCGAGAGATACAAAATTTGCGTAAAGGTGAAATATAAAAATTTGGCAGCCCAGCAATAGCAAAATGTACCTAAAGAGGAGCACCAGCAAATGTAACAATAAAAGATACCATGATATGAGACCCACGTGTGTTATCGAGGATTGAAAAGGGAGCAAACAGTAGTAACCTTCCAGGCATTTCGAAAGACGCAATTAATGAGGATATAGCATAGGGTGTGTGTTAAATCCTGTAGAATTGATAAATCTTAAAACCATCCTATCGTTACAGCGTATATTGTATCAGACGATGTCCACCAGCTGAGACATACTGATGAGACGTAAGGACCGCTAGCCCATGTAGCTACCTTTGCAGTGTACTGGTTAGGGTTTTATTTTATTTAAGGTAAAAATAAAATATAAACCTATGTCATACCGAAGCTATGAGGCAGCGGAGTGTAGTCGGGGTCGGTCAAAACATTGATCAAGACCACATCTTCCGTTCTCGTTGGTGTTCCTGTATATCGCCTGTGTCCCAACAGTCTGACCAATAGGTGTTGATCGACACTGTAATCCCCATAGTGGTGAGATTCCGCGGGAACCTCGCATTGCGCTTCAGTCAGGAGGACTCATTTCTACCTTCTTATTTACTCTTTAGGATGTTAGAAGAGCCACTGTAACCCGCTACCAGAGAGAAGTCGTCAAGAGAATTTGACCCAGCACTAGTAGCTTAGAAGAACGACAAGAATATATATTATGTTTGTATATATATATATATATATATATATATGTGTGTGTGTGTGTGTGGATATATATATATATATGATGTTCTTCTATCACATGTGATGAAGACCCCTCTTTTTGTTCAGCCGGTGTGGATGGTCATTTCTCTTGCTTGTCTGATGAATGGCTGACTTGAAATCGGACGGAACAAAACACAACAACAAAAAACAAGCAAATTAACCAGTCCAAATGGAAAACAGTAACACGTTTCCGTGAACACAAGTGTAAGTCGTCGACTAGTGTGAATTCGAGGCAAATTCGTGGTCTGACGGCATCCATAATGGAAAAAAAACAGCAGTGCAATGTTTACCCATATCCTATTACGGCGCCATCTTTGTTGTTATATATACATACATATATACATACATACACACATACACACACATGCACATACACACATACACACACATGCACATACACACACACACGCACGCACGCACACCCACACACACATTCAAGCACAGAGACATACACACGAACACAGGCAAGTCAGTAAATAACTCATAGATGCCTATTATTGTAAACTAAATAATATACAACCTTCTTGAAAACCAATTTTTATTGCACTGACATCGTCTCTTATTTCTCCACATAGTTTTCACCAACATTATCCCACAAGCCAGCTGGCTGTCCAGAACCCTGGAACAGTTGTCCTCGTGCGCCCACTTTGCATTTTGGAGATGTTAAATCTCTTCTCCGGTTTTTTACTCTGATGATATCGCCTCGGCTCTATGTGGTGGTTACAATTAGACACAATGAGTCTGTGATCTGTTCAACACTCGGACATAGCCTTTGTCACTCGCAGATCATGTGCCTCTTTCAGGTGAGGACATAGTCAAGAAGATGTCACTGCTTAGAGCGAGGATCCATCCACGAAGTATTGTTGCGACTGGGCAGCCGAAACATGGTGTTGGTGATGGAGAAATCATGGGTGGCACAGAAGCCTAGCAGTAGCAACTTTTTGCTGTTGCAATTGCCCGTGCCACGTGCCCCAAGTACACTTTCCCAGGACTAATGTCGGCCCCTACTCTGGCATTGAAATCACCACTAATAACAAGCGTATCGGACTTTGGAACCAACACGATGAGGGAGTTCAGTTCCTCATAGAATGTATCCGCGATATCATCAGGATTAGTCATTGTTTTGACCGAAGCGCTGATCACTAGTGTTATGGTATTCAATGTGAGAGTTGGAGAGTCATTAGCCGATCATTGATACCCTGTGGTGGCCGAACAACCACGTAGACTAGATGAGACATGGCGAATCTTCTTCTTCTTCTGCGTACACAGTCAGACAGTAACCATTATTTTTTCGAAAAAAGCGGCGGTCATCCTGAGACTCTCGCCACTACCATAGAGCTTGTCTTGCAGTTCCACTGGCAATGGCCACATCTGCTCTCTCTGATCCCCGTATGTCGGGCAGTTCTGCAGCAGATGTTCAGTGGTCATTTTACCAGTACCGCACGGGCATTCGTCGGTACACCCTATCTTCAATTTGTTGAATAGGTGGTACCTCAGTCTATTGTGGCCAGTTCGAAGTCTGAAGACAACGACCTGCTCTCTTCGGTTCAACTGGTAATAGGCATCGTTTTTGGTGTAACCAGTATGTTCGGTTTCCCATTTGGTAATGTACCTGGCTTTGATAAGCCGTTTTGACTCTTCGTACGTCATACTGGTATCTGTTTGTGGTAGCCTTGCACCTTCTTTTGCCAGTCTGTCTGCCTCCTCGTTGCCTTGGATGTTGCAGTGTGACGGAACCCACTGTACCACTACCCTTTTTGGTGCGGACAGCTGGCACAGTTTGCAGAGTGCTGCTCTTAGGTCATTAAGCTCAGTGTTTTTCTGGCTTTTTAGCGCTGTGACTACGGCGAGAGCATCTGTCAGCAAGACTATGTGGCTCTCATTTTCACTGTGTGTTGCCATTTCTTCCACTGCCGCCCTCAGTGCCTCTGCCTCCGCTCTGAAATTGCTTGTGTACTTACCAGTAGCGAATGACAGTGTTATTTTTCTGCCATTTGGTAGGTTCAGGAATGCTCCTGCCCCTCCGTTCTGTGTAGTGTTTGTTACAGAACCGTCGGTGTATGCATGGGTCCAGTCCATGCTTGGGTAGCTTTTCGTTATGAAGCTTAGGGTAGTGTCTCTCCTTTCTTTTTCGGTCTGGCAGTTTTTGTTTGCAATACCTGGTATATTTTCTACCACCTCTGGAAATATATCCTGCCTCCAAGTAGGTTTTCGTACAGTAGTGATGGGTTTTGGTGTTGTTAGTGCGTTTATGGGATCTTCGTGCATCTTTGCTTTGGCTATTTCTGCAAAGTTTCTCCGCTTTAGTTTCCCAGTTCCCAAATTGTTTAGCCTCTGGTACATTGGATGGTCCGTCAGTCTTCGGAGTTTCTCTGACTGCAGCTGGGCTCTGCAGTCTCTTCTGTCGGTCATGGATTGCAGTTTTGTAATCTTTTCAAGTTCTACAATTGGCGTTGACTTCAAGCCACCTGTTATGATTCTCATGGCTTGGTTTTGAAGTTTGTTAACTTTATCGAAGTTCGCCTTCGCTGCTGTTGTCCAAGACATGGCGAATCTGACACCAGCCTCTCGTCTTTCTGTTATATCGCGCCCACTCCAGAAGAACGCGTATCCGCCCACATCTTCTGTGATCTGGCTCTCTCCTGGTAATCTGGTCTCGCTAAGAGCAACCACATCCACATTGTAGCGTGCCAGTCATTTGCAAACTAGTGCAGTCCTTCTTTCGGGTCTATCGGCCTTGGTGCTTTCCAGTAATGTGCGCACGTTCCCCGTGCCGAAGGTAAAAGCCTTCAATCAGGATCAATCACACGGTACATCTGATAAAAATGTCTCATACTGTGACTTACGCTTAAATAGATTTAAGTGAGAAAGGTTTTGCGCTGTCGTCAGCCTCACTCTCTCTTAACTTAACTTAACGTCTTTATACTGGTTTAGAAGACCCTGCAGAGTCTGTATACAACCAGTTACATTTACATCACCTTGCTCTAAAATCTATGCGCATCCAGTTTATTCTTAAACGCATTAACTGTCCCTGCCTCCACCACCTCCCCTGGCAATGCATTCCAAGCAGACACCACTCTCTGACTAAAAAAATATTTCCTAATATCTAACCTGGACCTCTCTTTAATCAGCTTGTAGCTATGCCCTCGTGTTATTGTAGGTGGCTGTATTTTAAAAAACTTGTTATAGTCTAATTTATCGATTCCTCTGATCATCTTATAAACCTGTATTAAGTCACCACGAATTCTTCTCTCTTCGAGACACTGTAGGCCCGTTTTTCTGAGTCGTTCCTCATAACTGTAATTCTGGAATCCAACTATCATCTTTGTCGCTCTTTTTTGTATTCTTTCTAGCATGTTTATGTCCCCTCTATGATAAGGACTCCACACCTGTACACAGTACTCCAATCTAGGTCTAACTAAAGCTTTATACAGTTTGACGATCACTTCCTTGCTCCTATGTTTAATATTTCTTTTTATCATACCTAACATTGCATTTGCCTTTTTCACTGCTACCTTAACTTGCTCACTCACCTTTCCTGTATGATCTATTATAACCCCTAGGTCCCTTTCCTTATCTATCTTTCTAATATTGTTTTCTCCCATTCTGTATTTATGTTCCATATTGGATCTACCCATGTGGATGACTGTACATTTATCTACATTAAACTCCATTTGCCAGCTTACAGACCATTCTCGAATTTTATCTAGATCCGACATCAATATATCCACTTCCGCTTTAGATGAGACACTACTGCATAGTCCTGAGCTATCCTGAACCAATGGCAAGACGTAGTCAAGACGACTGGAGATAGCACAAAATGCAGATTTTACATCATGGTTTACTCCCGAAGTCCTTAACCGTTTAACAGGTAGCCCACAAAGCAGCGGAAGACATTATTTAAACATATTTCGTAACAGAACACATTTATACCATGTGGTTGCTAAATGCAGACAACTGCAATGAAGACTAAAATACATACATACAAGTACAGACATTCATACACATTTTTTTTAAAAATCCGAAGCTTTCAATCTCTGAATCATAAATTGAGTGGTTCAGTCTTAAGCCTTGTAATATTTTTATATAGAAATAGTTCTCAATCAACTCAAACTATCTTGAATCGTACACCCAGACAATGGCTAAATATTCCATTTAAAGCAGAGAATGAGCGCTCTATAGAACGTGTAGTGCTTGTAATAGATAGTTCACAATGTGTATCCTTCTTTCTGTCCAGATTCTAAATCATTGACTTTCATAAGCTTAACAGGTTCAGAAAAGAGGCACGATATAAAGGATGTTGGAGATCCATTGCATCCTACCATTGATCTGCCGATGGCACCTGAGCCGTACTTATTAAGAAAATACTTTAGCCAGCATTCTAACAGTAATCCGTATCAAAGTACCTACGTGGTCTATTTATCACCCGCATCTCATATTTCATTCAAATATCCTGTGGCGATGTGTGAGTGGCAAAGCAGCATGTGAGGATACACTAGAAGCTTTAGTCGCAGACCTGCACGCAAGCGGTTCAATCCAGATGGTCATACTTCGCAGCAGCAGTGAAACCCCGCAGCCCCCCCCCCCTCCGAATGTCTGAGATGCCCTCTCTAGAACAGCACTGCTCACCTCCGTAGACTGAGAAAGAGGCTAGAAAAGGTGTCCTAAACATACCCTACTTCACTCTACCCTGACCAGCATGCAGTGGCTGGAGGGTCTCCCACTATATTACGGTCGAAATACAAATAAGATAAAGGTAGTGCCTATTACACTTGCAACACGCAATGTACGCACACTCGTGTACAATAACTAGGGCTAACAGGCCAGAACGGTGAACCACCCTGATCGCGGGGGAACTGGCTAGATTTAATAATAATAGTTGACCATCGGAAGCAAAGATGGCGATAGCATTATACTATTGCTGCGAAATGTGTTCTCTGATTGCTGTAAAGACCAGTTCTGGAACGGCATTCCCTGAGACATTCAAGGCACACGTGTGGGGAGCGAGTTGTGGAAACGTCGTGCGTGCTGCTTTTGTGGGCAGCACGCTTTCGCTGAGTTCCAGTGATGGTTATACGATTTTGTGAAGCATCTTACAGAAGATGACAGAAATATTTAAGCTGTTAAGAGAAATTTTAAAGGAGTTTCTGTAGCGTTTCTCCCCCCCCCCCCCTCCCTCCGGGGAGCGTCTGCCTGCTATGAACTCACCGTACAACAGTTGCTTGGGGATGTGCTCATCTGGCATGAGGCAGGCTGGAAGAGTACCTCCATTTTCGTAGTGTTGATCATGAGACCAAAGTTGCTGCCCGCCACCGAAAACTCCGTCATGGTGGATTGCATATCTTTTTCTAAGCAAGGGTTGAGGGCGCAATCGTCCGCCAACAGGAGATCAAAGATCGTGGCTTCGCTCATATTGTGTAGGATTTCAGGCGCTAGATATAACATCAGCTATGCCGCCATGAATGAGA
Source organism: Ariolimax columbianus (assembly GCA_036924085.1). Classification (NCBI taxonomy): domain Eukaryota; kingdom Metazoa; phylum Mollusca; class Gastropoda; order Stylommatophora; family Arionidae; genus Ariolimax; species Ariolimax columbianus. Next base: position 92,138,545 of record JAVGWX010000004.1, on the reverse strand, counting down.
CGCGATTGGTGGAGAAGGGGGACAACTCTCAGTGGATGGTGCTGGCTACACTTTAGTCTAGAGCAGCCACAGCAATAATGAGCGATGTGACGCTGGTGTTGGATTATCCATGATGTCCACAATTGAACAACAATTAAAAAGTCTAAATAAGGGAATCAGCAATCACCTCATAACAATGCGGCTTCCTCTGACAGGAAAACGTCATACCACAATCGTAAGTGGCTTCGCACCAACTCTGACAAATCCGAACACATCCAAAGATAATTTCTATGGAGATCTCGCTATGGAGATCACTTATCGCTGCGGCCCTAAAGTCTGACAAACTAATTCTGCTAGGAGATTTTAAGAGTTGGCGCAGACTACTCTACGTGTGATGGCATCATTGGTTGAAATGGCATAGGTAAATGAACGGAATCGGCCTACTCTTTCCGAAGACATGTGCCGCAAATGAGCTTATCATTTCCAACACCATCTTCCAACTCGCAGCTAGAAAAATAACAACGGGGATGCATCTCAGGTCACTACACTGGCATCGTTTCGTCTTCATCATTGTCAGATATCGGGACCGAAGTGATGTCAAAATAACTAAGAGTGTGTGTGACGCGGAATGTTGGACTGACCGTCGTCAAGTTGAGTCTAAAAGTCCAACACATGGGACAAAAGCACAGGGAGACTAAATGTGGAGAAGTTGAAGTAGAAACCCACTAGAAACAGCTGCGCTGCTGATCTAGAAACCAGACTAGACGAGATTCAACTTGGAAACTCCAGCATCGACCATAACAGGGTGACCCTAAAGAACAATGTTTTACTCTACAGCGCTAAAACGCCTTAGTCTATCCACACGAAAGCATAACAACTGGTTCGACGAAAATGATAGCGAAATTAAGATTCTTCTCTTAGCAAAGCGTCAAAATGACACATCGTTCTTGTCCAAGATAACGGCCTTCACTAGAGCTCGTAGAAAAGTCCAGAAAAGACTCAGGGAGGTACATGATTCCAGGCTAAGAAGACGGGAAATCGAGATAGATACGTTTCCTGATCGCCATGACCCCCAAAGGGTTCTGGGCAGCGCTGAAATCACTTTATAGTCCTTAGCCGTCTGGTAACTCTCCAGTTTGCAACGCCGGTGAATTGCTGATAACTGAGAAACTCAGATTTTCGACATGTGGACAGAACATTTCTGCAACATTATTCAGTCCATCATTCATAAATGAAGAGGCCATCCAACGTATGCCCCAGGTAGAAATTAACACGGTTATGAGTTCAGACAATACTAGCAGAGGTGTATACAGCAACGAGAATATGCCTCACCAGGAGGCTTACTGAACTTTTCTGCTTCTTGTGTGCTGAAGGAGTATTCCTACAAGAAATAAAGGATGCACCAATAGTACATATCTACAAGAGATACGGTAATTGCCAGGAGCGTGATAATCACCGCAGAATTTCACGGATCTATTGCCGGCAGGATTTTCGACTGCTCACTCGCCTGAACAAACATCTTGAGTTAGACCATCCCCTCCCGGAAAGTCAGTGTGGGCTTAGATCTGGTCGAGGACCTCTGGACGTGATATTTGCAGCCCGTCAGGTACAGGAGAAATGTCCAGAACAAAACAGGATCTCTATGTTACGCTCATTGATCTCCGACTGTGCCAGGTTATGTCTAATTTCTGTTGTCTTGGCAAATTTGTAACCGTGGTGAAACAACTCCACGAGGGCATGCGGGCACGTGTGCTTGACAGCTTCTCCACCGTTCGAGGTCAACAACAGCTTTATAGCTATCTGTGTCCACTACCTAAACTTGTAAGGACTCCACACTTCTTAACAGCTATCGAATAATCACCATACAGAATGTATGTGGCAAATTGCTCGAGAAAATAGTGGCCAAGAAAATAATCGCCCACCTAGAACGGGAGCACATCCTACCCGAGACGCTGGGTAGCTATAGAACAACGAAGAAGAGATGGGGAAACGCTGGAACTTTCGCGAATGATGTATATGATGGTTTTCAGTCAAAACAAGAAACAGTCGCGGTGGCACTCGACCTGGAAAACGCATTTTCGGACTTTAATTACATATCTGAAGCAGTGTGGTTTAACCCCGTGGCTGGTTAGTTGGATATCAGCTGCCCTGACGGAAAGAGCAGTGTGGTTTAAACCCGTGGCTGGTTAGTTGGATATCAGCTGCCCTTATAGAAAGAACAGTTGCGCTACGCTTGGGATCGTGGACATCAGAACCGAGGCGAATATGTCCAGGACTGCCTCAAGGGTCTTACTCTTACCGGAGCTGTTCCATATCTAAACAGTAAAAGTGGCCAATATCCAACCCACAGGGACAGGGCGAACGTTGACTATTGCCGATAATATCCTAATGTACATGAATGGCTCAGACAGGCAAGAGTTGGTTAAATACATCTAGGAAACATTGCAAGGAATCTCACAGTGGTGCGGCGACTCAAGCTCTAAGATCAATCCAAACGAGGCCTGCATGATGTGGTGCTCTTTGAATAATTCCACAGTAAAGGTTGTACTCCCGAGCATAGTTTTTGATGGTTGCTCTATTAACAGGTGTGACAGGTTGAAATACCTCGAAGTGACATTTGATCGCAGGCTCTCCTATAATTGCCATGTTAACCATATGGTAAAAAGATGTAAGCGAGGGTTGGGAGCACTCAAGACCATGACTGCTGCTGACTTGGAACAACGCCTCCTGTTCATCCTATTTCGTCAGGATGTGTTGTCTGTTATCGAATACGGACTAGGCATCCTCACACTATCAAGAACACAGTGTGAATGGTTGGAATGCATGCAGAATGAAAGTATGTGACTGGTTCTAGAGATGGGCTGCAAATACCACGATTGTGATAATGAGGTACATGTTAGGAAGGTTATCGGTGACATCCATACATAAATTGGCACAATTTAAAGCCTATTGCTTGTCACCGAAAACACGCGGCACCCTCTGTATAGCAGTATCGCAGACAGTAGGGATCAAGAATCAAGAGAGGGGCATCATGAATGGCACAAGCAGAAACAACAATAGCACACGTCACTCCAGCTGAGACGATAGCCAAAGGGGAAGAATGGGTCCTCACTGGTGATAGAATGATAGAGTACCAGAGAGTCACCATAACCTTGGGTAAGGAATGCAGAGAATGGAGCAACGTAAAGCAGAGCACGAGGTGAATCAACTGATATCTGAGAACAAGCAGGAGAGTCATACCGTCATATACACCGACGGATCGGTGCTGCGTAATGGAACAGTAGGCCGAGGTTTCTCGGCTAGAGTGAGAGGACAGGTCATTGCTGAGCGCAGTAGGGCATACATGTCAACAACCTTCAGCTTGAGAATGGAGACGGAAGCAGTGACTTCAGCACTGACATGGATATCTGAGACTTCTATAACAAGGGCAGTCATCTTGACAGACGCGGAAGCTGTACTTCAGAAGGTACAGAAGAGATGGCTTAGGTACGAGTGAATAGCAGCTGTTGAGACGTCAAACCTGCAGGGGTTGACATGGATCTACTGTCCTGCTCATGTTGGGGTTCAGGTCAATGAAAGAGCTGACATCATAGCTTCACAAGCTCCCATCCTGGGCACATTAGTGATGGATAGAAGTGACATTTTGAAATCAATTAATGATCGCCTGTTAGATGAGGGCAGCACAATAGATGAAGCAGCAATCCACAGGCTACATATTTTCGACATTAAACGAGGTTCGAGCGTAATATGGCGAATGAGAGGACGGATCGGGAGAGATTACAACCAACGATCTACAGGGACCGTCAGCATCCATACCTTACGCCATTTGCTGAGAGAGACTGAGCGCCTATGGGAATGCCCGGAGTACAGTGACGTTGATTCTTAGAAACAGAAACACAGAAACAGAAACGGTGTGAAACTGGTAAGTGCACTTGCCTCGATACATTTCGGAATGATTTTTTTTGCTCTGCTGACGAACGCCTTCAAGCATACCAAGTATGACATACCAATCAAGTACCACATGGATGGTGGTCTATTCAATCTCAGCAGATTCAAGGCGAAGACCAAGATGATGCGAGACACGATATGCAAACTCTTGTTTGTGGATGACTGTGCTCTGAAATATAGCTCAGAACGGAATTTGCAGGAGGGTATGGACCGGTTCTCTGCTGCTTGTGACAACTTTTGCTTGACACTTAACACAAAGAAAACTGAAGTCGTGTGGCATATCGTATAAACAGCCAGTAGTTACAGTAAGGGTACAGAAATTACAAGCAGTTGAAAAATGAGTCTATATTGGGATCAAGATGCTGAGCAGCGCATGAGCTGCAGTGGTCAGCGGCCCATATCTGACTGCTAGCGTCAGGGCCAGCGAACCATAGCTGCCAAGACCCTTCTACACCTCCACGCGGTGATCCTTGATAACAGGCTGCAGCAGGCAGACTGGCTAAGGAAAAGGGATCGAAGAGGGAATGCTAACCCGGTACTCAAAAAATGCTTGCTGAAGTCGGATGTGTTGGACCGAAAGGTGCAAATATCGAAGCCAAGCTGTAAACTACTACACAACGCATTCCGTTCTCTGGACTACATTCTGCTACTTAAGCCCTTTCAGGGTTTGGTAGTGGGAGATTGAGAACGAACGACGAAGAAGAAGAAGAAGAAGAGTCTAGATTGGAAGCACGCTATTGAGATCAGCGACTATTGCTGATGAGCTGGCTAATAAAATAGCAAAGGCGAGCACAGCTTTTGGCCGAATGCGCTAAACAGTGTGGGAACGTCGAAGAAATCAGCATAATGACTAAGCTGAAGGTATAACATCCCGTCATTGTCACAACACTGCTCTACGAGTGTGAGGGCTGGACTGTATTTGCTAGTGACACCAGGAGACTAAATCATTTTCACATGAACTGTCTGAGACACATACGGCATATATACTGGCAGGACCATATGAGAGACAATGTAGTGCTGTCTAGAGTCAACATGCAAATTATTCCAAAATCCCAATTGAGATATGCTGGCCACCTTGTCCGAATACCAAGCGAAAGGCTTCCAAAGAGGCTCAAGTGTAAAGAATTAAGTGACGGAGAACGAGCACAAGGACGTCCAAAAAAAAGCGTTCTGAATGTCCATTAAATATGTAAAAGAGACATTAACACCTGGGAAAAACCTGGCTCAAAATCAATCAATGTGGAAAAATACGGTCTCAAACTGCGTTAAACTCAACGAGGGTCTCAGTATTTAGGCAGCCCAGGATAGACGTGCAATCAGGAAGTCTAGAGCAGAGAAAATATCAGAGACAACTATGGACTACGTTTGCCAGTCGTGTCATATACCTTCTCCAGTTCAAATTGCCTTCATCAATCATGAGCGCACACACATCGTTAACGTTAAATTATGACAGGTTAAAATGTTGGTGGTCCTCTTCGACAACAATTGGCGAATTATTATTATTAAGAGGTCAATTGCAGAGATGACGAATCTCATTCCCATGGCTCCACTTTGTCGAGGTAGGTGGGTGTGTGTTCCAAAAGCCGTAAGTGCATGTATGTATGTGCATATATGTATGTGGGTGTGTGTGTATATATATATATATAAGAGTCTTCTCATAAGTCTTTACACGGACCATGAAGGAGTAGGAGGAGAAAGTTGAATTTTGAATACATGTTATATATATATATATTTATTGGGGGGACCCAGTGGCCTCAAGGTAAGTTGTTCGTCTATGGTGCTGGAGGTCGCAGGTTCAAATCCCGTGCACACCCGTGTGCAGTGGCAAGCACGTTAAAAATACCTAAGCAGTTGGAAATCGGAAAGAGTAGGCCTAACGGCCGTTACTCGAGCAAAATTCAAGTTAAAAATCTACTCAAATTATTATAGGCATTCTCCAGAAGACAATATATCGCAAAAAAAGGAGGAAAGTGTGGCCATAACAACAGGTCTTAGTTATGTGGTTAGCGTAGCAGCTTAGATGGCACATGACAGGCTGCGAGTCTACCTTGCTCTAATTTACGCTTCCACCTCCACCAGTCTCACATATAAGCGAACATATATTCCTGGGGCTAACAGATGCTGGGATTGACCTGGCAAGTTACCAGTGGATGTTCACCTGCCAAAATAAATATGAAACAAAGGAGGTTGCATCTCTGCAGGACGTCTAACGAGATACGTGGACTGAAGATTTATATATGCCTATATATATATATATATATATATATATATATATATATATATATATATATATATATATATATATATATATATACGTGTATTTATGTATATATTCGTGCGCACGTTTATACATTTTCAATTTATGCAGTCCACATATGTGACATCGTTTAGGCAGTGTTTTATAGGCTTTTGAACTCTCTGCTTAATCGCTTCACCCAACCATGCGGGATATCCTTAATTATGTTTGAATTATTTAAATGAAACAGTTTCACACGATCTCGTGTGAGTATTCACTGTTTTTTGTTTAGTGTGTGTCATAAGTTTAATTAGCAAGTTCTAGAACAGGTGTCTCCAATCTTGTTTGCCCCGTTCGCCCTTTTCACCATATGGTGTTGATGCCCTCAATGAATACGCAAACTCTTATGTGCGTCATGAAAAAAATGTTACTTGGAGGTCTGCGGGAGCTTTTCTCACATCCCGAACATTCTAATGAAGGTGGACCGGAGTTCTCCATGCTGTTGTGCTATGTTTGACTTCATCTGCGTGACGTTCACAAATACTGGAATCCCCATATATAAGACTGTCTGGCTCAAGAGGTGTATTCTAAATAACACGCATATAATAATGAACCTCTTTTACGATTTCTATATTAGTACATAAACATTTACTAGGATTATGTATGGGAACCGAGACGCTAGTCCAGTCATGCACATTATACTGACCAGGAAGTTATGTCAGACCTTGACTTTCTCTAGATGGTCCTGCGCATTGACGGGGAAATCTTTTGTGACGTCACATTCTACGGCCTACTCGATAAGAGAACTATTAGGAGTTTATAACTGCTGGTGACTAAATGAATATCGTTATGCATTGAAACACATTGTTAGATGTAAATATAGTTAGGGGATACATCAACACACATTAGACACATCAGGCACATACAGGAAGACATTCATTAGAGAAACACATTGTTAGATGGCAATATAGTTAGAGGATACATCAACACACATTAGACACACCACACACATTAGACACACAACACACTTTAGACACACCACACACATTAGACACACCACACACATTAGACACACAATACACATTAGACACACAACACACATTAGACACACCACACACATCCCACACATTAGACACATACAGGAAGACATTCATTAGAGAAACACATTGTTAGATGGCAATATAGTTAGAGGATACATCAACACACATTAGACACACAACACACATTAGACACACCACACACATTAGACACACAACACGCATTAGACACGACACACACATTAGGCACATACAGGAAGACATTCATTAGAGAAACATATTGTTAGATGGCAATATAGTTAGAGGATACATCAACACACATTAGACACGCCACACACATTAGACACACAACACACATTAGACACGACACACACATTAGGCACATACAGGAAGACATTCATTAGAGAAACACATTGTTAGATGGCAATATAGTTAGAGGATACATCAACACACTTCAGACACACAATATAATTATTATGAATTGATCTAGCATTTACTTCTACACTATAACTGTAAATGAATAATAATAATGAATTCCTTACCTTTTGTAGCATATTGTTTGTGCCAAGATTATAATCAACCCATGATCCACACTGAGAAATAAAACAAATTCACGGTACAAAATACAACAAATCAAGGTTGAGAGTGATCCTTTCACAGAATCCTGCCCTGAAACCAACTGCATACCCATCTTTGTTTCCTAAACACGCTATTATAGTTGACACATGCATGTCAATAAATATGCCAACTTGCAGGAAAACAGAGAAAATGTAATGAAACTATTGTGAAAATTAATTCGTTTTCTCTTGTTGCAGGAAGATTTCGGAGAAAATATCTCAGGATCGAGCTATCTGGAAATAGTCGGAGGGGACATAGTGACTGCAGACGTTCGTAGAGGCCTTATGGCTGCAAAGAAAAGAGAGACTGAAAAGATCAAGGAACAGCCAGGCAAGTCAGCCTCCTCATTATTATTGTACGATCAGTGGCATGGACTGTCACTCGCGGATCGGTCTTTACGGCCAAAGCAGACAGTGTCGAAATACAGGAGACAGAGCTGGACAAAACTTACAGGGTGCCACGCGCATGGTCTATATAGACTGAGACGCCGTTGTTGATGATGATGTAAGATATTGGACAATATCTCAACTTGCTGTTGCCTTGATGAGCCGGCCGTAGAAAGCCATACTTTTTTGGTCTTCGATTTCATTGACTACAAAAAAAGTATTTCATTCTGTAGAACCACAGTGTGTCTGTCATCTTACGCAACAAGGTGTCGGTTCTGGCTACATCAAAGTCCTTGTTTACAGCTACACAAATTGTATTACCACTTTCCATCCTGTCATCTATTGTGTTGCCGAGCAACGCAATACATCTTACATTTTCCTACGCTGAGTCTAGACTAGTATCTGCATATTGATAATGGCTGCCTTTTGGATATTCAGGAGGGATAGCTTTGGTGGGAACTTCCCATACTGTGTTTTTCGATGGGGGGGGGGGGGGGGGGTTAGAGGACTTGATGACTTCATCGCTTTCCTCAAAGAAATCGGAGTGTTTATTTGTGGTATTGTCCAGGATTTTTGGAGTGGCAGAGTACACCCCTCCTTCAGACGGCTCCACTTCTCCCCCACCATTCATGTTCATCCCTCAGCCGAATGTCCAGAGCACGTGATAAATATCTCCAACTGATCCGCCCTGCAGTTTTGACATGTTAAATTACCTCACAGAAATAACAGCATGCAATGGAGGACCATGGTGATCTGATTGTATCGCCATGCTCTGCCTATTCCACATCGCATTACTGGAACTCGCCGTCTTATCCGTTGAACCAGCGCATGGCTCCATCCGAAGAGTCAAGACTTCTTATGCTCAGGTAGACAAGCCCTGATGGAGTTGTCAGAATAGCGATGAACACTACTTGACTGCCTCAGGGACACCATATCCAGATTTTTCCTCAGAGCTTACTACCAAATCATTTCCAGTGAACAGGTATTTCACACTCTAGTTGAAGAACACACTGTATTAGTGACGATGGAAACCCTGTATAACTGTCAAGTTTATGAGAGAAATAGATATTATTTTTTGACAGCGAACAATGAAGAAGAACACGTTGACTTACTGAAGTCCAAGTATATTTCCATTATCTCATTGTTTTTTACATCTACCCATAACTGAGTTTGATTGTCGTGTCCTCTGAGTGTACCATATTCAAGCCGCGCTCGTAAAAATCTACACCAGCAGACGGGGCCCACTGTTTCACAGATGCTATGAGGGCGTCATTGCTAAGAAAATGTTGCTCATGCAGTCCATCTTTCATTGGCCCGAACAGATGAAAGTCAGAAAGTTCTAAATCCGAAATATACCGTGGATGTGGTAGGGCAGTTCAGCCAAGACTGACAAAATTGTTCAACGGTCTTCAAACGAAATGGGGCTGACGTTATCGTGTTGCAAAAGATAGGTTGTCTTCTTCTTTAGCCTGACCCTGGAAATTCGAACCTTCAGCCTAGTAAACTTTGCAATGTAACTGTCAGAGTTGATGGTTTGTACAGGTCCCAGGAAATCAAGAAGTATTACCCCTTTACTATCCCAAAAGACAGTGCACATCACTTTACCCGCTGAGGGCTGCGTCTTGAACTTTTTCCTCAATGGCAAATTGACATGTTGCAGCTCCATGGACTGCTGTTTTGACTTAGGATCGTAGGGATGGCAACCACGTCTCATCACCAGGGATTATGCGATCCAGGAAACTGTCCCCTTCATCATCATAATGCTTCAAGAAATCATGACAAACTTGCATGAAATGTTCTTTCTGTTCATGTATGACTATTCGTCGGGCCCACCTGGCGCAAACTTTGTGATATTACAAAGTTGCCCTTATCGTTTCCAACATATTGAAGCGGATATCCAGCCCCGTAGACAGTTGCCAGGTCGTAATCCTCCAATTTGAGTGCATCAACTAATCGAGAAGTTCTTCATTGCATGGTTTCTCCTTCACGTCGCTTTCGCCACTGGTGAAACGCATAACCCACAGCCTTACTGTGCTTGCATCCACTGGTGCGTCTCCGTAAACGTTCAGCAAACGTCAATGAATGTTAATTGGTGCAACTTTTTGTCCGCATGGAGGAATTCAATAACGTATATCATTTTATAGCGCACTTACACGACAGACACCTGTCGAACGAAAACATCATTTTACGGATTTTGGAGGAAAGATTCAAACTTTACTGCCATACTGCTAAAATCAACTTCTGACGACGTGGAATATCATAATAAAATAGGAGACATTACTTTCGGAATGCCTCGCGTAGATATGGCTCAGTTACCGCACCAAGACAGAAACATAATGAAAACCACGTTACGCCCACAAAGTCTTCGACGAGTCTTCCATTTTACGATAGACAGGCTGGAGCGTATCACAATCGTAATCTATGCTTCTTAGACTTCTACGATAGAGGCATTGACTGATATTAGCAACGGAGACACGATGTTGACATACCTGAAGAAAGTTCCAGTAGCAAGATCTCACGCAATAACAGCTTAACGGTTACCAGCGCCGTCAAAGACAATGCATACCCTTTACTGCTTGATACTGCTTGGTGTCAACAGGGAAAGCCTGAATATTGAAAACTCTAGGATCGTATCTCCTGGAGTGCTAGTAAGCCGTAGGAAATAAACCACCCATGAAGTTACTACTAATAGTCAAGTGAAAGTTCTTCTTCTTCGTCTTCTTCTTCTTCGTTGTTCGTTCTCAATCTCCAGATAAGAAGCCATGAAATGGCATTTTGCAGGTAGCAGGGTGTAGTCCGGAGAACGGAATGCGCTGTGTCGTGGTTTACACATTAACTGCGAAATTTGCACCTTTCGGTCCAACACATCCGACTTCAACATACATTTTTTAGTACCGGCTTGCCTTCACTCTTCGACTCCTTCTAATTAGTCAGTCTGCTCTATTGCAGCATGTTATCCAGGATATCGGCGTAGAGGTGTAGAAGAGTCTTGGCAGCTCTGGTTTGCAGGTACTGTCACTAGCAGTCAGCTATGAGTCGCTTACCGCTGTAGCTCATGCGCTGTTCAGGGTCTTGATCCTAAGTGGAAGTTCGAAATGGAAACCAGAAATGGCGGTACTGCACCTTCTATTGGCCACCTAGATGGATTTGCAAGATACATGGATAGGTTATGGTTACCTGGCATAAGACACTAAACTGAGTTATAAATGCTGTCATAGCTGTCAATTGAGGAATAACTCTCCAACTTCAATTAAATACTCCCGTGGTGTGCGCCTAATATAGTCTCTGGCAGGCAGTGTCTAATTCATGGCCTTCTCGTAGCACGCCTGCTTTACGCCAACAGGAGAAGTGGTCAGTTACTGACGCATAAAAACTAGGGTAGGTAATGATTGTAAATCTAATAAAGCAACTCGTCCATCTCAAGTGATGAAGACCACTCTCTTTGTTCAGCCGTGTGGACAGTCGTATCTCTTGCTGTGTCCGCTGAAATGGGTGACTTGCGCGGAGATTTGGATTAAAGTGAGGAAGAAACCGCGCCTTTTGTTAACCTCACTCACAGAGCCTAAGCTACCTTTTGCCAGTGGCAAGACATTCATCGAGACGACTGGAGATAGCATAGGATGCAGATTTTGCCTCAGGGTTACCACCGAAGCCTTTTCGTAAACATGTAACCCGCAGGGTAGAAAGGTGGGAAGGCATCTAACGCAGTTTGTCGTGCCTTTTCGATAACCACAAGAGGTCGTATGGACAACACTCAGCGTGTGAGTGAGTCTGGCATCTCTCCCCAGCTGTATTCAGTTCATCATAGTAGCATCTAAAATTCCCACACGCCATATTCGTGAAGGTGAACCGGCAGAACTTAACCCGTGAGATACGACACAGGTATAACTAGTTTAAGCGTAGCGCCATTCAGCCGGCGCTCAGACCAGGATAAAGGGATATAAGAAATCACAAAAAAAGAACGAAATAACAAGTCCAGACGGAAAACAACTCCACGTATCCGTGAACACAAGTGTAAGTCGTCGACTAGTGTGAATTCCAGGCAAATCCGTGGTCTGGCGGCATCCATAATCATCCAAAACAGTAGAGAAATATAGACTCGCAGCCAGTTACGGCGCCATCTAACGACACGGATATCGCAATACAACTGTAAAAAATTAGACACAACATAATTCATCTCGCACCAAGCAATAGCACATTTTTACTGTATGTCTGGTGATCCGTCTGAGGTCTCTCATTAATAAGAGGGAATGTCGTGCCCTAAGTCTCGAAGAGACCCACACAGTGTTACTGGTAGCCAGCCTGCTCCGTTCCAGGGCGCTAGGAGACGGAAACCAGCTAAACTATTACTGGTCAAAATCCCCAAAAAGTGAAAGTGCTAAATATCCTTAAGTGGAATGCACAAGAAGTAATTAATAAAAAGAATCACTCACATCGAGGCTCTATGCTGATAATAATAATAATAATAATAATAGCTGTCCATCGTTGTCGATGAGGACCGCCGACATCATCCTTGTCACAGATTTCCCTGTTGGGTGTGGGTGCGCATGTGGCTGAACAGTCCAATGCGAGCACGAAAACCTCTGCTACATATCGGGCACACGAGGTTTGTAGAAGGGGATGGTGTTCCCGCTGCTCGGGATTTCCGCGTCTCGCGTCTGTTCTGGGCTTTCACAACACGGTCATCTTCACCGGCAGCTACACCCGATTTGACTGCGCTTCTCCAGTCAGATCTGTTTTTCGCAAGACATTCCCAGGTGTCGAAGTCTATCTGGAAACTTTTTAGTGAGTCCTTCAGACCGTCTTTAAAACGTTTCTTTGGGCGCCCTCTCTCGCGCCATCCGTCTCTCAGCTCGCCGTAGAGAAGCTTCTTTGGGAGCCGCTCGTCTGACATACGGACGAGGTGTCCGGCCCATCCTAGTCGTGCTTTTTCTAGCAGTGCATGTATGCTGGGCATGTTAGCCCTCGAGAGAACCTCGATGTCAGTGACACGATCTTGCCATCGGATGTGGAATATTCGCCTCAGGCAACCTGTGTGGAAGTGGTTTAACCTCCTTGCATGTCCAGAGTATACAGTCCAGCTTTCGCAAGCGTATAGTAGGGTTGGAATGATGGTTGCACGGTAGACTTTCAATTTGGTCTTGACGCTGATGCCACGACGTGCCCAGACCATCGAGCGCATTCTACCAAAGGCTGTGCTGGCCTTTGCTATTCTGCTTGCCACTTCATCGTCTAGGCTGACAGATCTCGACAGCGTGCTGCCAAGATATGTGAATTTGTCTACGGCATTCAGCGTCTGCCCGCTGACTGTAGTCTCTGGTTTTGTGTACGGCATGCCTGGTGCTGATTGGTACATGACCTCTGTTTTTTTGGCATTTATGGTCAGGCCAAAATTTTCGCATGCGGCAGAGAACTGGTCCATTCCAACTTGCATGTTCAGTTCTGAGTTGCTCATTAGAGCACAGTCGTCAGCAAATACAAGTTCCCTGATTATGTCGCCAGCCACTTTGGTTTTGGCCTTCATTCTTCTGGAATTGAGTAACTTGCCATCTGTGCGGGACTTTATGGGTATTCCAAGCTCCAATGACCTGAAGGCGTCTGTCATCGGGGCCGCGAACATCATGCTGAACAAAGTCGGGGCGAGTACACATCCATGTTTTACTCCGTTTGATACTAGAAACGTTTTAGAGATAATATCGGCATAGCTTGCATCCAAGAGACATACCTAACAAATGTCACAGGTGCTAGATGGGTTTATACCAAACCACAGGGACGGCCCCAAAGGAGAAATATTGATCCTAAAACACAAAGTTCTGGAAAGGATGCAACTATAAATACATTGTTAAAAAACCTGGGACAGAAAAGTAAAAAGAAACGACTAGAAATTATTAATGTTAAAATGGAACGATGGGACAGTGCCATTCACGTGGCAGGAAGAAAACATGATCCATGTATTAAAACACGGTTAAAAACTACCAAAGAAAATCGGACAGTTACAAGCCAATCAGCGTGCTTGACTGTACATGTAAACTGATTGAAAGGCTGACAAATACCAGAGCCACAATGTGGAGTTTTATAAGACCTGCATCAAAAAATGAAAATTAATTTCAGAATGACTGATTGTACTTAAACACAAGAGGAAGCCAGTAAAGTCGATATAGTCGTTGTGTATGCATCAAATGAAGACGATAGAATTGACGTAAAATAAGAATACGTTGAGGCTCTCCAATAGACCGATGACGATATTCAAAACGAAAGACTTTTTTTTCTGGAAGACTTTTACGTCAGAAATGAAAATAACTACTTCAGTTGGAATGGAGCGATTGGTTGGTATAAAAAAGATGCTCTTAATGATAACGGAAAAAAACTACTAGGATTTTTCAGAAGCAAAACTATGTTATTACAAGCACAAGCGTGTTCATGCCTACATAAGATGTGAACCAACACGACATGAAAAATCCACATTTGATTAAGCGGTAAGGAGAAAAAGCGTGTTTAAATAAGTACATGGGGGACGCTAGAGTGTTCAAACGATCAGAGACAAGATGAGTCCACTAATTAGTAAAACTAGAGAAAGTAACCGAAAAGCAACAAGCTACCCATCAAGTTAACACCAAAGTCTATACAAGAAACTAAACAACACATTTGTTTGTGTATTTTTTATTTAAATATGAGCTTTACATTTTAATTTAGAATCGATGAATCATTGAGCATGGTTGCATCATCAGAAGGAAAACGCTATATAACTGATGTCAGTTCATTCAGTGGACCATCTGTGGAAGGTGAATTAGCTGTGGAATTGTTCATTGAGCTGGAAGGTGTCCTTTCGTATGTGTTACTCCTATTTAAACCTATTGCGCAGACTGCAACGTTGACGTTAGTGTTTGTGTATATATATATATATATATATATATATATATATATATATATATATATATATATATATATATATATATATATATATATATATGTATATATATATATATATATATATATATATATATATATATATATATATATATATATACACGATATATATACGATATATATATATATATATATATATATATATATAAAAAATTATATGTATGTATGTATGTATTATGTATGTATGTATGTACGTACACAGGCCTTGATGTATGAAGTATTATAGCTATTGTGTAGGCTTTGCTATTTAAATTACTAATATAGCTATTGTATGTACAGTCGTATTTCATTGTCATTTTCGAGTTCATGACCAATAAATTAGTAAAGATTTAGCTCTTTTATTTCACCATCATCACGAAGCATGTCATTTATAGAACGTCGCTCCCATCACAGCTTATCTGAAAGAAACTCGTTCCCTTGCCAGAACTCCAACTTCAGCCACAGTCATTCCCAGGCATTGATTGATATGTTATACAATATTATTTATTTATTATATATTTATTATATATTTATATATATACATAAATATATATATATGTATATCTTTTGTCTGTTCTGTTAAACTTAAACAACCCCTGTTAGTGTTCTACCATGATTTAAACGTGTCGATTAACCACATAAAAATTTGACTGTAAGTCGGCGCATGCGCATGTTCATGAGTTATGAGCATTGGCTTTTATATATGTCTACTGATAAATATGTGAAAGTATCACATACTACAGAATCAGCAATATGTAAACCAATCTATAATACGGAAAACATAATCGATCTATCTATCTACAGTCCACTTATGTCACCAGACGTCGTAGGAAGGTGTGATCCCCTTTGTTTCATATATTTTTTGGCAGGTGAAAATCCACTGGTGACTTGCCAGGTGAATCCCAGCATCTGTTTGCCCCTGGAATATACGATCGCCTATTTTTGAGACTAGTGGAGGTGGAAGAGACCTGAAGTTATAGCCACGCTTCCCCCTTTTTTACGACATTTTCTCTGTGGGGAGAATATCTCTATAATTAATTTAGTAGATTTTTAACTTGAATTTTGACCGAGTAGCGCTCGTTAAGCCAACTCATTTCGATTTCCGACTCCAACGGTATTTTTAACGTGCGCGCTACTACACACGGGTGTATGATCTCACTATTCAGAGACCAGTGGAAATATTTACAAGATGTAAAGTAAAGTAAAGTAACCCATAGCATAGCGTAGGGGTGGGAGGAGTTAGCGATATCACATTTGAAAAGCTCGGCTACACCTTACCTCGAGACCACAGGGCCCCTCATACAACTAGTAAATCATATCAGTCGATGAGAAATCTAAGTTTAGATCTAACTCCGTAAATTAAATTTAGATAGATTACCTAATATTAAAATAATGTTGGCAGTTAGGAAGTAACTGGCTGCATTAGTGCTTTTCATTGTTTATTTTTGATTAAATCGTATGTTGAAATAATAAAACACCTCTGCGTTTAAAACGTCGACAAAATCAATTAATGGTGTCGGGTCACGATGTACATGGCTGTGTTTAGCTGATTGTCAGAAACAAAATATTTAATGTAGTGCAAATTATGCAATTTGGACAAATAAACATGATCATATATCGTTTACCTAAATTATTAATAGAAATGCAAGTTTGAAGACGAGTCGCTTATTATTTTATATGTAATCGACTTTTTCGTACATTATTTTAATACAATTTTGAATGTATCAATAAGCCAGGTAATCAAAACTTGAAAATCAATTTATTTCAACTGCTCCCGTATCGCGGATCAAGAGTTTTAATTTACACATCTACGTTCTCCAATATACTCAGTGCAAGTCAAGCATTTTAACATTTCAGCACAACATAATTATATATATATATATATATATATATATATATATATATATATATATATATATATATATATATATATATATATATATATATATATTTATATATATATATAATGAATATATATACATATATTTATATATATATATTACTCCCATTTTAACCGCAACTCTGTGTACAGTGACGATGCTTTCATTTTACAATCATCTGTTATTTGGATATGTTTGAATTTTGAATATTTGCTGCTAGGTCGGACTCTGATAATGTGTGAGGTTTGTTTTTTTAATTTACAGAATGATGCTGGTCTTTCGTATTGGAATTTTGTTGGTCGGCTGCCTTCTGCTAGAGAGCTTTGTTCTGAAAACAAATAAATTATCAGGTAACAAAACACTTGAGGAATATTGACAGCAGGATTAACACATTGGATGTAACAAAATATATTTAAAAACTATCACTACCATTGCTAAAATCCATCTGGAGGACTTGAAATACTTGAAATCCTGGTATTGAAACAGGCAGGTGTTCGCTTGCTGCCAAACAGCGGAAGTATATCCGTAGTAGGTTCTTTTTCTGATTGTTACTTCAATATTACATAAGGTACGACTTGGTTGCTTACGTTCACCAAATCTCTGTAATACATATTCTATGATGATGAAAAGAGTTTTTTGGAGTTGTATTAGGGGTGTCAGCCAACGGTATAAAAGTAAAGATATCGAATTTGCCGACGATAAAGCCATAGTGAGAGATCAGTAACAACGTTGCAAAAATTGCTTGAATAAATCAACCAAAGAGTATGGCATGAAAATAAACACTACAATATTAGTTAAGCAACATAGTTTTAAAAATATATTCATCAATGGAGAAATAATTGAATAAGTACAAAAGTACTATTTGAAGCAAACCATAACAGAAGATGACCACATTGAAACGGAAATTAGGACAAGGATTGCATTGGCAAAAACAGGAGAAAAAAAAACATTAAGAAAAAAAGAGAAAATGTAATTCTCAAAGGATATCAGAATGGAACTGAGAAAAAGAGCGATCACTACAAATATATGTCCAATAGTACCGTATCGGCTTTTTAAATTAGAAGATTTAGAGATGTGATGAGTTCGAAGAATGCAATAAGTGAGCCGGGCAGCAACATAAAAATGGCAAACGAGCAAGTGCTTAAACACATCGAGGTATATAGACAACGAATGACAAATATACACAAAAAACATATTGTCTTGGTTTGGTCACAGCATGAGTCTACATTTGCAAACACTGAAAGACAGAATTCAATGGAGAAGAAGCAGAAGCGGTCCAAGAAATAATTACGTCGCACAGGTGTGCAAGTACATTTGAGTGCCCACTTGTGGTGAGCTGAAGAGATCTATTCAGATCAGATGATAGTGACGTGACATGATCAGATAACTTCGACACCAATCTCAGATAAAGTGAATTAATGAAGAAATCAGAATAACAGTGATGAACAATGACACAATGCCAACTATTAATTATACCCGATTGGATGAGGCCAGTTTTGAGAAACAGTTGACTGATCGATTTGGATACTGATCTCTTAAACCGGAGACACGAGTTCGAAACTAACGGTATGGCATACTTTTTTTTTCACTGAGAGGAGGGGGGGGGGAGGGGATGTGTGTGTGGGGGATGGGGGTGGGGGGGGGGGGCGCGCGAGAAAACTAGCCTGCACACTGCAGACTTTTATTTTATTTTTTTTAATATATTTTTTTGCTGAATAGGACACTGTGGAAGATATAAAGATATCGAAAACATCCATAGTTTCACTCTCGAATTCTCATCACATATTTTTTATACCACTAACCACTAGCCAATAGAGCACTCTGGGTGGGCCACGTGGCCGCGTAGTAATGATTAAAGAATAAGACCACTGCACCTACATTCATGTCGTATGAGATGACTAAAGAAAGTAAATATGTTCTTGCATGGAGATGTAGACGTCATCGAATAAAACACAACACAATGCTTCAAAAATCCCCTTTGAAAAAGCACATAAACCGCATTGGTGAAGGCTTTCTAACGGAGACAAGCTATAGGGCTTAGCTTGATTAAAAAAGGGACAAGACAAATAATCAGTGCCTTGTTGTTTATATAACCTGTTTCAAACCCAGAAGGCCGCTTAAACAGTGCAAGATTTATGTCTATGTTACTGACAATGTGTGCAACGCTACAAGTCGTAGAGTCTTCTACCCGAAGGCGCTGTCCTGTATTATTAGTCGTCTCCTATGCCACTCTGAGTGTAGAAGATGACATACGAGGTGTGGTAAAAAAATATCCTACCTTAATTTTTAAACAAATCAAGCATGAGTGTTGTCCAGGTATGAAGCAGGGATGTATTTGTGACCGTCACACGCATGCGTGCTTTTTTTTCCCACCAGAAGATTGCGTCAGTCCCTGGCAGTCAACTTTCAGCGCTTCCTCAAGGACTCACATGATATATTAGATTATGCAAACGGTGACCTCGACTTCTTGAACACTGGTGATAATTTGTGGGTTTATGTGTACAACTCGGAAATCAAGCTGCAGTCGTTACTGTGGAGACATTCATCATTTCCGAGGTCATTTAGCAGTAATGTCAAAGTCATGCTGGCCGTTGTTTGTTACTCCCGTGGGGTTGTGCATCACAAGTACGCACCACAAGGTCAAAACATTACCAAAGACTACTACCCGGAGGTCATCCATCACCTTCGTAATGTTATTCGACGCAAGCGACCAGACCTGTGGACAACAGGAATTTGGCAGCTCTATCTTGACAATACACCAGCCCGTTCTTGGCATATTATTCGGACTTTCTTGACCAAACACAACATTCCTCTGGTTAGCCAATCTCCCTTTTTTAAGACATGACTTCTTACGATATGTGGCTGTTTCCCATACAAAGAATTCCGGTAACAGGAACCCGAATTGAGTCACAAAAAGACATGCGGAATGCGACGACTCAGCTGTACTCCGTTACTAAAGTGACTTTCTGAAATGCATCCAACAATCATAGGACCGATGAAAGAAGTGTTTGAAGTCCAATGGAGAGTACTTTAAAGGGAATTAGGGTTTCAAACTTCCAGGGGATTAATTTTATTTTAACGGCTTACATGTTGGATACTTTTTTAATATAACTAGTATTCGGATATCTGTCACACTCAGATCTCTTCCCGACAGCACCTGGGCATCTACAACTATCTGCTATCACTGTGATCTTCATATAAAGAGTCAACCTAGTATTCTGATATATGTCACACACAGATCTCTTCCCGACAGCACCTGGGCATCTACAACTATCTGCTATCACTGTGATCTTCATATAAAGAGTCAACCTAGTATTCTGATATCTGTCACACACAGATCTCTTCCCGACAGCACCTGGACATCTACAACTATCTGCTATCACTGTGAACAACGTATAAAGAGTCGACCTAGTATTCTGATATCTGTCACACACAGATCTCTTCTCGACACCACCTGCGCATCTACAACTATCTTCTATCGCTGTAAACAACGTATAAAGAGTCCAAAGAATTATAAAAGCCAGCCTCACATCAAAATTGGGAATGAGCACAGTGATCATATAAAAAATGACGATTAAAAACAACTTTCTTGAGACGAAACCAAGTGATCATCTTCAGACTACGAACAGGGCACGCCAGAGTCATCTCAACCACACATTCAAGATTAGCACTTCTGATATGTGATATGTGTACATGTGACACTGGTTCAGTGACAGCTGAACACTTGTAACATATCTGTCCAGCAGACGTTGTTGAAAGAAGTACCACTTGGCAGCAGCCAGCATCCTTCCACGTGCATCTGTGCGGAAATATTTCAGAACCTCGAGCTGACTGTTGTCTTTCAAGCAATAGAATCCGTCCACACAGCCCCCCCCCCCCCCCCCCCAACTTCTTCTTCTAGTATTATATTGACTTGTTCTGTCCAACAGTTCTAAATTTGTGATCTTATGATACCATCTCAATCTCTCTATTCTATGGAGTCATTCATTTATGAAAGTCTGTACCTTTGTTGTTGCCTTGGTTTCAGAACCATACAATGGAACGGACTTTACATTGGAGTTGAACACTTGTATTTTTGTGTTAGACTTAATTTATTTCGATTTCCATAAGTTCATCAATGCAATGAAAGCTTCTCTCGCCTTTCGCATTCTTATTATGATAGATTTATTTGTACCTTATACTTGTTCTATGTTGCTATGTTTCTATGAAAAAGCCCGTTTCCAGGAAGGGCTGCTTGGAAGCCTTGGCGAGGGTCTTGGCCTGTACGTTTAGCCTGCACCTGATTAAAACCTCTGGCAAAGATGGCGCCATAACCGGCTGCAAGTCTACATTTCTCTACTGTTTTGGATCATTATGGATGCCGCCAGACCACGGATTTGCCTGGAATTCACACTAGTCGACGACTTACACTTGTGTTCACGGAAACGTGGTGTTGTTTTCCGTCGGGACTTGTTATTTCGTTCTTTTTTTGTGATTTTTTCCATCCGTTTATCCTGGTCTGGACGCCGGCTGAATCACTTCAATCAGTGAATGGAACTACGCTTATAGTTATACCTGTGTCGTGTTTCACGGGTTAGTTCTGCCGGTTCACCTTCACGAATTTGGCGTGTGGGAATTTTAGATGCTACTATGATGAACTGACAGCTGGGGAGAGATGCCAGACTCACTCACACGCTGAGTGTTGTCCATACGACCTCTTGTGGTTATCGAAAAGGCACGACAAACTGCGTTAGATGTCTTCCCACCTTTCTACCCTGCGGGTTACATGTTTACGGAAAGGCTTCGGTGGTAGCCCTGAGGCAAAATCTGCATCCCATGCTATCTCCAGTCGTCTCGATGAATGTCTTGCCACTGGCAAAAGGTAGCTTAGGCTCTATGAGTGAGGTTGACAAAAGGCGCAGTTTCTTCCTCACTTTAATCCAAATCTCCGCGCAAATCACCCATTTCAGCGGACACAGCAAAAGATACGACTGTCCACACGGCTGAACAAAGAGAGTGGTCTTCATCACTTGTGATGGACAAACTACTATCATGTTGCTACCAAGATATCAGAATATTGTAAAAGAGTCTCTCAACACAATGTGATTGTTTTTGTCGCATTTATTTTCGAATCCTTTGTCTTTCTCAGTGTAATCTTCAGTCAAAATGAATGTGACATTTCATACGGTTTGCCGAAGTGCAGATCACCAAGTTATTTTTTCAAATTCAAGTTTAAAGGTTTAGGAACAAGAATAAAAAGAAAAAAAGAAGAAAAAGATGGAGATTATAAGAAAAAGAAGATACATAATAAGAAGCAGATGGCGAAGCAGAAGAAGAAGAAGAAGAAGAAGAAGAGGAAGAGGACAAAGAAGAACGAGAATAATAAGAAGATGACAAATAAAAAGAAGTTGTAGAATGGGCTGTCTTCTATACACATATTTATTTTCTTGTTTGTATTTAATTTCCCGATGTTGTTCGTTGCACTACCGTTCACATCATCGGCTTATTATGTGGTCTCTTCACAGATTCACAATGTTCCCGCACAGTTGATATAGCAATCGTAGGAGCTGGTCCGTCAGGGACCTATTTCGCTTACAAACTCCGACATGCAAATCAATCAATTGAGCTGATCGAGTACTCGAATAGAATTGGTGGTCGGCTGTTTACGACAACCCTGCCGAACATTCCCGACATCAAATTGGAGCTTGGTGGCATGCGATTTGTTGATAAGCAGCATATACTGCTACAACATTTAGCCGATGAATTACGTAAGTATCTAAGAACTGGTCATTCTAAAATGCGTACAGACACAGTCAAGCACATTTTTAAAAAAAGTTCGCACTTAGGAATCTTATAAAAATACTGAGGTTGTTGTTTTAGAAACTGCTAGTACTGAGTTCTTGATTATTGACGAATTCTCTGTTAGCAAGTCTACAATGACTTCACTTAAATCCCGAGGCGTACTGGCGAAGGTAGATCTGGGTCCTCTTCTCTGTAGTGCAATGTCAGGTTCTCTGCAAGCTGACGAATTCAGATATAGCAGTTTCGATGCAAGGTTTTCAGTTTCCAAGTACACGGTGTGGGCGTGACTTAGCGTATTGGACACTATGTTGCCCCTGACACTGATTATATCGACTGTATACACAAAATGGTACTGTTTAGATCATGATATTACATAAAATGGTTTCACGGAAACCGGATACCAATTCTGACAGAACAATACAAAAGAAGGTTAATACATATCATTGAGAAATAGATGCAAAACTGAAATTGAAATCATGGCACTATATGCATTCTTTATTCGTGATCAATATGTTTTACTTGGCCTGATGTAAACTATGCACTAACATGTTCAGGTAATCCTTGCAACCTTAAATTGTGTTGGTTTTACTTTCTACTTTGACACAATAGGACAAACTGGCAAATAACTGTTTCTTGAATTATGAACAAACACTAAGGAGACTAACGTCTGGTCATGAAAAACATGCTGATCGAACATGTTAGTCAAGGTCAGGTAAAATATACTGGCCAAGACCCCCAGCACACACACATTCAGGTCTCATAGGAAACAGAATGTTTTTATAGGAGCCTGGCTAATGAATGGGGATCCCCGCTGTAGTGAGCGAAACGCAGATGAAACCAAGAATAGCACAACCACATGGAGGATTCCCGATTTATTCCCGATATCAAGAAAACTACTGCAACCCGCCACTTAACGCCTTTTTCAGGGCACACTAAAGAGTAGAGCCACACATTGTGGGCATTCAACAACAATAACAATAACAACAACAATAATAATAACAACAACAACAAATCGAAGCCCGAAAGTGGCAGGGCACGTGACAATGTAACCTGTCAGACGTGTCGAAGGTAACAAAGGAGGATATAGCATGGGCTCGGATACCCTCATCTTGTAGCAGAGATAAACCAGAAAAAAATTGAAGGAGCCTTCACACCTCAATAATAGAATAGCAATTAAGAAAGTAATTTCTTATCTTTCCATATTGCCTTGCGAGTTGTGAAAGTTATTGTTTATGTTGTTCGTGCAGCAGTTGCTCTTTGTTCCGTTTTTGTGCCATCTTTTCAAATTACAATTGTTTTTTAACAGTGTTTTGGCACACAACTGTATACACAAATGAAGGTGGTAACATTGGTGAACTCTTAAATTAATTTCTTTTCCAAGAAAATCAAGCAGTCATAACATTTACAGAAATACAATTGCATCAACATATTGGCAATCATGTAAAGGATACAGCATGCAAATCAACGTAGAAAAATAAATGAGATCATGAAAATATCTAGACAAGAAGGAGAAATCAATATCTTCATTGAAAAATTAAACAGAGGAAAGATTTCACGTACTTAGGGACCACGTTTTAGCAGACGAATGAATCACAGCGGAAATCCAACAAAGATGCAACAAGACAAATCAGATCATTGAACAAATAACATCACTACTTAATCGCAATCAGAAAAGAAATCAGAAGAAGACTAGCTATGGCAATGCAGAGACTGAACAGCCTGAAGAAATTATGGCAGGGCACCAACAAAACGATAAAAGTAAAAGTCTTGAGAGCCTGTGTTTTTCCTATGGCAGCTTATGGATGTGAAGCGTGGACGATTACCAAAACTTCTAGACAAAGAATCGAATCCTTCGAGTCAAAATGTTACAGAAAGATCCTCAGAATACCCTGGACAGAGAAAAGAACAAATGTAGACATTCGGCAAGAGTTGAGCATAGAGGAGAACTGGTTTATCAATTCCATGTTGGCTAGAAAATGCAAATACTTTGGTCACATCAAGAGACACAACGGTCTTGAGAGGACGGTGATGGAAGGTATGGTGCAAGGCAAAAGAGGAAGGGGTAGACCAAGAAGACAATGGCACCAAGATATCCAGGAGTGCCTGAATATGACAGTGGCGGAAGCTGGAGTTTTGGCAAGGGAACGAGTTTCTTTCAGACAGACTGTGATGGGAGCGACGTTCTACAAAGGACATGCTACATGATGAACTTAATCGCAAGCAAGTGACAATAACTACCAAAAGAGCTTTATACAGCAAGCGTTTCCTCCCGACACTATGCTACCAATGTCAAAACTGGACATCTAACATCAAATGAAAAACGACAAATCCAAACAGTAGAAATGAAATGCCTACGAAAATTATTGGGAGCTATGATCAAAAACGACGACACCCGGAGACTAGTTGGAACAACACCAGTATTAGACTACATCAAAAGAAAGCAACTAAATTGGTTGGGCCACTCAAAAAGGCTGCCATCACACAGCACCCACCAACAAGCAATGCTATTTAGATACAACGAACTCAAGGTCAAAGGCCGACCAAGAAAAAGGTGGCTTCCGGAAATATCTGACGCGGTGAATGTCACTGCGCATGAGGCACACAGTCAGACTCGTTCTAGAGATCTCTTCATAACCTGAGGCTGAAAAGCAAAACAATATAAGCTAAACCAACAAACAAAAAAAACCAAGAAGAAGAAGAAGATTGTATCACCGCTTATTGAGGCGGCTAAGTGTACGAAGAAAAGTTTATTTATACCGGTGAAAAGAGGCAGATAAGTAAGTATAGAGTGAAGAACAATTGATTTATACCTGTGAAAATCTGGGGTTGGTCTCTCGCCGCCGCGATTGACTCTCATCCAGCATCGTACAGCGATCTCAGTCCCGACAGACGGTGTGATAGCGCGGGCTTGCCTAAAACGCTCGTCCGCCTTTCCCTGGCGTTCTAGCGGGACCAGATTTGTGGCGTCGTACCGCTGGCAACGGTACGTTACTGTGGCCCGTATCGAGAAACTTTGACAGTCAGTGGTGGTTATTCGAAGGCTTATAGCCGACCTCGACAGTTCGTCTCGCTGGTGGTCATTCTATCGCAAAGAGCTTTTGACCCGCAAATGGAAAGCAAGAATCGTGCCTAAAGGCCCTGTCCTCGCCCTACCAACCGTTCGGAAAAGGGCAGGCCGGCATCCCAATGGACGCAGAAGAGATGCAGTTTAGCGGACATTGCACCTCTGCCCTATTGTGACAACCTCCCAGGTGGCGGGGAATGCTAGGCGTGCCATCACTGCAGATGAGCCGAGAAAATAAAGGGAGCAAAGAGATACCTCCCTCACATGCACATGCTACGTTTCTGGCAGGACGTGACGATCCTGGGTCACAGACACACTGGACTGCCTCTCTTCCGGGATAGCACAAACTAGTACAAAGTCCATCATACCATACCATTGCCACACCCTATAGACACGAGTGGGGAAGACTCGATAGTCCTGCAAGACAACTTCCCTAAGAGAGACAACTCTGATCAAGAACAACTGCTGCCTTGCAGATAGGCTGGGGACAGTCATAGGCTAAGGAGGGCATCCCTACAGAAACGCCTGTTGAAATCGGATGCACTGGGCCACAGGCTTAACAAGTAACACAGTGCAACGTATATCGCTGTATCCAACGTTCGAAGAAGAAGAAGAAGAAGAAGATACCTGTGAACAGAATCAACTAAGTAGGTATGAGCTGAAGAACAGTTCATGTATACCTGTGAACAAGAGGCGACTAAATAAGCATGAAGTGAAGAACAGTTGATTTATACCTGTGAACAGAGGCGACTAAATAAGCATGAAGTGAAGAACAGTTGATTTATACCTGTGAACAGAGGCGACTAAATAAGCATGAAGTGAAGAACAGTTGATTTGTACCTGTGAACACGTACCCGACCACCCACTTGACGCCCTCACTGTTCTCCTGGAAACAGACTGTGCTACAGAAGCTACCTACGAAATATGGATCGACACTGCAATCCCCCCACCCCCTTTTTGTATAGATGAATCTGCTTATAAACGTTGTTTTGCACTACATCTAGGAAAACGCATGTATTCCTTCTTCCCATAATGCAAGAAGAACCACTACAAAACATTTAAACGATGTAATTAGCCAAGAGAGAATAACTCTTTATGAGTAGGTTCGAGAACAAACAAACAACATGAATAGTTCCCCTTGTTTTTCAGATCTGACTCAAGTTCCGTTTGACCAGCGTGTTGGAGATACACATATTTGGAAGTTGTTTCTACGAGGTCACGTACTAACCCCAGAGGAAACCATCAGCGCAGACGCTCCTTATCATCTAAGCCCAGAGGAGAAAACACATCAAAACGACCTAGCACAGTTAGTTATTAAGAATTATGCACGTTCATCTTCTCTATTATCGCTCTTTTTAACCTCATCTTTCAATCCCTAGAGTGAAGTAGTTATTCGTTGGGTTATTCATATATAATATACATGCTAAGGGGATGGTTGAAGAGGTGCAACGATTAGTGTCACAGTTCTGTCCATATGTAGGCCTACATTTGACGGGGTTGGAGAGCTAGCGCGTGATCCGGGGAGCTATGCCGGCGGGAGTTTTGCTCCTGTTAAGGTCACCAAAGCAGAGACTAGACTAAGAGGCCGAGGAGCAGGTGGAGCTCTGTAGGTGGAGCTGCAGAAACCACCGGCGAGTGGTACACGCTCTGAGCTAAACCAAACCACCTCACTTCATGTGTTAAATGCATTCTTGCCTCGTTCTTTACTTTTGCCTTCTATTAATCATCAAAATGGACGCCGAGAGATGCAGGCCAGCGGACATTGCACCTCTGCCCCTTTGTGACGACCTCCCAGAACTAGAGAAACTGCACAATGAAGTGGAAACTTCTCGAAACCAAGCAGAGACTAGCCCAAGTCAAAATCACCACCAAAATTTTCAACAGGCCGAAGCCAAATCCCAAAGGGCTAAGCTGCAAGCCAGAAGGAAAAGCTGGAAGGAGAAAACAGAGTCCCTGAACTTTGAAAAGGACACCAAGAAAATGGGGAAGTTGGTAAAACAACTAAATGATGAAGATGCAGGGAGAAACACAAGGGTTGCACTAAATAAAGATGGGAACATCATCACAGGTAAACAGGCAGCTGATCACTTTGCAGATTCCTTTGCTAAAGACTATAACATTGCAGTTAGTACAGAGAAACAGGAGGAGATCGGAGAGAAACAACAAAATGTAGGAAGTGATGAAACTATACCAGAGATTATGGAGACCTCATTCACTATCAGAGAACTGGAGGAGATCGGAGAGAAACAACAAAATGTAGGAAGTGATGAAACTATACCAGTGATTATGGAGACCCCATTCACTATCAGAAAAGCAACAGAATGTAGGAAGTGATGAAACTATACCAGAGGTTATGGAGACCCCATTCACTATCAGAGAACTGAGGCTAGCAATATCCAAATTAAAAATGAGAAAGTCACCAGGGGCTGACGGGGTATCAAACGAAAGGATTAAGAACTTGGGAGGACTAGGGAAGACAAAACTACTACAGATCTTCGATGCTAGTTGGTCCTCAGGCAGAGTCTCTCAGACCTGGAGAGAAGCAATTATGATACCGCTCCTAAAATAAGGGAAAGGCAATTCTACAGCATCCAGCTATAGACCAATCAGCCTTACAAGTTGTCTCTGTAAAACAGTGGAACGTATCATTAATCTCAGGATGGTACCTTGAGAGTGAGAACCTCCTTGTGTCACAGCAAGCGGGTTTTCGAAAATGCTTTTCTACTGAGGACCAAGCAACTTATCTTTCCCGAGAGATTGAGGATGCTTTCCAGGACAATAAACTGGTACTAGCAGGATGGATAAACCTAAGAAAATCCTTTGACAAGGTATGGAAAAAAGGACTCTTGAAAAAACTTAGAAACAATGAAGTAAAAGGTAGGATGTACAAATGGTTAAAAGCATACCTGCATAATAGTAGAGCCAGAGTACAACTAGATGGACTGAATGGTCAGAAAATTTTACTACGCCATGGTGCACCGCATGGTGGTGTACTTTCCCCCACACTTTTCGTAGTCTACATTAACTACCTGATTACCGAACTGCCAAGTGGAGTGAAAGTGACAATGTATGCAGATGACCCGGTGATATGGTGCACTAATGAATATGCAACAGTCACCACCAAAATGTTACAAACAGCAATATATGCTTTCATCCCGTGAGCAAATAAATGGTGTGTTAGCATCAACACAGATAAATGCAACACTAAGCTCATCACCCTCTCTCCAAAATAAAAAGCGGGAGACATCAAGCTAGATGGAGAGCTACTAAGAGAAGATAAACAACCCACCTACCTCGGAGTTACATTTGATGATACTTGGAGACAACATGTGAACAAGACAGCAGGAAAAGGCAGAAGGAAGTTAGCCATCCTGAGAAAACTAAGTGGAACTACATGAGGAGCCGGAGAGAAAATACTTCGCAGTGTTTACCAACATCTGGAACTATGGATCAGCTGCCTGGTGTCCAACATCAAGTACTACATTGAAAGTGTTAGATTAAAACAGAGCGCTAAGGGTTATTACAGGGGCAAGGAAATCAACGCCTATAGCTGAGATGGGGAAACTAGGGAGGATGAAAGCACTAGGGGAACCCAGAGACTCAAAGGTGCAGAAAAACTCAACTGTATGCCGAGTCACCCAATGACGGATAGATTTCAGGACCTAGCAATGTGACGATTGAAAAGAAGTAGCTTTGTACACCAAGCAAAACTACTTCGTAGATACGCCACGGAACTGCCTGAAATTGTTATTCGTTTAATACCCTGAACGGAGCAGCACAGAACGTCAGTACGAGTCCAAACAACCATTCAGGGAATACTAGGTAAGTAGGAACAGAACAGTCTGCAACGTAAGACAATTGCTCTCAGTTTCTAATATCCACAGTATCTATAGGTCCGAGTATACACAGATGGGTCAGCACAGAATGCAGTCAAGAATGGAGGAGCAGGAGTGTGTATAGAATACCCAAATAACACTATGGAAACAGTTGCAGCACCAACAAGAAAATTATGCCGTAATTTTGATGCAGAGATTCAAGCGATAACATTGGAAAAATTACGGAAAAATTGCTGAACACCCAATCTAGGCTCGTATCCTGTGGTATTTTTGACATATGCAAAATCAGCACTCCAAGCACTATTATCCG
Source organism: Ariolimax columbianus (assembly GCA_036924085.1). Taxonomy (NCBI): domain Eukaryota; kingdom Metazoa; phylum Mollusca; class Gastropoda; order Stylommatophora; family Arionidae; genus Ariolimax; species Ariolimax columbianus. The sequence continues at coordinate 92,108,564 of JAVGWX010000004.1, read as the reverse complement.
AAAGCTGCCAGATCTATGTTTTTATTGTCAACATTGAGCAACCAGCGCAGAATCACGGTGCAGTGGATACCGCCTCACTGTGGAATACATGGAAATGATAGAGCTGACACACTGGCGAAGGAACGTCTTCAGACGAGCAACCAGATGTACCAGTTGCATACAATCAAAAGAAAAAGATGATTAAATCAATGAGAGAGCTTCCAACACAAATACAAGATGACTATCATAATATAAGTAGGCAAGAGCTGATGGTCATTGTGCGCCTCAGAACGGGACACAACCGACTCCGCAGCCATATGTTTACAAAATTTAGGATTGGCGGCTCAAGTATGTGTACATGTGGACAGCCACCCCAGACTGCGGAGCATATACTTCAGGACTGCCCAGAGTATGAGATACTGAGGCGGACATACTGGCCAAGATAAACAACCAACACTGGAAGCGAAACTTTATGGATCTATGTGTGAACTGCAAAAGACAGTGAGGTTCATACAAGAAACAACTTTGCAGATGTAGACATGCTCCAAGCGAACGAAAGAAGAAGAAGTATCCCAGCTCCCAGCCCAACTTGTTCATGTTCGGATTCATGAAACAGGTAGCCCGAAACGGCAAGACAAGTAAAACAAGATACAAAATTGTTACTGAAGATGGATGCTTCTTCTTTTGTCATACTGACCTTACCATTCGGCGTCGCAGAGAGACGGTATGCGTACATTTCCTGTAATCGCCAGGTGGAATGCTTGTGCTGTCGTTAGGTGAAACTTCCTAAGTGTGTCAGAGACACCCTAGGCGATCTACGTCGAGGACGTGGACCGGATACTTGCAACGTTATGCTCTTGCTGCAGGCTGTCATAATAATAATCCGATAGTTTTTGTCCATCACAAGTGATGAAGACCACTCTCTTTATTCAGCCGTGTGGACAGTCGTATCTCTTGCTGTGTCCGCTGAAATGGGTGACTTGCGCGGAGATTTGGATTAAATTTAAAGTGAGGAAGAAACTGCGCCTTTTGTCAACCTCACTCACAGAGCCTAAGCTACCCTTTGCCAGTGGCAAGCCATTTATCGAGACGACTGGGGATAGCATAGGATGCAGATTTTGCCTCAGGGTTACCACCGAAGCCTTTCCGTAAACATGTAACCCGCAGGGTAGAAAGGTGGGAAGGCATCTAACGCAGTTTGTCGTGCCTTTTCGATAACCATATAATAATACATCTTGATCAAATGACCAAACCACTTGATTTGTTGGACATCAATGTAGACAATAACTGAGTTTTTCCCCACTATCTGCCTTTCCGGCAGCACATCTCACAACTCTGGGACAAACTATCATCATCATGTGGCATGTCCTTTGTAGAACGTCGCTCTCATCACAGTCTGTCTGAAAGAAACTCGTTCCCTTGCCAAAACACCTGCTTCCGCCACTGTCATACTCAGGCACTCCTGGATATCTTGGTGCCATCGTCTTCTTGGTCTACCCCTTCCTCTTTTGCCTGGCACCATACCTTCCATCACCGAGGACAAACTATAATGTGTATAATAAATAAATACCATGGCAGACGTATGCACTGGCCCGTTACCAGCAAATGATATTAGTTGCCCACTGAAAGCAAAGATGGCAACAACATCAGACCGGCTCTGGGAGATGTGATCTCATTTGATTGTAAAGTTCAATCATGGCATGGTAGACTACCTGTCCTGGAGCATACATGTGAGGTGTCGGTTGTGGAATCGTGGTGAGCTCTGTTCTGTCGTGTGGCTCGCTTTCTCGGAATTTAACTAGCAAGACATAATGGTACGGAGCAAGGAAAACGAGGGAAAAATTATGTATATATATATATATATATATATATATATATATATATATATATATATATATATACACACATACATACATACATACATACATACATACATACATACATACATACACACACAAATACACAAATATATATATATATGTATATATATATATATATATATATATATATGTATATATATATTTGTGTATATATATATATATATATATTTGTGTATTTGTGTGTGTATGTATGTATGTATGTGTATTTGTGTGTGTATGTATGTATGTATGTATGTATATAAACATACATACATACATACATACACACACAAATACACAAATATATATATGTATATATATATATACATACATATATATATATATATTTATATATATATATATATATATATATATATATATATATATATATATATATGCACAAATACACACATATATATACACATAAATGGCTATTTACAACAAACACAAAATAGCTGAGATATGAACTTGAAAACCCTTTATTATTACACTTACATTGTCCCTTCTTTCTCAACATAATTTCCACTAATATTGATCCCATCGCTTTATCAGTGAAAGAGCAGGCCCATTCGTTTCATGTTGTCTGGGGACCCGCCATGAGCACATTTATCGGAAATAAATCGATCATGCATTATGTTTGTTTCTACAGCTACTATCTACAACAACTGATAGGACGCAACATATCCGAGAATGAAACTATAAAGTACTTAATGAAAGACGAAACAGAATTATACAAAAAAACGTGAGTATAGAAACTAGAATTGGACATGCATCTTTAAGTTGCCTTATATCGTAGTACTGGAAATTTTGTTCTTCACATATCCTTATTTTGAAAACGTACTTTAGTTCTATATGTGATTAGCATGTGATTGTGTTTAGCAAGAAATTGAAGTGTAGGTACCCATTGTGAACACCTTCCGATTCTTCAGTTTCTTGCTAACCACCATTTGAACTGTCCCTAGCAACACAGCGATTTCCTCTGCTATCAAACGTAAGCTCCGACGACGGTCCACTCGAATTGCTGCGTCGATTTTGTCGATGGCATCTTCTGACGCAACAATATGCGTCTGACCTGGTCTCGGTCTTCTTTAAACATCATCGTCCAGTTCTTCGCCGTTGTCTTCGACACACTTTTGCCACAATACACTATCTGCATTCTGCGATGAATGTCAACTGGTCGACATCCTTCAGCTGTTAGAAAACTAATCACCGGTCGCTGATCAGCTCTGGACGGATTCCGTATCACACCCGCCATGTTTTCAACCGTTAGCTGAGAAAACTATTAGTCGGAGGATAACAACATTTTGCAAACTTGACGGTTGGTATGTGCTGCTTACACCTGAAGTGACGTCATCAAGTGCATCGTACGTATGTTCACTTGGTTCAGTTAGATCCGGTTTCATTTGTTCCACTTGAACACGCCTCGTATATATATATATATATATATATATATATATATATATATATATATATATACATAAAGTATATATATATATATATATAAAGTCGCGTGTGATCGACCGTCTATGTACGCATATGGGTATGTATAAGTGCGTACACTCATTGTCCAATGTACTATTTGTATTTGTATGTATGTGAAATTGTATGAATGTATCTACTTATTTATGTGTATACATTTTATAACATTTGCATTTTTATGTCACCAAATCAATAATGTATACTCCTTCGTATCTCTACTCTGTTGTAGAGGAGCGTGTATATCCCCGTAAATTTAAAAGCTATCCCCGCGTTCGCTTAGATACCAGGAGGGCATCCCATGCCGGACAGGTCGAACAGACCAAGCGGAGACACAAACATGTTGCCGGCAGGCAGATTTGGAACAATCAAGGGCAAGCGGTGGCAAAACTGAGAAAAAAGCCTTTGGAAATCGGATGCACTAAACACAGGACAAACGAAACAGTGAAATGTAATTTCCGTTTCATGACAACACCAGAATAAATACTCGTAGTCAGCAGGGCGGTACTTATTCTGTCGAGTCACTCCAGACCATGAACGTGCTAGGCCACACGCCTCGAATGGGTCTACCCAGCCATTTCTTTTCAAGCTCTTTTGAGATACCAATAACCTCAGCCTAACCACTGCTTCTTTGTATATTGTCGGAACAGTGCATGCACTGCAGCTGATAGCTATCCAAAGTTGACTGCTAGCGTCAGGGTAAGCGTCCCTTAGCTGCCAAGACCATTCTACACCTCCTCGTGGTGGTCTTGGATAACAGTCTGCAACAGGTCAGGCTGGCTAAGCTCACGACTCTTCCTGAAGTTCTTGCACATAAGAAAATCTGTATGTCTGTATGTATGTATGTATGTTTGCATGCATGCCTGTGTGTGTGTGTGTGTGTGTGTGCGTGTGTGTGTGTGTGTGTGTGTGCTTGTGTGTGTGTGCGTGTCTGTGTCTGTGTATGTATGTGTGCATGTATGTATGTATATTTATTTTAAATAAATGTATAATATACGTGTAATGATATTGACCATTTCTTGTTTGATCTACCTTTCATAATTGGCGTGCGTTAGATACACCATCTTTGTAATGGCTACGAACTCAAGTAGTATTGTATCGTTCTCTGCTGTTTGTACTTTAATCAAATTGAAGGTCATGTGACGGAAACGTGGGTTTCGTTTTGTTTCTTCCGGCTACGGTTACTGAACCATAACTGTTTATATGTTTTTAACAGCCATTGATGGGGAACTGAGACGCTAGTCCAATCAGGCACAAAATACTGACCAGGACGTCGCGTGAGAGTACAAACACTGACCAAGACCACAATCTCTCTTCCATGTAGTGTTCCCTGGAAACAGGTTGTTTTCACGGCTGACGAGATGTGGATCGATGTGATCCCTGTAATAGTGAGCTCCACACAGATGAAGCCAAGCATAGCACAATTGCCTGTAGGACCACGGTCCACTTCATCAGCATGCTCAGGATGTGAAGAAAGCTACTGCAACCCGCCACTTAGCGTTCTTGTCAGGGCGCATAAAAGAGTAAACTTACTCATTGTAGGCATGAAACAACAACAGCCAATGATCACCTTCGCCATTGCATTCATCTTTATTCATGTTAAGATCCTTTTATATTTGTAAAGGCACCGTCAAGTAAAAATGGTAGTTGTTCGATCCACATCGATTGTCAACCTTCGACGATTGTACTGCATCGAACCCGCCGTTTTAGCGGGCTATCCCTGTATATTAAATTAAATCGGAATAATATAAAGATCATAGGAAATTATCATTACATTAGACTATTATTTAGACCTGAGACCTAAATATTATCGCATAGGTTTCTCCATGAGGAAAAGGTCGATAATGGCTGATACAGGTCTACACTATATTCAGATTTACTGACGCTATGCGCCAAGTCGCTACGCCGGAAGGCAGACAGTTCTTGAAGGATATGAGCTTGTACAGCTACGGCGACAGGGATGACGTCACAGCAGTACAGTTCTTTATCAATCACCAATTGTTTCATCAGTATGTACCTTAATGTTACTGTATGACCTACTGTTACTGTTACTGAACCTAAGAAATGCCACCGTTACTGTGACAACCTTTCTTTACACTACAATTCAAATCTAATGTTACTGTCACCGTGTAGGCATAATGTTACTGTTCTGCTCCTGAATAATGTTATTGTTACTATACCGACCTAAAGGTTCAGTTCAAGTGCCATCTCTGTATCGATAGTCGGCTGCAATTGCTCTCCAGTGTACTTTATCTCTTGCCGTAATGGTGCAAATCTAAGAGGCTTATTCCAGTCCATCTTCTGATGTTATCCACCCACTTAAAACGTTGTCTGCCTCTTGAACAACTGCCTTACGCCCTACCCTCTATATCAAGTAAATCAAGACTGGGCCCTGCGTCATTTCTCCCCAGAAGTGCAGCAAGGAGAGAGAAAACCAAAAACTCATTAGATAGTTACCACTCCAAAGTCGCATCATCATGTAGTTAGTCATGCCGAAAAGGGGGACATTATTACCCGGAGTCTTATAGAGTTGTAAGATAATTACCCCACCTTTTCAACAATGTAACACTTTGAAACGTCATATGTCTTTGTTAATTACTGTATAATTACGGTATAGGAAATGTCGATCTTCGTATTGAACACTGCTATTTAGGCCGAACGTCTAGTCACTTTTCGTATCTGTATTCGGCAAAATAGTTAAGAGTACCTTCATTCGTATTCGGCTAAATATCAAAATACGTACTTGATTTTATATATACAAATATATATATATATATATATATATATATATATATATATATATATATATATATATATATATATATATATATATATATATATATATATATATATATAGATATATATATATATATATATATATATATATATATATATATATATATATATATATATATATATATATATATATAGGTAAATATAAATTTACTTTTTTGTCAGAACAAAAAAAGCCAGTGTGTTTACAATCAGAGAAGGAATGAGTTCCTTACCCATATCATTGGCACAAATGTTCGTCTTATCCAGCAGCAGGTGAGTCACTATTTATTTTCTCTAATTGTTATGGAAACAACAGGGCGACCCTTAGAGACATCCGGGATACTTGAAACACATGGAACACTTGGAAAACTTGAAATCCAGGTATCCAAACATGGTGGTTCCTGCTGCCAGAAAGCCGAAGACTATCTGTAGTACGTTCTTTATTTTGCAATCTTTGCTTTCTGCGCCTTACTAGGATCAGGGCAGGTTGTCGGAAGGGATTGAGGCCGGGGGTTAGGAAGATTGATACCAGGCGACGCTTGAAACGTGTTGGATCTCAAACTCTACTTACAGTCGCTTTCGTTTTTTGAGAAGTAAGAGCATTCCTCTCTCAGATGAAGTGAGTATACATATTTGTATATTAGTTAGATATACGATCGAATAGATTGTAATTGCCATTTTCTTCTTCGTTCGTTCTCAACCACCCCCTATCTAGCCCTGAAAAGGGCTTTGCAACTAGCAGAATGCTGTTCGGAGAACAGAATGCGCTGTGTTATAGTTTGCAGCTTGAATGCGACATTTGCACCTTTCGGTCCGACACATCCGATTTCAGCAGAAATGTGTGTGTACTACGTTAGCCTCTACTCTCTTTTGTCCATTTTCCTTAGTCTGCTCTGCTGCAGTCTGTTATACAAGATCATCGCGTGAACGTATAAGGTCTAAGCAGCTCTGGTTCGCTGGTCCTGACACTATCAGTCAGCTTTAGGTCGCTGACCACTACAGCTAATGCATTGCTGATACTTGGTATAGGTTTATACGAGTCATAATGTTGCACCAGATAAATCTTTGACATTATTGATTATAGACTAGAAATATTTTAGACTAGAAAAACGTTAGATTATATTGCTAATACATAATGTAAATATTACAATATATAGATTAAATACCAGATGAATGGTACACTTGATGTCTTAGATTAGACAGATGCTAAAGTGAATATATATATATATATATTGGACTAGATCGATCGTAAACTAGATAGATCTAAGACTTGACTGCTCTTAGACGTTAAACATTTTAATGTATTTAGATTTTATACCTATTTTAATTTTTATCTAATAATACGCCGATTTTAACCTAGATAAATCTTATATTGCAATTATATAAGTCTTGAAAAATGTTATAATACAAAGATTTTAGACTAGATAGAGTTGACACTACATAGTTTTGTAGAAGGAAATATTTTAGACTAGATAGATTTAATGCTAAATAGTTATTATAAGTCAAAGAGACGTCATACTGGATACATCTAATAATAGAACGATTTTAGACAAGACGCTTCTAATAATAGACAAATGTTAGACTAGATAGATTTCTTAATACAAATAATGTTTGACTAGATATATTTTATGTTACATTGTTCTTATAATAGTAAGATTTTCAGTTTATAAATAATTTAGACAAGATCGATTTAAAAGTTTATATGTTTTAGACTATATAAATATTTAAAATAAATATAATGAATATAATGACTATACTAGATATATAGTATAATTACAGATCTTAGAAAACATAGATATTCTAATATATATATATATATATGCCTTCCTCTGTACTCGTTATGACACATTTTGAGAACCGTTTGAATGTATTCACGGCATTTCTTTTTTTTTAAATAACAAGGAACCCTATTTTCTGAGGTTACTATGATCTATTCTTTTAGTTTGAATGTAGAGCATAAAAATATGCATAGATATGGTTGAAATACCACAAAAACAAATCCTGCGAGTATTTTACAACAAAATGCATTTGTGAGGGACAACTACACGTAGGAACTAGCACGTCTTATTAGTGGGGGCAGGATCAGTTAATCCATTAAAAAAAAGGTTGCATGCACTTAGTTCTTTTTAGATCAAAATGAGGGAAAGAAACTGGAGCCTTCTGAATCGGTACAAAGAAGTTCAGTTGAGTTGATCCATTGTTATCCATATTTTTACCCATTTAATTTAAAGAAAAATATCGTCCTATTGTCCCATTCAAGTATAAACACAGTTGCCAATGTCACTGGGCTCCACTGAGGAAGTCAGAATGTAAGTGCTCTAAATGTGGAGGCACATGTAGCAATTTGTTTACGTTGCCAGTCCAACTCTTAAGTCGTCTGTGGCTATAATCGTCAAATGCTGCAGTGGTTGTACTTTATCATTCATAATTAGAGAACATGGAACAATATTATGACAAGTTTGTCATGTTTGTTATTTTTGTGCGTATTTTTAGCTATTGCTTATTTGAATATTCTCTCAAAACTATTTCCTACAAAGTTTATAAAACGACGTTTCTAAACAAAATCTTGAATTACATGTCAAGAAGCGTAAGTTCAAGTTACTTTCTTTCAAGCTGAAAATGTATCTTGTATCTCATACAATTTTTAATGATCTTGCTACAGACGTAAGTTCAAATTATTTTCTTCCAAGTTGAAAATTCGTCTTGTATCACAAATAATTTGGAATGATATTTCCTCAGGCGCAAGTACATTCCTGCCTTTACGTTTATTATGCTCAGTATAGTTACTATTTAAAATTATTTTCGGGATCAAGATGCTGACCAGCGCATGAGCTGCATCGGTCAACCACCCATAGCTGACTGCTACGGTCAGCGCCAGCTTACCAGGCCTACCACAATCCTCTGCACCTCCAACAGAGCAGACTGGCTAAGTAGAAGGGATCGAAGAGGTAAGGCTAATCCATTTTTCAAAAATACCATCTGAAGTCTTTTGTGTCGAACCGAAAGGTGAAAATATCGCAGTCAAGCTGTAAACTACGACACAACGCATTCCGTTCTTCGGACTACATCCTGTTACTTCTAAAGCCCTTTGCAGGGCTTAGTAGAGGGAGATTGAGAACGAACGAAGAAGAAGAAGAAGGAGAAGAAGAAGAAGAAGAAGAAGAAGAAGAAGAAGAAGAAGGAGAAGAAAAAGTAGAAGAAAAAGAAAACTATTTTCATCTTAATCGTTTTAATGCTTTATATATTAGTCACACCTGCGTTCTTCTTTTGACCCTTGAGTATACCATTTGGTAGTATTATGAAAGTTGTCTTTATTGTCTGTTATGTGAACGACAAACTTAGTCACAATATTTTAGCTTTATCCGTCGCTGAGACTCAAGGACAGTGATGTTGCCATATACTTCAATGGATTGATTCTATTCAGGGGAAAATTCAAGTTGGTTCTTCTCTGCTAGAGGGAGTTGTCAGGTTTTGCTAGAATGGAGAGAGGCATACAGGACAGCGAACTATAGTATGATAATGTAAGTAGCCTCAGATCTGTAGTCGCTATCTGAGACCTCTTTAATAGAAGCAGTCATCGTGTCAGACTCCCAATCCTGACTTCAAAAGGCATGTAAGTCATGACTTAGACATGTGCGGATAGCATCTGTAAAAGTCTTATCCATCAAAGGGCTGGTGTGTGGATCTACCATCCTGGGGTACCAGGCAACGAAAGAGCTGACATTCTGGCGTCGCAAACAACCATTATAGCGCACTAGTTAGGGATATGGGTGACACTTTGAAGTCTATTAACCACCGTCTGTTGGAGGATGACACTGCAATAGATAAATCGGCAATACACAGATATTTGAAATAAAACGAGGGTCGAACGGAGATGGGCGCATGACAAGACGAGCAGGAGTGTGTACAACCAACGAGATACAAGAACCATAAGTATCCTTTTCTGGCAGATACTGAGAATCTATGGCCTTCCTGAAATTGAGTACAGTCGATTCTGAAGAAGAAAACTGTTTCTATCTTAATCGGTTCCATGCAAGATACAGTTTCATTTATGATGTTCTAAAGTACCGATAACAAGAGAGGAAGTAACTGAAGCGGTGAAGATGCTAAGAAGGGGGAAAGCTGTTGGTGTGGATAATATCCCAGCAGAGATCCTACACGTGGGAGGTGAGGTAAAAATTGAGGCTCTAACATACATCTGTAACAGAATTTGGCGGACAGGACGAAATAAAGACGAAATCAGTTGTTTTACCGCTGCCTAAATAAGGAAACCTAAAGATGTGCCAGAACTAACTTTAGAACAATTAGCCTCATTAGTCATCCTAGCAAAGTTTTCTTAAGAATAATCCTCAACAGATTAAAACCACAGGCAGAGAATATCATCACCGAAGAGCAAGCAGGGTTTCGAGCGGGAAGAAGCACCACGGAACAGATATTTAATCTGCGGATATTGAATGAGAAATACGGGATCAAGATGCTCAGCAGCGCATGAGCTGCAGTGGTCAGCGACCCATAGCTGACTGCTAGCGTCAGGACCAGCGAACCAGAGCTGCCAAGACCCTTCTACACCTCCACGCGGTGATCCTGGATAACAGGCTGCAGCAGGGCAGACTGGTTAAGGAGAAGGGATCGAAGATGGAATGCTAACCCGATACTCAAAAAATGCTTGCTGAAGTCGGAGTGTTGGACCGAAAGGTGCAAATATCGCAGCCAAGCTGTAAACCACGATACAACGCATTCCGTTCTCTGGACTACATTCTGCTACTTACCCTTTCAGGGTTTGGTAGTGGGAGATTGAGAATGAACGAACGAAGAAAAAGAATGAGAAATACTTAAAGTATTCGATACTACATGGTTCCATACCAGGAAAGAGAGGGCTGGGTTGCCCAAGGAAGAGATGAGCAGACAACATCACTGACTGGTCAAACCTTCGCCCCGGTGAGGAACGACTGGCGGCAGCAGACAGAGGGAGATGGCGTGGGATTGTATGAGTGTCTTCAAATGTGTCACGACGACCTGATGGGCTACGGGATGAACTGAACTGAACCGAACTGAAAGTACCCGATGAAGACCATTTTGATGCAATGACAAAATATATACCTATTTTCCAACTGTTTCTTTCCTTACTACGCTAGATAGTTATTGAATCCGTTCAGGTATATGTCCCCAAAGAAGACCATCCGGTCGTAAAGTAAATGTTATCTTTCATTGTCCGTGTGCCCAAGTCAAACTTAAATATATTCGTTTAGGATGCTATTCATATTTTGGGTTATGTATTACTGTAGCTCTCTGATCTGTATACTTCAGACACAAGCTGACATTGAACAGAAAATTAGAAGCAGTGAGCAAAAGAGTAAATGGTGTCTATAAACTGCAGCTGCAGCCAACTAAAACAACAGCTGATAGCGTGACAGTTGAAAAGGTATGACAAAAAATCATGTAATTAATTGTACATTTCGTAGGAATATGTGTAACCAACCATAAACAAATGAACAGTATATGTATGTGTGTATGGGTGTGTGTGTGTGTGTGTGTGTGTGTGTGTTTTGTGGGTGTGTGTGTTTGTGTGTGTATGTGTGGGTTGGTGTGGGTGGGTCAGTGGTTGGGTGGTTGTGTAAGTGTTTGAGTAGTGGGTTTTGGCTGGGTGGGTATGTGGATGGATGGATGTATGTGTGTATGCGTGCGTGCGTGCGTTCGTGCATACGTGCATGTGTGTATGTATGTATTTATGTATGTATGTGTTTTGTTATATATGTATGTATATATATATATATATATATATATATATATATATATATATATATATATATATATATATATATATATATATATATATAAATATATATATATATTTATATAATAATAACCGATGGACCACACGCTGCGTTCTAAATAAAAGTTTCAAATCATAACTTCAGAACTTCACCAACAGATGTCACTGTAGCAGACACATTACTAGATCACTATATGTGAAAACAAAAACAAATTTGAAGAAATTAAAAGTAACCCAGTACTGCGAACAATTAAGCAGACAACTCAGATATGAACAGGCAAAAAGAACAGTAGCTCTATACAGCAAGAAATTGAGGAGAATAAAAGAGACATTTAACATGGCAGAAGTAGTCACTTACAACAGAAAATTATTGAGAATGCTTAGAGATTTTACAGGGCAAAAGTAACCTCTTACAATAGGAAATTAAGGAGAACACTGAGAGATTTTACAGGGCAGAAGTAACCTCTTACAATAGGAAATTAAGGAGAATACCGAGAGATTTTACAGGGCAGAAGTAACCTCTTACAATAGGAAATTAAGGAGAATACCGAGAGATTTTACAGGGCAGAAGTAACCTCTTACAATAGGAAATTAAGCAGAACACTGAGAGATTTTACAGGGCAGAAGTAACCTCTTACAATAGGAAATTAAGGAGAACACTGAGAGATTTTACAGGGCAGAAGTAACCTCTTACAATAGGAAATTAAGGAGAACACTGAGAGATTTTACAGGGCGGAAGTAACCTCTTATAATAGGAAATTAAGGAGAACTCTGAGAGATTTTACAGGGCAGAAGTAACCTCTTACAATAGGAAATTAAGGAGAACACTGAGAGATTTTACAGGGCAGAAGTAACCTCTTACAATAGGAAATTTAGGAGAACACTGAGAGATTTTACAGGGCAGAAGTAACCTCTTACAATAGGAAATTAAGGAGAACACTGAGAGATTTTACAGGGCAGAAGTAACCTCTTACAATAGGAAATTAAGGAGAACACTGAGAGATTGTACAGGGCACAAGTAACCTCTTACAATAGAAAATTAAGGAGAATACCGAGAGATTTTACAGTGCAGAAGTAACCTCTTACAATAGGAAATTAAGGAGAACACTGAGAGATTTTACAGGGCAGAAGTAACCTCTTACAATAGGAAATTAAGGAGAACACTTATGGATTGACTCGACAAAAGAACAGTAACCCAATACAACGAGATATTAAGGCGAGATGAACAAGACAAATGAACAGTAATCCAATGTAGGAGGAGATTAAGGCAGTACCCCAGTACAGTTGGAGAGTACAGAGAACCTCGTGACGAACAGGACAAAAGAATACGAACCAATAAAGGGAGATTAAGAAGAAAATGTGAAGACAACTAGGACACACTCTCGGGAAAAACAAACTTGGCACTATAATCAAACAGGCGCTGGACTGAAGCCGCAGGGCAACTAAAGCAATATGAATCCTGTGAAGGATGGACGCTAGGAGAGGAAGCTAAGTCATATGTAGTGCCTATAAACAAGGCTGGCGAAAAAGTATAACATTGGAATCGGTGGAATGTGACAGTTGCAGACTCGTGTTTCTACAGAACTAGAACTGGAAGGTGGCACCAAAGATGCAGCACAGTGAATGACCTGACAGCAGCACGCTACTCCTGAAGGGCCAACGAACCCGAACTGACCAAGACCCTATTCCTCTTCCAAGCGGCAGCCCTGGAAACAGGCTGCACTAGTGTAGTCTGACTAAAAGAATAGGGATCGCAGTGGGAAGGCAAACTCGGCACCCAAAAACGCCAGCTGAAATCGGATGGGTCGGACCAACAGGCAACAATATCGCAGCATCGCTGTAAACTGCGACACAACATCACAGCGTTTTTTTTTTCAGGATGATCGCCAAAAAAGTTGAACGGGAAGATGAAAGGATCATTAAAATGAACTGACGTAATTAAACAAAAGCTTCGTGTTTTGTTTTTATTTAAGGGAGATACGGAGTGCATTTATGTTAAGAAACTGATTCTAGCCATTCCTCAATATGCACTGGTCCGGCTCAAGTGGAGCCCTTTAAGGTACCAACATTTTGATTTGTGTTTAATTGTCAGTCAATGTTCTTAGATGTTTCGCAATAATATTTTTGTCCTGTTGTCATTATTGCTGATTTTTTTTTAACACGCATATGCATATCATTCTCGAAAACATAACATGGTTTCCCCCAAATCACATTTAGACATCACCACATTTATATTGTGTTTCTGAACAATTTTCTATATGATACAATGGCCACCTACAAATTTGTGTTACGCTATATTAATTGATGTTGTTGTGATTCCCGAAGTGATTTTGTTTGTGTTGTTCTTTGCCCCTAACGTCTAGTGACAGTAACGTAGGCTTCGTTTTGTCTCTGTCTAGGTGCGGTAACTGAATCATGCCTGTTTATGTTATTATCAACTGGGAACCTTCAGTACCGCTGCAGCTTCGATTTATTGTACCTAATTAATGATACGTAGAAACATTAGGCCACCGAAACCTCAACAGATATGGGCCAGTCCAGTAATATTCGACTATAATTTTCAGGTTTGCTACATACGCAGTGGTTAGCGCGCTGGCTTCGCATCTGAGTGGTCCTGGGTTCATTCCCCAGTTGTGGCGGTAATGTTTTTTTCAGACCGCAATGGCACCCGGGTCGACCCAGCCTTAAATGGGTACCGGTTCAGTCCAGGAAGTAAAAGCGGCGAGGGAGAGGAGATGGCTACCGCCCTCATATAGCCGAGCCTTTGAAATGTGAGATCGCTAACACCTCACACCCCTACTACAGTAATGCTATGGGATACTTTACTTTACTTTGCTTTACATACAATGTAAGAAAAAAGAAAAACAATACAAGTAGCGTCGGAAATCGGCAACTATGGTATCGACACCCTTGACCTGGCAAACACAAGTGAAGAAGGTGAAGCTGGACATGGGCGAACTAATTCTATTATTGGGGGGCACACCTGAAGTGGGCACACACCTTAGAGATGGTGGAACCATGATCTCCACAAAAGCTCAAAAAATGCGTATCGAATGGAAAGCGTTTTGACCAAGTTTATTTCTAGCCACTTTCAAAAATGCCAATAAAATAATAATGCTATGCTCCAACAAATGACAAAGACGACTCCGTGAAAAGGTAATTTTACACCAGCCTTCAAATGGGGATAGATAGCAGAAAAAAAAAGGAAAGGACTTGGCTATGTTAATGGCGGACCTAAATACAAAGGTTGGAAATGCTAATATCCAGTTTGAAGAGGTCATGGGTAAATACGGAATTTGGCTTAAGAATGAGAACGGAGAGTTACTGATGGACTTATGTGCATTAAATGAACTGGTGATTAGAGAAAGTATGTTCCCGCATAAAAGGAGACATAAAGCGATGTGTATGTCACCAGATCTCAAGACAGAAAGACAGATTGATCATATGTGTATCTACAGAAAGTTCAGATCACTATTACAAGACTAAAGGTATACAGAGGGTCAGACGTGATCATATGATCATCTTCTGATAGCGAAAATAAAAATGAAACTCAAGAGGTGTACAACAACATATAGCCACAGAAAATAATTAAATGGGAGAGTCCTCTAGAATAACGACACCCAAGATAAATTTAGTCGCAATATCGAATAGGTAAAATGTTCTACAATAATTATGAGAAATAGAAGAGATGGAAGGTAATTGGCAACAGATTACAACAATTATGAGAAATAGAAGAGATGGAAGGTAACTGGCAACAGATTACAACAATTATGAGAAATAGAAGAGATGGAAGGTAACTGGCAACAGATTACAAATGTTTAGAACGAGACTTGTGAGGAGGTTCTGGGGAAAAAAGAGCACCAACAGATTGTGGATAACAATGTAAT
Organism: Ariolimax columbianus; assembly: GCA_036924085.1. Lineage (NCBI taxonomy): Eukaryota > Metazoa > Mollusca > Gastropoda > Stylommatophora > Arionidae > Ariolimax > Ariolimax columbianus. The sequence continues at coordinate 92,092,815 of JAVGWX010000004.1, read as the reverse complement.
CTATAGTAAAGCTAGAAGAACGAAAAAAAGAAGGCATATGTAAACGGATGTAGGACTAGAAATTCCCAAGCCTTAGTTCAGGAAAAATACGATGAAGCCAACAAAGACGTAAAGAAGAGCATCAGAAATGAGAAGAGAAAATATATTGAGGCGGAGAAGATACTGCAAATTAAAATACGAAAGACTTGTACAACAGCACAAAGAAACTAACAGACAAACATAAGCATGCAAATGGTTTTATCAAAGAAAAGGCAGGACAGCTGATTAGCAACACCAATGAGCAAACAAAGAGATGGGTTGAACATTTTGTAGAACTTTTAAACCGCCCGGCTCCACGAGATTCTCCTGACATTCAGTCAGCGGACTGGGAACTACAGTTAAATTGAGAGAGTCCAATCACAGAAGAAATTTAGAAAGCCATACGTTTTCTGAACGGCGACAAAGTGACCGATCCAGACGAACGATATCTTCGTAGGAGCGATCGAAGCGGACATTGAAACCCCAGCAATGATGTTATTCAAGCTACTCAGTAAAGTCTCGGAAGCGGAAGAAATGTAGGAAGACTGAATAGTAGGCTACGTAATGAATTTGCCAAAGAAGGGAGGTGTATAGCAGTGTACCAATAATAGAGAAATAATATTATTATCTGTACCAGGGAAAGTTTTTAATAGGATCATTCTAGATAGGTTTTAAAAGGCCATAGATGACCAGTTGAGTGATGAGAACGCCGGCTTTCGACAAAACAGGTTATGTACAGAACAGCAACATTGAGAATAATAATTGAATAAAGTGTGGCATTGAACTCCACGCTTATTATAGGATTTGTGGACTACGAAAAGCTTTTGACAGCTTTGACAGGGACGTTGCTCAGACACTATGGAGTGCCTCAAAAGTTCTCTAATATAATCCAGAAAACATATGAAGCAATGAGATGTCTAGTGTTAAGGGAAGGTCAGATTTCTAAACCCTTTGAAACAAGAAGGACGGTTCTGCAGGGCTGGCTACTATCACCATACTCTTCCTGCTGGCCATTGGCTGGATTATGAAGTCAACATTATCGTCGTCCAGCAGCAACCACATTAAATAGACATTGACGATCCAACTTGCTCACTACCCTACACATCTGCTATGGTGATTCCCAGGTATCTCAATGTTGCGATTTGCGTGAACTTCTTCAATCCTGAATGTCTAGGGGCTCTAGAAACTCTTATTATGGCGATATAAAAATCGATTACAACGTCTAGTTGTACTTTGCACCCGCTTATCTTCAATTAAAGTGCCCATTATTTTCTCTAGCGGATTTTAGGGTCTCTTACTGAGGAAGAACGAATAGGGACCCTGCACAGACATTTATTCTCGTAAAGGCCACTAAAGAGAGTTGTGTGTGGAGCTAGCAGTATGATTATGTAAAATAAATTGCTACAGAAACACCTGCAGTGTTTTGACGCAGCCTGCTGAAAGAAGACTTACTGAACTCCAACTGGAGTGAAAGAGAGACGGGTACCTATCATATCAATCAAATCAATAAAAAAAAACATGACAGCTTCCTGTGGAGCATAGGTCCTCAACAAATACTAGCCAAGCATTCCTATCATGAGCTATCTGAGCCAATTATGTCCACGTCATGCCTGTTGCCTTGAAATTTGCATCCAGCTTCCTCTTCCATGAGTATCTTGATCTTCCTTTACTTCTCGTGTTCTGTGGATTCCAGAACAGAGCTTGTCTGGTAATGTTATACTCTAGTTTCCGTAATGTGTGGCCTATCCATCGCCATCGTCATCTCCGTAGTTCACGCTCCAGTTGTCCCCATCAGTTCCATGCTAAAGATCTTGTCGTACCATACCCATCCTTGTATTTTGCACAAACAACCATTTACAAAAGTATGTACTTTTTTCATAAGTACCTGTGTTGTTCTCAATATTTCAGAGCGGTATAGTAGAATGGATTTGACATTGGAGTTGAAGATTTTTATTTTGGTGGCGGTTTTAATTTCTTTTAACTTCCATAAATTCCTCAATGCAATGAAAGCTCTTCTCGCCTTCTGTATTCTTAACTGAACATCGTTTTCTGTACCTCCTAACGCGTCTTTATTAATGCCAAGGTATGCAACAGACTTCACATTCTGAACGTTTGGGACTCACAATTCTGTCCTTGTTGCATTTATTTTCAAAACTTGTGTTTTGTTTCTGTGTATTTTTAGCCCCAATTGTAGCGACCTCTCTTCCAGTATACGTGTCTTATTATACGTATCTTATTTTGCATGCTTAAATGCATGTGGGTATGAACAGAAGAGCTAAATTATCGTCAAATCGAGATCGGCAAGTTGGATCTTCAATGGACGATAATGTTGACTTTATAATCTAGTCAATGGCCAGCAGGAAGAGTAGTGGTGATAGTAGTCAGCCCTGCAAAACCTCACTTGTCATCTCACTTCAAGCACATCTACTTTCTCTTTTATTCTGTCAACACTGATCTTCCGCTTTACTCCAGTCATTTTAAATATGAGACAAAGAATATTTTATTTGACTTTATATTGTCATATGAAGGTTATTGTTTCTCTCTCTCTCTACTACATTTGATTTCAAGCCACTAACGACATGTATAATTTCTTCCATGAACTTACCAGTTGCAACAATATTTTGTAACCTACTTCTACAATTACAAGTACCAGAAAATAGAGAATTGCTTCTGTCTAATGTGTCCAAAAAGTTGTTCTTCCAAGTATATTTTCGTCTACATATCTTCATTTATTTGTTTTCACTGACCATTGAAATGCGTGAGACGTTTCTTTACTTTACCCACGCCTTTGTAACGTCTCATGGTGTCTTTAGTCGTTTATAAATTGTACTTGGTTAGCTTCAATTTGATAGAACTAACTCTATGCGACAATAAATTGTTTATTTCTGACTACATTTAACAAGGTCTCCGGAGGTGAAACGGGCTCTGTTTGCAGTAACACCATCTAAAGCCAGCAAAGTTTTCCTCACTTTTCCAAAAGCCTGGTGGCTTCACGAGGCAAAAAATGTTGCATTTCAAATGGTCTCAGATTTACCGTTCAGACAAATGTTCAACTGGGGATCATCTCAAGTGTCGGGGGAAGGTGTCATGCTGGCAAGTTACGCTATCGCTGATGAAGCTGAATATCTTCAGGATATCAATTGTAAAAGTGAATCAGGTTGTTCGGAGCCGGGTGGAGGTATACAGAATGTTACGGGCCGCCTCAAAGAAGTTCTATTCCATAATCTGGCGCTGGCTTTTGGGATTGATCGAAGTCAAATTCCAGAACCACCAAACTCTATTTCATATTTCTGGTCGTCATATCCTTTTGGGGGTGCATGGACTGAATGGAAATCCGGATACAACTTCAGCAAGGTCATGCAGACAATCCGACATCCGTCCTTGAAAGATGATGTCTTCATTGTTGGAGCTGATCATGCATATCCGGGAATGACGGGGTGGATAGAGAGTGCTTTGGTGTCAGTAGAAACGGTCTATGACAAGTATTTCACTTAATGAACTTATTTGTTTGGTTGGTTAAACGTTAAGAAACATTTTAAAAATAAAACTACCATGTAACAAGATTGAAAAGATTGAAAAGTTAAAAAAAAGGTTTAAACAAAGTTGTTATTGTTTGTCTGAATGCCTTGGGAAAACTTGTTATGTACTTGTTTATTTTGGTGAGGTGTTTCTAGATAGTTCTATCAAACCCACTAGGCTGCCTGGACAATCTGCATGAACACGTAGTCCAGTGTCTTCTTAATCGGACGTGTCTTTGTACATGGATACACACAGACACACAAACATACATATATTCACACACACACACACATACACACACACACACACATAGAAGAACAGTTATTGAGTAACAACAATTTTATAATAAAGTGCAAAGAAGAGTATGTACAACGCAACAATTTTAATTCAGGACACAGAATGGCTCTCTAGCAATACTCTATGGAGGGATTGTGACGATCGAGCAGTAAGCGCATGCGCAATTTAGCGTGCAACATTGCCGTCCCATTGTCAGTTTGCACTGTGGAAGAACAACGAGGTGTTATTCACTTTTGTGGGCAGAGGGTAGGAAACCTTTTGAAACTTACAGAAGAAGGTTCGGTATGGAGACAGTTTGTTTAAGTCAGAGGAGAGTGTATGAACGGGTAGAAAGATTTCAAAACGGAAGATAAAACGTCATTGAAGAACCGCGATGTAGGAGGCCAGCAAGCGTGGCAATAGAAACAGGGAAACAACAGATCGACCAGCTAGTCTGTGGCAACTGGCGAGTCACTTTTGATATTAATAGCAGAAGAATACAACCTGGATTTGCGCACAGAAGTGTCCATGATGGCCTCGGTTATTGGAAAGTGTGTTGCAGATGGGTCCCAATGCAGCTGACAACGAGGTAATGGAGGCGGTGCAAAATTGGTACCGGGAAAATGATCGCTGAACATCTGCTGCAGAACTGCCCAACATACGAGGATCAGAGAGAGCAGATGTGGCCATCACCAGTGGAACCACAAAACAAGCTCTATGGCAGTGTCGACAGCCTCAGGATGACCGCCACTTTTTTCTAAAAAATAATGGTTACTGTCTGACTGCGTACGAAGAAGAAGAAGAAGAAGAAGAACGTGCAAAATTGGTTAAATGTAACACCAAAAGACTTTTTTCTAGATGGCATCCACACGTTAGTGGACAAGTAGACAAAGTGTGATGCCAGGCAAATATAGAAAAATAAGACAAAAAATGTATGGTTGACATTCTTGTAAAGAAGAAATTAGTAAAAGTGATGTTACTTAATGTATGTCTATCATTTATATGTATAATATATATTTAAATTGAAATTGAAAAAATTAAAAAATTTTAAATATGACACAAATGCTGAAAAATGACCTTCTACACTCCGCAGACTTTTAGCATGTGTCAATGACTGTGTGTAAAAATCTCTCAAAGGAGGTAGAGATCTTTTCTTACAAGCTGTCATTTAATCTGTGTTGACCATTGTCCATTTCTATGAGCTTCTGATTCTCCTATTTTAGCCAACTCCCCCATAACCTCGAGAACTGAAATTGTGTACAAATCCTCTACTGGTGCGACCTGTTCAATCTGTTAAATTGTGACGGATCCTGAACAGGTCATACAAAAGATTGTACCGAAAAAAGTTGTGTTTTTTATTCGAATAGTCCCACGCGTTCATTCAGTGGACAATCATCAATCACTAGAAATGAACGTTAAACATGACGCAGGGGAAGAAATCGAAATGTACGATGATCATTTTCAATGATCAACAATGCATGCTGAACAACACCAATAAATCAAAGCAATTTTTATTTTTAAACGCCTTTGCACTAAACTTCTAAAGAAGCACACATTTTATTTTTTAAAGTACACTCCTATCAGCAGAAGAAAGCAGAGGAGAGAACCAAAAGAAGGAAGAAGAAGAAAGAACCAAAAGAAGAAAGACGAAGGAAACAAAAAGAAAGGAGAAGAAGAAAGAACCTAAAGAAAGAAGAAGAAGAAAGAACCAAAGGAAGGAAAAAGAAGAAAGAACCAAAAGAAGTATGGAGAAGAAAAAAGCAGGAAAAGGAAGAAGAAGAAGAAAGAACCAAAAGAAGAAAGAAGTAGAAAGAACTAAAAGAAGGAAGGAGAAGAAAATAGCTTAAGAAGGAAGAAGAAGAAAACGAAGAAGAAGAAGAAGAAGAAAAAAGCAGAGGAAGAAGAAAGAAGCAGAACAAGGAAGAAGAAGAAAGAAGCGAACAAAAGTAGAAGAAAAAGACATCAAAAGAAGGAAGAAGAAGAAGCGACGGAAAGAAGAACAAGGAAGTAACAGAAGAAGAAAGAAGCAGATAAGGAAAAAACATAAGAGCAAGAAGTGAAGAAGAAAGAAGAACAAGAAGAAGAAGAAGAAGAGCAAGAACAAGAAGAAAAAGACAGAAGCAGTAGAAGAAAGAAGAGGTAGGGAGAAGAAGGAAGAACCAGAAGGAAGAAGAAAAAAGCAGAAGAAAGAAGAAGATTAAGAAGGAGAAGAAAAAGAAAAAAAGAAGAAGAAGAATATAAGAAGAAGAAGAAAAAGAAGGAAAAAAGAAGAAATTCGTATGCTTGTTTTATGCCACCAGATGGATTGCCTCCATGAAGTGGTACGTCAGTCGTAGGTCCTCAATGGGTCCCCACAGTTTGTCTCCCAATGTTTGTTTTTTTGTTGCCAGGTCTTCTCGCGTGACCTTTGATGCAGTGGGCATGTTTGCAAGATCTCTTCTGGTGTCTGCCCCACCTTCCTCTCTGACATGTGCATTCTGTAGTCTGTGCATTTTACTAATGTGTGCGTTTAGCCTACATTGACTTGTTCTAAAATCGAAAATTGAGGTAAACTGTGTCCGATCTAGTCTGTTGATGAAGACTAGTGGATGTGTCCTGCATGTTCGAATTTCCCACAGATGTTTATATTCGTTTTGGATGTGTGTCTTAACTGCTGGCAGCGATGCTGGGTGGGTTCTCCTTATCTGCTGAAATATAAGAAGTGCCACTCAAATTTCGAAAGAAATGAAAGACGTGTTATCAGTTCCTTCCAACAACAAGAACATCATTACTTACATGTCATAACTGTGTGAGTAGCAGAGTGGTACAGCGCTCACCCCTCGTGGTTAAGGTGTTGGGTTCAATCCATGTTATCGACACTCTCTAGTACACTCAGCTGTAAATGGGAACATATCTTACTGTCAAACAATAGAAAATGACGTGGAAGCGTCTAGTATAACGAAGGGCATCCTAACACTTCCGTCCCCGACAGCAGGGTCTGATACGGACTGGATTTATATTGACGTTACCTTACTTATGACTCCCGTTACCTTAGCCTTATCTTACCTGGGACTGGCGCTACCTTAACCTTACCTTACCTGGGACTACCGTTACCTTAGCATTATCTTACCTGGGACTGTCATTACCTTAACCTTATCTTACCTGGAACTGTCATTACTTTAACCATACCTGACCTGGAACTGTCATTACTTTAACCATACCTGACCTGGAACTGTCATTACTTTAACTATATCTGACCTGGAACTGTCGTCAACCTTACCTTGCCATCTCACTTCAATCACATTAACTTTCTCTTTTATTCTGTCAACGCTGATCTTCCGCTTTACTCCAGTCATTTTAAATATAAGTCAAAGAATATTTTTTGGACTTTATATTGTCATATGAAGGTTATTGTTTCTCTCTCTCTCTCTCTCTCTCTCTCTCTCTCTCTCTCTCTCTCTCTCTCTCTCTCTCTCTCTCTCTCTCTCTACTACATTTGATTTCAAGCCACTAACGACATGTATAATTTCTTCCATGAACTTACCAGTTGCAACAATATTTTGTAACCTACTTCTACAATTACAAGTACCAGAAAATAGAGAATTGCTTCTGTCTAATGTGTCCAAAAAGTTGTTCTTCCAAGTATATTTTCGTCTACATATCTTCATTTATTTGTTTTCACTGACCATTGAAATGCGTGAGACGTTTCTTTACTTTACCCACGCCTTTGTAACGTCTCATGGTGTCTTTAGTCGTTTATAAATTGTACTTGGTTAGCTTCAATTTGATAGAACTAACTCTATGCGACAATAAATTGTTTATTTCTGACTACATTTAACAAGGTCTCCGGAGGTGAAACGGGCTCTGTTTGCAGTAACACCATCTAAAGCCAGCAAAGTTTTCCTCACTTTTCCAAAAGCCTGGTGGCTTCACGAGGCAAAAAATGTTGCATTTCAAATGGTCTCAGATTTACCGTTCAGACAAATGTTCAACTGGGGATCATCTCAAGTGTCGGGGGAAAGTGTCATGCTGGCAAGTTACGCTATCGCTGATGAAGCTGAATATCTTCAGGATATCAATTGTAAAAGTGAATCAGGTTGTTCGGAGCCGGGTGGAGGTATACAGAATGTTACGGGCCGCCTCAAAGAAGTTCTATTCCATAATCTGGCGCTGGCTTTTGGGATTGATCGAAGTCAAATTCCAGAACCCCCAAACTCTATTTCATATTTCTGGTCGTCATATCCTTTTGGGGGTGCATGGACTGAATGGAAATCCGGATACAACTTCAGCAAGGTCATGCAGACAATCCGACATCCGTCCTTGAAAGATGATGTCTTCATTGTTGGAGCTGATCATGCATATCCGGGAATGACGGGGTGGATAGAGAGTGCTTTGGTGTCAGTAGAAACGGTCTATGACAAGTATTTCACTTAATAAACTTATTTGTTTGGTTGGTTAAACGTTAAGAAACATTTAAAAAATAAAACTACAATGTAACAAGATTGAAAAAATTGAAAAGTTAAAAAAAAGGTTTAAACAAAGTTGTTATTGTTTGTCTGAATGCCTTGGGAAAACTTGTTATGTACTTGTTTATTTTGGTGAGGTGTTTCTAGATAGTTCTATCAAACCCACTAGGCTGCCTGGACAATCTGCATGAACACGTAGTCCAGTGTCTTCTTAATCGGACGTGTCTTTGTACATGGATACACACAGACACACAAACATACATATATTCAGAAACACACACACACACACACACACACACGATGAACAGTTATTAAGTAACAGCAATTTTATAATAAAGTGCAAAGAGGAGTATGTACAACGCAACAATCTTATTTAGGGACACAGAATGTCTCTCTAGCAATACTCTATGTAGGGATTATGACGATCGAGCAGTAAGCGCATGCGAAATTTAGCGTGCAACAGTTGAGCCACATTGTCCATTTGCAGCGTGGAAGAACACCAAGGCGTCAAATGGAAGACAAAACGTCACTGAAGCCGACTGCCTCAACAAAGTGTGACGTTTATGTCTTTGTATAATATATTCCGTAAATGTATTTATATAATAATATATTCACTAATGATGCAGTAGATCTGTTGCAAACTCCCAACATTAAATTATGACACGTTATACGGTATTAAGTTAACATTATATGAAATATCACCGACATCAGAGGACTTTGTCACCCCCAATGTTATCGTCGGAAACGTTCAAATGTTGTTACTTCAAAGAGCTTACCTTCAAAAGGGAAGCTTCAACACTTAATTATGTTGTTTAGTTGTGTGAAGCAAGTCGCTGATCTTCTTCTTCTTTTGTCGTCTCACTTTCTACCGTGTCGTGGTATGTATTTGTATTTCGCGTCTCTCTGCCCGAGCAACATTTGTCCCCATTTTAAGGCAATCTCTTTTACACTGTCTGTCCACCTTTTTCTCAGACTACCTCTAGCCCTTCTTCCAGATGTTCTGCTGTAGAATAGTGCATGAACAATATGATTTTGTTGCATTCTCACAATGTGGCCAAACCAATTCATTCTCTGTGCTGTAGACAGGAAATTGTTCCTTCTTCTTTCTTCTTCTTCGTACGCAGTCAGACAGTAACCATTATTTTTTCGAAAAAAGCGGCGGTCATCCTGAGGCTGTCGACACTGCCATAGAGCTTGTCTTGCAGTTCCACTGGTGATGGCCCCATCTGCTCTCTCTGATCCTCGTATGTCGGGCAGTTCTGCAGCAGATGTTCAGCGGTCATTTTACCGGTACCGCACGGGCATTCGTCGGTACCATTTATCTTTAATTTGTTGAATAGGTGGTACCTCAGTCTATTGTGGCCAGTGCGAAGTCTGAATACAACGACCTGCTCTCTTCTGTTCAACTGGTAATAGGCATCGTTTTTGGTGTAACCAGTATGTTCGGTTTCCCATTTGGTCATGTATCTGGCTTTGATAAGCCGTTTTGACTCTTCGTACGTCATACTAGTATCTGTTTGTGGTAGTCTTGCACCTTCTTTTGCCAGTCTGTCTGCCTCCTCGTTGCCTTGGATGTTGCAGTGTGATGGGACCCACTGTACCACTACCCTTTTTGGTGCTGACTGCTGGCACAGTTTGCAGAGTGCTGCTCTTAAGTCATTAAGCTCAGTGTTTTTCTGGCTACGGCGAGAACATCTGTAAGCAGGACTATATGGCTTTCATTTTCTTTGTGTGTAACCATTTCTTCCACTGCCGCCCTCAGTGCCTCTGCCTCCGCTCTGAAATTGCTTGTGTACTTACCAGAAGCGAATGAAAGTGTTATTTTTCTGCCATTTGGTAGGTTCAGGAATGCTCCTGCCCCTCCGTTCTGTGTTGTATTTGTTACGGAACCGTCGGTGTATGCATGGGTCCAGTCCATGCTTGGGTAATTTTTCGATATAAAGCTTAGGGTAGTATCTCTCCTTTCTTTTTCAGTCTGGCAGTTTTTGTTTCCAATACCTGGTATATTTTCTACCACCTCTGGAAATATATCCTGCCTCCAGGTAGGTTTTCGTACAGTAGTGATGGGTTTTGGTGTTGTTAGTGCGTTTATGGGATCTTCGTGCATCTTTGCTTTGGCTATTTCTGCAAAGTTTCTCCGCTTTAGTTTCCCATTTCCCAAATTGTTTAGTCTCTGGTACATTGGATGGTCAGTCAGTCTTCGGAGTTTCTCTGACTGCAGCTGGGCTCTGCAGTCTCTTCTATCGGTCATGGATTGCAGTTTTGTAATCTTTTCAAGTTCTACAATTGGCGTTGACTTCATGCCTCCTGTTATAACTCTCATGGCTTGGTTTTGAAGTTTGCTAACTTTATCGAAGTTCGCCTTTGCTGCTGTTGTCCATGCCGCCATGCCATACTCGAGAACTGGTCTCACTCTTCCAGTGTACAGTTTCTTTAGTATGCTTTCGTCTGCTCCCCAGCTTGTGCCAGTACGTTTCCTCATGATTGCCATTCTTTCTCTGGCTCTCATTCGTCGGTTTCTCTCGATCTGACTTTTCCATGTCATGCGCCGATCAAATATGACTCCCAGACAGTTTAGGTTGTCGTTTGGCTGCAGGAATTTGCAATTTAAACTTAATTTGGTATTTTGGGGTTTTATTAAAAGCGAGAATATTGTGCATGTGGTTTTCTCCTCGTTTATTTTGACCAGCCATGAGTTCGCCCACTCTTCCAGCGATGTTAGGGCCGTCTGCATCCGATTTCTTGCTATGGTGAGATTCTTTTCAGAGGTCCACATAGCCAGATCGTCTGCAAACATTGAGCTATGGACTCTTCTTGGTATATTCTCTGTAATGTCGTTTATATATACCAGGAAGAGTGTGGGTGACAGTACTCCCCCTTGGGGTACTCCCTGCTCGAGTGTCACCTCTTTGCTCATCTGCCCTTGTACTTGGACTCTGGCCGTTCTGTTTTTGAGGTAGTGGTTGATCCACTTGTACATTTTCCCACAAACATCACTTCTTCTTAGCTTGACTCTGTCCATCTTTCCAGACTTTGTCAAATGCCTTTTCTAGATCCACCCAAACAGCTACTGTGTGTTTCTGTGCCTGGTAGGCATCTTCTATTTCCTGGACTATGAGGATGACCTGGTCCTCAGTGGATCTGTGCTGTCTAAAGCCGGCTTGCTGTGGAATTAGTATTCGTTTTTCTTCCAGATGCCACATCAGTCTGGTGTTTATCATACGTTCCATCAGCTTGCCGACACAGCTCAGTAGGCTGATGGGCCTGTATCCCTTTGGATCTGTTTTGTCCTTTCCTGTTTTTGGTACTGGTACAAGTACTGCGTCTTTCCATGCCTGGGGTACAATTCCCCTTTTCCAGCTTTGGTTCAGGACCGATAGCAGTTTCCTCTTCGCTGTTTGGCCCAGCCCCATCAGCATTTCGTTTGTTATCCCGTCTTTTCCGGGAGATTTCATTTTCTTTAATGTTCTCATGGCCTCTTCCATTTCGCTCATTGTTAATTTGGCCATCATGTGCTCTTCAGGTGCCGTATTGATGTTGTCGTGCCCCTTTAGCTCTTCGATAATGTCTGTATGCCTATCTGCAGGGACCTCGATGTGGTTTGCTCTGGCATAGTGATCGACAAAAGCGTTTGCGGCTTTCTTACCAGTGAGCAAGTTTTCGCCCTGCTTGATGGTAATTTGTTTGTTTGACGGGGTTTCGTCGTTCATGGCTTTGACTAGCTTCCATAGCGTGTTCCCTTCTTTGTCCAGGTTTAGGCTTTCCGATCTGTTTTTCCAGCTCTCTCTCTTGGTGTTTGCTTGAGTGTGTATTTGTATTTCGCCGTGGCGGCTTTGAGGGCGATGTTTGCCTCCATAGATTGATCTCGCTCTGCCATGTTCCTAGCATTTGTTACTGCATCTTCCGCTTTCTGCAACTCATCATTCCAGTAGGGCTTATAGTTTTTCCTAGCTCCTCTTGGGATGGTTTCAGTAGCGGCTTGCATTATTGCCTTGGAACTTGTTCCAACCTTCTCTCGAATATTCGTATTTGTGATTCTGTCTTTTCTGATGTTGTTAGTGACTTTTTGTGGGCACTGCATTTCGCAAGTGACTAACTTTCATTCATGGGCCTTATTCAATGCCAATGTCTGGCACTGGTAGCATATGGTTGGGATAAAGATACTATTTATCATCTGTTTTTTATCTTCAAGGGAAACATTGAAGTGTCGTAGTAGTGGAGACAGCTGGTATGTGACATTGTTTTCCCTCTGCACTCTCATCTTTATCTCTTTGTCGAGTCTGCCATCCTCAGTAAAAATAGCATCCAAATGCCTAAATTCTTGTATCTGCTTTATTTTTGTTTCATTCACATGAATATCATTTGTGGTGTGCTTTCTACCTATATTCATTGCCTCTGTTTTTCATGTGTTGATATTCATATCGCACTTTTGACAGTTCAAGTAGAGTTATTTAATATGACTTTGTAGGTTTCGTTTATTAAAGTGGATCAGACATTAGTCGTCTGCAAAGAACAATCCTTTGGTACTTTTGTGTTCTGTATTTGTCTCCTGTCGAATTTTATTCATATTAATGACAAAGAGGAGTGGTGACATAACACAACCCTGTCTGACGCCTGATGAAATGGCGAACCACTTCGACATACCTTCTGTTGTTCTTACTGCTACGTGCGGGATCGTGGACATCAGAACCGAGGCGAATATGTCAAGGACTGCCTCAAGGGTCTCCGCTCTCACCGGTGCGGTTCAACATTTACACAGTAAAACTGACCAATATTCAACCCACATGGACAGGGCGAACGTTGACATTTGCCGATGACGTCCTAACGTACAGGACTGGCTCAGACAGGCAAGAGTTGGTCAAAGACATCCAGGAAACCTTGCAAGCAATCTCACAGTGGTTTCGGCGACTCAAGCTCCAAGATCAATCCGAACAAGGCCTGCATGATGTGGTGCTCTTTGAGTATTTCCATAGTAAAGGCTGTGATCCCATCACTTTTGATGGTTGCACCACTGACAGGTGCGACAGGTTGAAATACCTCAGAATGACTTTTTGATCGCAGTCATTCCTATAATTGCCACATCGACCACATCGTATAAAGATGCAATGGAGGATTAGGAGCACTCAATCCCATGGCTGCTGCTAACTTGGAACAACGCCACCTATTTCGTCAGGTCGTGTTGTCTGTCATCTATTACGGACTTGGCATCATCACACTATCAAGAACACTGTGTGAAAGGTTGGAACGCATCCAGAATTAAGGTATGCGACTGGCTCTGGTCTGCACTAGAGACACCCCGATTGTGATGATGCGGCACATGTTGGGATTGTTATCGGTGACATCCAAACATAAACTGGCACAAGTCAAAGCCTATATGCGTGTCACCACAGACACGCAGCACCCTCTGCGCAGTAGTATCTCAGACATCAAGGGATCAAGAATCAAGAGAGGGTCGTCATGGATGGCACAGGCTGAGACAACAATCGGACACGTCACTCCAGCTGAGACGATAGCCAAAGGGGAAGAATAGGTCCACACTGGTGATAGAATGATAGAGTACCAGAGAGCCGTCATAACCTTAGGGAAGGGGGAAGAATGGGTCCACACTGGTGATAGAATGATAGAGTACCAGAGAGCCATCATAACCTTAGGCAAGGAATGCAGAGAACGGAGCAACGAGAGAGCAGAGCACGAGGTAAATCAGCTGATAACTGAGAACACCCAGGAGAGTGACGCTGTCATATACACGGATCAGACATGCGCAGTGGGACATCAGGCTGGGGTTTCTAGGCTAGAGTGAGAGAAGAGGTTGCTGCTGAGCGCAGTAGGGCATACATGTCAACGTGCAGTGACGTCGATTCTTAGAAACAGAAACTGCAACTCTGGCTGTTCTGATATAGGGCTTTGATGTTACTATTGAGAGGACCTTGCAGTCCATAATCTGCCAGGATCTCCCAAAGTTAACTTCTGTTGACTCTATTGAACGCCTTTTCTTGATCTATGAATATAATGATGTTGTTTCCATCGTGTTCTATAGGCTGTTCACATATTTGTATCTATGTAAATATTGCATCTGTGCAGCTCTTTCCTCTCCTGAACGCGAAATCAATATTTCCTAGTTGGGGTTCCAGTATAGGTCTTGCTCTTCTTTCTAGCATCTTTGCAAATATCTTACCTATGTGGCTTAAAAGAGAGATTCCCCTAGACGTCTCGCCCTATCGCTTGTCACCTTTATTTTTCCAAATAGGGACGATGATTGCTCTTTGCAGTCTGTTGGTACCTTTCTCGACGTCCAGGCCACATTAAATATTCTGGTCAATCGGTCAACTGCAGTTGTCCTGCAGGCTAGTAGCATTTCTGTTGTGATACCATCTATGCCTGCTGCTTTATTTTTCTTGCTGTCTTGCAGGGCCGCTTCGTCCTCTGATTTCAATATTTTTAAGCTGATTCATTCTACATCTGGTGCTGTGCTGGTTCCTACTTTCCTGGGTTTAGCAACTCACTAAAGTATTCTCTCCATCTGTTTCTTATGTTTTGGCTGTTGGCGAGTGGTTATTTTGCGTTATTGTTGATAATATACTTCCACGTATGTTACTGTAGATCAAGACTGGACAAAAACCGTAATCTTAGAAGGAACAGATATAGTCCCCAGTGTTACAGGTTGAACACTGTAATACGCGATACAAACAGGACACATAAATACACGGTACATACAGGACATCGTAGTACATACTAGGGACGTTCAAGTCAAACTGGGACTTTTAGTTTTAAGGAAACATTTTTTTTTTCAAGTAATCAAAATGCGTTTTATTTTTCGATATAATCTCATGAAACGTTTATCCACTTATCCCAGCATTTTAGCAATGCTTGCAAAGCTTCAGGTTAGAAAGATTTGTCAGTATGTCTGAACCAATCCAGGACAGCCTGTTTCACTTTGTCATCAGTGCTGAAATGCTGAATCCCGGGAATACTTTTAGGGGTACAAACAGGTGGAAATCGCTTAGAGCGAGGTCTGAGCTGTAAGGTGGATGTGGAAACACCTCCCAGACGAGTTGCTGCAAATACCACATAGTGCTGTGAGCGATATGAGGTTGAGCGCTATCGTGTAGCTACAGGACACCCTTTGTGATAGACGGTTATGCATATCACTCAAAATGCATATGTACTGTTCACTGCTGATAGTGGCACCACGGGGTAAAAAATAAACAGGAATTACGCCAAGTTTGTTCCAGAAAACGCTCGCCATCACTTTACCTGCAGACGCAATTGTCGGAAATGTTGTGGATAGTGATGAGTGCGTATGCTTCCAATGCTTGGATGCTCTTTTCGATCCAGGGGTATAATATTGCGCCCAGGTTTCGTCCCATGTAATGAAGCGATCAAAAAAACCATGTCCTTCCATGTCAATACGTTTTCAATTCAGTCCAGGGTTGAAACTTTCTCTACCGGTCGAAAGCGGAAAGCTGTCTTGGCAACCAAAGTGCAGAAAAACACTAGACTCTTGTGCAATTTCGCGACAGGCTATGCGTCAATTTACCAGGATAAGGCGTTCCACAATCTGGATATTCACATAAATGACGGTCGTGGGTTGAGCGCCACCACGGCCGGGATCATCACTCACGGATGTACGTTTACACCATTCAAATGTCTTACTGTGGCTGAGTGTCTCATCACCGTATTGTGATGGAGTCTTCTGTCATTCTGTTTCTTCTTTTGCGTTGGTTCTCAAACTCCAGCTACAAAGCCCTGAACAGGGCTTTGCAAGTACCAGGACGTAGTCCGGAGAACGGATTGCCTTGTGTCGCTAGTTTACAACTTGACTCCGATATTTGTACTTCTCGGTCCGACGCAGCCTTCTTCAACAGAACAGTCTTCTGTAAATTTCCGCAGGTTTCACGCTTTCTTTCAAAAGAAACTTCATAACAACACGCTGTTCCATGCAAGCACTTGCGGTATTGGGCGTCATTTTTATTTATCTGTCATGTGACTGGCCCATGGCAAGTAGGCCAGATATCAGTAACAGGACATAAGTGCCCCTAACTAATAATAGTAGTTCTAGCATGATATAAACCATTCAGATAGAACTAGAACAAAAAGTTGCGGTTTAATTTGAATGCCCCTCGTAGTTTTAAAGGGAGACACGGATTCACAGAACGGATATGACACGTTTCTACAAGGCACAGACAGACAGGACATAATCTTAGACGGTACAGTCTTGCCACAGTTGTACAAGGTACACCAGATATGCCATAATACGGTACAGTCTGGTCACAGTCGTACAAGGGACAGATAGACAGCACACACTCGTAAACGGTACAGTCTGGTCACAGTTGAATAAGGTACAGACAGAGATAACATAATCTTAGACGGTACAGACTGGTCACAGTTTTACAGGGTACAGATAGACAGCACGCAATCGTAAACGGTACAGTCTGGTCACAGTTGTATAGGGTACGTGTAGACAGGACAGTAGTATACGGTACAGACATGACACAGTTGAAAATGGTACACACAGACCCTAGTAATACACGGTTCACTCAGATCATAGTCATACACGGAGCAGTACATGCAGGACACAGTTGTACACAGAACAGACAGTGCATAGTCTTACACCCTACATACAGAAAACAGTAGTACATGGTACAGACAGGACACCTGTGTACATTGTAAAGACAAAACATGATACAGTCTTACACAATACAGACATGGCACAGTCATAGACAGTACAGCCGAGACACAGTTGCACACATAACAGACATGTCACACTTGTACACGGTACAGAAAGGATACAGTCGTACACAGAACAAACAGTCGTACGCGGTACTGACAGGACACGGTCGTACGCGGTACAAACAGAACACAGTCGTACACGGTACAGTCAGGACACATTAGTACATGGTACAGACAGGACACAGTCGTACACAGAACAAACAGTCGTACGATGTACAGACAAGACACAGTCGTACACGGTACGGACAGGATATAATCATACACGGTACAGACAGGACACAGTCGTACACGGTATAGACAGGACACAGTCGCACACCGTTTAGTCGAATCGCATTCGCTAAACGGTACAGTCAGATCGCAGTGGCACATAGTACAAACATGACACATCTGTACAAGGTAAAGACAGAACAACAGTGATATATATGTAGTTACATTAGCGATAAACTGTTTGGCAATGACAGAAACCTGAGACAGACTGCCGATTTTATTAAGCAAATACGTGATGTTATTTGACGACGACTGATCAAGGATTGAGTCAACACCTTGTAAGGGAATTAGACAAAACAATTCTCATGATGGGAAGAAAAATAATTGTTATGTCCCTTTATATATATTTCATCTTTACATCTGGGACAATGGTATTTTAAAACTTGAAATTAGCGCCCATGTTATATTTTAAATATCTCAATAGTTCATAAATGTATCAAGCTCATTTTTTTTAACATGAGTTCTTAATATCAAAAAGACATTAGGGCGATATTAAAATTGATTGATAATGATGTCGGGGAGAATCAGGATGCCTTTGTACTGTTTAATAGATACTGTATATACACAGCGTATTTTACAGTAATTGCAAAACAATTCAGTTGTTAAAGATTCATAGATGTATCTTTATTAATCTAGTAGCTGGGACATTAGGTGGCCTAAAGAAAACAACTGTGTATTGAATAAATTCAATTGCAGTAAAGTCATCGTTCATTGGGCTATCAGAAATTTGACAGATTTACTCACGCTAATCATAATCAGACAAGTCAGATAGATCGATGAGCTTAACAGTTTGAATGAATCTTAAAACATCCTTCTGTCAATACTCCTCATTCTATTTAAATGTATGATCATCCCCTTTAATCCAGTAGTTTTTGGTTATGTTTGATAGAACATCAAGTGTAAGTTTCTAAGACATCGCATATTTAAAAGTTGTATTTTGAGAGGCCACCTGATCTTTCACTTTAGTCCACACAAGAGCGATAGGATTTAAGACTTCCACTTCACCATTCTCATTTAAACACATATGCGATTCTCTTGGATTATTTTGTCACTATGTGATGTTTTCTTCTTGTGTCTTTTTTTAACAAGAGTCAGTCGTTCTGGTTTTAAACACATTTCACTAAAATAAATGTTTTCCTTCTGAAGCCACACCTTTCATTTCTGGAACTTGAGTAAGTGGAAACAAAGTCTTCGAGTATCAGTGCATTATCAGTCCATTACCAGACATGAGTGTTTATCTAAAGACGGAAGGAATGCTTTCTCAACCTGATTTCTTGAAATTTGCCAGTTCATCTCTTTAATGTAGTCACGATTATCAGTTGATTTTGATTGGAAAACCAGTTTTACAATCTTCACTAAACTATTTTTTTCTGCTGCATGCTTGGGCTATTATCAAACGTTGTCCTTTGCTACTTGATACAAATCTTTTTATCGGTCCATCTACTGACTGTAATTCCCTATCACTTGTAATGTTGGCATTTACCCATGGTTCGTCGATATAGACTACGCCATAATTTGCAGCACCTATTTCTTGTACCTCGCGCAAAAACCGACTTCTAGAAACAACAAGGTGGGGGTTTATCACATTCTTTATTTCTAAATCCTTTTCATTTCCAAAATGTGATGTAAGATAAGCCAACAGTTTTCCACAATATTTATTTGGAGATGTCAATTTCGTTGTTTCTTCTGAAAGAAACTTGCAATTTCCTTAAAGTCAACATTTTGGAACCCAACATTTTATGTATTTCCCATTCAATAACGTAATTTCCGAAACTATCTATTTATCATTTCCTTTCTCGCCCTTTTGTGTTGCTTGGAAACGAACTGTCATGTTCTGAAACCCAACATGAAAATGACTTTTTATTTATATCTAAAGCGTGCATAGTTCTTTTCTTGGTGGTTTGAAATGCCAGAGAAAAGAATTCATTTTTCTGCCTCTTTTGATAAATATTTATAAAGTGTCTGTACGATTATTATAGACGTGTTTAGCCAATTTCAGGTTTAATTTGTAAAAAAAAAACAATGAGAACTACTGAAATCTTTCAATTTCACAAGAAAAACGCCGTTCAAGAAGTGAAATGTTAAAAATATCCAACGTCTCAATTTATTAAACTGCTGTTTATTGAAGACTACGGGTTTTTAAAAAAATAAAAAACAAGTAATTCCAATTTTTTTTCATGTTAATGGTATGAGTATACAAAAATTGGCAGTTACAGTTTTCGTAACATAAATTTAAGCAAATTTCATCAAATTATACACGTTATTTTTGATTTAGTACAAAATTATTTTTTTAAAAGGCTTGAATTTATAAACGGACTAGAGTAACTCCACTTTCCTGAGTTTGTGATTGATTGATTGATTTGGAGTTATCATTGTGCAGGTATTTCATTTTAGTCTTTATCGTGTATCTATTTTCCTTTCAGTTTATATTGGGAATCTATTTTCCTTTTAGTCTTTATTGTATATAAATTTTCATTTAGATTTATTGTATATCTATTTTCCTTTAGATTACATGGTGAATTTATTTTTCCATAGTTTCTATTGTATATCTTTTCTCCTTCAGTCTTTATGGTGTAACGCTCGTGTTCCCGTGGTCTGAAAAGAGCAAAGAATAGTAATTGTGTTACCTAACAGACACGTTGTAAAAGGCGACAATAGATCATTGGGCAGGGAACTGATAACGTCAACCTTGTACTGTGTTACAGTGGTGACTTGTCCCTGTCAACTATACTGTATTTGGGCAGTAAATTGTCTCTGTCAACTGTACTGTATTAGGGCAGTAGCTTGTCTCTGTCAACTGTACTGTATTTGGGCAGTAGCTTATCTCTGTCAACTGTACTGTATTTGGGTAGTAGGTTGTTTCTGTCAACTATACTGTATTAGGACAATAGATTGTCTCTGTCAACTATACTGTATTAGGGCGATAGCTTGTTCATGTCAACTGTACTGTATTAGGGCAGTAGCTTGTCTCTGTCAACTGTACTGTATTAGGGCAGTAGCTTGTCTCTGTCAACTATACTGTATTAGGGCGATAGCTTGTTCATGTCAACTGTACTGTATTAGGGCAGTAGCTTGTCTCTGTCAACTGTACTGTATTAGGGCAGTAGCTTGTCTCTGTCAACTATACTGTATTAGGGCGATAGCTTGTTCATGTCAACTGTACTGTATTAGGGCAGTAGCTTGTCTCTGTCAACTGTACTGTATTAGGGCAGTAGCTTGTCTCTGTCAACTATACTGTATTAGGGCGATAGCTTGTTCATGTCAACTGTACTGTATTAGGACGGTAGTTTGTCTCTGTCAACTGTACTGTATTAGGGCGGTAGCTTGTTCATGTCAACTGTACTATATTAGGGCGGTAGTTTGTCTCTGTCAACTGTACTGTATTAGGGCGGTAGCTTGTTCATGTCAACTGTACTGTATTAGGGCGGTAGTTTGTCTCTGTCAACTGTACTGTATTAGGGCGATAGCTTGTTCATGTCAACTGTACTATATTAGGGCAGTAGCTTGTTCCTGTCAACTGTACTGTAATAGGCAGTACCTTTTATCTGTCAACTGTACTGGATTATGGCACTAGCTTGTCTCTGTCAACTGTACTGTATAGAATAGTAGCTTGTATCTGTCAACTGTACAATATTTGGTCAGTAGCTTGTATCTGTCATCTGTACACTATTTTGGCAGTAGCTTGTCCCTTTCAGATGTATTGTTTACGTTAGAGTCTCTGTTGTCGCGCAGCGTCTTTCTCTCTTTGTGATCCCCATAGTTGCACGACTACTGAGACGCATTGCATTTCACTACAGCGAAAAGACCCCTGGTCTACCTTCTTTAGTAAACTCATGGATGTAAGAAAATAACCCTCTAACAGAAAAAAATGTGTCCAGGTATATAACTCAATAGGACAGTTCAGAAAACAGGAAAGAACAAAAATATGAGAATATTAACATATGTATGTTGACTTGTCCACGTAAATGAACCTTTTATTAAGTACTCGACAAGCTGAAACAACACAAACAAAAACAGCAAAATAAGAAAAAGCAATAACAGTAATAAAGATATATGTTTTAATTTGTTTCAGGATTTTCTTGTGACTTTGAATACTTATCATCATTACAAACTTATCTGTCCGCTTAGATAGAGCAATACAAATAAACTAATACAGAAGGTATGTTTAAATCAAACGGCGAATATAGTATTCATTGAGGTAATAACAAGTCTAGTAATAATCAACGACGGTCTGCTTCTTCTTCTGCGTTCGTTTTTCAATCTCTCTCTACTAAGCCCTGAGCATGGCTTTGCAAGTAGCAGGATGCAGTCCGGAGAACGGAATGCGTTATTTCGCCAGTTTACAGATTGACTGCGATTTTGCACCTTTCGGTCCGACACATCAGTCTTCGACAGTAGAAAAGGTCTATGTAATGCTTGTTCATAGATGATGGTGGAAAAAGCTACTAGAAAATGCAACATGGTGAGTGTTACGGTCAATAGAAAAGAAATATATACCATAAAATTTGCAGAAGACCAAACAATCATAGAAGGAACAGAAAAATCGTTTAAACGTTTACTAACCAACATCAACGATACAACCAAGGTATTTGGTATGACATTTAATGCTAGTAAAACAAAAGTTATGGTAATAGCCAAGTAAACCCCCAAAAAAATAAATAACAGCATAAGAAAGACAGGCCAAAGAACAAGTGTAGAGGTTTTCATATTTGATCTAAATTATTACATCAGATTCCTGCAATGAAATTGAGAATCAGAACTAGGATAGCAGTAGCAACAAAAAAAAGACGTTACATTAGGGAAAAAACTGATAATATCAAGTAACATCAATATTAAGCTGCATTAAAGAATAATCACTAGGCAAAACTGGTCCATATTAGCACGTAAGAGTCTGAAATATTGAAAGACCTTAGAAGCTGCTGTACAGCTTGCAAAGAGGGAGCTGTACTGAAAAATAGACAATCGAGCAAGTTCTTAGCACTATAGGAACACAAAGCTAACTAATGAAATGTATACACAAATACAGATTTTCTTTGCTCCGTCACAGTGAAACAGATTGGGGGGCAAAATTCAGGGGGAAAGAGGAAAAGACATATATAAAACATGTACATAACACATACGTGCGAGAACATCAGGATATAATCGCATTTAGAGCTAAGGAGATATGCCGAGAACTGAGAAGAGTAGCGTGCCATGATCGAATGACGTCAATACCAGTCGTGGGTCTGACTAACACAGAACAGTAGCGTGACATGATCGAATGACGTCAATACCAGTCTTGGGTCTGACTAACACAGAACAGTAGCGTGACATGATCGAATGACGTCAATACCAGTCGTGGGTCTGACTAATACAGAACAGTAGCGTGACATGATCGAATGACGTCAATACCAGTCGTGGGTCTGACTAACACAGAACAGTAGCGTGACATGATCGAATGGCGGCAATACCAGTCTTGGGTCTGACTAACACAGAACAGTAGCGTGATATGATCGAATGACGTCAATACCAGTCTTGGGTATGACTAACAGAGAACAGTAGCGTGACATGATCGAATGACTTCAACAATACCAGTCTTGGGTCTTCATCTTCTTCATCGTACGCAGTCAGACAGTAACCATTATTTTTTCGAAAAAGGCAGCGGTCATCCTGAGGCTGTCGACACTGCCATAGAGCTTGTCTAGTGTTGCCACTGGTGATGGCCACATCTGTTCTCTCTGATCCTCGTATGTCTGGCAGTTTTGTAGCAGATGCTCAGCGGTCATTTTACCGGTCCCACACGGGCATTCGTCGGTGCCACCTATCTTCAATTTGTTGAATAGTTGGTACCTCAGTCTATTGTGGCCAGTGCGAAGTCTGAAGACCACGGCCTGCTCTCTTCTGTTCAACTGGTAATAGGCATCGTTTTTGGTGTAGCCAGTATGTTTGGTTTCCCATTTGGTCATGTAAGTCTTGGGTCTGATTAACAGAGAACAGTAGCGTGACATGATCGAATTACGTCAATACCAGTCTTGGGTATGACTAACAGAGAACACTAGCGTGACATGATCGAATGACGTCCATACTAGTCTTGGGTCTGATTAACACAGAACAGTAGCGTGACATGATCGAATGACGTCAATACCAGTCTTGGGTCTGATTAACAGAGAACAGTATCGTGACATGATCGAATGACTTCAAAAATACCAGTCTTCGGCCTGACTAACAGAGAACAGTATCGTGACATGATCGAATGAATTCAACAATACCAGTCTTCGGTCTGACTAACAGAGAACAGTAGCGTGACATGATCGAATGACTTCAACAATACCAGTCTTCGGCCTGACTAACAGAGAAAAGTATCGTGGGATGACTGAATGACTAAAAAAATAAAGAAAGAGTTCTATTCGGTTTTATATTTTAAAAATAAGTTGGATTTCAAGTTTTGATCAAAAGCAACCCTGGTTTTTTTTTTAAGATCGTTAGAAGTCGAGATCCAAAAGAGAAAACGTATACAATTTGTGCCCGGTGTCTTTGATACTGTTTGCGGACCGGCAACTGATCGATCGCGGGCAGTTATCGGTCCGTGGACCACCAATTTGCGAAACATTGCTATAAATCCTTGCTGTCTTGTTTTATAGGTTCGATCAGCAGCAAAGCTTAAAGAAATTCTTGCTATATGTACATTTTGTTGGCGGGCTACATTTATGATGCTTTAGTTTGTAGTTTTAAAAAAATACGTCACTTCTTTATTAGTGCTGTCATGCTAAGATTTCTGTCTGTGGCATCCAGTCATGAATTTGTACAGGCCAAAACCTCTATATGACGTGAGGACTGGATCCACACTGGTGATCGAATGACAAAATGCTACATAGAATGGCAGATTATCACATAGAATGACAGATTATCACATAGAATGATAGATTATCACATAGAATGACAGGTTATCACATAGAATGACAGATTATCATATTTAATGGCAGATTATCACATAGAAGGACAGATTATCACATAGAATGACAGGTTATCACATAGAATGACAGATTATCATATTTAATGGCAGATTATCACATAGAAGGACAGATTATCACATAGAATGACAGGTTATCACATAGAATGACAGATTATCATATTTAATGGCAGATTATCACATAGAATGGCAGATTATCACATAGAATGACAGATTATCACATAGAATGATAGATTATCACATAGAATGACAGGTTATCACATAGAATGACATATTATCATATTTAATGGCAGATTATCACATAGAAGGACAGATTATCACATAGAAGGACAGATTATCACATAGAATGATAGATTATCACATAGAATGACAGGTTATCACATAGAATGACAGATTATCACATAGAATGACAGGTTATCACAATCGCCATAACGCTAGGCAAGGAATGAAGAGAGTGGTGCAACGAGATAGCAGAACTCGGCATTAACCAGCTCATAAGTACTAACACTCAAGATAGTGTTGCCGTCAATATACCAATGGATCGATGATATGCAGTAGAAAGTCAGGTTAGGAATTTTCTTATATAGTGAAAGGTAAGGTTGCCGCTGAGCGGAGCGAGGCATACAGAGCAGCAACCTCAAGTAAGAGAAATGGTGCGGAGACAGCGACTTCAATACCGGAACCTGTTTATCAAGGGCAGTCATCGTGTCAGACTCCCAAATCCTTACTCTTGAAGGATTTGCGAGCCAATAATAATGGACTAACACCTTTTCTTGAAGAGATTGGGCTCTGAACATGCTCATGACGCATCGCTCACAGGGTGAGTGATGTTGTCGAAAGGTAAGGCTCGCGCCTCTCAAAGCGATGAATGGAAACAGTGGACAACCGAATCCCGCAAGTTTCAAGCGACTCGTGGTCTCAAGGGAAGTGGGACCAGAATACCTGAGTAAATTCTGAGTTACCTCTAGTCGTCTTGGCGTATGTCTTGTCACTAGTCCAAGGTAGCTCGGGACCAGAGAGTGAGGTTGATGACCAGCGCAGTTTCTTCCTTACTATATAGTCCATAAAACAGCGTAAGTTTCATCAAGACAAACCCGTTTCATGATGTCGCTCATGCACAACTAACTACTCTGGAATGTGCAAAATAGCAGACTTTGTCATGATGAGTGAATAGAAGCTATAGAGACCTTAACCTCCAGGGGTTGATGTGGATGTACTGGGATTCCTGGCAAGAAATATCGGGCATTCTTACTACGCAAGCACCTAAAATATTGGCACATTGGATATATGTACATTTATATATATGTATAGTTGTGACAGTCTTAAGTTTATCAATGACCGCCTATTGGATTATCACACGGCAATATATGAATCCGCAATACATAGACTGCATAATGTTTAAATCAAACTAGCGTTGCTGGGCGCATGAAAGGACAGTGCAGGAATGTGTTTGACCAACGCACTACTGGCAAACATTCGTATCAACTTTCTTCGCTAATTACTGGGAGAAACTGAGCAGCTCTGAGTTTGTCCAGAATGTATTGTAGTCGATTCTTTAGACCAGAACAGAAATTCTTGTGTAATACATTGTTTACCTTGCTTGTCCTTCACCGGTATACTAGTCAGATACCAGGTACTGTCTTGTTAGATGTTCTGTTTAAATACTGTCAATACGACTTTTTCCCATTGTTGGGGTAGTCGAGGGTTTTTTTAGGCTGAGGACTACAGACCGCTGCGCCACTGCTGTCTCCACGTCGTGTGCTGGCTACGTTTATTTATTTCACCCCGAACAGAAAAACAACATATGCCATACCGGGGATTCGAACCCCTTCCCCCCACCCCTCTTGTTGGCAGGCAAGCATCGAAACCATTCGATATAATCAACGATGCCATAACCTCTAAGCAGACAGAATGGTATGAGATCAGGAGTTGGAAGCTTCAGAGTATTTGGTTTTCAACTTCATGGCATGCTGCCAAATAGAAGATAGTGCTACGTGATATGAATGATACACATGAAATATAAAATATGCGTAAAGCGTTTATTTCTGAGGCGAAAAAATGTCTGAAATGACATAGAACATGACTGCAAGCCAAAGCATTAAACTTACACCAAATGTTAAAACAAAGCCAACCGCTCTCTTAAGGTATGACTGCTTGTAGCCAAAATAAAACAAAATGCGACCAAATATGAAAAATGAAATAAGTATTGGAATTACTTTCATTTGATCTTCACGTAAGTATGTTGCAAGTATTATTTGTCCAACAAAAGTTACAATAAATTGTTCAACAGTGTTTGTAAGGTACCGAATGCCAACAGCTACGTGATGTTCACCTCGACCATTGATTGGGTCAATCGCAGTTGTGTAGAAGCGAGTTCCAGCGACTAAGAGAATCCCACCAATCAGCGGGAGACATGAGAAGCTCTGTAGGCGGAGCGTAAAGATCAACCTATCAATCGATGTCGGAAGTTGTGGGATTGGGATGGGAATGAAGAAGTAGAGAATGACGAATGTCACTGCTGAGCCAATTGCTGTCTTGATAGCAAACACTCGCATAACCTGTCTTTCTATTGGTTGAGACCGTGTCATGACTCTACCATCTTCATTCGCATTTGGTTGGTACGAACGCCTGGCTCTTGTATGGCTACGCTGGCACATTTGTGTACACTAGTCGATCTGTGAACATTTAAAAAAATATAATAACATATTATATAAATAAATAAATATATATGTAAAGTCTTAGTCTTAGTCGTAGTTGGTCTGCACTTCTACAGGAGCAGAGCCGATGCCCCTGTGCAGGTACCAGCTCTGGCGTGAGCTAGATGTAGCCGTGATTATGATTTCCTGCTTAATAGACTAGGCTCAAGCAGCTTATTACTCTGCTGCGCTGGGACAAGTAGGGCTGAGGGTGGCTAGCCGATGTGCAAGTCCATCTTAATAGACTCAAACAATAGAGCAAAGTAGACCCGCAGTCTGTAAGACGCCATCTATGATGCTCTTAACAAGCCACCTCACCATGGCCGGCGTTATGCCTTGTCACACAGTTAGTCGTCTCTTACTTCGACATGCTCTCTGTGGGGCAGTGGTGCTATTCTTTTCTTTGTCATACGCAAAGACCACTCAAGCTTATATATTTATATATACACACACCCATACACACACATACACCAACACACTCTCGCACACTCATATATCAACAAATTCAACTCTCGTCGTACGTTTGTCTAAATGTCTGTCAATTGATGTAACAAAGCAAAAACCAAAATTAAGTCGGTCTTAGCGAAACAGGGGCAAAAGAGAAATCAAAGGCTGGATGTAATGCCAGATATGTTGTGCAAATCACCTATTGATTGCAAATTGCAAAGATTGCAAATCTTTGGAAGCAACGGTGATGTTGTTTTATAGAAGATTGCTGTGGATCACATGGACTGTAAAGAAGGTTAATGATACAGAACTTGAAGCGGCACAAACACAAAGACAACTCATTGCAAGGATCAGAACAAGGCAGTCATCCTTTTTCTGGTATGTTATGAGAAAAGGTGGCTTACAGCATATTGTGACAACGGGAAAGATAGCTAGAAAAAGAGACACATGAAGGCAGAGAGAGAAGATGTTGGACAAGCCTGAGAGAATAACACGGGCGACAATCAACAACAGAGTTGGTAAATGACACACGTGATAGAAGCGGATGTATTTCCATGATCGTCAAGGCCTGCCGGCATGGCACCTGATGATGATGCTGTGCAAGGGAAATAGTATAAGCAACTCGCGCTGCCTTAAATATTTAATTGTTCGCTCCCATAGACAAGCGAGTTGTTTTGTTTTGTTTTGTTTTTTTGTTTGTTTTGTTTGCATATTAAACTCACTATTAGCAATGTTCAGAAAAATCTTTACACGCAAAGGGATTTTGAGCTTGTTTTCTAATCCATACGTAAGAGCTTCAAATTCACGTCGTGCTCAGTTTGACAGAATGCGCATGTAGTAGGTTTTGTCACCGGATGTGCTTCTTCTTCCGGTCGTTCCAACTGTAAATAGGTTTTTGACGAAGTCACTGCAACAGCTACTGAGTTATGCTCTATCATCAGAAGAGTTATGCTCTATCATCAGAAGAGTTATGCTCTATCATCAGAAGAGTTATGCTCTATCATCAGAAGAGTTATGCTCTATCATCAGAAGAGTTATGCTCTATCATCAGAAGAGTCATGCTCTATCATCAGAAGAGTTATGCTCTATCATCAGAAGAGTTATGCTCTATCATCAGAAGAGTTATGCTCTATCATCAGAAGAGTTATGCTCTATCATCAGAAGAGTTATGCTCTATCATCAGAAGAGTCATGCTCTATCATCAGAAGAGTTATGCTCTATCATCAGAAGAGTTATGCTCTATCATCAGAAGAGTTATGCTCTATCATCAGAAGAGTTATGCTCTATCATCAGAAGAGTTATGCTCTATCATCAGAAGAGTTATGCTCTATCATCAGAACTTTCAGCAATGATAGAAGCTAAGCACATAAGGGTTGTCTCGGTGCAATGAACTATTGTCCGATACATCCTAACAACAATGCCATAGTGGCTGACCATTTGTAAGCCAAACTCATAACCCCTTGACCATTAAAAAACATTTCAAATCACCATTTTCCCACACAACCTTCCAGAAAATTATTACTGTTACGACCTAGCAACCCAGTAGATAAGCAAACCACCGCAACTTGTCAAAGCTGGAATTGAATCAGCCATGTTCTAAGAAGAGCACCTTACACTATCGCCAGATCCGCCTTGCTATCGACCCCAGAAGGAAGATGAAAGCGAGACCAACCTAGGGCAAGTGGGAGAAGAACGATCGAGCCGCAAAAGAAATCATGAATTAGGTCTTGGGTACAATACGTAGGATGGCATTAGACCGAGCGAAGTGAAGGGAGTTTTTTGCTTAATGACGCAACCAGGCGTGGTGATAATAGTTGTCCATCACAAGTGATGAAGACCACTCTCTTTGTTCAGCCGTGTGGACAGTCGTATATCTTGCTGTGTCCGCTGAAATGGGGGACTTGCGCGGTTATTTGGATTAAAGTGAGCAAGAAACTGCGCCTTTTGTCAACCTCACTCACAGAGCCTAAGCTACCTTTTGCCAGTGGGAAGACATTCATCGAGACAACTGGAGATAGCATAGGATACAGATTTTGCATCAGGTTACCACCGAAGCCTTTCCGTAAACATGTAACCCGCAGGGAAGAAAGGTGGGAAGGCATCTAATATAGTTTGTCGTGCCTTTTCGATAACCACAAGAGGTCGTATGGACAACACTCAGCGTATGAGTGACTCTGGCATCTCTTCCCAGCTGTATTCAGCTCATCATAGTAGCATCTAAAATTCCCACATGCCAAATTCGTGAAGGTGAACCGGCAGAACTAACCCGTGAAATAAGACACAGGTATAAGCGTAGTGCCATTTAACCGGCGCCCAGACCAGTATAAACGTATGGTAGAAATCGCAAAAAAAGAACGAAATAACAAGTCCAGACTGAAAACAACACCACGTTTCCGTGAACACAAGTGTAAGTCGTCGACTAGTGTGAATTCCAGGCAAATCCGTGGTCTGGCGGCATCCATAATGATCCAAAACAGTAGAGAAATGTAGACTCGCAGCCAGTTATGGCGCCATCTTTGCGTGGTGATATAACTGACCTATATGTCGGCAACTGATAGAGGATTTAAGATGAAGAAAAGTTTAATTATGTTACCTAAATTGTAGAGCTTTCTATCCTAAAGACTGTATACACATTGTCATTTAGGGAAAGAGAGATAACAAAATGGATAGAAAGAAGAGGTAACACCATGAAATGGAAGAGAGTTAACAGCATGAAAGGGACCTAAATTGGAAAGCTTTCTATCCTAAATACGTTATACAAATTGACATTATTCTCTGATGAAAGACATTTGCTCAAAACGTGAGTAGCACATTACGATCCCAGCTGAACGAGGTGGTTTGCTAAGAACAGGTTTGAAGTCCGTTCCTGATTCTATTTATGCAATGATAATCTACGTGCTAGAGAAGATGGGGCAATTCCAAACGCTCAAGGAAAGAGGAAATCGAGACAAACCTGAAAATGACTACAAAGATGTGGGCGTAGCTGGAAATGATGGTACATGACGGAAAGGCCTGACGAGCATTTGTTGAGGATCTATGCTCTACAGGTAGCTGAAGAGTTATGATTGACTGATTCATTGATTGAATTGGTCAATCATTTATCGATCCATGATTTTACTACGGATTGCAACGCCAGGGTCAAGTCAGACATATTGATCAAAACCTTCAGCTCGTGTTCACGTCGCGCTCCTGGAAACAGATTACATGAAAGTAATCTAGCCAACGAGGTGGGGATCAGAAGTCTAAGATGGGGATCAGCAGCTAGGCCCCTGTAGCGATGAGCTAACTAAGAAGTCTCACATTGCACTACACCCAGAAAGACTTGAGTTCACCTCCTTAAGTACGCCTAGGGACGTCACAACGCCACTGTAACCTACAATCAATGAAACATCACCAAGCGTTAAAATTACTCAGTACGAGCAGCTTTCAATAACTATGAATGCACGAGGGGCGTTCAAATCATACAGGAACTTTTTTCTAGTTCTACCGAATGGGTTATAGCGTGCTGGAAATACTATCATTAGTTAGGGGCAATTGTGTCCTATTACTGCTAGGTGGCCCTTTGTCATGGACCAGTCACGTGACAGATAAATACAAATAGCGGACAGCACTGTTAATGATTGCATGCAACAGCGTGTCGTGGTGACGTTTCTTGTGAAGAAGGCGTGAAATCTACAGGTATTTATAGGACTGCGATCTCAATACGATGATGAGACACTCAGCCACAGTAAGACATATGAATGGTTTAAACGTTTTAGAGAAGGCCGCACATCCGTGAGTGATAAACCCAGCCCCCAGCCATGGGAAATCCACCCTTTTCCTGGAAAATCGACGCTTAAACCATGTCGCAAAATTGCACAAGAGGCAAGTCTTTCTCTGGATAGGGTGAAGACTATTATTCATGAACATGGGTATTTTGGGAAGGTTAGTGCACGCTGAGTGCCAAGACAGCTTTTCGCTTTTGACCGGCAGAGAAGAGTTCAAGCCTGCTCGACCTCATACGGCTCGCTACACTATGTGCCATCTGCTGCAGCTCGGCTGGAAGGTATTATCACATCCCCCTTGTAGTCAAGACATTGCTCAAAGCCTTTTCAGCTGTTTGGACCCCTACAAGAATTCCTGGGAGGTAAGAATTTCAGCCCTGATGACGAAGCGAAACGGGCTGTCCTGAATTGGTTAAGACATACTGACGAATCTTTCTACGCTGAAGCTTTTCAAGCATCATTTAAACGCTTGGATAAGTGCATAAACGTTGCAGAAGATTATATTTTTAAAAATCAATGGCATTTTAACTACTTGATCAATCCCAAAAAAAGTTTACAAAAGAAATGTTCCGGTTTGACTTGAACGTCCATCGTACAATGAAGCGGCGGGTTTCTCTTGCCTTCCGTCAGTAACTTTTGATAGAAAGC
Organism: Ariolimax columbianus; assembly: GCA_036924085.1. NCBI lineage: Eukaryota > Metazoa > Mollusca > Gastropoda > Stylommatophora > Arionidae > Ariolimax > Ariolimax columbianus. Next base: position 92,061,056 of record JAVGWX010000004.1, on the reverse strand, counting down.
ATAGTTGTCTTTTCACTAGACGAGCTGCCTTCTAGCCTAATGAGATTCATCTATTTTGGGTTGTCTTCAGTTTTCTCTAGTAGACTGAACATCTACAAGCCAGCATGCGATTTGAACTCAAAAGTTCTCCATTGATTGTTCAAATAGAATGCAACAAAATTTATTGAGGACTATTTTAGAAACCTATTCTGTCAAGGACAATTGACGTAGTCCAAAAGTGACATGAATAATGTTAGAAACTGTCTAAAGTACAACTTACAATTTTTGAAGTAGCTCGTTTGCGGGAAGTCCCATTTGAGTAGTAGCCCAAATATAGAAAGGTCAACTTTAGAAGTAACATAAGGGAATGAAGAACAACATCAGAAGTAGTCCAAATGGTTTAAGGACAAGTATAGAAGTAGATCAAAGGTAGCAAGGACAACATCAGAAGTAGTCCAAATGGTGTAAGGATAAGGATTGAAGTGGCCAAAAGGTAGCAAGGACAAATTTAGAAGTAGTCTAAATGGTGTAAAGACAAGTATAGAATTAGATCAAAGGTAGCAAGAACAACATCAGAAGTAGTCCAAATGGTTTAAGGACAAGTATAGAAGTAGATCAAAGGTAGCAAGAACAACATCAGAAGTAGACCAAATGGTTTAAGGACAAGTATAGAAGTAGATCAAAGGTAGCAAGACCAACTTTAGAAGTAGTCTAAATGGTATAAAGACAAGTAAAGAATTAGCGTTGATAGGACTAGCATCTTAGTTCCCCGCCTCGAGGGTGTAACACTGTGTGACAAAGACGAGAATACGACCAATGTCACACTGAAAAGTTGTCATGAGAAACGATTAGATATGTGGTCTAGCACATTGAAGATACTGGACGCTCTGTTTGTGATGGAGACGAAACTAGAGCTATAATCGGGATAGTGTTACAGTAAATACTACCATATTACGGCATTCCATGAAACGAAAGAGCAGACAAGCGAGCAGAATTGGAAGAAACACGAGAACAATAAGAACAAGCAACCACTTTCTAGGAAAAGAAGACCCTTATCAAGTCAGGAAAGTCGACCAAGAGAGATACAGCTATCGCCGCATCGATCGAGCCTGAACAAGAGAACATGTTTTATGTGAGAACGGAAAATAACAGATTAAATATCAACTTACACAGATTAAAACTGGATCCAACACCCATGTGTACGTACGGACAAGCAGCACTGACAGCTAAAAATTGTTTGTTTGTTTAAAGGTTTGTATGTATGTATTATACTGGCGAAGTCATGCTTATTTCAACCTCAGATTGTTGTCTTTTTGGACTGTACCAAAACATATTGACCAGATATTGAACACATATGTTGGTAGTGTGGAAGTAGTGGCCAGTGGGTCCTTGTGTATATAATACATCTCTTTGTAATGTGTTTCACTGTGGTAGTTTTGCAGTGCAGCAGTTTTGTCAATCCTTGCTGTACGTGGAGAAGTGGTCATACCAAGAAAAATCCCTAACAGGACATGTCCAGTCAAACTGGACATGATTTCGAACCTTGCTTGTTGAGAACGCAAACCAAGCTTGCGCTAGCCAAACATATCTTACCATATATTGCGTCATGCTTTAGATTTAGGCAACTGCAAAATGAGCACTGGCTTGCGGAGACGAACCTCCACTCAAAGCTGTTCAAGAGCTGAAGAACTCTATAAAACCTTTATGCAGATAATCTAACTTTACGTGAAGATACAAAAATCAATGGCCACTAACAACACCAGAAGAAACATAATCACAAATACGAGTATTCGGGAGAAGGTTGGAACAATTCCCTGCCTACAGTACATAGAGCAACAGAGAATGAATTGTTTTGGCCACATTGTGAGAATGGAACCAGACCATATTGTTTATGCAACCTTCTACAGGAGAACATCAGGAAGAAGGGCTAGAGGTAGACCGAGGAAAACGTGGATAGACAGCGTAAAAGAGACGCCGTAATATGGGGAAAAATGTTACTCGAGCCACGAGAGAGGCGAAAGATAAATACAAACCACGACACTGAGCTACAACCCGGTAGAAAGTGAGACGACAAAAGAAGAAAAATAATGGTGAGCAAAAATAAGAAAAGGACGAAAAAGGAGAAGAACAAGAAGAAGAAGATGAAGAGGGGGTGGAAGAATAAGAAGACGAATAGGAAGAGCAAGTAAAAGGGTAAGACGAAGATGAAGAAGAAGGAGAGCAGGAGGAAAATAAGAAAAAGAATAGGACGAAGAAGAAGAAGACGAAGAAGAAAACATTGGTCTACTGTTGGAGTTGCACATCTGTTATTCAAACAGGCCAAGAACGTGTTGACTGTAGAGATACTCTGTTGAACTGAAAAACAACTTGAGAAGTTTAACTTCTTTAGACTGGCTTAGAAGACCTTGCAGTGTATGTATACAACCAGTTTCTTCTATTCCTCTTGATCTAAAAATAACTATGTGCATTAAATATATTTGTGAATATATTAACTTACCCTGTTTTCACTATTTACTGTGGCAATGCATCCCAAGCATTGGCCGATCTCTGACTAAAAATGTATTTCCTAATATCTATCCTGGACCTGTCTCTAATTAATTTGTAGATGGGCCATCTTGTTCTAATAGGCGGATGTACTTTTAAAATGTGTTAGTCTAATTTATAATTTCCCATGATTGGGGACGGCGTGGCCTAGTGGTTAAGTGGCACGGCTCACAATCCGAAGGTGCTGGGTTCTTCTTCTTCTTCTTCTTCGTTCGTTCTCAATCTCCAGCTACCAAACCCTGAAAGGGCTTAAGTAGCAGAATGTAGTCCAGAGAACGGAATGCGTTGTGTCGTAGTTTACATCTTGGCTGCGATATTTGCACCTTTCGGTCCAACACAACCGACTTCAGCAAGCATTTTTTGAGTACTGGGTAAGCATTCCCTCTTCGATCCCTTCTCCTTAGCCAGTCTGCCCTGCTGCAGCCTGTTATCCAGGATCACCGCGTGGAGGTGTAGAAGGGTCTTGGCAGCTATGGTTCGCTAGCCCTGACGCTAATAGTCAGCTATGGGTCGCTGACCACTGCAGCTCATGTGCTGTTCAGCATCTTGATCCCGGTGCTGGGTTCGATCCCCATCACAGCACCGGCCGTTACCCCGGGGAAGCAAACCCTTAGAAAATGCAGGAGGAAGCAGAGCCTTACATAAAATGCATGCTCAAGTAGGATGCACTGGGCCGTCAGGCGCAAAATAGAAACACAATGCAACGCAGACCGCCTTGGGAATTAGAAAAATAAGGCGAACGCCAAAAAAACATTTTTACAAAAATAAAAAAATTTCCCATGATTATATTAATAACTCACATACTAATAACTGTAATAACTCACTTCGAACTCTTCTCTTTTCTGGACACTGAAGGCCGGCTTTTATGTGTCTTTTCTCATAACTTTAATTTCGGAATCCCACTAATAATTTTGTGTTGCTCTTCTGTGTGTCCTTTCCAGCATGTTTATATCTCCTCTACAGTAAGGACTCCACACATGAATACAGTACTGCAATCTAGGTCTAGTGTTTTATACAGTTATCTATCACTTCCTTGCTCCTATGTTTAATATTTCTCTTTATCATACCTAACATGGCATTTGCCTTTTTCACTGTTACCTGGACTTGCTTACTCGCCTTACATATATGATCTATTATAACCCCTAGGTTTACTCGCCTTACATATATGATCTATTATAACCCCTAGGTTTACTCGCCTTACATATATGATCTATTATAACCCCTAGGTTCAACACTTTTCTGTCCAATACTAACTATATGATATAGTACTGAAAGACACGCCCTGGTGCTGCCCGGGCCTGGTAGTAACAGTGTAAGCGAATAGTAACACTGTAAACCTGCTAAGTATATCATAAAAGGCGATTGAAAAGGGGTGTGTATGGGGCCGGCTAACTCATCTTGTAGAAACGATGTGCACAAACACCTCAACAAATATGGACAAGTCAACTACGAGGTGTGTTCAAATAAAACCGGACCTAACTGTGCCAGATGAACATACGTACGGGGCGCATGATGACGGCATTTCTAATGTAAACAGCCCATACCAACCGTCAAGTTTGCAAAATTTCATTATCCTCCGACTCATAGTTTTCTCGGCATATTGTTAAAAACATCGAGTGTGTGACATGGAATTCGTCTAGAGATGATCAGCGAGCGGTGATTCGGTTTCCTACAGCTGAAGGATGTCGACCAGTTGACATTCATCGCAGAATGCCGGTAGTGTATGGTGACAAAAGCGTGTCGAAGACAACAGTGAAGAACTGGATAACGGTGTTTAAAGAAGGACGTGAGTTAACGAAAGATTTTAACAAGATCAGGTCAGGCGCATTTTGTTGTGTCAGAAGGTGCATCGCCAAAATTGATGCAACAATTCGGGTGGACCGTTGCAGGAGCTTACGTTCGCTAGCAGAGGAATTCGCTGCGTCGCTAGGGACAGTTCTTCTTCTGCTGCGTTCATTCTCAATCTCCGGCTACTAAGCTCTGAACAGGGCTTTGTAAGTACAGAACGTAGTCCGGAGAACGGAATGCGTCGTGTCGCTAGTTTTTTCGGTCCAACACATCGACAGTTAGGGACAGTTCAAATAGTGGTTAGTAGGAAACGGAGGTATCGGTACTCATTGTGAACACCTTCCGATACTTGAGTTTCTTGCTAACCACCATTTGAACTGTAGAAAGAAATATACAACTTAGTTTTGAAAAGCAGAAGGTGAGCCTCTCTCAAACAGACTGATGACACGAGATAGCCTTGAGAAATCTGCGTTAATAACTTACTCATTTTTCTTTTAGGATAAAAATGCAGATTATGTAGGTAAGAGAGACAGACGAAAACAGACTTGGAGAAGAGAGCTCGAGCCAAACAAACAAGCAGAGCAGCCACTGGTGTCTAACTCATTTAGTCCCGCCAGCCGATACATCGGTTTCCGGATATTTCCAGAAAACCCAGGAGCCTATATATCGGCGTTGCGACTGTATTCACAAAGTGTTCACATAATCCCCTATTTTCCAATTCCTAGTTCTCCTAAATATTTTATTTGGGTTATTGGCGGAAGTCCAGATTGTGTACATTTCATTTCCGGAAGCGTTAGCGTGTTTTTCGTTGAGAAAATGTCAATTTTCTTACCTGGAAACCAAATTTCTTTTTTTCGGAGGGCAGAATTGAATCTAGCCCATGCCCCTTCAGTCATACCAAATGAAATTTTTACAGTACAAACTCGGTAATAGTCAGGGTAAGTTATTGCTAACAATAGTGATGATGAAGATATCCATCGTTCTGATATCGATATTTCAATTTCTTTATCTAGCCTTAGTTCTAAGTCGAGCGATGAAAGTGAAACTAAATCTGCTGACGAGGGGACAGTACCCTCTTTTTGTCTCAAGCAATGGCAGCAATAATTCACAAGTTCAGTAAAGGTTCAAGATTTGCCCCAGCCATACAAGTGTGTATAATATAGATGTGTTAACTTAAGCAGCAACATTCTTTCTGGGTATATACAAATTGTAAATACTCACGCTGATGTTTTTTTGTTTTTTTTTGCGTTCGCCTTATTTCTCTAATCCCCGGGGCGGTGTGCGTTGCACTGCGGTTTTTATTTTGCGCCTGTCGGCCCAGTGCATCCGACTTCAGCATGCATTTTATGTAAGGGTCTGCTTCCTCCTGCATTTTCTAAGGGTTTGCTTCCCCGGGGTAACGGCCGGTGCTGTGATGGGATCGAACCCAGCACCTTCTGGTTGTGAGCCGTGTCACTTAACCACTAGACCACGCCGTCCCCTTACGCTGATGTTGATAGGTGCGTTTAATTTTTAGCACGTTTTCAACTTCATGTGCCTTCAGTAACATATGAATACTTGGAAAAAAACTGCACCAAATTAGGTGTAACTTTCAGAACATCTTCCCTTGTGGATTACCGTCAATAGAAAGTCATTACGTTATTCGTGAATTGGTTTAGATCTCAGTGATGTGCTGATGAGGACAATAATTTTTTTCTGAATTTAAAAAAATTAAAACGATTATGTAACAATAATCTCTCATAACAAATGGTCACCTCCATTTGCAAAATATATGTATTCCATTGAATTCTGACTTCAATTATGAATAGTTTGGTATATAATATGTATTTCTCAAAGAACTTTTATTGAAGATAAACAGATCGCAACTAAGTGATTCTGTGTTTGAGTTTTACATGTCTAAAAACCTGGGGGATTTGGCATGTATTAGCTGAAGCGATAACCTGTGATATGTAGAGTGTTAAAAGGTTTGAATTGATTGATTGATTGATTGATCGATTGATTAATTGATTAATTCATTCATGCATTCGTTCATTTATTGCTTGTTTTATTTATTGACTGAAAGTGTAAATAGCTCGCTTTCTAAGAAACGAAAGAAGAATGCAGTTCGAATAGGGAGAGATGCCTGAGAGGACGGAGCAGAACCACCTACAACCAGCAAACTACAGAAACCATCAGTTCGCCGAGAAACTTGAAATGGATAAATGATCCATTAGCCATAACTTTAAGCACACTAAGTGTGACAATAGACATATTCTCGTCTTTATCACACACAAGACCCGCACAGAAAACACAACGATAAAACACACACGGCCCTCACAGAAAGCACCGCGATAAAACATAGAAGGCCCTCACAGAAAACACAACGATAAACACAGAAGGCACTTATAGAAAGCAACGATAAAACACAGAAGGCCTTTGCAGAAAACACAACGATAAAACACAGAAGGCCCTCACAGAAAACACAACGATAAAACACAGAAGGCCCTCACAGAAAACACAACGATAAAACACAGAAGGCCCTCACAGAAAACACAACGATAAAACACAGACGGCCCTCGCAGAAAGCAACGATAAAACACAGAAGGCCTTCACATAAAACAACGATAAAACGCAGAATGCCCTCTCAGAAAACACAACGATAAAACACAGAAGGCCCTGACAGAAAACACAAAAATAAAACACAGAAGACCATCACAGAAAACAGGATAAAACACAGACGCCCCTCACAGAAAACACAACGATAAAACACAGAAGGCCCTCACAGAAAACAACACGATAAAACACACAAGGCACTCACAGAAAACACAACGATAAAACACAGAAGGCCCTCACAGAAAACACAACGATAAAACACAGAATGTCCTCACAGAAAACACAACGAAAAAAAAACACAGAAGGCCCTCACAGAAAACAGGATAAAACACAAAAGACCTTCACATAAAACACAACGATAAACCACATAAAACCCTTACAGAAAACAACCCGTTAAAACACACCTTCTTAAGTTCACGTCGGGAAATAAGAACATCTACTGTAACCTGCTACGAAAGAAATACAGTCAAGAGTAAAATACTCAACACGAGTAGCTTCGAAGAACAACAGCAACAACACTAAACATTTAATGTCATTACTCTTACCTTCGCCTGCCATTTCCAAAATCGCGAAGATCATCTAAGAACACAAAATCAGAATCACTAATAAACAAATCCATAACGTTACACATATATACCCACACTAACTGCCCTAATACGTTACACATAAATCGCTACACTAAATTCCCCAACATCTTTACCTAGTTCTGATTCTGAAAACGTTTATCTACGCTAATGTTACCTAACCCAGTATTTCAAGGCTAGACCCAATAACAGATGTCCTTATTAAACAGGACAGGTAAGGCTATCTAGAGCTCAGCGCAGTAAATGGGTAGCGTACGTTAAGCCCAGAAGAGTTAGTCGACAGGGCGTGTTAAAGTCCTTACAGATAGGCTGTATGTAAACTCTCCGAATGTCGTCAGGATTTTAGGTATACATATACCCTGTAATGTTTATTCTGCTTAGTCAGAAGGCTGTTGTTGTATTCAGAAACTAGCGCAGACGTGAAAAATGTCGGCCAAGAAATGTTGTTTTTTTCCTTCATTTTTTCTTTTCTTGTAATTGTACTTCTTTTTCGTCTCTATTTTCTTCCTCTTCTCCTGTTTATTGTACTTCCTTTCTTCTTTGTATTCTCGTTCTTTTTCTCCTCGTTCGTCTTCAACTTTATCTCTTCGTCTTCCTCTTATATTTCCTGTTCATCATACTATAAACAAAAGCACTGTTGATTGAAAACTCAGTGCTTTCGTTAGAAAAAAAATTCTTTTTAAAATCAACCAAATATTCTGTGTTTCCTCTCCCGTATTCCTGAGTTCCCATCTTTGCTCATTTCTTCCTGACATAAGGCAAACCCAGGTCGATGATCAGACTCGTTAGCTCGGAAAATCAGCTCATCCAGGAGATGGAAAACTCAGACTCCAAACCACTTGTTGCCTTGCAGAAAGGTTTTTGGGCAGTCCAAGACTAGCTAGAGCTAGCCCAAATAAATTATTTTCCTAAAGCAAATGTGCCGGAACGAAAGACTAAGATCTTGCAGCTCAGCTGTACAATCTAGTACAATCTACGTTACGCCTAATAGACGAACAAAGAAGAGGATGCATTATCAAGTGAACAAACTGCGTTCAAACAGCCATTGCGAGAACTTAAATTCAAACTTCCGGAATCAAGCAACATCAAACAGAAGAAGAAGGAAAAGATACGTAAGAAGAAGAAGAATGTAGGCTTTCTATAAGGAGGCAAGCTGCAGGGTTGCTTCCATCCGTTCTGAATTTAGAGAAAATGTGAAATTAAGCAACCTAGCAACAAACTATGCGAGTGGTATTCAGAATGAAGAAAACAGGACAACTTCCGCTATCTAGGCATTTTGTAAAAGGTTACAAAAGAGAGTTTTGCTTAGAATAGACAGCCTATCATGCAACAACAAAAAACAACATTGACATTGTAATCAGCCACTTCTGCATATAATTAGTAGAAAGTTTATAACAGCACAAACAAATTTGAAGGAAAGACAAAAGAAATGAACTGTAACATGTATAACGAAGCACAACAAAAACATCGATTAATCTCTGAATCTCTAAATTTGTTAGACACATGTGTCTACTCCTTCTTCGTTCATTCTCAAACTGCCGCTACCAACCTCTGGAAAGGCTTTTGCAAGTAGCGGATGTTGTCCGGAGAACGGAATGCGTAGTGTCGCAGTTTACAGCTCAACTACGATATTTGCACTTTACACATCCGACTTCAGCAGGCATTTTTTAGTAGTTAGCCTTCCCTCTTCGATCTCTTCTCCTTGGCCAGTCTGCTCTGTTGGAGACTTATCCAGGATCACACACGTGTGTCTTATGCCAGGTAGCTAGATGTTGAGTAAACTCATTTCGCTCTTTTGTCTTAGTGTACCATCTTGAACCCATGGTCTTAACTTGACTTAACTTAAAGTCTTTATACTGGTTTAGAAGACTCTGCAGAGTATGTATACAACCAGTTTCATTTACATCATCTTGCTCTAAAAGCTATGCGCATCCAATGTATTCTTAAATGCATTAACCGTCCCTGCCTCCACTACATCCTCTGGCAATGCATTCCAAGCATTCACCACTCTCTGACTAAAAAATATTTCCTAATATCTAATCTGGCCCTTTCCTTAGTCAACTTATAGCTATGCCCTCTTGCCATTATGGGTGGCTGTATTTTAAAGAAACTTGTTATAGTCTAATTTATCCATTCCTCTGATCATCTTATAAACCTGTATTGTCACCACGAATTCTTCTCTCTTCTAGACACTGTAGGTCGGTTTTTCTGAGTCTTTCCTCATAACTGTAATTCTGGAATCCCACTATCATCTTTGTTGCTCTTTTTTGTATTCTTTCCAGCATGTTTATATCCCCCTCTATGATAAGGACTCCACACCTGTACACAATACTCCAATCTAGGTCTAACTAATGCTTTATACAGTTTCACTATCACTTCCTTGCTCCTATGTTTAATATTTCTTTTTATCATACCTAACATTGCATTTGCCTTTTTAACTGCTACCCTAATTTGCTCACTCACCTTACCTGTATAATCTATTATAACCCCTAGGTCCCTTTCCTTATCTATCTTTCTAATATTGTTCTCTCTTCTTCAGGCCATCTGTCCATCTCAACCTAGGGTGGCCGTGAGACCGTCTAAAGTTGTCCGGCCACCAGGACGTCATTCTACGTGTCCACCTGTTGTCCGGCATGCGCACCATATGACCGGCCATCAGCATTTTTCGTAACAACGCCACATTTATGATGTCAGAGAAGTTGCAAGTCTGATTTCTACGTTTGGTCCCGAACAGCGATCTTCAAAATGTTCGCTCAATCGCTCGTTGAGCAGAGTGGAGTCAATTTATATCAGTTTCCTGGAGGATCCACACCCCGCAGCCATATGCCATTCCCGAAGTAACACCACCGTTGCATGTGTGGCCTCTAGCGCTGTCGTTTAGTATCTGGTACAGTATGGGTTTGATACAGCTGAACTAGCCCACGGCTATCCTTCGCGAGATCTCACCGTTCATCGAATGGCAGTTCGTGATCGATGTCCTGACCCAATTAGAGATATGAATTTACGTTTTGGACGGGACAGTATTTAAGGTTCATCAAGATTACAATTCATGACTGTCTTGTCAAAAGGAAGTACGAATATAGCCGAGTAACATGACGAAAAAAAATGGACAACCAAAACGGAAATGAGCGCAGGTATGGTTTGGAATAAGAATAAAATGTAGCCATTTCCGCTTCCTTCTGTATTTATTTCGCCTTGTTCCTAGTTTGATAGGGATGAGATTGGTGAATTTCAGATAAATGTATTTCCTCAGTTTAATTCAGTTGTCCGTCTCTCTGTGCTGGAGAGCGACCTGGTTTGCTGAAGTCGTTTTTCTTGGGCCAATTGTGTTGCTTGAAAAGCTGTAAGCTAATGATATTGAAAGTGTACACTATCCATTTCTGCTTCTGATATAATTTTTAAAATTATTTTCATTTTGTTGTTCTTTGTCCATGACATAGTCTTTTTGGTCGTAAAAAATGTTTTGTTTGCCTTTTCATGCCCTCATAGTTACTGAGATACAGTTATTTATATTTATGAAACATCGTTTGCTTGACAGTTCCGCAATAACAACTATGATTTGTACTGAATAGAAATGATAGAAGTGGATGCAATTATTTCAAATAAACATAAATAAATTTAAAGTGCACTTGTACTAAAGGTTTTTTTTAAATGTATTTTACGTGTAATCATACTGATCATTTCTTATTTCGGTGTACTTTTTTTTCTTCATAATTGACATACAGTGACTAGTACGTTCCTGGTCCCTTTCTTGGGCTGGCTGTCAGCACATCCGTTATTGTATTATCGGTTTACATAATGTCTTGTTTTTGGTTTTGCTGTTGCGATCTTTGATTTGCATTTACAAATGAACCTCCTATACAGCTGGGTCGACTGAAGCGTGTTGGCAGCGGTAGTTAGACCCCGTACCTTTACCTTGATAAGCGAGTGCTCTGCCACTATACTAACCAGAAGCATTTTGGTTTTTCTCCATTTGTTTCATTGAATACCTAACTCGCTCCGGTTTGTACAAACAGTTTTTCCTTCCATGGATTCTCCTATTGTTAACACGAAGGGCCGATGACTAAGCAACGTTTGCACGATAGGCCTAGCCAAGTTTACGCTAAAACATCTGGAAACTTGGTCCACAAAAACGCAAAAAAGGTATTTTCAATTCCGGTGGAGTATTTTTTTTGTACACACAGGTAATCGTTGTTACATTAAAAACGTTATAAAATGGTAGAGACGGTTGTGTTCTGATAATATTAGAAGTCTTTGCACTCTGGCAGATCTATAGTAAATATAATTAAACAATTATCATAAGTGAAATTTGAATTGGGGAAGGAGGATGCTGGGTGGGGGGTGGGGAGGGGAATTTAATAAAGGTGAGACGCGGTTTGCTAGATAGTCCACCCTGCGTTTATAAATGTCTTCAAAGATCTCTGAAATCGCTTCTAATAGCTGGCCAACTATCAGCTCAGTAGTAGAGCACTCGCTTTCCACGGCAAAGGTACTGGGTTCAACTCCGTTTAGCAGTACGCTCCAGTCAACTCGATTGTAAATGAGCACGTGTCTTATTGTTAAGGAAGAAAAAGACAGCGATGAAGGGAACTGCTCACCTCACCTCATTAAACCTGTGGACGACGCCTCTAACACGTGATTCCCGACCACCAGTTCAGTCCGTGTGGGACTCTCTTGGCCTTTTTGATGTTTATATGTCCAGAAATATGTAACGCCACAACCTATGGCCTGACTTGACTTAGACAACCCTTCGTCTGCTAGGGATAGAGGCCTTATTTTCTGTTTCTGCTGCCTTGTAGTTTCTAGGGGTTGGGATTTGACCCCAAGCACAGACTTTGTTAGTTAATTATTAATAATAAATATTAATATTAATAATAACTTTTAAAATAATATTAATAATAATAATTTAAAATATTAATAAAAAATACTATTAACAACAAGGCCTAGTAAGCCGCAGAGAGTTTGAAATCCCTACTACGGATAGCCTTCGGCTGCCCAAGTATTCCAAGAATAATAATAATATTAAAAAAATAATTACTTATCGCAAACGAAGATGGCGACAACATGAGACTTGTGTTGTGATCGGAGCCCTATCCTGACGCGACAACCCCTACCGGACGTGGTGCACACACGTGTGGATTTTTCTAATCCTCAGTGATAATATATATGAGGAGCCTGTGGGATTGCTAGTGCGCTTGGGGGAGCGGCTTTCTGAAAGCGTTTCCCTTGAGTTGACATTAATGTCGAAATTTGTTAAGATACACTTTCTGTGAGTTTCAGTTTCGTTTCTTCTGTTTCGTTTCTTGAGTATTTTTAGCTTCCTATACTAAAGCTGTTTTTAAGACGTTTATCTTGTATTCTTCTTCTTCTTCTTCATCGTACGCTGGTTACAGCGATATTTACGTTGCACTGTTTTATTTTGTTAAGCCTGTGGCTCAGTGCATGCGTCTAATTTCAACAGGCGTTTCTGTAGGGATGCCCTCCTTAGCCTTTGGCTGTCCCCACCCTATCTGCAAGGCAGCAGTTGTTTTTGGTCAGAGTTGTCTCTCTTAGGGAAGTTGTCTTGCAGGACTAACGAGTCTTCCCCTCTCGTGTCTATAGAGTTTGGCAATGATATGATATGATGGACTATGTACTAGTTTGTACTATCCCGGAAGAGAGGCAGTCCAGTGTGACTGTGTCTCAGGATCGTCAAGTCCTGCCAGAAACGTAGCATATGCATGTGAGTAAGGTATCTCTTTGTATCTTGTATTCGAACAACATGCCCAAACCATCAAGTTTGAGTTCTCTGCAGTACAGTGTTTCTGTGTCCGAGAGTCTTTCTCTGTTAGGGACTTCAGAGTTGGATTCTTTATTCTACAAACTGATCCCAAACAACTGGAGAAGATGGAGATAGAAATGGATGGGTTTCAAGACATGTCAGCTATAGACTACCCATGTTTCCCCCCACAAGGGGATAGACTTTGATCATGGGGGCGAAACAGATTCTTTATCGGTCCCAAGCATTCGTTCGAAGTCTTCAAAAAAAGCAGTATTTACCATGACAACCCAGTTGTGGAACTCATGGTCAAAATTCGATTATTTGGTGAGTGTTCTACCAACATAAGTGAAGCTATCAACCGCTTGTAGATGTTGGCCATGGACAGTAATGTTTGGTTAACTGTAGAGCTTCCCGAAAGAAGGTAGAAACATTACTTGCCTTTTATATGTGTTGACAGTAGACCAAAGTTAGTGCATGGAGCTGAAAACTGATTCATAATAGGCTGCCTGTTGTGTTCTAACCAAGTTGCAGCCAACAGCAAATGGGAGATTTAAAAATGTTATTTATTTAACCTTTGTGAAGGACTGCAATCGTCTCAGATTGAATAGGTGTACAGGCGTCCTATATCCTATATGTACGCCAGTGACACAGCCATATAAAGCATCATCAAATTTGATAGCTAATATCAGGTTAAAGAGCCTTGGGGCCAGCACGCAGTTCTGTTTGACTCAGTTTATGACTAGGAACGTCTCACAGTGTGACTATTTACTTTTTTCGGTAAGATACGGGCGCCCTCAATTTTAAACCGCAATTAATTAAATGAACTGGACAAATGTCAGTGGGACTTGACGAAAGGTAAAGACGCTGGCGTCTAGTAGGACATACATTGCGGATATCAGCAGATATCATTACAAGAGGGTCTTTGTTCTGAAAACGCCATGGGAAGAGAGAGACAGACCGAAGGAAAAAGAATGTTTACAAGAAACATAAAGGCGGCAGAGAAGACGGGGTTAGTCTAGAAAAGATGGAGCAGGGCAGAAAATGTGACGAACATTTGTTGAAGACCTGTGCTCCAAAGGGAGAAGAAACGTTTTGATTGATTGATTGATAAATACATAAATAACTCGTTTTCACTTATGTCGAATGACGAAAGGAATATAAAGATCTTCCCATATAATAAATGTCCAGAGGCGCCCTGTCGTGACGCCTATGAGGGTAGAGTACGTTATCGGGTGAATATGTTGTAACGTCAGCAATTTTAAAATAAAAATATATAACGCAATAGCAATACCATGTAATGTGTACCATTTGTCAGTGTATGTGTCAGGTTCTTTATAGAAAACTGGGTCAAGGTAGAGAATTATATTTTGGTTATGTAACTAGCACTTGAGCGTCTGATTAGCGTAGCGGTAGAGCACAGGTAGCTTATGGCAAAGGTGCAGGGTTCAACTCTCGAAATCAGTACGTCTGAGTCTACTCAGCTGTAAATAGGTACCTGGATTAAAGTTAGGAAAGAAAAAGCAGCGAAAAAGGGAACTGCTTACCCAGCCTCATGTAATGTGTGGCTTAGTATACTGAAGTATATGACATTTCATTCCAGATCAGCTGTTAACTCTGCTGTGAATTGTCCTATTTGCGTAAGGAATGTAGGGATTTATGGCAGGTCGTTTCAAGAGTTCTGAAAACCAAGCTACGGATTTACATAACCTCTGCCATCCCCCTCCTGTTGTATGGTTCCGAAACATGGACTATTCTACAGCGTGATCAGAAGCACAAAGACATAGGTCACGTGCTCGTTCTAGCAATCCAATGGTATTGCTTGGTCTCAACCGACGACATTCACCGACGGACAGACCTCGAAAGTACACTGACCATGTTAAACCGTCGCTGTTTGGTTCTGTTTTGGACATGTTGCCCACCTTGCCGGTGACAATTCCGATACCAGCTCTTAAATGCAAGCCAGAAATATCAAGAATCGGAAATGACTCTCTCCATCATGGCCGCACCTCGGCGCCGGTCCACGTATCCCCTGGTCAGGTCAAATCGGAAAGTCATCATCCTCATTGCATGCAGCCAGAAAGTCAGTCACTCATAGTTATCATGACTGTTGTCACCACTGGCCCTTGACACCTAAGTGGTCTTCACAACTACCTCCCTACTTACTTTTCCATATAGTTCAACGCCTTGTGCAAGATTTTTTTAATGCTTGAACTCCAGCTGCGCATTTGTTGTAACCCTACTTAAACTAGTACATTCACTATAACTTGCAAAGCATGTGGTAAAAGGCGACTACAGTAGGTAGGGCTGGCAACATCATTATGTTCAGTAATTGCTAGTGACAATGTTGTAACATGGATGCTGCCATCTTATAAATGGGACCAGCAGTAATGGTAGCGGTAGAGTGGGAGTGGGGGGGGGGTGGAGAGACTATTTTGCAACGGAACGGATTATAATGTGCACTGCAAATGTGTCTCCCCCCCCCCCCCCATCCCCCCTCCCAAAAAAATTATACAAAAAAGGTCTATAATATTTCCACAATATTCATATCAGGATTACCTATTTAAAATATCACATTATCACCCATCGGTTGGTTTTTATAAATGAATGTATGTGTCTGTGTACGTGTGTGTGGGAGCGGCGTGTATGTGTATATATGTATGTGTGTATGTGTGTGTGTGTGTGTGTATGTGTGTTATGCGTGCGTGTGTATTCTATAGCTGCTGAGTGAAAATATCTTCTTCATGTAAAAAAAAATAAAGGTGCCCCAACATTTGCACATTTTCATCCCCACACTTCGTATGTCCATATTGCCTTCCATCGTTCATTCATATTCTCTTAGTCTGGCTGCATGGTTGCAATCTGTTTCCAGGGTCGCTAATTGGAGGCGGTATAAGGACTTAGCTATGCGACGCTAACTCTGATGCAAGTAGTAAGCTATGAGTTGCTGACTGCTCTCAGCTCATTTACTGCTGTATCTTCTGCCCTTGTGGTTGTTCAAATCCCGTGGTTTCAAACGTCCACTCGTGTAAAGGAAGGAGAAATCGATGTCTATTTCTATCAGAGACGGACGATAAAATCAGAGTCGCCTTGTATACGTTGTGCAGCATTGGAGGTTGACATAAAAAAGAGCAAACCATTTGCCGCTGCCCGAGCAACAATTCTAAAGGTAACGAAATTCCTACCCAACAATGGTCTACATGAAAGGTAAAAAGAGGCGCGACCTCCATTATGCAGACGATACAGAATCATCACTTGTTTGTTTGCACAGACTATTACCAGTATAGGACATCCATGCTCCCAAGTGAAGCTGGAGAGCGAATACAAAGCAAAATAGAAAAGAGGTCAATATAATGACGAGAAAAGCGTAGATTAACTAAATTCCATCAGAAATGGGTTATCTTCCGCTCAGACAGGTCAGGAAACTAGTATCATCAGTGTGTATAGAAATTATAAACCATACTGTAAGATTGAGATGAAGGTAAAGGATAGACAATCATTGGTCAGTTTTGTTCTGGAGAGGAATTTCTCATAGTGCAGCCCTTGGAAAACATTTGGTCTGCTAACCTCCAAAAGAAGGCCCGCATGACATGTTGTAAAAATTGCTGATTTTTTAAGAAAAATTATTTTGTTATACTCCTGAGACCAAGACGGGAGTGACCAGATGAAAGATACTGACCAAGATCCAACGCTATGCGCATGGAAACAGGCTCTCTTACATCAACCTACTCGACAAGGTGGCGATCGAAACTGTGATCCAATAGTGGTGAGCCTGTCGAGAAACCTAGCATTACACTACATCTGGGGTGTTCAACCTAAAACCGTCAATCTAGATTATGACCCGCCAATATGTTTTAACCGACCCGCCAATCACTTTATAAAATTCAAGTCCAACCAGAAAAATACTGCAGGTAGTACGCCATGGTTTCTTAACTTAGCTTAACTTAACGTCTTTATACTGGTTTAGAAGACCATGCAGAGTCTGTATACAACCAGTTACAACCAGTTTTGTAAGTGCATATGTAATGTGAAGTGAGGTAACTCAATGCTGTCAGGGATGAAGTGATAAAGGCTTCATTGCATGACGCCACAGCTAGTTTATCAGGTCAGGTAGCCAGTTCCCTTTATTGCAACATTTCTTTCATCAACAGTAAGTAAGGTACCAATTTACAGCTGGGCCGACTGGAGTGTGAAGATAATGTACTGGACGCGACACGCATAGTTAGTACACAAAAACAGTGGATGGTTTCGCAATAAATGCACAGAAGCCAGTTGATAAGGAGTGCCTGATCAAAAGGTTGTGGCTGTCGATCTTCTTGCCACGAAGACAGGCGTTCAAAACCTCAGTAAAGTATTGGCTTCGTTTCAATCGTAAGTGAAATAAAAACATAACATGTTTACTCCGTGGTGACTTGAGGAACAAGCGACCTTTATTTCCTGATACTATGAACCCTTCTGGTGGACCTAAACAATGGGAATAAACGCCGGGGTGATATGTTTTAAGGATTAAATAATCTTAAAATAAAAGAAGGATTCGCTAGGAGAAAACATTTCTAAGAAAGGCCAACAATTGATAATAAAACGATGTGGCCACCTCTACCAAGGCTATTGGGCGACTCTCGGACACGCTAGATACTGTTGTTGGTGTCAGAAACTAATTGTGCTGAACTCTTCATGCTGTTAAAAAGCAAAATTGCTAGGAAAACTAACATAACAGGACAGAGATAAGGTTTTTTATGAAGTGAATTGATCAGTTCCCTTCCTCGCTGACTATAATTCCTAGCAGCAAACCAGGTACGTATTTACAGCTATGCCGACTCGGGCGTGCTGGAAATGGCAGTTGAAAACAGCATCATTAAAAGCGAGGGATCTACGCTAATCAGTCACTGTAAAGAAAGATGTTCCTGTTTCTAAACAACTCCGTGGCGTGCTGGAAAAGGTGGACATGTGTCTTCTAAGCTGTAGTGCAAACCTCAGCAAACTAACCACTATGGAGATTATAGGTTTTTTTTATCCCTGCCTCGTCTAGCTACCCAAAATCGGCAGTCTTGGTCTATACAGATGGATCTGCATTCAAATCTACCTCTTTTGCAGGGTATGGTATGCATAGGAAATACCCGGGTGGGTCCATCTAGGATGAAGCAGAGACCGAGGCTATAAAAACAGCAGTTCAGATTTTGCACCAACTGATTGACTTGGGCAAATTGTTGCTGGTGGATTTGGTAATTTTTAGTGACTCCAAGTAGGTTCTGGAAGCCCAGAAGAACACCCCATACAAAGAGAAAGAGATATTCTTGGTGGGGAGGGCAATCAGCAACAACATCACTGCCCATGGGATAAATATCACATTGCAATGGATCCCTGGAAATAGTGGTCTACTAGGGAACGAGATGGTGGACAGATTGGCAAAAAACAGGAGCCTCGAAACAATCATTGGATAGACCCTGCAGTAACCACATAGAAACATGAATCATTAAGAATAATACTCGGGAAATCTGGATGAATAGGTGGGTGACGGGAACAACAGTTCGCATTGTATTTAGCGAAATGACACAGCCAAAAAGTAAAGATGACATTAATAAGTTACATAGTAGAGATCAAAGTCTCATCTTTCAGTTCCGATCAGGACATACCAGAGTCAATACCCACTTGAACCTCATCAATCCCCAGCACCTTCCCTTGTGCAGACATTGCTCTCACCCTGATGAAACAGTTCGACATCAACTCATTGAGTGCAAGACGCTTGCGGACATGAGGAAAAGATTCTTACAAGCACCTTGAAAATTACTAACACGAATCAATGACACAACTGAAGAAGACCTGTATATATTAAAGTGGCATCGGGCTGCAGAAAGAAGGCTTGCTCAGCTTCAATGGAATAATTAAGGCCGCATCTCAACCTCGTTGGGAATAAATGCTGTTCCACAACCTCTTTCCGTGAGCACGACGTCGACGTGAGGTAGTGGTCTTGGTCAGTATGTGTCACCTGACAATGACGTACGTCCTGGTACCCAGCAACCGAGTAGCAGCACGTCAGTTGCTAGTAAATCCACGTCAGTATTTCTCTAGCTTCCTCACATCCAAGAGTTACTGGGGCCTGTGAGAGGAGCACAAAATAGCAACACTGCACACCTGTCAAACACATCGTAAGATGCGGCTAAGCAGGGTTGTGCATGGGCCAGGTACCTAATCCTACATATGTTTTAAGTCATAAAGTTGCAATAATTATGAACAGGACAACTAAAACGAAATGTACAACTGAATTCAAGACAGAAGACAGTCAGCTGTCAAGAGGGCTAATGTCGTATTGCAGAGAAAAACGCATGAGTCAGACTAACGACTGTTTTAGCTGAAGAAAATCGCTCAATGGAAACACGGGATCGTGAATAAACCTGGAGCAGTTGGCACAGGCTAGGAGAGAGATCCGTGTATTTGTAGATCTACAAAAGGTTGCAATTGATTTCTACCTTCGACATAACTCTTGATTGTTTCAGGAGGTTTGGTATTTTATTAATTATTTCCCTTATGTTAGTGATAATTTAAAGGCAAGAAAATAAATGTGGGCACTCGGAAACACATACGCTGGAAAATAGAAAAGAAAGTATTAAACAATCAATGCAGTAAAACATTTCAGCTTCCTATGAAGCACAAGTCATCAATAAATGCACACTATTTTATTCTCTTCTAGCTATGGAAGAGTGACCCAGGCCTCCCTCGAGAGACGCATGGTCGGCCTCACGCTTCATAGCCAGCGCGCAAAAAAGTCTTCACAACTCGGACATACGTCAGTTGACCCTAGTGAAAGATGCGGTTGTTTATGCAGACAAGATGAAACATCGCTAGGGGGGGGGGGGGAAGAGGGACACCAATTACGAAGAATGGTGTGTGCGCGCGTGTGTGTATGTGTGTTCGTACCTAGCGCTTAAAATATAGTTGTGCAACAAATGTTGTCATTCAGTTCAGTTGTCCATTCACATGCCCCGAACGTGGGGAACTTAACTCGTCTTTCTTTGGCAAAATGTGTTGTTATGGTTGTTGCTAACTCCGCATATTTGAAAGATTGCTCTTATGTCATTTATCCATCTACCAACCAGTTTCCCCCGTATCATGTAGCCATAACGTCATGTGATACAATTGTGCAGTGGGAACTGATCAAATGAGATAGACGTCAGAATAATGATTGACGATGGATGTTTTCGTTTCATGAGGGCTTATTAGTAGACTTTCATCTTGATTTATGGGCGCATGAATTGTTGATACTGTTGTATTTTACATTGATATTCACTCGAAGGACGTGTCTCTGTTTATAATTGCATCTGGTTAGAAAGTGTCAAAATGAGTTAAGCTGTGTATTTTTCGTTTCAAAAATTGATGACGGAAACGCAATGGCAATCGCAGAATGAGCATTGCTCTATGAACGTCGTACAGGAGATGTCTGACAAAATAAACTCTGACCGCCGGGAGTGTCCAGGGGTACGCCCAGATTAGGAACTATCCGGACACTGCAGAGCGGCAGAGAGTTTACTGCTGCTGTGGTACCAATGAAAGAGCCCAAAACGAACCATTGTCAACAGTTTACAGGAATGTCGTTATTGACCGTTATGTACATATCCTTTGGAGAAGTCGCTCTCATAACAACCGATCTGTCAGACCAGCTCCCCATCATGTCACCCTCATCATGAGAAACTATTTAATGGCATGTGTCCGATCTGCCTCTGCCTCGCATGGCAAGTACCATACCCTCCAGTATAGTTTTTTATAGACCAATGTGGCGTTTGGGGGGGCCCAAATATTTTAGTTTCTTGGATGTAATATTGTTGCTAATTTTGCTAAATTTCTAGCATTTTTATTATTTCTGTGTGTTTATTTCTCACTCTCCATTTAAGCACTTTCCTGAATCATTTTAGCTCGGGATCAAGATGCAGAGAAGCGCACGAGGTGCAGTGGTCAGCGACCCATAGCTGACTGCTAGCGTCAGGGCCAGCGAGTCAGAGTTGCCAAGACCTTTCTACACCTCCACGTGGTGATCCTGGATAACAGGCTGCAGCAGGGCAGACTGGCTAAGGAGAAGGGATCGAAGAGGGAATGCTAACCCGGTACTCAAAAAATGTGTGCTGAAGTCGGATGTGCTGGACCGAAAGGTGCAAATATCGCAGTAAGCTGTAAACTACAACACAACGCATTCCGTTCTCTGGACTACATTCTGCTAGTTAAGCCCTTTCAGGGTTTAGTAGCGGGAGATTGAGAACGAACGAAGCCAAGCCATTTTAGCTCGATGGATTCGATTTTCTTTCTTAGTGTTTGTGTTGTTGTCCGTGTTTCGTATCCGTGCGCTGCCGCTGAAAAAATGTAAGTCCTCAGGATCTTTATTGTTTCAATTTTGTAAATGTTCTGTCACAGGTTTTTCATTTTAGAAAACCTGTGCAAAGCTTTGGCCATTGTTCTCTTTTACTTCTTATTGGCTGTTACAATTATTGTTTATATTCGAGCCGAGATATTCGATACTTGTGATGTACGTAACTTCGTGCTTCTTTAGTAACTTTATCATTGTTGTAATTACTTTATTAAATGAATATCCTTGCAGTTTCCGTTTGTTTGTTGCTGCCGTTGTTGTTGTTGTTGTTTGTATTGATTGAACATGTATGTAGTAGTACTGTCATGATAACATGTTGTTGTAATAACACACAGAGACGTTACCTGGCGCGTTGCTCTTGACTTTCTAATATAAATTAAAGCTGACATTCTGGTCAGTATTTTGTGCCTGACTGGATTAGCGTCTCAGTTCCCCTGCTATCGAACGTAAAATAAAGACCTTTTCTGTACAGTGGCTTGCTACTGCAGGAGTATGTGGCATTTATTTATCAGCAATTCAAATCCTTTCGATGCACCTCAGCAAGGAAAGTAAACATGCCAGTGACAGTTTTCTTGTTGTAGAAACCAACTGCAGTGTTGGCCGAAAGCGTATATGAAAGTGATAACGACTGGGGACGGGGGAATGAGG
The DNA here is from genome assembly GCA_036924085.1 of Ariolimax columbianus. Lineage (NCBI taxonomy): Eukaryota > Metazoa > Mollusca > Gastropoda > Stylommatophora > Arionidae > Ariolimax > Ariolimax columbianus. The sequence goes on along the minus strand of JAVGWX010000004.1, from coordinate 92,038,810 downwards.
GAGACAACTGATTCTGTACAAAGTCATAGCACAAACACAATGACCTGCTAATGGCGTCACTGATTTCTGTTCTTTCACCTGTTCCCTTACTTGACACAGAGATCACGGATTGAATAGTATGACACTTCAAGACGTTCATTAAAACGACAATAACAAAAACCTTCCCCAGTGGTCCCTGAATTGAAAAGAATAAGTCAAATGTAACATCCCATGCATTTCGTAACATTCAACGGCAGCGTTTTGTATATTATATTATATTATATTATATTATATTATATTATATTATATTACATGACCCCATCATGTAAAACCATTGCTATTTATCACCCCCCGTTGTCACATGTCTGTGTGACTAATGTTTTATTTGTTGAACAAATGATTTTTTACTCTGCAGTGGGCTGTCTGAATATTGTCCAGTAGCCTCTTCTTGAAAATGTGTAGTATGCTTCTGCTATATCAGACTATGTGCTTTTTCTGTGCCATTTATTTTCAAAGTTATTTTTTAGTATTTCTTTATTTCTTATATTATGTAGTCTTCAGTTTGGATTTTGCTTCTTTCTTCTTTCTAACACTACCTCTCAAACGAATGAGCCCCGTTTAGACCTCGTGGGGCATATTGTGAGTATCGTGTTATGCTCATATCTTCTTGACCAACGGTACACTTTTGATGATGTGGTCAACATCGCGCCGACCCCATTTTCCTTCCCAGAATTGCTATGGCCTCCAATTTCCGGGGCTGGGGTCGAATTCGGAGCCACTTATGAAGTGATAAAATATCCCGAATCAACTATGGATTTGAGCCTAGATTGCTCGGCTAGAGCAGTTAGAGCACTAACCCCTGCGCTATCTTGGCTAACCCATTTCCAACGACAGTATTAAATTATAGAACTACTTTTTACAGCAGCCTTTTGTCTTAAGCTGAGGTCTATATTGTGTCTATGATAGACTACCACCGAGTTCAATAGTGCCAAACCAATACTTAAGCAAGTGAGAAACGACAATACAGGAGCTCAAATATTAAACAGCACGTCTGAACAAGCACAGCATACTGATCAGACAAGTTAGTCAGGGTGAGGCAAAGTATACTGGCCAAGACTCCCACCTCGACTTCTCCGCAGTCCTCCCTGTATATGAACTGTTTTCACGGCAGCCTGGCTAACGAGGTGGGGGATCGACGTGATCCCCGTAGTAGTGAGCGACACGTTGATGAAGCTAAGAATGGCACAACCGCCTGGAGGACCCAAGTCCACTTTCATCAGCCCGCTCGGGATGTGAAGAAAGTTAGAACAACCCGCCACTAAACGTCCTTTTCAGGTCGCACAAAAGATTAATCCTACTCATTGTGTGCATTCAACAACAACAACAACAACAACAGCACGGTAATTCCAGCCTTGGTATATAGTTGTGAGAGCTGCGAGGCATGGAACCTACTATAAGCAGACGCAGAGAAAATTCGAGTTACTCATAGAGAAATGCAACTAAGAGCATTGACAGTCTCACTAAGGGACCGAATTCACAACGCAGAAACTCTGATAAACCAGGCGACGAACTACTTGTAAGGACGTCATAGATACGTCATTGTTTATCAAATGCAGTTGGGCTGAGCATGTTCTGCTAATGTCAGACAACAGATGGGCGCGAAAAAGGATGTTCTGGTGGAGGACAATCAATGAGATGGAGAATTGGCCTGAATAAAGTCTTTGATCCAAAATGATACCACAAGGCCCCCAAAAAAACGACATTTTAATTGATCAGCATTTGCCACCAAACAGTTTTTATGCTTCATTGAATACCTGGACGGGATCAAGATGCTGAGCAGCACATGAGTTGCAGTGGTCAGCGACTCATAGCTGACTGCAAGCGCCAGGGCCAGTGAACCATAGCTGCCAAGACCCTTCTACACCTCCACGCGGTGATCCTGGATAACAGGCTGCATCAGGGCAAACTGGCTAAGGAGAATGGATCGAAGATGGAATGCTAACCCGGTACTCAAAAAATGTGTGCTGAAGTCGGATGTGTTGGACCGAAAGGTGCAAATATCGCAGCCAGGCTGTAAACTACGACACAACGCATTCAGTTCTCTGGACTACATTCTGCTACTTAAACCCTTTCAGGGTTTGGTAGCGGGAGATTGAGAACGAAGAAGAAGAAGAAGAAGAAGAAGAAGACCTGGACTACAGTTACCAATGAGTCATTATCACTATTGGTAAGGCGTGCGGACAGATGTGCGATGAGACAGTGAACCTTAAAGTTATGTCCCTCTGAAAGTGGGGCTTGAGGTTGTTAGTTAAACTCTGAAAGAAGAAGGTTGTACGTTAAACTTTATAAGCGGAAGGTTGTAAGTTAAACTATGAAAGCGGAAGGTTGTAAGTTAAAATCTGAAACCAGAAGATTGTATGTTAAACTTTGGAAGCGGAAGTTTGTAAGTAAGACTCTGAAAGCGGAAGGTTGTAAGTTAATCTCTGAAATCGGACGGTTAAAGTCCGACTCTGAAAGCGGAAGATTGTAAGTTAATCTCTGAAATCGGACGGTTAAAGTCCGACTCTGAAAGCAGAAGGTTCAAGTCCAACTCTGACAGCAGAAGGAGGTTAGTACAATTAAGAAAGCGGAGACTGATGTTATATGATAGTAGAACTTCAGGTTGCAATTTCAACTGTGAAAGTGGAGCTTGAAGTTGTAAGAGAAACTCAGAAAGTGGTGTTTCAGGATGCAGGTAAGTTTAACTCAGAAAGTGAAACTTGAGGTTGCGAACCCAGCTCTGAAAGCAAAACTTAGGTTTGTATCAAAGATCTGAAAGCAAAGTTTGAGGTGGTATCCAATATCTGAGAGCAAAGCTTGAGGGTGTATCTTAGATCTGAAAGCAAAGCTTGAGGCTGTATCTAAGATCTGAAATCAAAGATTGAGGTTGTATACAAGATCTGAAATCAAAGATTGAGGTTGTATCCAAGATCTGAAATGAAAGATTGAGGTTGTATCCAAGATCTGAAATGAAAGATTGAGGTTGTATCCAAGATCTGAAATGAAAGATTGAGGTTGTATCCAAGATCTGAAATCAAAGATTGAGGCTGTATACAAGATCTGAAATCAAAGATTGAGGTTGTATACAAGATCTGAAATCAAAGATTGAGGTTGTATCTAAGATCTGAAATCAAAGATTGAGGCTGTATCGAAGATCTGAAATCAAAGATTGAGGTTGTATCCAAGATCTGAAATCAAAGATTGACGCTATAAGCCCAACTTTTATTCAAACAAGCGCATTTTGTACGTTTTAGCCTGTTTCCATGATGTGTTGTTGTTCGAGGTTACTCGTGCTAAGAGGAGTTAGCTCTTGGTGACGTTTCTTTGGTAGCGTGTTACGTGTGCTCTTCTTGCTTCCTATGGAGTAATTGGCAAGATGAACCAGATACCTCCTGGCTGTAATGCAATATGAGGCGTTCTCAGTAAACTTACCATTATAGGAATTATATTGTCTATCTCCACCTAGGCCAGCCTGCTGGGACACAGCCGGTTTCTAGGAGCACGAACGAAGGAGGAAGATTGGGAGACTTGATTAGTATGTTTCTCCTGGCCCTGATGTGAGGTGGTTGGGAGGGTGGAGAGGCGGGCGGGGGAGGGGGGCTGTGGGTCTTGATCAGTATGCTTCACCTGGCCCTGGCGTGAAGGGGGGGGGGTGGAGGAGGGATTTGGGGTTGTGGGTCTTGATCAGATTTCTTTCCCGTGGACTTTCTGGTATTTCCTAGGATCTCTGGGTAGTAGAGATCGAACGCCCGCGTCAACAATCCCACGGCAGTTGGAAAGCTTAACGGCCGCTGTCCGGACAAAATTCAAAAATTATGTTAAAAATCCACCCAATATGTTATGGGATCCTTGTCGGTGATACGGAGCTCATGCATTGTGCTGAGGTTCTCTAAAAATGTGGAGAAGAACAGAGCACTTATGGGTTGAACCGTGTGGAATGACGTTGATTCTTCGACTGAACTAAACTAAACTGTCCTAAAAATTTCAGAGCTAACATACTTGGAAATAGGGGCGACCGACCACCAACCAAGCACAGCCCACGGATAGTGGAACGACTTCCAGAAACGGAACGTCAGCTGCGATATAAGCCAGTTATAATAACTGGACGAATAAGCAGTCGCGGACCAAACGGCGGTGTATTCCAGCAGGATTGGGCGAGGCAACAGATGGCATTGCTGTCCCCATTGAAATACCATATGCGTCCTACGACGGGTACACCAAGTGAGTAAGAGTCGTTATATGCTCTAGACATGGGAAGGAAACCACGGTAGACAAACCAACCTACTGCCTTGCAGCTACAATCGGGAGGTGGAGTGGCTATGGGAGACATCCAAAAACAGAAAACTCAACCCGCCCTGCCAAAGACGAAATGTGTCAGCCCAATACCCTCTACAGAAAAATATATATATATATGTAGAGGGTATTGGTCAGCCACGACGCAGAAACCGGGTAAATTCAGTACACACGCGCAGGATATTGTAAAACGACAGCCTCATAGTACAATGGTGAAACAACAGACTACACTGTCGTCATGGTGTCGCCTCTACAAGTTACAACCGGGGAGGAGCGGTGCCGGACCCCTAGTTTGGAGAAGACCTACCCAAGCAACCGGTTCCTCTGCTAACCTAAATTCAGACGGGGGAGGGGTGCGCAGAGTAGTGCGATTACAACAATGTCCACTTTATAGTGGAATGAGATGCCAGACCTGGCCAGAGGGTATCGACCTGAGACAAAAGCTGTGAGGCAATCGTTCTAACCTGATGAAGACTACAAACTTCATCTCGCCGACTCTTGATATAGCATGATCAAATCATCCTGAACACAAGGAAGAAGATGAAGAGCCACATTACAGTGCCGACTTTACATTTTGGTAAAATAAAGCTTCTGTCGGATTTGATTTCTTTGTAGTTCCACAATATTTTCAGTGTGATAAAAACCCCTCTGCCTTTCTGTATCCTTTACACCAGATATCAGTTTCTGAACTACTCTTCTCAACCCCCTCCCCCCCCCCCACTCCCCCTCCCCCACCCAACCCAACCGATCACACACCCCACTCTTCTTTTCCTATGTTGCTACCTAAGTTGTTCATCTTTTGAAGTGTGGTGTTTCTCCATCACGAGGTGAATCATGTCAGTTGCAATTATTCTGAAAACCTTAGTGTTCTCTTTATGAATCTCCAGCTCCAAGCTGTGACCATGCCTCGAGCTCCGCCATTTTAGTTTTGCAGTTTCTTATTTTGATTCATAGTGAAACATTGAAAATCGATTGGCAATTTATATTTTGAAATTGACCATCGCTTGGATGAATGCACTGCAGTTCATGGAAGATTTATGCAGAGATTGCAAAGCTATAAATAGTATGAAGGTCAAGCAGAGAAGATACAAAAAAACCTATCCTTTAAATGAGCGGATAGTGGAATTAGATGATTCAACCCATCAGGGGCTTGTAGAAACCTACCTTTCCAGTCGCACTCTGGTGTACAGCAATGAAAGTGCTGATATCCAAGCTCTGAATGAAACCATGGTGTGGACATTGGATATCGATAGGGGTAACTTTGGATATGGATAGTGGTGACGCAGATATTGATATTCCTTACTTTGGATATGGATTGGGTAACTTTAGCTGTCTATGAGGTTGTTGTCGCTATGTTGTTATTTTTTACTTGTGATTTCTTTAATGATTCCACTCTCAGACGAGTTCCCATTTTGAATTTGACCGTTGAAGATAGTTCCTCATTTGCTCCTAACAGCTTTGAGTTTAGTGTTGTAGTTAGGAGCCGCTACCTGAGCAGATTGAACGTCAGTCGGGATCAAGATGCTGAGCAGCGCATGAGCTGCAGTGGTCAGCGACCCATAGCTGACTGCTAGCGTCAGGGCCAGCGAACCATAGCTGCCAAGACCCTTCTACACCTCCACGCGGTGATCCTGGATAACAGGCTGCAGCAGGGCAGACTGGCTAAGGAGAAGAGATCGAAGAAAGAATGCTAACCCGGTACTCAAAAAATGATTGCTGAAGTCGGATGTGTTGGACCGAAAGGTGCAAATATCGCAGCCAAGCTGTAAGACTAAAACACAACTCATTCTGTTTTCTGGACTACATTCTGCTACTAACCATTTCAGGGTTTGGTAGTGGGAGATTGAGAACGAAGAAGAAGAAGAAGAACGTCAGTCTTTGATGACTAGGACATGTGTTCACATCCTCGGTAATGCAGTGTTTTTCCATCACCAAGTCTAAAATAAAATGTATTTAAAAACAACAACCAGAAGGAACAAGCTAAGATTTGTGTGTAGTATGAAAAGAGACGGTAGTCCGGAGAATTTAATGGGGAATGACACAGTGGAAGATGGTTTAAAAGCGCGACGAGAAAGAAGATCATATCAATACATTACAGACAGTTTGAAGGTGTCCTTGAATGACAGCCGACGTATTCGAAACCGCGATGTGTTCAATGGTGCCATAACTGGGGCTAGGTTCTGGAAAAAATATGTCACGTGAAAAAACAAACACATAGTGTAATGATATTATATGTGTATTTTTTTTTTACATTGTAAAAAATATGTCATTAATAACGTCACATTACAATCTGCATCTCCCTGAGTGGATCGACGTGACCGTCACTGAAATGGGGCCAATGTGCATTCGTGCAATAAAATACTTCTGAAGAGAGCTGTGCATGAGGTTAGTAACATCATCATTTCAAACATTTTGCTACGTAAACCATAACTGTACGGTAGCACTCGCAGGACTCCTTCAGAAGGTCAATTGTATTGGTTGCCATCTGGTTCGGGTGAATTGCAAAGGAACGCGATGATAATGATAATCTTCAACACTTTGAAGCGACTAGATATTGATGAAAATCAGATATAGAGTGCACACTGATACACCAGTATTTACGATTGTTGTGGGGTGCGAAGAGTAATCAGGATCAGATGAAATATATTGATCAGATCCACACCTGGCGTCCTCCATCGTGTTCATGGAAACATGATGTGGCACAACGGTCTGGCCAGCGAGGTGAGGATAGACACTGTAGTACTTACTGTGGAGTGTCATATTGCACTACAGCAAGAAGGACCCAGCTCTACCTTCTCAAATACGCCTTAGAATGTAAGAAGAGCTGCTGTAACCCACTAGCAACGAAACGTAGCCAAGAGTTATCTCAACTCACCACGAGTAGCTTCGACCAAAAAGGTTACTTCTGATGTAGTTATGTTCCTATACGGCTCACAATCTGGTTCGTTAGTGTTCTGAGACCATGTGCAGATGTTGAGACCAAATATGGACATGAGGAGAGCATTTATTTAGTTGACTGAGGCGATACGTCTGGAATTGTTAAGCATTTTGCTATTATCTCCCATGAAATCCATCTTCAAAGACTTTCAGACTTCAGTTTGAATGTATGTATATGGCAATGGTTAGTCTGAGGTTATTGATATCTCCATAGATTGTCAAGGGACGGTATTAGTGTATTGGTGATGGACATGTGTGCTTCTCTGTTCCTCGTATGTTGGATATCTTTGTAGCAGTTGTTCAGTTGTCATTTTATCAGTGCTGCGGACACATTCGTCTGTACTTCCAATCTTGAGTTTCTTGTATAGATGGTGTCGCAATATGATGTGGCCTGTTCAGAGTAGGCATCCTACCACTTGTACCCTTTGTTGAGCTGGTAATATGCATCATGTTGTTGTTGACACGTGTCCTATATTTCCCACTTGTTTCCGTGTCTACACATGATGGTCAACCTCTTGACCTCTTCATAAGTTATACAAATATCAGGTTGAGATAGCGTTCCACCTTCCATTGACAATCTACCAGCTTCTTCATTGCCATTGATGATGTAATGACGTGGACAGCGACGAGAAATTTCTAACGATCACTAAAATGTATTAACACTCAAAGGTGAACGTTTGATAAACACAGTAAAAGAGATTACTTCTCCAGACACTGTCACCAGCTGTGATCTCTGTTATTGACAAGCTCCAGTCGACTGCGTTGTAAACGGGTGCCTGATTTACTTTTGGGAAGGTAGAGATAGCCAGGAAGGGAACTGGCCACTCCTCTTCATGAAAAGCTAATGTCTAGTGCAATGAAGTCATTCGTACTTCATCCCTGACAGCAGTGACTGTTACAGTAATTCATATTTGTGTTACCCTATCGGTGGTGCTTACGGACGGGAGCGCAAGTGTAGGGGTTTGATTGACATCAAGAGCGTTTGGGCTAGATCGTAAGTCTTCGTGGATCTTTGGTCGATAACTTACGCAAGCAGACAGTAGCAACAAACAACAAACTCTCTCCACTTGGCTTGACAGTGTGGACATCCTTCTTCTTTGGGTCCCCAGCTCTGGCCCACAATTCTCATTCCATCTTAAATGAGCCTTGTCCGAGATGTCTTAGGCCAGTCTTTGTGTCACCTGCTTTTCGAGGTTCATAGCAAGGACAAGCTTGTGGAAAGGGGGGGGGGGGGGTGTTAGGGGTTGTGGCGATGAACACTATAACTTTCTCAGGCCAAGTGAGTCGCACGGAAGAATCGATTAGCCGATAGTTCGAAACGATTCATTCTACTTCTTCTTCGTCATCTTTTTCTTTTTCTTCTTTGTAGTTAGGTCTCAAATAACTACATCTATTTTCATTATAAACTTGGCAGTCTGTCTCAGACTTCGCTCGTCGACATTTAGTAAACACGCAATTGGGTTGGAGAGGTCATATTGCCACTCTGTTTCTTTCGTAAAGCCGAGGGACCTGAAGAACATGTTCCACCCTTTTTATTGCCTTCCTCAGATCGGCATATATGTGTGTGTGAGTGTGTTTATGAGTCGAACTTTTAATATGTTGAACAGATGAATTTTCAGACTTTAGTTACCTGTTCGTAGTCCGACTGTTCTTGGTACGGAGTGCCCTAATTCAGCTATATCAACACTTTGGTGTTTTCTGTACCATTTGTTTCTAAAGTTAATTGTTATTATTGTCTTTATTCATTCAAATGCGGTACTTGGTCTCCAGATTAGGTTCTGCTTCCACCCTTTTTAGCTAATCAAAATGTATTTTCAATTTTATTTATCTTACAGTGTTCATGAATCCAGTGAATTTTCATTCTATAGAACCTGGAGCTGGTATTCCTGAGTGCCTTTGGCAAGCTGTCATATTTGTTGTTTTTACGGTAATTCCTGCACTCAAATATGACCAGTAGGGAATCTGTAAAGAAAACTATCTTTTCTGTATCATCGTCTTTTTCCACGAGGGTTATTGCAGCTGCTATACCTCAGCTCTGACGACGTCTGAAAATATTCTTGTGTGCACTGAGATTTCGATTTCCTGTTCATTATTTAATTTTGTGTAACTTATGATGGATGACTTATGATGGCTGACTTATGATGACTGACTTATGATAATTGACTTATGATGATTGACTTATGATGGCTGACTTATGATGCTTGACTTATGATGACTGACTTATGATGACTGACTTATGATGATTGACTTATGATGATTGACTTATGATGGCTGACTTATGATGGCTGACTTATGATGGATGACTTATGATGGCTGACTTATGATGAGCTAAAGAGATCTTCTAAGAGCATAGTACAATGGTGTGACACTATCATATGACTTCAACGCCAGTCTTCGGGACTGACAAACATGGTGAGGAGGGTAGAAAGAGAAACATGTTTGCATGTCTTTTTTCTGTTGCGCTCCAGCACTCAACACAACGGAGAGGGGCAGAAATTGCGCAGGTTACTTGAAGACAAGTGGAATACGATTGTAAACCGAATTGTCAGAAGTCGGAGACCTCTTCTATTTATACATTTGTTACCAGTGTCAGAGAGCGTTCATAGCCATAGCACCGGGAAGATAAATCACGTGAGATGTAATGTAACAGCCTGAGAAAATTCATTAACGTCGTCACTGACATCAGCACCATCAACATGCTTATATTAACAACGATTGTGTCTAAGTAATGATGCCGCAAACTACGTGGCTTTCTGAAATCCGCGTGAAAAATTCTTGCTTGAAAGAGTTATATTTTTAAATGTTTATATCGTTTTGTTTTTGTTCTTGCTATTTTGGGGGCAACGGGAAACCTCGAAGTCCTTCTGGTTATATCCGTGCTCTTGGATGAGTTCTTGATATAAATTGTAAATTTATTCAACAGCGGTGGGAAGTGATAATTTAGGCTTCTTGGAATGTGTGTCTCTATTCAACTCCATGTGTTCGTTTGCCTTTCTCTTGACTGACCTGGCAGACTCATTGCTGGAAGGCGCACCATAGTCAAAAGCCATATTTTGACTGGTATTATTACTAGGGCAAACATTTTGGGTTTGACATTTCACACTTTCATTTTCATTTCTATTGATTTGCTGCAGGAATTTTCGGGAAGCCATATCGAGGTCTGGGAGCTGGACCATCACGCATTCTTGGTTAAGGTCTATATGATCTACATTTTGAAAACCCGTGCTTCTGATAGCTATAACGGGTACTGCAGAATCTTCCTCCTGTCTTTTCGTAGGTTGTAACAAACAATTGTTTTCATTTATGAAAATTACTGGACTTTCTGCAGCAGGCGTAGACTGAATGGACGAGCCAGGGGACGAGTTAACGATTGTTGATCGAGTTACGTAGTCGACATTTGTAGATGTAAGCTGTACATCACGTGACATGAAGTCTAAAGACAGCTCGGCTGCCTCTCTCTGAAGCTTGTCATATTCTTTAGCAGCTTCAGATTCTGAATCTATGTTGCCTGTAGATTGAGGAGCGTGCGACAGGGACGTCTGCTGTCGGCTCATTTCACAAGGAGCGTATGTCGTAGAAGACGCCTCATCTTTAAGATGCAACGGAGACTTCTGCTGGTTTGGTTGATAAAGGTGATTCCGCAGCTGCTCCCCTCCTAGTTGCTGTTGCTGATGAAGATCTGACATGGAGCTATACGGCAACCGTGTGCCATAAGAATAGTTCCCACTTTGTGTTTGTCCTAGAAAAGTAGACGGGTTTGACATGCAAGACGTTTGCCCAAATTCCCTAGTAGATGAATGCAGATTGAAAGAAGCTTGACTTCCACCAGCCCACGAGTTGGAATAAAAGTGCCTCTGTGGTTGAGAACATGAAGATTTGCCGTTAGAAACGTCATGAAATTGTTCAGTATTGGTAAGAAAGTCGTTTTTCTGAGATGAGTCTTTGTCGTAATTTCTTTGATTCACTTGGAGATACATTGCAGGGTATTCTGAACGTGTCGTAGTGGACTCGGGAGACAATCTGTATGTGGCAGTTGCCGAGCTGTTATGGGGCTGAAGAGGTGTAGGTATTTCAGGAGCACTCATTGACAGATCTTGATGAAGCTTGTATTTGCCTTCCTTCTTGAAATAATTATGATGCAAATCTCTTGAATTCTTGGCCGGGTCTGATGCAGCACGATTATGGTTTCCTTTATAACTGAAGCTGTTATCTTGCATACAATGACTGTCTGCAGATTGATACGACCACAGACTAGTTTGAGGGGCGTAATTGCACAGTTTTGAGTTAGAAAGCCCATACGATAAGTAGCCATTTTGAGGAAAGGTCGCTTCGTGAGGTTTATCAAAGGCACCTACTTTGGGAAATTCTGGGGCACACATTTCATTTCTTCGATGCGTTTCGGATCTGGAATTTTCTGGATATTCTAAAAAAGAAATAAGATTGCTGGATCCCGGGGGTGATAAATGAGGTAGATGTCGCTGTAGGGGATGGGAGGAAGTGGTTTGCATCATGGGCGCGTCTGTCCTACTTCTTTGTTGGTGTGATGTAGGCAGGGTCAAAAAGTGCTGCTGATAATTGCTGGCGTCAGAAGAAAATGTGCCACCGTTGAAACTGGAAAGATGTCATAAAATTAATAATGGGGGGAAAATAATGACAAAAAAACATGTTAAATGCCATCTTATATCATTGAAGTACAATGAAAATACATAAATCAATGGTACTGAAGGTCAATAGTCGATTTAAAAAAACGTGTACAGGTAATAACTTGCTCGCCAGGATAAAATCAAAATGGAACCCTCGTTTCGGTCACAAGGTCTTCAGCAGGAGCAAAGTCCAAACGAAAACAACTTACAAACCACAGCAAAAATCAAGACATGATATATGACAACGATACGATACGGGTTGAGTCGGTAGCAAAGAAAAAAATGTACATAGAAAAAGTAATATAACAATACATACATTTGACTCAAAACCATAAGAAAATAGGAGAGCGGGGAAACCGAAGTAAACGTGGTAAAAACAGAGTGGAAGACAAAGTAAACGAAGTTTCGTTAGCAGAACTCAAGACGACGGCACAAAGATGAATCAGTGATGAGTGGCCACTAAAGACAAATACAAGAACTGGTAGTTTGCAAACGCAAGTTTGCGACCCAGAAGGTACAGCCATGTTGGATGATGCGTTACTCCGTACCATTATCCTAGCTCTTCAGTCTTATGAGATACGAAGACCAGTTTCATTTCTTCAGGTCAGAATGTCGGACGCAATGGATTTCAAACATTCTCTGTCTTTTGCAATGATGATACAATCGGTCAGACTTTTCCCTGTCCATCTTTTAATGGTATTCTATTCCTTATAGAGAAGTTTATCTCTGGCACGTTTGTCCACCTTTTCTTCTTGCGTTGTTTTCAACAAGATTTGTATGCCATTTGATGTGACAAACATATCTTAACTGTCGGACTTTGATTTCGTTTATCAATTCTCTTTGCGTGCATAAATTCTCAAAGACTTACTTATTTGTTTTCTTTCTTGCCATGCGATCCGCTCCATTTTACTCAATATTCACGTTTGAAAGATCAGATTTATTCTCCAATTATTTTTTCATTGTTGATGTTTCTATGCCATACAGGACGATTACGCATAACGTCTCATCACTCTTATATTTAATTGGTGAGTGACTTGCTTCAATGTCAATACATGACTCGTGTTGATTTAAACAGATTTGGCGATCCATTTTCTTTTTCTGATTTCCGTTTCGCATCTTCCATTTTTTGTTAATATATTTAGATAGAAGAAGCACTTGTCCTGTTCCAGTATTTGGCTTGGCTTCGTTCGTTCTCAATCTCCCGCTACCAAACCCTGAAAAGAGCTTATGTAGCAGAATGTAGTCCAGAGTGCGGAATACGCTGGGTCATATTTTACATCTTGACTGCTATATTTGCACCTTTCGGCCCAACACATCCAATTCAGCAACCATTCCCTCTTCGATCCCTTCTCCTTAGCCAGTATGTTAGTTGTCTGTTATCCAGGATCTCTGCGTGGAGGTATAGGGGGGGTCTTGGCAGCTCTGGTTCGCTGGCCTTGACGCTGGCAGTAAGCTATGCATCGCTGACCGCTGCAGCTCATACGCTGCTCATCATTTTGAACGCGTTCCAGTATTTGACCATCTATTTTTATCTGTAGAGTAGATCTCGAGTCTACTTTGATAATTGTCATGTGTTTCGTTTCGTGATGTTAATGTCCAATCTATACATCTGACTTTTCTTCTTTACTTGAATCGTCAGTTTCTGTAGTTCTAGCTATATCTCTATTTCGATGTATCAAAAGGCATAACACATTACGGAAAACTACTCTGGATGGAAAACTACAAAGTAAACAGGTTAGAAAACAGAACAACTCTAAAAGCGGGAGAATAACATAAATAGATAGAAAGTGAAACATATGTCATATTTCACCATCAAGTCAAAATACAGAGGTCTATCCATTGCCGCAGACCTTCAATCTGAAGATTGAGCCTGATCTAATCTCTCATTGCAAAAATAATTACTTTTTCTTGAGTTTCTACTTCTTCTTCGGTGTTCGTCCTGAAAAGGATGTTTGTGACATCGTGTCACAGTTTGACAGCGAGGCTACTATATCCGCGCCTTTTAACTCAATACATCCGATTTCAGCACATCATTTGTAGAACCGGGTTTGACTTCCCTTGTTGATCCTTAATCTCTTAGCCAGGCTGCAAGGTTGCAGACTGTTTCTAGGGCAGCCACTTAGAGGCGGATTTGGTTATTAGCCACTTATGGGTCACTAGCCCTAATGCAGGCAGCCAGCAATAAGTCGCTGTCTGTTATCATCTCATTCATCGCTGCATCTTCGGCCTCTTTCTGGCATTTAATTTCACCTATTGACATTGTCCTCTCCGTCGTTTCTTCTGTAGTCCCATAGATGAAGAGTTAGAGACTTAATTGTACGAGGTCCTTCTTGTTAATTACATTTGTTGCTCAGTTCTCCGCTCCCTTTCCTTCCTCCTTCCTTAACAGTACACACGGTATACATTTACAGCTGGCTCGACTGGAGCGTGTCGGTAGTAGAAGTTGAACCCAGTACCTTTGCAGCGAGAGAAGTGGGCTATCACTACGCTAATCAGACGTCCTTCAATAAAGACTATACTACTGTGAGTAACAGAGAATCAGTAAAGCTTTTATGTGTGTACGTTGTCACTTACCTTGAATACGTATTCGGAATATCTCTCCTAAAAGGTGTATTTTGCAGACCGAGGTAACTGCTCTCCTGTAGTCTATGAGACGACGTAACAGCGGTAGAATCTCCTATACTGACATGGGAAGTTGGTAACATGTTCTGTGGGCTACAATAACCAAAGGAAGACGAAATGCTGATAGGCATTGGCACAGCTTGGTTACCGCTAGATGATAGTTGACCATTAGATGATTTTGAGCCCTCGCTGTTAGGTGAATCGTGAAATCCCATTCTGTTTATAGACGAAACAATGTTTATGTTTTTATGTGATGTATAAATGTTTGAAACAAAATAAGACGAGACTGCAGTGGACTGAAAATCGAAATACATAGTCAATCAATCAATCAATCAATCAATCAATCATGGATCAAAATGCTGAAAAGTGCGTGATCTGCAGCAGTCATCAAGCTATAGCGACAGGGTCAGCGAACGAGAGCCAAGATCCTTCTACACCTCGCGCGGTGATCCCGAAAAACAGACTGCAACAGAGCAGACTGGCTAAGGAAACTGGATCGAAGAATGAAGGCTAATCCTGTACTCAATAATGCCTGCTGCAGTTGGATGTGTCTGATCGAAATGTGCAAATATCGCAGTCAAGTTGAAAACCCATTCCGTTATCTGAACAACATCCTGCTACTTGCAAAGCTCTTTTTAGGGCTTGATAGCGGGAGATGGAGAACGAACGAGGAAGAAGAAAAACATAATCAATCAAAGCCTTTGCCGGTCCCTATTGATCACCGATCTTAAACAAATACACGCTAAACCATTCTGTCATGGTCTATCTGGCCCAGCTCAGTTCATGTGAACCTACTCTCTCTGACATTTGCCTGAAGTTCTCCCCACCATTAATGGGTTAGGCCTTCCTCTCCTTTTCTATTTGTGGTTCCAGAGTGCAGATTGCTTTACAGCGCTATCAGCTTGTTTGCTTAATGTATGATGCTAACAACGCAAACTCTTTATGCCCTGTTCCTGGGGTACCTGCTCGGTGCTCTCCCACAGACCCACATAAGTAATCCCCGTCATACCGCACCTATCCCTCTATTCTGCGCAGACACACAGTTATGGAAATCTGCATTTTTGTAGTCCTCCATGTTTCAGAGTCATACAATATAACCGAGCGCATGAGCTGCAGCGGTCAGCGTCCCAGAGCTGACTACTAGCGTTAGGGCCAGCGAACTAGAGCTGCCAAGAGCCTTCTACGCCTCCACGCGATGATCCTGGATAACAGCTGCAACAAATCAGACTGCTAAGGAGAAGTGATCGAAGAGAGAATGTTAACCCGATACTTAAAAAAATGCTTGCTGAGGTGTTGGACTGAAAGGTGCAAATTTCGCAGTCAATCTGTAAGCTACGACACGACGCATTCTGTTCTCTGGACCACATTCTGCTACTTAAGTCCTTTTCAGGGTTTGGTAGCGGGAGATTGAGAACGAAGTCAAGCCATACATTATAATTTATAACCGACGAAGACCAAAAACAGGATAAACAAATACAAGAAGAGGACTATAAAGGAGAATACCGAGAGGAATAGAAAGAAAAACAGGAATACGAACAGAAGAAGGAAAATATAAGGAACAGAAGCGCGAAAACAGGAAGGCGAAAGTAAGAAGAAAACAACAAAAAACAAGAAGAAAAACAACAACAACAATAACAACAACAACAAGAACAGGAAGAACAGAAAAAATTGACGATCAAGAACAACAAGAGAAGAACAAAAACAATAAGAAAATTCAAAGAACAGGACGAACAGAAACAACTATAAAAAAACTAGAACAAGAAGAACAAAAACAGACGAGACAAAGAACAAGAGCAACAAAAACAATTAAGAACAAGAATAAGAACAAGAGGAATAAGAACCAAAGCAATAAGAACAAAAGACATTTTTTTTAAATTACAAGGGGAAGAAGAAATCAAAAAAACAATAGGAAGAAATACAAAAACAAGAGAAAAGATATAAAGTACAAGACAACCAAAAAAAAAATTATAAGCGGTAGAAGAAAATAAAGACAAAAGGAATAAGAAAGAAAAAAAACAAAGACGATAAACAGTATGAACAAGAGAAAGATGGAAAAAAAACAAAAAAAACAAAATAAGAAGAATGAGGAAAAAAAAAGAGCAAATGGAATAAATCAAAAGAGAACAAGTGGAAACAGAAAAAAAAGAACAAGAAGAAGCTAAAACAAACAAGGGAAAGAACGTAGAAGAAAAAAGAACAAGTGAAAGAACAAAAAAAGAACACGAAGAACAACAAAAACATGAATTACAAAGAGGAGAAGACAAATAACAGTAGAGAATACGATAAACTTAAGCCTTTATTCTGTTTACCTGTTCTTGTCCTGCATTCCTCGAGCATAAGGGTTGAACTTCACCTTCAAATCTGTTATCTGAAATTGGGCGAAAAGATACCGATGTTCAACGTCAATTATGTGGCATATATAACATGGGCTCTTATGAAGTTGAAATGCTCTGTTCTCTCTCTCTTTCTCTCTCTCTCTCTCTCTCTCTCTCTCTCTCTATCTATCTATATATATATATCTGCTTCTCTACTCCCTTTCTCTCTTCTCTATGTTCCTTCTCTATCTCTCGCTTCTCTCTCACCACTCTCTCTCATTTCTCCACTCTCAATCTTTCCTTCCTCTATATCCCGTCATAGTATCTCTATACTCCTTTCTCTCCTATTTCTCCCCCTCCCTCCTCTTTCTCTCTCTCTCTCTCTCTCTCTCTCTTTGATGCACACTTGTGCAACCGAAAACATATTAATTCCGCTCCGAAAGGACTAGGAGATCAGGGTACACTTGAAATTTGCAGGTTTTCAAACCATGCTGTTTCTCGCTTTCGTACCTTCGATCGCCTTACTTCTCAGCAATAGCGATCCTCTTTCCCCATCCCTTCGTCCTCTCTTCTTTACCACAGGACATAATATATCCAAAAGAGCACTAACTCTGCTTCAAATGAGCATGCTTTTTCAGAATGAAGGCAAATACCTAATAAATCACAGAACAATCGTTCACAAACAGACCTGATAATCAGTCACCAACCACTACGTACTCACATCTGTGTTCTGGTAGGCTGTCACGGCAATGAACTGGGTGTCCTCAAAAGCATGTGACAATAAAATGACGCCGTCCATCCCATCATGAAACTCGGAAACATGTACCCTGGGCTGGTAGCGGTGCATTGAATTTAAGATAATCTGCAGGAAAGTACAAATATTGACATTTTTATTTGTTTAGTTTACTAGTAATAGATGGAGACGCTGGTACAGTGCTTTTGGTGTCGGTATTCTGGCCACAAGCACGTGTGTTTGAAACCACAAAAAGACATCGGATTTGTTTTTCAAGTGGAGGTAAGATACAAATCTAGCTTTTATAATGCGTGCCGACGGCAATGCCTGGCGGTCTTTATTCCCTTGAACTATAAATTCTACCGATGGATTTCAACAATGGAAATTAAATTTAAAAACATTTTTTTTTTAGAAATCTATTGCCCTAGAAAGAGATATAATGCGGGACGCCCATATGGTAGGTGTAAAAACATTAAAATGGCAGCAAAACAGAAAAAAACCGAAACGAAACCTACTTTACAAGCAAAAGATCTTCGTCAGGGACAAAGAACAAAACAAATGAAAATATATAATAAACCACAACTATGATGAACATAGACTGTACATATAGCAAATAATATGCATGTGCTTGTTGTCTGTTTTATTCTGGCGCGATTTATGGGACATTCTTGTTTGTGGTGTGGTTAGATGGTCACCTATTTAGTAATGCAAGGCTTATGTACGGAAAACATTTGTGAGATAAGAAGTACTCGCACTAGCAAACTCTGCTCTAACCATACAGCTGGGATGGAAGCTTTTTTAGCAAGCTGTAAATATAATTTGCAAGAACAATTCTGTCATCATGTAGTTATATTCACAGATGCACTATATGTGCTGCCAGCCGTAAAGGGTGGCAAACTCCCTCACTTGAGGACTGAACTAATCAAGGTAGCTGCTAGAAAATCAATGATACTTCAGTGGTTACCATCCCCTATATGGCCAGTTAGCAAAGATACAATGTTCCAACGATTTAACTTAACTGAACTTAACGTCTTTATACTGGTTTAGAAGACCCTGCAGAGTCCGTATACAACCAGTCAGACTCAAAATTGTATCTAGCTAAAGAAGAGCTCCGAATAATAGCTGATTTCATCTTGGGAGCACATCTGACTGAGTAAACATCAAAGATTATATTACAAGAACAAAACAGGCAAACAGAGATCAAGGTCACTCACATGCTTCTTATTAGCTGTTGACGTTACAACTATCACTCACAGTCAGCTGAAACTTCAGAGCTTGACAGATAGTTTCTGCCAGACTTGCATAGATTTTCAATTCGTAATAAGCATAAGCAAAACAATCGTTCTGGGGCAAGAACTTGATGTCACACCAATAGTTCTCGTTGATAATCACTCTTGTTATGAACTGGTGATTCCGCAGCTATATCTGCTTGTCTAATAATGCGTGTTTGGGGAAACCCATGAGCTTCCAATTATTATCAAAACCATGGATTGCAATTAATTTTCTTGCCAAACCAGAGCAAATGCTTAACACATTTCGTCTACTGCATCTGTGGTACATCCCAGGCGTTTCATTGAAGGCCAGGATACAAACGCATAGGTACATACTCGCACCGGTCTCCTGAGCACGTAACTCTCTTTAGGCAACGAAGACTACAATGGCCATGTTTGCCGCATGGAAGACTGTCACATTCTAAACGATATTGTCTATTGACATCTAGCTGATGACAAAAGTACAGTCAGTCGACCCCAGCTGTGGTTCAAGGTTGTGTGTAAACAGTACATGAACGCGCTCGATATAGTGTGACATGCTAGAAAAAGCTGGGGGCCGATCCAAGACGATGTCCAAACTGAAGAGTCACATTGCACTAGGCAAAAAGATGCTACTGTAACACGGTAAAGTAACAAGACAACACCGTAATGAAAATGAAAACCAAAAACTCAGTGGAGAGTTACTACGCCAAGGGCGCATCATCATTTAGCCAATCCTGACTGGAAGTAGCTACTTTGCTTACCTAGTTATCCATTTTTGACATTAAGTATCGCCACAGTTTCGAATTTTTTTAACTGCTTGGCGCAATGGTTATTGGCAGCCTCATAGCGAAGATAATGTGTAAGATCTAAAAAAAAAGCTAGTCCTTCGTGTGTACTTATACATCACTAATGAATACATCATTTCAAGACACACTCACTCAATCACTCAAATACCTGTTTCTGTTTGGAACTCTTGTTGTTTGTGAGTTTGAGTTTGCCAAAATTCACATCCTGCTTCATCCAATGAGCTCCTGTATTTGGTGAGTCTGGGTGGTGGTAGGTACGTCCATCTATATGGGGATGGGAATAAAGTGATGTTGTTATTGATATTGCTGTTGTTGTTGTTGTTGTTGTTATTATTGCTATTTCTGGTGTTGTTATGGTAAGGTATACGATAGTCCCAAAGCAGGTCCTGCTGCCGAGAATAAAGTGTTAGAGACTGCTATACAAGGTTTCCACTTTTCTTGAAACGGAGTGACAAGTTTCTCTGCTCCCTGCCTTTCCTTGCCTTACATTTAGTCATGTACCTATATTCAACTGAGTCAACAACAGCGGGACTAAATTGAGGGACCGATCTCTTGAGAAACGAGAGCTATATTGTCCTCTACTATGCGACACTCCAATGAGTACATGCGTCTTGCAAGTATAGACAAATCAAACTAAATATATTGATGGCATTATGTAAATAATGATGCTAATATTAATTATGATATTTGTGATGAGTATGATAATTATGTCATTGTCTACATAATAATGATAATATTAGTTATGACATTAGTAAAACAGAGGCACCGAATATTCGATTCGTGTTCTATTCGGGGCCTAAAAAAGCATTCATTCTACTATTCGTCTCCAGGCATAGGTATAATAAGAATAGGTTAAAGAGCTAGGAAATAATCTTGAACCAACAAGTTTAATAACTCTCAGGTTCAAGTCTGTACAAACGTTACGCACTGCTTGTTAAGAATTATTTCTTCATTGTGTTGCGGATGGAATCCGCTGACTAGACAGAGAAGGCGGACAGCCGGTTAAAACAGAAAGCTTAAATATCAGTGACTGGGTTAGTCCTCCCACTAGCATTTGTAATCGTTTTAAATAGTGCCTTGTTGTTATGATATATTTCAAAGTGATTGTTCAGGTTTTTTTTAATACATGTCTTCTTTAACAAGCCTCCTAATGGAACATCTGTTCAGCACTGCCAGCAACATGTTTTTAGACAACAGATGTGTTCTGCTAGAAAATATTGACAGACATGTTTGGGGATAAAGCAAGCATGTTTCATACAGCAGCGACTTTTAAGTTATTTGCTTTTTAAACTATCAGTGATTAGTTTGAGACATTAAATTGTTACAAGATATTGGCCTCATTTTGTTTTTAGCAGAATAACATTTTGAAACGTCATACGTTTTTTGTTGACTTCATTATAAGCATATGAAATATCGGTAAACGCATCGAACGCAACTTTGTATGCCAAACGTTGACTCCCTAATCATATTGCTGTTTGTACTCGGCCTAATAGTAAATACTCCTATTTGGTACATCCCTAATTAGTAGCGGTAGTGGTGATGGTGACAGTGGAGAGGATGGGCTGGTGATGGTGGTGAGGGTGGAGGCATTGGTTGTAGTGGTGGTGGTGTAATACTTGGTGATGGTGATGAGGGTGGTCAGTAGGATAGGGTGGTGGTGGTCGTGTGGGGGTGGCTGTAGTTGCAGTGGTGTTGGTGTTGTGTTGATGATGGTGATGGTAGTAGGGTGGCAAGTGCATTGATGGTCGTGAGTGTGGTGGTGGTTATGGTGGCGATAATGTTGGTGATGATGTTGGTGGTGATGATGGTAGTAATGGTGGTGCTGGTACGGGTAGTAATTGTGGTGCTGGTGTTGATGGTGGTGGGTGTAGTGGGGTGATGGTGGTGGTGATGGTAGTAGTTATGAGTGGCAATGAAGGTGATGGCGATGGTGTGATGGTGGTGATAGTGATGGTATGCTGCTGGTGGTGGTGGTGGTGATATTGCTGGGGATATTGCTGGTGATGATGGTAGTGATAGTGATGATGGTGGTGACAATGTTGCCGGTGGTGGTAGTGGTGATTGTAGCGTTGGGGGCAAAAGAAGAAGAAGAAGAAGTTGAAGAAAAAGAAGAAGAAAATATATGGAAAACTGTTTCTAGTGCTGAGCTTTCAATCAATCGTAAACGGTTATACTTCCATACTCAGCATTGGATGACATGTGTCAATTACTCTTTATGCAGTTAAATGGTGGGGGGGGGGGGGACGAGTGTATCAATAGCTCAGAGATAAGACGCTAACTTCTTAACAAAAACCAACGAACAAGAGCTTGAAAAGGTGGAGTTTCAAGTCCCGCACGTCCGGTCTCAAGGGAAGTGAGACTTGCACCTAGTACTATCAGAGACGGACGATAAATTGTGAGGTCATCTGCACACAATGTGCATGTGAAAGAACCATAGGCAATTGACAATCGAAAACCGCAAACTGTTAATCCACTGCCCGTGCAAACATTTTAAAGGTAAGGTAATTCCAACCAAATTATGACATGCATGAAGGCCAAGATGAAGTGCCCCCCCTCCCCCCCCCCCCTCTATTGTGCCAAAGTAATGACATGGCAATCGCTTGTTTGGATGCAGACTCGAGTGTTATATGCAAATACAATAAAATAAAAAAGGGCCTCTGTACAGCGACTAATAATAAGAAAGAAGCAGCCACATGAATTGAGATGAGGGTCTCCTACTCTAGACGGGTCATAGCGTATTGTCAGTCGTCTCTTTCGTCATCCTATCAGTGTGGCAGTGGGCATATTCTAGTTTAGGTCTCTCACAGAGCCTTTCGTGAAACCACTCACGCAAAGACAAGATTACAAAAGAGTACACGTGAGAATGATGGAAAGTAAAAAAAGTAGTTTCAGTTGCTGTATATTAGTATACATTTCAATATCAATCAATAGTCCCTGTAGAGCACATGACTTCAAGAAATACGCGCCAGATGACCCTCCTATCCTGGGCCATCTGTTCTAACTCTTTACACGCCTTTACTGTTCAAGTCAGCCTAGCTGATACCTTGCGGATATTTCCGTAACGCTTCATTAGACATCTCGCCGACAGTGGTTCTTTCTTTACCTCGGATCATTAATCTGTTCAGTTGACGTCCATATATTTTGAAGATTTTTTAGGCCTAATATTTCTACAGGAAGAGGTAGCGGACCCCATGCACAACCCTACTTAGTCGTCTCTTGCGATAGGTTTGGCAGGTGTGCTGAGTCGCGAGTCTGCTTTTCCCTATAGGGCTCCAGCACAACTCGGAAGTGTAATAATTTTGTTCGAAATAAAGACACCCTTTTTCTAGATCATTAGAAGAAAATAAATTGTCATTTATGAAATATGTAATCAGCCATGATTTTCTGATGTCAAATTGTCAAATTTTGTTGAAATTTATTTCGGTTTTATGCTTTGGAGTACCTTAGTAGACTCAATTATTCTCTCCTTCTAAACTAGTTGGCGATCGAGTAAATGGTAAACGTTAAATGGATGCATGGCACATCTGCATTCTCTTAACAGTACACTATCTACGATGTCCTTGAAGCAGGTTTGGCACCTGATTTCTGTATTGTGAATTCAATCCGTTAGAGAGATTGACGATGGTTTTCGTTTCATTGCACGCTTCTCTGTGTCTGCTTTTCGTAGATTTCATATCTCGCAGCCAAATACTATGACTGGAATAACTCCGATGTTGAAAGCGTGAGCACTAGTTTTGCCGTTTCTCATCTGCTGAAGTATGGTATTGTTCCAAATAAAGCTGAACCATTTCGCTGCTATCCTTCGTGGAATCTTCCTATATCTTTTTTTCCTTTTGTCTACGCTTTCCGACATCACTTGACTACTTCTAAAGAACGCAGTGGTTCGTGTGAAGCTTTCGGTTACCTCCATGGAGCTTGTCCAGGAATGGTATCGGTGACTGCCACGCGAGCTTTCTCTGTTCCTCTTTTGTTGGACACTTCTGTAGCAGATGCTCAGCAGCCATTTTGTCTGTACTGCAGACACCTTCATCGGTATGTGCTATTCTTAGTTTGTTGAACAGATGGTATCTGTCTGTTGGGGCATATGCGCGATCAAAAGATGACTACCTGCTCACTTCTGTTGAGCTGGTAATACGCTTGTATGCATCATTTGGTTGACGACCTGTGTGCTCTGCTTCCCACCTGTTCCTGCATCTACACATGGTAAACCTCTTGGCCTCTTCATAAGTTTTACCTATATCAGGTTGTGGTAGCTTTGTATCTTGATTCATGATTCTAGAAACCAACATCATCACACAGGGGACATTCCCATAAGTGCGCCGTTCTCCCTCCAAGCAGTCAGCCAAGCGTATATATGCTCAGAGTCCCAGTCAGGTGTTGGTTTCGTGTTCTTCGGATCTTTCCCCACATAATACACTTTCTCCCTTTTCCCTTAGTCACTTCTAAATCTATCACCCTCTGCACATGTGCATTTTTCGACCATCTGTCTTTTTATCGTTCTGTAGACTGCCCATGACTGCCGTTATCAACTCAACCCTGTCTCTCGTCATCACCGCGTCGTTTACCACAGTTCGTCCCGCCACTGCTCCAGCTCTTTCGTTGCCCCAGACGCTGCATGTTCTGGGCAGTATATCCATGTGACTTCTTGTATACCAGAGTTGTTCAGAAGAGAGGCACACTCCCTTCTTAGCATGCACCTGCCGTTCTGTCTTACGAAGCATGCCCTGCGAGTATCACTGCGTGTGTCACCGGTTGCGTCACCAACCAACTCATGGCCGATGTTACCGCCTGACTCTGCATCCTCATTCTCGATGTGACAGTGAGTCGACAGCTGATTTCTTCACCACCTCCTTGTCATTTTGGTAGCCGACGAAACCCCAACCGCGCGTGTTTGCATCTCACCGGCGGAGCCATCTGTGTACAGAAATTGGTCTTGTGGTTCTAAGTGTTGCTGGATCAGTTCCTGTATTGAAGCTTCTGTCCTAGTGCCGCCCCACTCGCGACACTCTCCGTTGTAACACCACCATTGTCTGGGGGGGGGCTCTCGTTGCCCACTTCTACACATTCACTACCTTTTCCCATTTCTTCCAATACACAGACTCTCATCAAGGAGTCTTCTGATTCTGCCATCATGACCTTTCTCGCTTAATACGTCTGCATGCGCAAGTCGTGGTGCAAACGGTGGTGTTCGTTGTTGGCAACGTTAGCGTATGCTTTTACCTGCGCTACTTCATGTCACATCTTGATTCTTGGCAAATCAATCAGGAATTCCATGGTAGCAATGGGAGTATCTCTAGTGCATCCTAGAACTGCTTTCATGGCCTCATTCTGAATTCTCTCCAATCTATCTACCTGTATCTGTGATAGCGTGAGTAACCCAAGACCTCAGTCCAGGACATACAAAACCAGTGCTTGCATCAACAGGAAGAGAGTCAATTGTTGCATGTCTGTGTCCGCCATAACTTTGATTGCATTGATATCCCTCTTTGCTTTCAGAATCACATTGTCAACATGTTTATTGAAAGAGAGGTTTCTGTCCAATGTGATACCCAGGTATTTCATGTCATGAAGCTTTATATCTTATCTTGATAGACTGTCAGTCTCTTCGTTGCCAAAAGTATTGCAAAAGGATGGAATTCACTTTATCACCACTGCCTTGAGACGGTGTTACATCCCTCTTAGTTCCTTTAAGTCTGTATCCACCCCATCCAGTGCCGCAACCACTAGCAGTGCGTCTGTGAAGAGTATTAATTGCCTCTCTGTGTTTTCATCTGGCATCATAATTACTGTTGCAGTTTTTTGAGACATCTGATCTGAAGTTACTTGAATATTTGTCAGTCCCCATCGATAAATGTCTTTGTGTAATGTTAATTAAACTCAGAAATATCCCTCCACCATCCCTATTGCCTGGTGCATTTGATGCTGATTCATCTGTATATAGATAGTCACAGCTGTTGTTTAGGTAGTATTTCTCTACATGTTTTATAGTTCGGGCTCTTCTTTCTTTTTCTGTATTGCAGCTCATCAAGTCCTTGTTATGATTCGCATCGCTTGGTTTTTAGTTCTTTGTTGTCAAAGTTTGATTTGATTGCAGTTGTCTATGCTGCTATGTCATATTTCAGGACTGGTCTCATACATCTAGTGTGTAGATTTTTCAAGTACACTTTCATCTATTCTTCAATTTGTTTCAGCAAGTTGTGTTCATGATTACCATGTTCTGCTTTGACCACATCAAGTTTCTCTCGAGCTGTATTTTCCATGCCAGCCGCAGATCAAAGGTAATACTTAAATAGGGTTCTTTAATCAAGGTGCAGATGTTTTTCTACTTAGAATTACTTTAGAGAAGTCTCACGATTTAATATGTGGAAGTTCGTAATTTCTTAGCCCAAGTAAATGTACGAATTCATATTTTCAACAGATTCATTTCGTAGTCAAAGTTTCTTTGTGGGCAAATGTATTCAGTATAAACTGTAGTAATTTAACAACAAAAGATGACCAAAACAAAGTGAGTCACTGCGAACCCTAGTGTTCGTTTAAAGTGCTAACGAGTGCCAACGATTTCACAAAGCAATTCGCTGCTCAAAGCTACAATGACAATTATTGGACAAAAGCTTTCAGGACCACACAGAACAGACAGAATATTAAAATAGAATATTGAGTGACAGTTACTTTTATTGGTTGGCGAATAGGGGGTGGTTTAATTGTACCAGGGAGTTTCTGATTTGCTAGCTGACTCAACAGGGATGGGTAATTTAGTTTATCGATTATGTACTGGTGCTCAGCCAATGGCGGTGCCGTTTCGTTTGAGCTACTGAATTTTTGAGAACGTGTGCCATTTCGTAACTGTGCCATTGTTTTGGTAAGAGTGAGAAGAATAAACACATAATGGCAAAGTAAATGGGTACCCGGCTCTTTTAGAGCTAGGGAAGTCATAGCAGTATTTTCTCAAAAGTGAACACGTCGTTCATTGCAGTCTCAAATACTCATCATCATCATCATCATCATCAAAAACCTTTTCAGCTCAATGTGTATCACAGGTCTGCATCAAAAGCGTGCCAAGGCCTCCTGTCCTAAGTCAGCCCCATTCGCCCCACCTTCCCCCCCCCCACCCCAGTTCTTGCTCCTGTCGTCCCTCTGGTTCTTCTATGTTTGTCTCCAGCTCTATCGTGTCATTTACGATTCTGCCTCCCTCTAATTATCTTTGCAAGTGGTTCGCAACTGGGTAGACTAAAACGTGATGTGAATATAATGCAAAGACGGCTCCCTTATTTGATAGACACGTTTGATGTAACAGCACTGTCACTTGGATGATCAATTACTGTAAGGTAGTCCCGTGTCAGTACTAATGGTATAAACAATGAAGCACAGATATACGGACAAGTATTCTTGACATTAATACTGGAGACTAACACCAACAAAATGGAAACTATTATCTTCTTCCTATTCTGCGTTCGTTCTCAATCTCCCGCTACCAAGTCTTGAACAGGACTTTGGAAGTAGCAGAATGTAGTCCAAAGAACGGAATGCGTTGTGTAGCTAGATTACACCTTGGCTGCGATATCTGCACCTTTCGGTCCGACACATCCGTCTTCGGCAGAAGAAACTATTATAATTTGCAAAGACATTCGAGATCTGTCCTACGGATAAAAATGGAAGAACAAATACAGGAATAGGTAAACAAGCTTCTCATAACTCAAAAATATAATAATGGAAAATAGAAGATGCGAAATGGAAATCAGGAAGAGAATATAAATAGCCAAATGTATTTTCATCAACGTGAGTCATATATTGAATTTCAAACCAAAAAACTGACAATTATAAATGAGAGCGATCAGGTGTTATGTATGCAGGTCTTTACTTCCTGTCGAAGAAACAGGGGCAATGAACAAACGATTTGAGAAGACAATGGATACCTTAGACAGGTAGACGCAGAACGATGGAATGTATCTCCTGGAAAAAGAAAATAACAAATAAGGAAATCTTGGAGAAAGTAGGAATGCAAAGAGAATTTATGAACGGACTCTTAGACATTGAAGATATAAATGTGACATATAAGTAATAACACCTTGCTGGAAGAAATACTGGAAGGAAAGGTGGAGGGCAAACATAGCAGACGTAAACAACGCTATAAGTGGATGGATAACATCAGAAGATGGACAGGAAAAAGTCTGCTAAATTGTACCATCAAGGCAAAGGACAGAGGATGTTGGAGATCCATTGCAGTCTACCTTCGATAGGGAGATGACACCTCAACAGAACTACATTTCTAACACAAAGATAAAAGTTCCAATATATTGGACATCTAGCAGGACTGTTGGTGCTGAAGGTGACGACGAAGCTGGAATGGCACTGACAACATTAAATGCTGCCAACAACACGGCTCCTAAAAAACTGAGAGGAACATCAGTGGATGGGGAGAAAAAAAAGCTGAACATTTTTAGAGAGCATCATAAACAGGAAAGGTGGTGCAGATGAGGATGTAAAAACTTGGGATACATATATTATGAGTGACTTTTGTCATGTTGAAAACCATGTGACACTTTAAAATAATCCTAATGCATACGAAGCTAACGATCTGTAACTCCAATGTGGTCGGTTCTTCTCTATGACGAAAAATAAAACTCAATTTTAGGAGATTCCATTGCTTCTTCTACAAATTCATGAGAAGCATTTTGCAGTGGTTTGATGAGGTTACCGACGGAAGCTTTTGTGAAAGAATGGGCTATAAGTCACAATAATATGCAATCTTAGAAAGAAGGTGACTTTGGATAAAATTCGCATTGCGAAAGCCCAACCTTAGTGTCACCAGACAAATTATGTCATGGAAGAACCAGGGGAAGCGGCAAAGAAAGGCCAACTTAGCGAAGAGAACTGAAATCCTAAAAAATCTAGGAGAAGCTGGAAAGAACTGGAGAAAAAAGCACAGGACTGGTCTCCTAGGAAATGGTTTTTTTAATGATCTATGACACAGACGAGATATGGACTAAGGAGATACCACTAAATACAAATGGTATTACAGTAGCACTGTGCTTACCTTTAGGTAGTGGCTCTGCTTTCCCGCAAGACACCCACTTGCCTCCTTGGAACTTCCAGTGGCTGTTATCTGCGACCGTCATATCCACAAACACGTTGTAGTGCTTATCTGGGTCAAGGCCGGAGATTGTGAAATGGAGAATTGGAAACATGCGTCTGTGGATACAGAAAAGTATACATACTAATAGGATTGAGCTAACGGGAGTGAATGAGGAGTACACGTATGTCAGGAAAAGTAATGCAGCAGAAATGGAAGTACTGAAAGTCAGCAGAAAATAAATCAATTATACCAATCAAATTATATCAGCTCCCTATGGAGTACAGGTCTTCAACATATTGATGTCAAGACCTCATGTCCTGGGTAATCCGTTCCAGCGCTGTCCACATCTTTCTGGTTTCCTTTACGTTTGTCTGGAGCTCTCGTCTCCATGAGTGTTTTGATCTGCTCTACTTCTGTTGCCATGAGGATTCCAGAACAAAGACTTTTTTGTGATGCTTTCAGCTGAATTGCATGTTCTATCCGACGAGAACATCTTCTTCCCATGTCGTGTCCCATTCATTTCTATCTGGTTCTTTACAAAAGTTCCACATTAGTGATCGTGTCATACCATTTCAATCTCTCCATTTTTTTGCAGATACCCATTTATGAAAGTAATTATTGCTTTTCGTTCGCTTTGTATTTATTTCATGTTTGAGAGCCATATAATAGAACGGACAATCGGGAAGGACGACCATAGCCTGGTAAGGCACATCATGCTGATCAGACATTTTAGGGTCAGGCAAAACATACTGGCCAAGAACCTCAACTCGGCTTCCACAAAGTCCTCCCTGGAAACGGGATGTCCTTCTTGGCAGTCTGGTTAACGAGATGAGGGATCGACGTGATCCCCGTAGTAGTGAGCTACACGCAGATGAAGAAAAGCTTAGCACAGTCGCGAAGAGGACCTTGGTCTATCTTCATCAGCTCGCTCGGGATGTGAGAAAAGCTACTGCAGCCCACCAGTAAACTTCCTTTTTATGACGCACAGAAGAGTAAACCTGCTCATTGTGGGCATTCACAACAACAACAACAACAACAAGAACAACAAGAACAATAGAACAGACAACCCATTAAAGTTAAAGATATTAATTTTTGTACTGAATTGAATTTCTTTTGATTACCATGTTTCCCAATGCAGTGAAAGATCCTCTCGCCTTATATATAAAGTTCGTTCCAAAATTGATGAGCACATTCTCGCTCAATTTTCTCAAAAACTACCAAACTTTTAAGTCATTTTTTGCAAGCAGTGTTGTATTTCTTACGACCTTAAGATTTAATGTTTAACGAATTCACAGGAAACGTAGCTTTTGCATAGAGCCGTTTCTGTTATATAGTTTTGCATGTGCACAAAATAACGTTAATCAAACTTATATTTTAGTAAATGGTGCTGACGTTTTCCAAAGGCGTATCCATACTACATTTGAGACACCGGAAACTTTACTCCATGAGTATATGTAACGTTAAATATTCTTTTTCTATCAAATCGTGTTATGCTTCTTTTGCGGTATGGGTCCTGAATGAGGCAGCGATAACTTAACTTAAAGTTTTTATACTGGTTTAGAAGACTCATCAAAGTCTGTAGACAACCAGTTACATTTGTATTACGCTGCTTTAAAAGCTATGCGCATCCAATACATTCTTAAATGCATTAACTGTCTTTGCCTCCACTACCTTCTGGGGCAATGCATCCCAAGCATTCACCACTCTCTGACTAAAAAAATATTTCCAAATACCCAATTTGGATCTCTCTTTAGTTAACTTGTATCTGTGCCCTCTTGTTCTCGTTAGTGGTTGTATTTTTTTTTTTTAATTTATTATAGTCTAGTTTTACCTTTCCTGTGACTATCTTATAAACATGTATTAAGTTACCTCGAATTCTTCTCTTTTCTAGACACTATAAACTGGTTTTTCTGAGTCTTTCCTCGTAACTGTAATTCTGGAATCCCACTATCAGTTTTGTCGCTCTTCTTTGTATCCTTTCCAGCATGTTTAAATTTTTCCTCTACGATAAGGACTCCACGCTTGTACACAGTACTCCAATCTAGGTCTAACTAATGCTTTATACAGTTTGACAATCATCTCCTTACTAAAATGTTTAATATTTATTTTTAGCATTTGCCTTATCCCCTGTTACCTGGACTTACTCACTCACTTTACCTGAATGCTCTATTTTAACCCCTAGGTCCCTTTCCTTATCTATCATTATAATATTGTTCTCGCCCATTCTGTAATTATGGTCCATATTGGATCTACCCATGTGGATGACTGTTCATTTATCTACATTAAACTCCATTTGCCATCCCACAGACCAGTCCCGAATCGTATCTAAATCCGACCTCAATATATTCATCTCTGCTATAGATGAGACACTCCTACATAGTTTTGTGTCGTCCGCAAATTTGTCAATCATGGATCCTATATCAATGTCCAAATCGTGTATGTATATCAAGAACAATATTGGTCCCGAAACTCAGCCCTGTGGCACCACACTTTTTACTTCACACCACTAAGAGTACTCCTTATTTATGCCCACCCTCTGCCTTCTTCCTGTTAACCAACTTTCAATCCATTCGGCAACATCCTCACCTATTCCGTGCGATTTTAACTTTTTAAATAATCTTTGATGAGGTACTCTATCAAAAGCCTTTGAAAAATACAGATAAATAACATCCAATGGTTCCGCCTTATCAATCATTTTAGTAACCTCCTCCTTGAATTCTAATAGATTTGTTAGGCACGATCTCCTTATAGTAAACTCATGAGGACTATTTCTGATTAGATTAAACCTGTCTAGATGCATTACAAGGTTTTCTTTGATTATTGATTCTAAAAATGTACAGACTATGCTCGTTAAACTCACCGGTCTATAATTTGCTGAATTTGATTTCTTTCCCTTTTCGAAAAAGGGGATCACTCCTGCATCTTTCCGATCTCTTGGAACAATCCCTTTTACAAGTGATTGAGAACATAATATTGCCAATGGTTTTGCTAGTTGGTCTCTAATTTCAAACAGCATTTTTGGATGGATACGATCTTGACCTGGAAATGTATCCACTGTTAACCCCTCCAATTTTTTTAAAACCATTTCTTCCGTAATACAGATTGATTTTAATCCCACTATGTCCATTTCCCGTTTGAAAATATTTATAGGCTCTTGGATCTTGAGATTGTTACATGCCTCGAGAAAATCCATTGTGCAAAGTAGACAAATAAAGTACTAGCTGTTGCTGTTGTCTCCCCCCCCCCCCACCCTTCCCGACCCTCCCCAAAAAATGTTGACGATTCCATCTTTTCATACCACATAAAAAACATCGTTGTGTATGTTGGTGCGAATGTGACAAATGATCCACTTAGATATAGCAGAACCTTGGACAGTAAGGGCATTTAATTGTCGCTATTATTCATTAGTTGGTGTACTTTCTTGGGATCCAGTAACACAATTTCTATTCATAAAGACGTAGTTCAATATAGTGTGAGGCCATTGGCGGAGGTGTCAGCAGCTGAGATTGGTATGAGAACTGTTTTGTTCTGAGTCTGACGACTCAAAGAGATTAACTACTACTAATGGCTGGATTAAAATAAATTAAACCCACCACCACTCCAACGTCAAATCGGTTCTATTATATGGCTCTGAAACACGGAAGACAACACATGTACTTATGAAAAAGGTACAGACTTTCGTAAACGGTTGCCTGCGCAAAATGCAAGAAAGTAGAAGAAGATCAAGACACTCATAAAAGGGGGAACTGGAAGCAAATGTAAAGACAGCAACACGATGTAGACAGAATTTACTCAAATGGCTCGTGATAGGAAGACTTAGCTGACAGGTTTTTGATTGATTGATTGAAGGGCTGGACAAAATGTAACCCACCTCATTGCTAATATGCTTATTCCTCTTGGAGCACATGCTCTTCACATTTATTCCAGTACTCAATATCTATTTTTGAGAGGACTTGAAGTGTCAAGTCTTTAACATCACACAGTTTGAAAGTTTTGTTCTGTGCGGCAACTTGACCTTTGATTGCAGCCGACACGAGTTCTGTGGGGTTGAGGTAAGAATGGTACGATGGTAGTCGAAAAGAAGTGTGGCGCTGCTCTGTAATTATCTTGTCAATAGATCAATCGTTATCTTCCTAGTCCACCTCACAAGCTGCAGTAACTCTGGTTTTCAATTGTTGGGACAAAAACGTATATTCACGATTACTTGTTTCGTGCTTGATGAAGTTGAAATTTTGTCTTCCTGTGCTACAACATTATGATAGG
Source organism: Ariolimax columbianus (assembly GCA_036924085.1). Classification (NCBI taxonomy): domain Eukaryota; kingdom Metazoa; phylum Mollusca; class Gastropoda; order Stylommatophora; family Arionidae; genus Ariolimax; species Ariolimax columbianus. The sequence continues at coordinate 92,005,854 of JAVGWX010000004.1, read as the reverse complement.
ATGCATTGTCCATAACAAGACATGACGCCCGATCCAGAGTGGGGAGAGGTGAGCTTCCCCCCCCCAACACCCCCCACCCCCATTCATTTCAGTGTTGGAGTTCCTACCATATATGGACTGTGCTTGGAAAAGAAGTTCTGCGCCACTTATAAGACCATTTTCTTTGCTATCTGCCTGAGCTATTACAATACGTTGGCTCTTGCTATATAGAATTTCCCTTCTCGTGTTTTACGTCCAGTGATTGTAATTCTTTCTCACATGTATGGTTAGCATTTACCAACGATTCGTTCAAATATACAATGTCGTAGTCTTCCATCCTGCGCTCACGAATCTGCCCAAGGTATTTGCATTGTGCGGCAATGAGGTGCGGTTTTTCACAAACTATGTCCCTGCACTAACAGATTTCAGAAATGTGAAACCGCTGCATCTAACAATTCTCCATAAAGCGCTTTTGAAATCTCAATGTCGCAATGACTTTGCAGCCGAACCTTTAGTTTATGAAATGTAATAAGTTCATCCTCCCTGAACATTTTGCACAATCTTCCAACCAATATCATATATGTCGACATTAGTCGATTTTCCTTTTCATGCCTTGTTTGACTATAATTTACACATGTTAAGTCATGTATTATCCAAAGGCAAAAAGATATTTTATCTATGCCTAGCGCATGTTGTATTCTCATCCTAAGATCCTGCATGTCGTGATATAAACGTCTCTTTCTGGCGTTTCTGCTGTCGTAACTATACAATCGTACAGTTACCATCTGCATCGTCGTGAATTTGCACTAATATTACTAAATTGGGATCAAGATGTTGAGCAGCGCATGAGCCGCAACAGTCAGTGACCCATAGCTGACTGATAGTGTCAGGGCCAGCGAACCAGAGCTGCCAAGACCCTTCCATACCTCCACACGGTGATCCTGGATAACAAGCTGCAACAGAGCAGACTGGCTAAGTAGAAGGGATCGAAGATAAAGGGCAACCCGGTACTCAAAAATGCTTGCTTAAGTCGGATGTGTTGGACCGAAAGGTGCAAATATCGCAGTCAAGCTGTAAAATACGACACAACGCATTTCTTTCTATGAACTACATTCTGCTACTTGCAAAGCCCTTTTCATGGCTTGGTAGCAAGAGATTGAGAACGAAGAAGAATAAGAAGACGAAATTACTAAATTAATAAGAAAGTAGCTCGTTCAACCTCTCCTAACGGAAAACAAAAGACGTGTAAATACGCGACGTACGTGGGTACAAAAGAACTGTAAACGACTTGCTTTAAATATTTTTCACCAAATTCCTGATTCCTCACTGCAAATAACTTACCTGTTTGAAACGATAATTTACATTCAACGGACAACTGGAATGAATTACTGTAAAACGTGTATAGGTATATCAAATCCAGATCAGTGTTATTTTACTAATCCCAAATAAGTAATAACTTACATGAGAACAGTTTTAGATAGGCAAAAAATACTTTCTTAAGGTCGTGACTATTATTAACACCCACACAAAATGTCATTACATTCTGTCATGGGGATTATTGAATATAAATCCCTGTTGTTCAGCAATTTTTGAACGAACTATATTAAAACATCAATGTCATTTCGTATTCAAGCAGAAACAGATGACGACAGAATGGGCAGTGAGATAGAAGCAAGCACTCTAAAAGCAAACACGGGTACATGCCAGCTATCCACGCCACTAAGACATCCAAAACATTCCAATCGAGAGAAAAACAAAAACAATTGCCTAACAGCATTATTTATGCCAGTTCTCTGTAACAGTGTTAAAGTATGGAGATTGGCAAAGACACAAGGATGAACGATTCTATCTATCTATCAATATATATATCAATATATAAATATATATATATATATATATATATATATATATATATATATATAAATATATACATACATATATATATATATATATATATATATTTATCTATCTATCTATATATCTATATATCTATCGATATATCTATCTATATTTATCATATCTATCAATATCTGTCTGTCCAGCTGTCTGTCTGTCATTCTGTCTGTCCGTCCGTCCGTATGTCAGCCCGCCCGCCGGCCCGTCTGTCTGTATGTATATCTATCTAGCTATGTATTTACAAGTATTTATTCTATTTATCCATCCACATTTTTTGGGTGCCAACTACGGCACATAATGCAGAAACCAGTGCTCTCCAGTTTCTTCTTCTTCTTCTGCGTACACAGTCAGACAGTAACCATTATTTTCTCGAAAAAAGCGGCGGTCATCCTGAGACTCTCGCCACTACCATAGAGCTTGTCTTGCAGTTCCACTGGCAATGGCCACATCTGCTCTCTCTGATCCTCGTATGTCGGGCAGTTCTGCAGCAGATGTTCAGTGGTCATTTTACCAGTACCGCACGGGCATTCGTCGGTACACCCTATCTTCAATTTGTTGAAGAGGTGGTACCTCAGTCTGTTGTGGCCAGTGCGAAGTCTGAAGACAACGACCTGCTCTCTTCGGTTCAACTGGTAATAGGCATCGTTTTTGGTGTAACCAGTATGTTCGGTTTCCCATTTGGACATGTACCTGGCTTTGATAAGCCGTTTTGACTCTTCGTACGTCATACTGGTATCTATTTGTGGTAGCCTTGCACCTTCTTTTGCCAGTCTGTCTGCCTCCTCGTTGCCTTGGATGTTGCAGTGTGACGGAACCCACTGTACCACTACCCTTTTTGGTGCGGACTGTTGGCACAGTTTGCAGAGTGCTGCTCTTAAGTCATTAAGCTCAGTGTTTTTCTGGCTTTTTAGCGCTGTGACTACTTCGAGAGCATCTGTCAGCAGGACTATATGGCTCTCATTTTCACTGTGTGTTACCATTTCTTCCACTGCCGCCCTCAGTGCCTCTGCCTCTGCTCTGAAATTGCTCGTGTACTTACCAGTAGCGAATGACAGTGTTATTTTTCTGCCATTTGGTAGGTTCAGGAATGCTCCTGCCCCTCCGTTCTGTGTAGTGTTTGTTACAGAGCCGTCGGTGTATGCATGGGTCCAGTCCATGCTTGGGTAGCTTTTCGTTATGAAGCTTAGGGTAGTATCTCTCCTTTCTTTTTCGGTCTGGCAGTTTTTGTTTGCAATACCTGGTATATTTTCTACCACCTCTGGAAATATATCCTGCCTCCAAGTAGGTTTTCGTACAGTAGTGATGGGTTTTGGTGTTGTTAGTGCGTTTATGGGATCTTCGTGCATCTTTGCTTTGGCTATTTCTGCAAAGTTTCTCCGCTTTAGTTTTCCAGTTCCCAAATTGTTTAGCCTCTGGTACATTGGATGGTCCGTCAGTCTTCGGAGTTTCTCTGACTGCAGCTGGGCTCTGCAGTCTCTTCTGTCGGTCATGGATTGCAGTTTTGTAATCTTTTCAAGTTCTACAATTGGCGTTGACTTCATGCCACCAGTTATGATTCTCATAGCTTGGTTTTGAAGTTTGTTAACTTTATCGAAGTTCGCCTTCGCTGCTGTTGTCCAAGCCGCGATGCCATACTCGAGAACTGGTCTCACTCTTCCAGTGTACAGTTTCTTTAGTATGCCTTCGTCTGCTCCCCAGCTTGTGCCAGCAAGTTTCCTCATGATCGCCATTCTTTCTCTGGCTTTCATTCGGTTTCTCTCAATCTGACTTTTCCATGTCATGCGCCGATCAAATGTGACTCCCAGATAGGTTGGGTTGTCGTTTGGCTGCAGGATTTTGCCATTTAGGCTTAGTTTGGTACTTTGGGGTTTTTTTTTTTTTTTTTTTTTTTTTTTTTTTTTTTTTTGCGTTCGCCTTATTTCTCTAATCCCCAAGGCGGTGTGCGTTGCACTGTGGTTTTTATTTTGCGCCTGTCGGCCCAATGCATCCGACTTCAGCATGCATTTTATGTAAGGGTCTGCTTCCTCCTGCATTTTCTAAGGGTTTGCTTCCCCGGGGTAACGGCAGGTGCTGTGATGGGGATCGAACCCAGCACCTTCGGATTGTGAGCCGTGCCACTTATCCACTAGGCCACGCCGTCCCCTCTTTGGGGTTTTAATGAGAGCGAGAATATTGTGCACGTGGTTTTCTCCTCGTTTATTTTGACCAGCCATGAGTTCGCCCACTCTTCCAGCGATGTTAGGGCCGTTTGCATCCGATTTCTTGCTATGGTGAGATTCTTTTCAGAGGTCCACATAGCCAGATCGTCTGCAAACATTGAGCTATGGACTCTTCTTGGTATATTCTCTGTAATATCGTTTATATATACCAGGAAGAGTGTGGGTGACAGTACTCCCCCTTGGGGTACTCCCTGCTCGAGTGTCACCTTTTTGCTCATCTGCCCTTGTACTTGGACTCTGGCCGTTCTTTGTTTGAGGTAGTGGTTGATCCACTTGTACATCTTCCCACAAACATCACTTCTTCTTAGCTTGACTCTAAGTCCATCCTTCCAGACTTTGTCAAATGCCTTTTCCAGATCCACCCAAACAGCTACTGTGTGTTTCTGTGCCTGGTAGGCATCTTCTATCTCCTGGGCTATGAGGATGACCTGGTCCTCAGTGGATCTGTGCTGTCTAAAGCCGGCTTGCTGTGGAATTAGTATTCGTTTTTCTTCCAGATGCCACATCAGTCTGGTGTTTATCATCCGTTCCATCAGCTTGCCGACACAGCTCAGTAGGCTTATGGGCCTGTATCCATTCGGATCTGTTTTGTCCTTTCCTGTTTTTGGTACTGGTACCAGTATTGCATCTTTCCATGCCTGGGGTACAATACCCCTTTTCCAGCTTTGGTTCAGGACTGACAGTAGTTTTTCCTTCGCTGTTTGGCCCAGCCCCATCAGCATTTCGTTTGTTATCCCGTCTTTTCCGGGAGATTTCCTTCTCTTTAGTGTTCTCATAGCCTCTTCCATTTCGCGCATTGTTAGTTTGGCCATCATGTGCTCTTCAGGAGCCGTATTTTTGTTTTCGTGCCCCTTTAGCTCTTCGCTAATGTCTGTATGCTTATCTGCAGGGACCTCGATGTGGTTTGCTCTGGCATAGTGATCGACAAAGGCGTTTGCGGCTTTCTTACCTGTGATCAAGTTCTCGCCTTGCTTGATAGTAATTTGTTTATTTGACGGGGTTTCGTCGTTCATGGCTCTGACTAGCTTCCATAGCTTGTTCCCTTCTTTGTCCAGGTTTAAACTTTCCGTTTTATTTTTCCAACTTTCTCTTGCTGTTTGCTTGAGAGTGTGTTTGTACTTCGCCGCGGCGGCTTTGAGGGCGATGTTTGCCTCCACGGATTTTTCTCGTTCTGCCATGTTTCTAGCATTTGTTACTGCATCTTCCACTTTCTGTAACTCATCATTCCAGTAGGGCTTATAGTTTTTCCTAGCTCCTCTTGGGATGGTTTCAGTGGCGGCTTGCATTATTGCCTTGCTTAGGCTCTCTACCATGGGCTTCATTTTGGTGTTTCGTGTGTTGATGGTTTCACACAGCCCATCTGTCAGGATTGCAAATCTGTCCCAGTCGGCTCGTTTGTAATTCCAACGTGGGAGCGGTTTTGTTTCCTGTGGGCCTACTTCCATGTCAATGGTTAGCCTGATCGGCCTGTGGTCGCTACCTGCCAGTTGGTTTAGCACCTGGCGGTCTATTTTATAGTGTATGTCCTGTGTGGAGAAGGCCAAATCTGGAGTCGAGGTGGTATGCCATGTTCTTGAATAGAAGCTAGGGCTATCCTCCGGCCTATTGATTAGGGAGAGATTTGCATCTATCTCCCAATCTTCCACTTCGTCACCTCTGCTGTCTGTGTCAGAGTATCCCCATCTCTCCGAGTGGCTGTTGAAATCTCCAACCACTATGCAGTTGGAGTCTCTGACCTCCATACTCGAGAGCGATAGGTCTCTGTTTGGTGGTCCGTACAGATTGAAAATGCGGAGCTTCGTCTCTTGAGCCATTATGTCAACTCCTACAATTTCTGCTTGTCCGGTGTGATTGACAGGTACCGCGCTACTCGGTATGCTGTTTCTGGTCAGTATCAGGACCCCTCCTTTGTGGCCTTCTCTATCTAGACGGAAAGTCTGGTATCCTCTGATTGAGAATTTATGGTTATTGTTGAGGTGCGTTTCCTGGATACATGCCACGTCAATCTTACCTTCATGCAGGTGATGTGTTAGGGAAAGTTTTTTGTTAATGACTCCCTCCGCATTCCACTGTAATATTCTGAGGGTCTTGAAGTTTTGGCCAATAGTCGTTTCCCCATAGCCATGTGCCTTGACTCCACGACACATGGGTGGGTGACCACCAGTAGCCAAGGGTGGGCCCCTTCGAGGCGTGGGGCCCGGCGCTATCGCTGCCTGGCGGGTCTCCTCAGGATGAGCGCCATACGTTTTTCGAATAGGTTGTGCTGCCATCATACTGTGATTTACGTTGCACTGTTTTGTTAGGCTTGCGGCCCCGTGCATCCGATTTCAACAGGCGTTTCTGTAGGGATGCCCTCCTTAGCCTTTGGCTGTCCCCAGCCTATCTGCAAGGCAGCAGTTGTTTACGATCAGAGTTTTCTCTCCTATGGAAGTTGTCTTACCAGACTATCGAGTCTTCACTACTCGTGTCTATAGGGTGCAATGATGGTATGTGATATATGAGATGGACTGGTTTACCCGGAAGAGAAGCAGTCCAGTGTGTCTGTATCCCAGGATCGTCACGTCCTGCCAGAAACGTAGCATTTGCATGTGAGTGGGGTATCTCTTTTTCCCTTTATTTTCTTGGCTTCTATGCAGGGATGGTACGCCTAGCATTCCCCGCCACCTGGGGTGTTGACACAGTGGGGCAGGTGTGCAATGTCCGCTGGTCTGCATCTCTTCTGCGTCCAGCATGATAGTTATGGCTGATAACGTACAGAGGTAGATATCGTAACCGGAGTGCATTTAGCCAGAGGACAAGCCTGGTAATGTCACAGAGATGTTGATCGCCTGGTGTGCGGACAACTCTCATGGTCAGTGGTTGAGTCTTGACAGTTCACAGTGTGGTGGCTGCTCTACTGTTTTCGACACCCCGACCAGGTTCTAAGTCTTTGGTTGGTGTTTTTCGCACCCCATCGCCGTATAGGGTGAGTATCAAGCAGTTTTCCGCCCGCTTTGATTTGCGGGCGGCAAGGACCTCTTACTGTGGCTCTACCTGATAGGGCTGGGGCGCAAGCCCCAGGTCCCGAGCATGTAGGAGCCTCCCATTGCAGTGGTGCTGAGATTTTGGGCGGGATTGCGGCTTTCAAGGGTTCGGCCGTAATCCCCCACATGGTAGCCTCGCGCCCTTGGCTTATCAGCCTGGTACGTGAACCAAAGTGTCTGCGGCTCCTCTCGATTTGAGCTGGTTTTCCGTAGCAACGCCCTGTCATTTGTAGGGTAAAACTGACCTGTCTTCAGATCTATTTCCAGCACCCGTTCACTATTTTGTCAGACGAATTTATTGAGGGCTTTTGTTTGTCAATGACCAGGTATTTGAAATCTGCAGAGTTAAACACGATTTCCGTAGCGTTCTTTCATTTGAGCTGACTTGTCGTCCGTGAGTCTAATACCAGCGTACGTTCATTATTAGACCCAAACGGCAGTGCTCTCAATTTGTCAGTTGTTCTACAGTATTGGCGTGTTCAGTCAAATTAAGCCGCAGGTTCCACACCTGGTGGTGCCCTTCCGTCAATTCCCTTAGCGAGACAATCAAGTTTCTTAAAGGGTAGCCCCAAAGATTTTCGAGGGTCTAATTCCAGCACATGTTCTCTATTAGACCCCACTAAGGTGTACTTTTTGATAGTCATTCTGCAGTATTGGCGTGGTAAGTTAACTTAGGTCTCAGGCTCCACTCCTGATAGTGCTCTTCCGTCAATTCCTTTATCAAACACTGGATGCAGACAAAACCGAGCCACAGGGGACATAACCCCAGATTTCTGGGGGTCTAAGTCCAGCACCAGTTCCATATTAGACTCCAGAAGAGTGGTCTCGGCATGTCAATCATTTCAGTGTTGCCCGTGTTGAGTCAAATTAAGCCGCAGGCTCCACTCCTGGTGGTGCCCTTCCGTCAATTCCTTTAAGTTTCAGCTTTGCAACCATACTTCCCCCGGAACCCAAACACTTTGGTTTCCCGGAAGCTGCCCGCAGAGTCATCGAAGCAACTCCTGCGGATCGCTAGTCGGCATCGTTTATGGTCAGAACTACGACGGTATCTGATCGTCTTCGCGCCTCTGACTTTCGTTCTTGATTAATGAAAACATTCTTGACAAATGCTTTCGCAGTAGCTCGTCTTGCGGCGATCCAAGAATTTCACCTCTAACGCCGCAATACGAATGCCCCCGTTTGTCCCTGTTAATCATTACCTCCAGTTCCGAAAACCAACAAAATAGAACCGAGGTCCTATTCCATTATTCCATGCACCATTATTCAGGCAGCCGAGGCCTGCTTTGAACACTCTAATTTTTTCAAAGTAAACGCGCCGGCCACCCAGGACGCTCAGCGAAGAGCACCCGTGGGAGAGAGCCGGCAGACGGTAGGGCAGGAGACAACGGGCAGTGAACCGGCGCGAGCCGGACCGCCCGCCTGCGCCTGAGATCCAACTACGAGCTTTTTAACTGCAACAACTTTAATATACGCTATTGGAGCTGGAATTTCCGCGGCTGCTGGCACCAGACTTGCCCTCCAATAGATCCTCGTTAAAGGGTTTAAAGTGTACTCATTCCAATTACGGGGCCTCGAAAGAGTCCCGTATTGTTATTTTTCGTCACTACCTCCCCGTGCCGGGAGTGGGTAAGTTGCGCGCCTGCTGCCTTCCTTGGATGTGGTAGCCGTTTCTCATGCTCCCTCTCCGGAATCGAACCCTGATTCCCCGTTACCCGTTACAAACATGGTAGGCATGTCACGTACCATCGACATTTGATAGGGCAGACATTTGAAAGATGCGTCGCCGGCACATGAGGCCATGCGATCAGCACAAAGTTATCCAGAGTCACCAGTGGGGACGCCGCAACCCCGCGAGGGGAAACGACGATTGGTTTTGAACTAATAAAAGCGCTCTTTCCGCGAGGGTCGGAGCTTGGTAAGCATGTATTAGCTCTAGAATTGCCACAGTTATCCAAGTAGGATCGTGTCATCTAAGGAACCTCGACTGATTTAATGAGCCATTCGCGGTTTCACCGTAAGACAGTGTGAACTTAGACATGCATGGCTTAATCTTTGAGACAAGCATATGACTACTGGCAGGATCAACCAGATATCTGTCGGAGACGTACGTACTGCGCACACCGGTCGGCGGAGGAAGGGTGTGTAAAAAGCCTCACTGGGACGGCCGCAGGGACCGACTGACGGGACGGACGGACGGTTGTTCCACCCGTCCCTCACTCCGTCGACCTAGGACCGCCTGACAGGGGCCTCCCACACGCACCAGACGACCGACCGACCGGGCTCGCTCGAGGAGGGATGGCAGCGCTCTGTGCAGAACGGATCCCAACGACCTCGGCGACGAATTTCACTGGGACTAGAGACACAATTTGGCCTGCCCTTCTTCTCCGTAGGGAGAGAACGCAGGGCCTCGAGGCAACGATTCCTGCTTTCCATTTGCCGGTCACAAGCTCTTTGCGAGAGTCGGACCACCAGCGAGACGTACTGTCGAGCTCTGCTATAAGCCTTAGATAAATCACCAGGGACGGACCACGTTTCCTGATACGGACCAGACTAGCGCACCTCGGTGGAGGAGCCACTACCACAAACCGCACCCAATTCGCACTACGGGGAAAGGCAGGCGAGCGTTTTCCGCAAGCCCGCGCTATCGCTCCGCCTGGCGGGACTGAGATCGCTTTACGAACACTGGATGAAATTGAGTCGCTGCGGCGAGACAACTACCCCAGATGCTCTCCAGTTTGATCTGTGTGTTGCGACTCTTTTCAATTCATGTATGTTGCTCAAGCCCATAATCTAACTCTCTCTGACGGTTCTTCTGCGGAGAGTTTCTTTCGGTCTCACTTTTTTCTTGCTGTCATGTGGTGACCAAATAAACGTTTGCAGAGGGAGTATGTTGCTGTCCATTCTAAGAACATGCCCGGTGTATGTCCGCCGTTTTATTCTGACGAGTGATGAAACATATTGTTGATTAGTGACTTCTGTAACTGTTTTGCTGACTATGCATCTCTTCCAGAAAATGTTCACGTTTTCTAAGACAATTATTCTCAAAGGCATGCATTTAGTTTCTTTTCTTTTCTTCTTACTGCCGAAGATGGACGTGTCGGACTGAAAGTTGCAAATATCGCAGTCAAACTGTAAACTAGCGACACAACGCAAATCCGTTCTCTTGACTACATCCTGCTTCTTGCAAAGCCCTGTTCAATGAACGCAGAAGAAGCAGTTTATTTTCAAAAGCCGGTTATTTTCCAAAATTCACAACCAACGGTGAGCAATGGCATTAAGTTGGAGTTAGACAACCTGGACCTGGACTACGTAGAGGATCAGGTACTTTTGTCACACAGCCATAGCCAAATGCAAGAGAAACTTATTCGGGTGAAAGAACAATCGGCAAAATTTGGACTAAATATCAACATGAAAAAAAACCAAGCTTCTTAAACTGAACACTGTTCACAAAGAACTAATTGTGCCGTCGGAAGAAGTGGATACCTTTACCTATTTTGGCAGCACAATAGACACATCAGGAGGTATAGATGCAGACGCTAGGACCAGATTTGGGAAGGGGAGTGGAGCATTCCTGACACTAAACATCATGTTGATATTCAGGGAAATCAAGTTTCACCCCAAAGATTTAAAAAAACGTCAGTGTCTATTCGGATCACTAGAAGCGAGAATTAGAAACGAGTCAATATGACACAAAGTGGGATCAACGTCATCAGACAGATGCAACATTCTACTAAACTGCATGTCAAATCCAAATGATTTTGGCGTGCAGGCTTTGAATATCCATGACGTAATGGAAATATTTTTTTCTCTAAGAAATGTTATGTTTAAAAAAAAAATGTACTTATTAGGCTAAATTAAAAGCAACCTCGGTGAATATGGCATACTTTTAACAAGAATAAGGTACACAGACGTGCGGTTTTCAAAATAGGTGTTTTGGCATTCAAATACATTGAGTAAAAACACAGTGTTGGAATTGAAGAACACTTTGGCGAATGCGGAAAACAACAAACGCCATTCATGTGAAACTGTCGTTTAGATAAAGGCGTATCACGACATCATAGTTTGTGGGTCGTTATTGTGGTATATAGTTGTTTTTTCAAAATTTACATTGATAAAAATTTCAAAATGAGTTTAAGTGTACATTTATAATGATGCAGAAGATTTCCGTTTTACTATACAGGCTTTTCCGTAGAGAATTCAAGATGGCTCATTTATATTGCGATATTCATGACCCAGAAAAAGGAACGCACTTGGCGCGCTTGTCTGGATAGATCATCCTTTTACCGTTGGATTGGACATGACTCAGAGTGCACTCATATCAAGGAAGGAAGGAGATTGGACATGACTCAGAGTGCACTCATATCAAGGAAGGAAGGAGATTGGACATGACTCAGATTGCACTCATATCAAGGAAGGAAGGAAAAGGAAATTTGACAATTTTGATTTTGTCATAAAACGAAGATTTTGAAAATGACGAAAAATCAACTTGTTATTCTCCGGAAAAATAAAATTAACATTGCAGTCAAACTGCAATATTGAAATTTCCAAAAGTACTCTTTGGAAAATTGTAAGAGCCCTCAGCTTTACATTCGGGAACACTTTAGGCGACAGGAATATTATATGTGAAAAGCCACATTTGACTGATGCCAGAAGCAAATACCTGAGACAGGTACGGGAACGGCGTAGGCAAGGCTGTGATATTTTATGCTTGGACGAATCCTGGATCAATGCTCACCACACCTATGGTAAAGAATGGCAATCAGCTGACGGTGAACAGAAAAGACAAATTCCAAACAGAAAAGGGCAGCACGTCATACTAACGTATGCCAGAAGCAGGGAAAACGGACTTGTACCTGACGCTGAACTTGTTTCCAATCAAAAAGTAATAACAGTAGAAACTACCACACTGAAATGAATGGACACATTTTCAGGTACTGGATGACAAATGATCTGCTTCCAATTCTGGATAGATCACCATGCCTAGTAATGGATAATGCATCATATCAGAATGTAGTATCAGAGGAAGACAAAGTACCAACTGCATCAAATACAAAATAGGACATGGCTGGCTAAGGAAAAAGTGAATTTCGACACCTATTTGGAGCCCGAGTTGTTGCAGCTGGTGAGGAAGAGAAATAAGACAAATGTATATCATATTGACAAAATCATTGAAGAGTACGGCCACACCTCTCTGCCACTACCTGCATGCCACGCGCATCTAAACCATAGAGAGCTTGTGTGTGTGGGTTAAAGTCAAAGGACAAGTTGCAGAACAGAACAAGACATTTACAATGTGTGATGCTGAAGTGCTGACACGTGAGTAGCTTTCAAAAATAGATATTCAGTTCTGGAAGAAGTGTGTTGAGCATGTGCTCGGGGATGAATTGTGTTGAACATGTGCTCCGGGAAGAAGAACAGTCCTGGCATCGAGATGGATTACAATTTGTCCAGCCAAAAACAATTATCAACCTCTTTGAATCGACAGATTCGGATGATTAATATAATATTTTGTGGACATACTGATTAGCAGATTTGGATGAATTAGCGTGTTTATCAAAACTATTAAGTGTACATACAATTCCAACAAATACATTTCAAAATTCAAATGCTTTAAGCAACATAAAATTAGCTGCGCGGTTGATGCAACCTTGGGGTCTAATAGTGACCGAAGGGCTGTAGTAACTGTTGCATATTGGCGCCATTTTTACAATTGTACATAAAGGGCAGCAACTTTAAATATCTAGGAGTGGTAATAGACAGCAGGGGAGGAATCAAAGAGGAGTTAACTGCACGAAGGGCAGCAGCAGGTAGACTGTTCCATGCAATAAACAGAGGTTTCCTCAGTAGAAGAGAAATAAGCAGGAAAACACAGATGGATGTATACCGCTCGACCTATGTGCCTGTCCTGACATATGGATGTGAGTCATTGGCAATGACTACAGCCCAAGAAAAGCAATTACAAACTTCAGAAATGAGGTACCTAAGAAAGGCGGTTCAGGTGACGAAAATGGACAAGATCCGTAACCAGACAATACGTAGCAATCTTGAAGTTCAACCCCTGCAGACACGAGTGGAACAGTCCCAACTACAGTGGTTTGGCCATGTCTGTAGAATGGAAGAATATCGGATACCAAAGCGGTCATGGGAGATCAAAAGTCAAGGACGCAGACCCCGAGGACGTCCCAAAGTACGTTGGGAAGATAACATACGACAGTCCCTAAGTGATAGAGGGCTGGATTGGAAAGAGGCCAGGACAAAGACGGCTGATAAAGCAGGGTGACGTTCTCTTTGGCAAACCTCTACACCTCACGGTAGAAGAGGAGCGACTAAGTAAGTAAAAAAAAGGGCAACACAAACAACCAATTGATCTATCAAGACATTAAGGAGATACGCCTTGGAACAAATTACGACGAAAAATATAGAAAATTGCTTCGGATCTTGTTCATGAATTAAAAGACCGACTATAGCTCCAATTGAATCATGAATCCTCAACAAACACTCACCAAGCCCTCCTGTTCTGTGATAGCTTACCCAACTCTGTCCATGGTTTACCTATTTCCTCTAGCCTCTCATTGGAAGAGTACGGTTTCTAGTCACGATTGTTTACCCCACCAATTTGTGAATAGAGTTATGGAGGACAAGGCACTAAAGACAGGAATGGCCCTCACAACCTGATAAAAGGTGTGCATTCTTACAACCAAGTTTTTAACATCACAGATGTAGGTAACTGCCGCGGAATTGATTGACTGATGATAGATTGATTAAAGATTGATGACATATTGATGAGTTATTTATAATTGATTGATGAGTGATTGAAGACAGATTGATGACGGATAGATGATTAATTGATGACTGATTGATAACGCATTGATGACTGATTGATGACTAATTGGTGGCTGATTTATGCCGGATTAATGACGGAATGATGACTAATTTATGACTGATTCATAATGGATTTTTGACTGATTGACGACTTATTGATGATGGATTGATCACTGATGATTGATGACTGACTGATGATTGATTCATGACTGATTGATGACTAATTGATGATTGATTTATGACTGCTTTATGACGGATTGATGACTGATTCACCATTTCGGTTCAAATAAAACTTAGAACTACCATTACAGCTGTCCACTATCACGGTAACCTACGGGTCTCACCTGTCGACATGTGTTTGTTTCATTGATAACTTTGAAACGGCGGTAGGAACGGAGACATTTCGCGTGACCAGAAGGATACCGCCTACCAACGACGAGTCTCTAAACAAATTTGTCTTCAAACCCGCGGCGTTGCTGCGTTTGTAGTTGTAACACGTGTACGGTGTTATCAAATCGGAGGTGAGGAGAAGGCCTGAGTTACCAATCAAAACAAACTTTGTTACCTGGAAAAGGTGTGAATAGTCTTGGCGGAGGAAGGTGTGATAGGACTTCGCTGGTTGTCTTGTCGGATTTTGATAACGATTAAAATTGAAACATATCAGTCTTCTTGTGTATTTTTGGTATGAATTTGTGGTTCTCTTTAAGTGTAAAAAGTTGGGAGGAAGATTAAAGTTTGGTCAAGCAAATCATACCGATCTTACGTTTTAGTGCTGCCGAAGACGGATGTGTCGTACCGAAAGGTGCAAATATCGCAGTCAAGCTGTAAACTAGTGACACAGCGTATATCGTTCTCCGGACTACATCCTGCTTCTTGCAAAGCCCTGTTCAGGGCGTGGTAGCGAGAGATTGAGAACGAACGCAGAGGAAGAAGACATTTTAGTCAAGGTCAGGTCAAATATACAGATCAAGCCCCCAACCTCGACTACTTCGTAGTCCTCCCTGAAAACCTGCTCTTTTACGTCAGTCTGGTTAACGAGGTGAGGAATCGACGTGATCCCCGTAATAGTTTGCGACACGTAGATGAAGCCAAGCATAGCACAATTGCTTGGATTTTTTTTGTGTGTGTTCGCCTTATTTCTCAAATCCCCAAGGCGGTGTGCGTTGCACTGTGGTTTTTATTTTGCGCCTGTCGGCTCAATGCATCCGACTTCAGCATTCATTTTAAGTAAGGGTCTGCTTGCTCCTGCATTTTCTAAGGGTTTGCTTCCCCTGGGTAACGGCCGATGCTGTGATGGGGATCGAACACAGCCCCTTCGGCTTGTGAACCGTACCACTTAACCACTAGGCCACGCCGTCCCCCAATTGCCTGGATGACCCCGGTCCACTTTTATCAGCATACTCGCGATGTGAGTAAAGCTACAACAAACCGCCACTTAACGTCCTTTTCAGGACGCCCAAAACAGTAAATCTGCTCATTGTGGTTATTCTTCTGCTTCTTCTTCGTTCGTTCTCAATCTCCCACCACCAAACCCTGAAAGGGCTTAAGTAGCAGAATGTAGTCCAGAGAACGGAATGCGTTGTGTCGTAGTTTACAACTTGGCTGCGACATTTGCACTTTTCGGTCCAACACATCCGACTTCAGCAAGTATTTTTTTAGTACCGGGTTAGCATTCCCTCTTCGATCCCTTCTCCTTAGCCAGTCTGCCCAGATGCAGCCTGTTATCCAGGATCACCCCATGTAGGTGTAGAAGGGTCTTGGCAGCTATGGTTCGCTGGCCCTGACGCTAGCAGTCAGCTATGGGTCGCTAACCACTGCAGCTCATGCGCTGCTCAGCATCTTGATCCCATTGTGGTTATTCAACAAATGTAAAAGTCATAAAAAGGTATGGCCTGATATTGTGATCAGACGAAATCACAAGCGAAACCTACGTTAAAACCAAAAGGCCTTCATCGGAGACAGCGAAAAACAAAATAATGAACTAGCTAATCATAAAGAAGGGAAGAACCCATAAAATAAAGAGATGTCCACATACATGAGTAAAAAAGGATAACGAGGAAGAAATCGTCGCAATGTTCCTCATGTGCCACAGACCGGATAATAAATGCAATAGTTTCTTATGTGCGAGAACATTATGTGATTAACCTTGACTAACATATCCGATCAGTATGTTTTGCATGACCAGACGTTTGTCATGGTAACATACAGACATGTAAATCTTTTTTAACCTGCATCAATGAAGGCTCTTGAACATCGTTGAAAATCACTTAACACTAAACATGGTTCATTGATCACGCTCAAATGTGCGAGCCAAATTGGGAAACGTTATTTCGGTTTCGATCTCACACTTCTTTGGGTCAATCACGCGCAGTGACAACATCACGGAGAGATCAGAGAACATAGTCTCGCGCTTTCTCGTCAATATTTTGATTAGTGACCTCGTGGTTTCCAAATAAACATCCTAAGAAATCAAATAATTTTAACAAAAGCTCCCAGTTGGGATTTAGTCTGTGTTTTGTTAAGTTAAGTTAAGTACCTTTTTCACTCATTTCTTCGAATCTTTTTTTTTCTTCCCTTCTTTTATGAGTGGATAGTTCATAATTTTTGTTGCTCGTTGTCCCCGATGAAAATCTTTTGGTGGTAATGTAGATTTCTTTTCTTTTTTTTTCTTAGCCTGGTATCTGACCATACCTATTTACGTTCTTTTACATTCTATTTCAATCCACAGTACCGGTCTAGCCTTGTCTCATTTGAACTGTAGTTATCTTTAAACTTTCTTGCAAACATCAGTTAAAGTGGATTCACAACTAATATAAGGCGCATATTCATTTCTATCAACGGTGAAATAAACATCTAACATGGATATTGCATGACGACTGCACAGTCAAACTACCTTTATTCTTCAGTCCTATACATCCGTCAGGTGGATCAAATCAATGGGAATGAATGCTTCATTAATAGTTGTTTGATTTTAAATAGATATGGGTTACTTTTTCTTTACCCCTTATCGATCATTCTGATCTTTACCCCCATTCGGGGACAGTTGACGCCGACACTGCTTCCGACAGACTTCCTGCTATTAACATCTTCTGTCCTGGGAACCACATCATCATCATGTTTCCAATGTGCGGTCACGGGAATAGTCTAGTCTTGTGTTGAGAGCCTCTCGGCGTTGATTGAAATCAACAGGAGAGCTGTTTTATGATCAGTGATGTTTCGTTAGTGCTTTGGTAATGAACTGATTGGCCGAATTAAAAGTCGTTTCCAGGCTACGCCCTATAGCTGTGGTTATTACAATCTACTTTTGGGGGCTCAGTTGTGATGCTGCCCCTTATACTTCAGCTGGAGCGAAATCGTCAAAATATGCTGCGCCAGTCAACACCGTCTTTTTGTCACCTTTACGATCCTTGCAGAGAACATGTTGGTCACTGTTGCTATGTCCTTACATGAAGTCGTATTGAATCACTACCAGGTGGTCTTGGGGTGAATGGTTTCTTTCTTTTCCATATGATGAATTTGCTAGCGACATGCACAATCCTCGTTAGTCATATTGCACGCTTGGAAAGTCACAGTTGCCAGGTTTCTTTCCTCCTGAGGTATGTCGGGCATATTTATGTTCTAATGTTTTCGCTATAATGTCAAGCAAGGAGTCGTACTGGAACTGGCTGCTTCATGGGAAGCCTATATCCGAGCTATGCGACTGGCTGATTATTTAACCAATTTTTTGCTGCTTTTTAACATGAAGAGGTTGCTAGTCTCAAGCACAACCCTCTTTAGTTGCCGTTGACGATATGCTAGTAACGAAACAGGGGCCCTATTTGTTCGAACCGAGTACAAATCTACCCAGCTGAAATGGTTACCTAGCTTTTTGTTATGCAAAGCAAAATAGTGGATAATTACAACTTGTAAAGCGGAGAACTCACTTCACGTAGTGGATTGACCTCACAGAGTGGATACAACATTTCGCACAGTGGAGACCTCGCCTCACAAAGCAGATACCTCAATTCACAAAGCGGAGACCACTTCGCAAAGAGAAGATATCAATGAAAAGGGCGATACGTGACGAATTGCAGTAGCTTTCCTCATATCCCGAGCGTGCTGATGAAGTTGGACCGGAGTTCTTCATCCGGTTGTGCTATGCTTCTCTTCAGATGCGTGTCGCCCACTACTGCGGAGATCACGTTGATCAATTACCTCGTTAGCTAGACTGCAATAAAACAGCGTGTTTCCACGGATAACTGCGTGGAAGTGTAGCAGGGGTCTTGGTCAGTAGATTTCGCTTGACCTTGACTAACATATCCGATTAATATGTTTTGCATGACTAGACGTTCGTCATGGTAACATACAGACATGTCGACCTTAATAACATACATTAAGGTCTGGGCTCTTAAACATCGTTAAAAATCATTTAACACTAAATATGGCGTCATTGATCATGCTCAAATGTGCGAGCCAAATTGGGAAACTTTATTTCGATTTCGATCTCACACTTCTTTGGGTCAATCACGCGCAATGACAACATCACGGAGAGATCAGAGAACATAGTCTCGCACTTTCTCGCCAATATTTTGATTAGTACCCTCGTGGTTTCCAAACAAACATCCTAAGAAATCAAAATATTTCAACAAAAACTCCCAGTTGTGATTTAGTCTGTGTTTTGTCTTCACAACTAAATCTTTGCTTGATTGATTAGTAATTTTTGTTTACGTATTATTTTTGGTCACACAATCTTGAGAAAGGAACATCGGCGCTAAATGTAGATCACAGGCGGAAAACGCGGCATTCCCAGTTTGGTGTTGTCAACATAGGAACTGCATTGTCTGTTGGTGCGCCATATTTTTGGGAGCACAGCCAAACTGAATTATTATTTATTTAATAAACAATGTGTCGCCTACGTTTCGCTCCATACAGCACTACAGACACTATACGAGGTCCTCTTACCGGAAGCAGGTATCATCAAAAGGCCCACGAGCGCTCTTGTAAAAGTTGTTTCAGAAATAGTTATTTGTACATGACCAGATTGCTAGCACCACATAGAACTCTCTTTCGGGCCCGGGAACACTCGGGTGGCTGGTCTTATTGCGCAACTTTATTTTCCTTTTTCGTTCTCGCACGTTTTGAGCCAATCGGGTGTCGAGATCACAACAGAGAGATCAAAGAGGGCTGGGTCTCTTATTCCTGTCAACATTTTAATTAGTGTCCTCGCGGGCCAGTGAAACAATCGGCACAAGAGATTCAAATATTTCAACAAAGCCTGCCGGTCGTGATTTAATTTGTGTGTTTTGGGGAAAGATGGCCGAACAGTAAAGATGCTGGAATAGAAAGGCAGCGAGAGTTGGAAATGCTATGGCCATCGTTCAGGTACATGTGGAGCATAGGTCTTCAACAAATACATGCCAAATTCCCCTGTCATGTGCCATCTGTTCGAGCTTTGGCCACGCCATTCCTGTTTTATGTATGCTTGTCATGAGTCTCTTCTCTGCCTGTATTTTGGTGTACCTCTACTTCTCTCGTCTTGACGATTCGAGAACAGAGACTGTCTTGTAGTAGTATCAACTGGTTTCTTTAACATGCCCTATACAACGACAGCGCTTGCTCCTGGCGTAAATGTTCCCCTAATATCTTTTTAATAGTTCCACATTAGTGATCTTATCATTACCATGTTGATCTCTCTATGATACACAGTCGCCTTTTTCATAAAAAGTATGTACCTTTATAGTTATTGTTTAAGTTGTTTTCCATTTTTCTGAACCCTACAACAGCACGACATTATATTATTTTTTTTTAAATATTATTTTTTGTTCAGGCTTAATTTATGTTAATTTCCGTAAGTTCTTAACAAAAGCTCCTCTCGGTTTGTGTATTCTTGTTATGATACATTTTTCTGTACCTCCTACTTTGTCTATATTGCTACCAAGATACATGAATAATTTCATATCTGGTAGGAGTGTGTCTCAAACACAATTTGATTACCTTCAGCTGATATCTCTCCAGGGAATGTATTTTGCAATGGATTTCAAACGTCTTCTGTCTCTTGCCTTGATGGTACAATCTTGCAGGGTTTTCCCTGTCCATCTTTTAGTGTTACGCTCCCATTTATATCGATGTTTACCTCTATCTTCCACCTTTCCTTCCAGTTTTGTTTTCAGCAACGTATTTAATCTTTTAATGTGACCGAAATATATAAACTGCCTGTCTGATTTCGTTCATCAATTCTATTCGCACTCCAAACTTCTCGAAAACTTATTTATTTGTTTTCTTTCCTTTCCATGAGATGTCCCATCTTCTATACATACACATTATATATTCATTAATTCTATTTCTCCAGTCGTTTGTTTGTTGTTGGTGTTTCTGTGCCATACATTGTCGTTAGTTGCATTTGGTCTCATAACCTTTATTTTTTCCACTGCTAATCAAGTCTGATTAGTGTAGTGATTGGTTACTCGTTTTTCACGGCATCGGTATGGTGTTCAATTTTTGTAACCGTCACGCTTCAATCGACCCAGCTGTAAGTGGGTACCTGACTTACGGCTAGGAGTAGGGCAGCTGGCCACTCTCCCTCACACAAGTTGTGGTTTAGTTTACTGAAGTCTTTAAACACTTCATTCCTGACAAGCCATTAAGTCTCAGGTACCCTATAATACACAATAATTCAGGATTAATCTCAGGCAGGCTACTACACTGTTAACATTATAAAAAGCCTTGCTACAACCAAAATTACTGGATCAATGGTTGAAAGTGACGTACAAACGTCGGAACTGTCCAATATTAGACCCAGCATGATGGCGTGTTGGAGACTACATAGTACTAAGTATCGGAGTGTTAATGAGGTGAAGGGGGCGTATCACCTTCCTTATCCCTACCACCAGAAGGAGCCAGTTTTACCTTCTCGGGATGTAAGAAGAACTGCTGCAAACTGCTACCAAAGAAACGTCTTTAATTCAACTCAACACAAGTAGCTTAAAACAGCACCAAGAACATGGAACTACCTTCAGCTAACTCTGCCCACTGAAGATCAATCTACTGTGGTTTTGTTTATTTACAAGGGCTGAAGTGGAGTAGAAGAATGAACAAAGACAAACACCCGGATAGGAAAGACTATTTGTCCAGTAAGAATATTCAATGCAGATTCTGAAGCTAAGTGTCTCTTTTATATCTTTTTAAGTAGTTATAATCCCATTGTGGGAATGAAAGAGAGACACGCTTGCAATAAGTAGAGGAGAATGTGAACTGGCAGACAATGAAATCACCAGTAAAATATATATCTCCAGGCTGTTAGTAGAGATCAAGTCCAACCCGACGATGAATGCTACACCCTTAACTGCCTAGCACAGATCACCTTTCTTAGTCTAAGGACTGGGCATAACAGACAAATAAACACATGTACATTATTCTTCTGTTTTCTTCATCACTATGCACACGAGCGAACAAACTACACAGAACGTTTTACACGCCTGTTCTATATGTGGTCAAATGATTCAACGCTGAAAAAAATCCTAAGAAAGTCAACTCTGACAACGAACAACTGATGCCTTTAATGTTGACTGGGGAAAGTAAAAGGCTGGGAGAGGCCAAAGACGCAGTTAGCTAAGTGATAGCAATCAGTGACTCATAGTTGACAGAGGGCGCCAGAATCAGAGAACCTGGGCTGTTCAAGACTATATTCGTTTTTCCTAAGTGCCTCCGTGGAGCCTGGCTGAGAGAATGGGGATCAGACAGGTAAGGCAATCAGGGTCACAAAAATGTGACGTGATGAAATCGGGTATGCTGAGCCGAAAGAAAGGTTGCTCTAAATCACGACGCAGCGTAACAAAACGGATGAACGAAGTCAACGACGAGGAAGAAGACGAAGAAAAAGAAAAAGAAAAAGAAGAAGAAGAAGAAGAAGTAGAAGTAGAAGTAGAAGTAGAAGAAGAGAAAGAACGGACTTGGCGACAGTTCGAAATGAATACATTCTGAAGACGAACAAACTGGTCTCCCAAGGACAAAACACACTGCAACACAAGAGGCTTTATAAAGACAGCCCTTACCATGACTTTGTTATAGCCTTAAATGTGAATATCTAATGACTAACGAGGCAGAAGAAGAAGAGAAAGAGACATAGTGCTTACCTTCCATGCTTGGTGATAATCATCTCGTTAGAGTGGTCATGAAACTTGGCCCACATGTCCCCGTTGTACAAGGTCACTGCACAGTTCTTATCTCCTCTGGCTGTCCAAATCGACGCCCCGTT
This sequence comes from Ariolimax columbianus, assembly GCA_036924085.1. Lineage (NCBI taxonomy): Eukaryota > Metazoa > Mollusca > Gastropoda > Stylommatophora > Arionidae > Ariolimax > Ariolimax columbianus. The sequence continues at coordinate 91,983,682 of JAVGWX010000004.1, read as the reverse complement.
TCTTGCTCCCGACATTCTGATATTTCTTTGAATAAGTTCGCCGTCAGATGCTGCAATAATTCCAGGAAAGCTACCCGAACAGACAAGAGATTGGGCATATCCGTGAAAAGTTGGAGAAACGCTACTCTCAGCGGACGAGGACTGATCAGAACGATGTACAACCGATTGCTGTCTAACATTAGCTTGTGTATGAAGCACAGAATAACCATTTGGTGTGTTTACTGAAGAATACGTGCTGGGTTGGTTAAAAACAGACGCCATTGAGGCAACAGAAGAATCTTGAATCTTCGGATAATGGTTGCCGTACGGCAGACAGTTACTGACTTCAGACGAAAATGACGGTTGACAAAAACTTGCTGTAGTGATTGGCCCTGGATTAATCTCATTGTGTGGATGCTTTTGATAGGGTTGTAGCTCTGTATAAACAACACTTCCTTGGGGTTGTTGCTCTGCGTTGTCATTGAGCTGGTCGTGCTCATTCGGCGTCGCATGTCTGCCTGTTATTTGCCTTGCTGGTGTTTCATTATAGGTCAAGTCTTCACTAGTATTCCTGTGCCTATCAGACTGTTGTGAAACGCTGAAGTCTGAAGTGGAGTAGTAATCCGAAATATGTTTCGTAAGCAAGCCAGAATCCGAAATTTTACTCTCACGAAGACCACCATTTTGAGGCTGATATGGCGAATTAACTTTTCCGTAGCCTTCCATATAGACATGAGGTCTATTAATAGAAACAGTGCTACCGGTGCTATCCCTGGTACTGCCATTGGTCGTATCACATCCCTGTACATGCGGATCAATGCCGTTGCAATATCCATAATAAGGGGTGTAATTTGGGACAGGAGCCCGAAATGTGTTTTCAATAGCCTCTCCCGTGGATGTCATTTCTCCAGAGGTATTGTTTCTGTACATTGAAGAGAAACAGGTGCTGCCCCTGGACGGGATGTGTGAAACGTCATTGAGGGTACCAACGCTGGGGTTAATGAAGAATCCACTTGTCATTGTCATCCGACGCGTCCACTACAGTGGATCTCGTCTACTCTCTCTTTCTCTCTCTCTCTTTCTCTTTCTCTCTCTCTCTTTATCTTTGTTTCAATCTAGTATATATTTTTTCCATCTATCTAACTATCTGTCTACCTATCTATCTTGCATGTCGTAGTCTGATCGAATGTAATTAGCTTTCAGCACTACAAGTATATGTATGTCCAAATAGTATAGCCGTGACCAGGACTTGTGAACAGAAAAATCTCAGAGTTGTTGCTGTGGATATAGAGAAAAAAAACAGATAACAATGACGTGGTTCTTTGTGATGTTCAAGAACCTCTACACAGGGTTTTACAAAGATTCTTAAATAATATAACATGTTAACCTAATTTGATATTCTGCTGTTGTTGTTTTTGTTGTTTTTGTTGTTTTTGTTCTTGTTGTTGCTTCTGCAGCTACTGTTGTTCTAATCTACTCCTACTGAGCTCTTCACTCTTGTCACATTTTGTTTTCTGGCAGCAGTTTGTAGGTACTCGTCTTAGATCCAGATGCCTTCAGGAAATGGTGGGTCTAGACCATTCTGACTGTTGTGCAATTCTATATTTCCCCACAAGCACACAACAACGAGGAAACAGTTTGGATCCCCACCTCGCTGGCCAGACTTCATTAAGACATGTTTTCTAGTGCACGGCGGAGACGTGAGATAGTGGTCTTGGTCCCCTGACCATGACCTCAGGCATAGCTATCAAACATTTGCCAGTATTGATAATTTCATAGTTTTCCGGTTACAAATATGTTTGATTGTATTTAATCGGGACCCGAAGGATACCTGGAATGAAAAGAATATGACCACTAACCCATTCCATGATCCAAGCCGTAAAAGATGACTAAAAAGGGTTGTCCTTGGGTCTGCCAACCTCATCGTGTTAAAAGAAAAACCTCATTCACATTGTCACTATAGTCAACCAATGCAATATCTCGGATGCGTGCTTCATGTAGAAGGAGCAGTTACAATTACAACATGTGCCTGACACTGGAGCGAAATTGTTAATGATTGGAAATACTTGCAAACAGTCTTCTTCTACAATGGGTCAGTTGCAGTGTTGGTTTATGTTCATCATTGAAGTCCATATGTGAATGATTGCAAACGCTTGGAAACATTCTCCCCTTTCAAGGGACCCACTATAAGGGCGACCAATGCTTCAAAATGTAAATAACAGTTGATTTAAGATTTGTAATTCAATTGTTAGAATTGTTCGTCCCCCAAACAGCAGTTAACGGATTCCGTGTGGTTTTAAAGCTTAAGAACTTGTTTTTTGTTTATGCGGAGAACGTGAAAAATTGTAACAATATTTTGATATGCTAGCAATACATTATTGAGAATATTATGGCGGTAGTTGTTTACCTGGTTCTACACTACAGTTCCACATCGGTGATCATTTCATACCATTTCAATATCTCTTTTCCGAACAGGTACACACTTATAAACGTTTGTATCCTTTTGGTGTCGTTTCTGCTGTTCTCAATATTTCCGATCATACAATAGATCACTTCCACAAACAACATTGACGAGCCTTTTCTCTTAACCAGATAACCACATCTGCTCCTGTGTTCATAGTTGTCATTTGTTAGTCATTTTTATCTTTACCCGACGAAGGCTTTTTAGTTGTACTGTAGGATATGTCATTATTCTCGCATCCTGTTGGTTACTGAGATATGCCGATTTACTGAGATATGCCGATTTACTGAGATATGCCGATTTACTGAGATATGCCGATTTACTGAGATATGCCGATTTACTGAGATATGCCGATTTACTGAGATATGCCGATTTACGTTATTGTCGTCAAACTAGGTTTTTTCAAAAAGTTACAGAACTTTTGAAATTGTAAGTCAATGCGATGTCATGTCAACTTCTGGTCAGTTGGCACTCTCTAGTGGTGGTTTTCTTAAGATACCTATCCTTTCCCGCGTGTTTCTGTTGGGATTGTGTATCGTCCTGTAAACGACTATTTACATAACTGCACATAGTGTATGCATTTTACGAGATGTCTGGCTTTTATGTGGAACTAATCACCATCATATTTTACTTCAACCTTGGAAAGACGTTCACAGAGACTCGTGAAATGTTAAAATGAGTTGTACGAATGTTTGAGATAATTTTAGGATGATCCCCAGTCAACGCACGACAACTCGCGTTCGGGATGATACATGATGCCCTCTGATGACGCTCGTTGGGCCCAGGTTTGGGAGATGGTGCGTTCAAAAAATGGTTTGACAGATTGGTAAATAGTAGACATTTTAACAGAGATAAGGGCGGTAGAAATGGCATGAGTTGCAGAGAAACAACTCTTAGCTACTTCACTTTGACAATGTGCCATCACTTCTCGTTCGAAAATGTTGGGCCAAACTGAAATTCAGCATAAGTGCACGACGATTTCAGACTACTGAAAAAGGTCTGGGTAATTCGCAGGCGAACCTATGCATTGGCCCTAAAGATGGCTTACCAGGCTTGATTTCAAACGTGGAAACTTTCATGTTTAGAATTTTAATCGATTTATATTGTAACCATGTTTAGTTCAGATATTGATCTATATTATAATCATATTTACTACATGTGTCCATCTATATTATAATAATGTTTAGTTCATATATATATATATCTTCCGTGTGATCATTTGTTGATCTATATTGCGATCATGTTTAGTTCAGGTGTCGATCTATTTTCTAATTATGTTTAGTTCATATATCGATCTGCATTGTAATCATATTTAGTACATTCTTCGAAATATATTATAATTATGTTCATCGAGAGGGAAAGACAGCAGGACTCGAAGTTAACACGTCCAAGACGAAAGTCATGTGCAATCGATTCGCTTCCCGCGACCCAGTCTTCCTAGATAGAGAGAGACTCAACGACGTAGACGAGCACATCTACCTTGGGCGCCTGCTCAACATGCAGAACGACTTGAGCCCAGAGTTGACAAGATGGCGTCGCGCGGCTTTCTCTTCGATAAAATCGGTACTGGACAACATCCACATCCAGAGCCTGGGCACCTCCCTATTCAACTCCACAGTACTACCTGCAATATTCTATGCGGCGGAAACATGGACACTCACGAAATAGATGGAGTCCAAACTCAGAGTGACCCAGGCATCCCTCGAGAGACGCATGGTCGGCCTCACGCTTCATAGCCAGCGCTAAAAAAGTCTTCACAACTCGGACATACGTTAGTTGTCCCTAGTGAAAGATGCGGTTGTTTATGTAGACAAGATGCAACATCGCTGGGGGTCCGACTCCCTTGCATCCTGCAATAACATTTACGATGCCATAGTTGGACGACTCATTATCCCCTGGTCCACCGTGGTCCAAGACAGAGGCCGTTGGAAGACAAGTTGAGAGCCGTAACCGCCGCTGAAGAACGGGGCATCCAGTAATGTTCAGATATCGATCTACATTTAAATTATTTGTGCACTTAGAACCATCTATATTGTATTCGTGTTTAGCACATTTATCATTCTATGTTTTAATCATGGCCACAGTAGATATGATTTAATAAAGGTAGACTTTCGTGATTTATAAATAATTTACTATTTATAGATTCAAAAATGAATCAAGATGCAGTGCACTAGAAGGCATGAGAAAGCAGCACATCGTGAGATTAATTAACGCAAAATGAAGCATCTCTCAAATACGACAGGCTTGGTTCCAATGAGGAAGATGTATTATAGACATTAGTGAAGACATTTTGATTGATGAGAAATAGATATCAAACAGATTGTTGGAGTATATAAGTGAACTGTTCAACGACAACAGATGTGACAAACCATCTTCATTTAATAATGACGGACCCAGCATCCTGAAATAAGAATTATACAAAGCAATAAAAGATGTGAGCAAAAGGAAAGCGAAAGTGATTGTTTAACGGAATAAAGCATTAGTTAGACCTGTATTGGAGTACTGTGTACAGGTGTGCAGTCCTTATCGTAGATGAGATATAAGCATGCTGGATAGGATACAAAGAAGAGCGAGAAAACTGATAATGAGATTCCAAAATTACAGTTATGAGGAAAGACTCAGAAAAACAGGCCTACAGTGTCTAGAAAAGAGAAGAATTTGAAGTGACAATATTAGTTTATAAGATAATCAAAGGAAATGATGCATTAATTTAAACTATAACAAGTTTTTTCTTTCAAAATACAACCACCTACAGGAACAAGAGGGCATAGCTACAAATTAACTAAAGAAAGGTCCAGATTAGATATTAGGAAATTTTTTTTTTAGGATGAGAGTGGTAAATGCTTGGAATGCATTGCCACAGGAAGTAGTGGAGGCAGGAACAATTAATGCATTTAATAATAAATTTGACGCGCATTTCTTTTACACCAAGGAAATGTAAATGAAACTTGTTGTATACAGACTCTGCAGAGTTTTCTAAACCAGTTATAAGACGTTAAGTTAAATAAATAAAATAAAGATTTGATAGAGACTGCAGGAATTCCCTGTATATAAAATTATGGAGCTCTCTAATTATATCTACAATACAGCAACTTTACCGCGCGACCTGATTACATGTATTTTTATAACACTACCTAAAAAACTTCGTGCAACTGAATATTCTGATTTAGAACAATCAACCGTATTAGCCACATCATTAAAATGCCACTTAAGGGCATGCTGGAGAGAATTTGACACAGTCAACAGCAAAGTTCAGAATTAACAATTTTGATTTAGACAGAATAGAGGAACAAGAGAAACAGTATTCTGTTCACGGACTCGGACAGAAAAAAGATAGAAGTAGAGCAAAAGCATGTTTCCTTTATATACTACAAAAAGACCTTTGGCAGAGTGCAGCATTAGAAATAAATTACATGCTTGGATAGAAAACACACAAGAATACGCAATAACCTGAACTGCCACTGTAAGTATTACCAGGCATTGCATACCATGTATAGATGTAAAAAGTTGGCAAGAGTGCATACTGTCACCTTGTCTGTTCAACATTTTTAGAAAACAAATTTATCGACACAGAAAAAATATCAGCGCTCATATCTATGAAGTATCAATAAATAATCGCATACGCGGACAATACAATTCTGATAGCAGAAAACAAAGAACTACAGAGGATGGTAAATCAAGTAAAGAACAAAAGGCAGGGTGTGGGTTGAACATTAGCACTGACAAAAACAAAACTATGATAATTAACAAAGTAGAAAATCAAGAGTTCTCCCTGTCTTGGAAATATAATAAGACAGAAGACGAAATGAAAATCAAGAATTCTCCCTGTCTTGGAAATATAATAAGACAGAAGACGAAATGAAAATCAAGAATTCTCCCTGTCTTGGAAATATAATAAGACAGAAGACGAAATGAAAATCAAGAATTCTCCCTGTCTTGGAAATATAATAAGACAGAAGACGAAATGAAAATCAAGAATTCTCCCTGTCTTGGAAATATAATAAGACAGAAGACGAAATGAAAATCAAGAATAATGATGGCCAAATCTATTTTCAGCAACATAAGCTGTATGTTGCGTTGACATCCACACAAATAACTTAGAAATTTAAAATGAGAGTGATGATATTTTATGTATAACTGTCTTTACTATATGACGAAAACGCATGGACGCTAAACAACTTTTTGGTGAATAACATCAATAATTTTGTTTTTTGGATTATTAGAAGAATGCGTCACATCTCATGGACAATTAAGAAAACAAAAAAGCAAGTCTTTGAGAGACTATGGCTGCAAAAAGAAATTAAACTGACGTCATAGTCAAATAAGAAATAGTGATCGCATCAAAAGACATAATACATTGCTGAAAACAATACTGGAAGGAAAGTTGAAGGGCAAGCGTGTCAGAGATTCACAACTCTATAAGAGGAAGGGCGGCATAAAAAACTGAACAGGGGAAAGTTTGGCAGATTATACCGTCAACACAAGAGACAGTGGAAGTTGTAGATCCATTGCAAGCCGACCTTCCATGTGGAAATAGAACCTGAACGAAACTTCTGTTAGGGTTCTTGTGTTTTTTTTATATATATTAAAACTCAATCAAAGGAAAAGGTGGGGTTTCAACCATCTAAGCCTTCCAATTGTATGTATCCATTATTTTAATATCCGTCTACCATCATCATCAATTTGTCAGTTCCTTGTAGAGCATAGGTCGTCAACAAAAGGTAAGCAAAATCATAATATTGTGAACCTGCCTAAGCCAATTGAAGTTGTATAACTTAAGTTATTACAAAATGATAGCCAGCTTTAATATCTATATATATAGTCTATCATTGTATGTATCTGTACTCACCAATAACATCACATGTCGTGATCCGTAAGCATTATCCGATTATCGAGAATTCATTATGATTCACACCTTATGATAGGGAAAAAATTACATTTACATTCATAACACAAACGTGAAGATAATACTTTTAGCACTTCTCAAGGTGTAAATATGCATAGGTTTAGCAAGTTCTGGAACTTCATGAACGCGAGATACAGATTAACTGTCACTAAAATCTATCCTATCTGGATACACCCTGACAAAAATTCATTTAATTGGTCTGTTAAGTGAGCCGTAACAACGCGACATGGTGGGGGCGGGGTGTACACCTACGTGACACGAAGAGCTGGTCACACGGCAATGTGATTGGTCGCCGTGTCCACAAGGAGGCGGGGCTTTGTTCGGTATCATGGGATTTGGGGTATTGATAATTTTGTTAATATTGACTCATGGGCTTACACATTCGAATGTCCATCTGACCGTAAAGGATCGTCGTGACAATTTGTTTTTCAACAAAAGGACTTCACAGTGGGCAACATTTTTACTTGCTCGAAGTGGGGCAGGCGGGTAGCGGTGGTGGGGTACTTTTTGAGATCAGATTACCTCTATTTGTATTGTACTGCCTAGAGTTACCTATCACTGATAATGATAATGACTTCTATATAATCAACAAAAACCTTTCAGCTCCCTGTGGAGTCCAGGATTTCAACAAATACACGCCATGGCATCCTGGGCCATCCGTTCTAGCTCTGACCACGTCTTCCCTGTTTCCTTTATGCTTGCCTCGATCTCCGTTGACCATGAGTTTTGGACTGCTTCTACTTCTCTTGACTTTGAGGATTCCAGAACAGAGATGGTGTTATAATGCTATCGACAGTTTGATTCTTTCCAACAGTTCACCGTCGGTGATCTTACCAACCATTTCAATATCTCTATTATGTGTAGACACCCATTCATTAAAGTAAGTACCTTTTTCGTTGTTTTTGTTGCCCTTCATGTTTCAGCTTCCAAAACATAAAACGATCTTTACATTGACGTTGAAGATTTTTTTGTGTTTGACTTAAATTTGTTTTTCATGTCCATAAGTTTCCAATGAAATGAAAAGCCCTTTTTTATTTTAGGGAATCCTATTTGGATATCTTTGTCTGTTCGTCCTATGTTGTCTACATCATTAACAAAATATGGGAATGATTCTACATTTTGTAGGAATAGGTCTCTTGACATAATCTGCAGTTAGTTGTACTTGACATAACACAGATTAAAAACTTCTGTTTTTTCTTGTTTCCTATTGATGATACTATTGTTTTATGTGCACAATGAGTAGGATTACGCTTTTGTGCATCCTGAAAATAGCGTTAAGTTGCGGGTTGCAGTAGCTTTCCTTACATCCCGAGAGTGCTGATGAAAGTGGACCGGGGTCCCACAGGCGGTTGAGCTATGCCTGGCTTTAGTTTCGCGTCGCTACCTACGGGGATCACGTCGATCACCCACCTCGTTAGTCAAGTTGCCATGAAAACAACTTGTTTCCATAGAGACCTGCGTGAAAGTAAGTTGGGAATCTTGATCAGTACATTTTACCTGACCCTGACTAATGTGCCCAACAAGTATATTTTACCTGACCCTGACTAATGTGCCCGATCAGTATATTTTACCTGACCCTGACTAATGTGCCTTATCAGTATATTTTACCTGACCTTGACTAATGTGCCGGATCAGTATATTTTACATGACCCTGACTAATGTGCCCGATCAGTATATTTTACCTGACCCTGACTAATGTGCCTTATCAGTATATTTTACCTGACCCTGACTAATGTGCCGGATCAGTATATTTTACATGACCCTGACTAATGTGCCCGATCAGTATATTTTACCTGACCCTGACTAATGTGCCTTATCAGTATATTTTACCCGACCCTGACTAATGTGCCGGATCAGTATATTTTACATGACCCTGACTAATGTGCCCGATCAGTATATTTTACCTGACCCTGACTAATGTGCCTGGTCAGTATATTTTACCTAACCAGACGTTAGTCTCTTCTCCCTATTGTTTCCTATTAAATCTATATGATGAACTATTGTATATAATTTGTATCATCGCTCTAAATGGAGCTACAGCAGTGGCATTTTGTGAAGCAAAGTGTTTTTCGTGATGAAGGTACTAGTCCAAGACAAAGAACCTGTTTTGCGGTCTAGTTAATCGGTGAATACATCTTAGTCTTAGTCGACCTGTACTTCTACAGGGAGAGACGCCCCTGTGCAAATATGAGCTGAATGCAGACGGGAGATGGATGTCCTGCTTAACTGGCTAGGCTCGAGCAGCTTAATACTCCGCTACGTTGGGACAAGCACGTATGGAGAGTGATTAACCGATGTGCGAGTTAATCTTAATAGGCTCAAATACTAGAGCAAAGTAGACCCGCAGTCTGTTAGGTACCATCTATGCTGCTCTACACAAACCACATAACCATGGTCGGTCTTATGCCATGTCACTCGGTTAGTCGCCTCTTACGACATGCTCTATGTGAGGCAGTGGTGCCATTCCTGTCTTTGTCATACACTAAGACCCAGTCAGACCACTCGGTGAATACATCACATCAGCAACTAGTATAATATCACGCTTGAGACATGAATTCATTGCTGAGGTGTATTTTATAAATCTCTTTAACAAGGACAGTCATTTGTCATCAACAACATTATTGGATAACAGATGCAGGAACATCATACCTCTAGATATTGACGTGAGTCTACTGTCAGTGTCATGCTAGGGTTCGAGGCAACGAAAGAGCTGACTATCTTCACTGGCATTTATATATATATATATATATATATATATATATATATATATATATATATATATATATATATATATATATATATATATATAAGAGCTCAAAGTCTCATCTTTCGGTTCCAAACAGGACACACCAGAGTCAATAGCCCGTGTGCAGACATTGCTCTCACCCTGATGAAACAGTTAGACTTCTGCTCATTGAGTGCAAGGCTCTTGCGGACATGAGAAAAATATTCTTACAAGCACTGCTGACAATTGTCAACACACTGTACGAAGCAGTGAAACAACTGAAACAGACATGTATCTATGTAAGAATGTCATTGGGCTGCCAAGAGCAGCCATGTTCGACAGCTATAGGATAACAACAAAAACAATAACATGCATATATAAATATATATCGATGTATTTTGTTTAGAATATTTTGCACATGTATCGACCTATATTCTAATCAGGTTTAGCACAAATATCAATCAAAATGTTTAGAATATTTAAAACATACATCAATCTATATTCTAATCAAGTTTAGCACTTACAAGTACATCAATCTATATTCTAATCGGGTTTAGCGCTTATATCGATCTATATTCTAATCAGATTTAGCACATATATCGATCTATAATTTTTAGCATATTTAGAACATACATCAATCTATATTTTAACCAAGTTTAACACCTATATCGATCTATAATTTTGTAGCATATATAGAGCACACATTAACCTATATTTTAATCACGTTTAACACATATTTCAAGCAAAATGTCTAGAAAATTGTGAACATATGTCATTCTATATTCTATTCAGGTTTGGCACATATATCGATCTATATTATAATCATGACCAGGGTAAATATTACATAATATGAGCACACTAGATATGGATAGAAGTAACATTTAAATGTATAAACGATCCCCTGTTGGATTATGACATCGCAATAAATGAACCAGCAATTAGCGGACTGCAGAACATTGACATCAAACGAGGTTGGAGGGTAGTAAGGCTCATGTGAAAACATAGTAGGATTGTGTACAACCAACAGATTACATGAACCATCAGTACCCACACCCTTTGCTATTTGCTGAGAGAGACTGAGCACCTATGGGTATGCTTGGAGTGCAGTGAAATCGATTCTTATGAACAGAACAGAACAGAACCATCTGGTGCTTGAGTGGATTACGCGCATTATTAGAGCGTTAGTTTCTCACGACGAAGGTACCAGCTTCAACACCGTTATAGACATACTCCAGTTGACCCAGCTGTAGATGGGTGCATGACTTTCTGTAAGAGAAGGAAAGGCACAGAATAAGGGAATTGCCATTCCCACTTACAATACAAACGTGCAATAAAACTCTGAACACTTCATCCACAACGGCCGTGTCTGCTACGAAGTTACCTTTACCTTCCCACGGTTTGCAGCAATCAAATAGTTGACCTTCTGGTCTAGACGGGTAGAGACACTGGATATGGATGTGGATAGGATCCTATTTTTTTTAAAGTAGGTACTATGGCTATTGAAAAGGATGGTACCAAGCACTTTAATTGCAGAGACTGGATATGGATGAAATCCTGACCTGGAATAGTAATGACACTGGATATGGATGAAATCCTGACCTGGAATAGTAATGACACTGGATATGGATGAAATCCTGACCAGGAATAGTAATGACACTGGATATGGATGAAATCCTGACCTGGAATAGTAATGACACTGGATATGGATGAAATCCTGACCTGGAATAGTACTGACACTGGATATGGATGAAATCCTGACCTGGAATAGTACTGACACTGGATATGGATGAAATCCTGACCTGGAATAGTAATGACACTAGATATGGATGAAATCCTGACCTGGAATAGAAATGACACTGGATATGGATGAAATCCTGACCTGGAATAATAATGACACTGGATATGGATTAAATCCTGATCTGGAATAGTAATTACACTAGATATGGATGAAATCCTGATCTGAAATAGTAATGACACTGGATATGGATGACATCCTGACCTGGAATAGTACTGACACTGGATATGGATGAAATCCTGACCTGGAATAGTAATGACACTGGATATGGATGAAATCCTGACCTGGAATAGTAATGACAATGGATATGGGTGATATTCTGATCTTGAGTAACAGGACACCAGATATGGAAGATATAATTGTCTCTTATTTCATGGACACTGTAAATGGGTGAAATCCAGGCCTTAAATAGAAAGGACACTGGATATGGATGACTTCCCGACCTCAAATAGAAGGGCCTCTGTATATGAATGACACCCAGGCCTAGAATAGTATGGACACTTTGTGTAAATGACATCCTAGTCCCGAATATTGGACACTGTATATGGATGACTTCTTGACGTCGAATAGTAGGAACAACGAATATGGATGACGTCTTGACGTCGAATAGTAGGAACAACGAATATGGATGACTTCTTGACGTCGAATAGTAGGAACAACGAATATGGATGACTTCTTGACGTCGAATAGTAGAAACAACGAATATGGATGACTTCTTGACGTCGAATAGTAGGAACAACGAATATGGATGACTTCTTGACGTCGAATAGTAGGAACAACGAATATGGATAACTTCCAGGCTTGAATGGTATGCATTATATGGATGATATCGGGACTGAAGTAGTGGGGACTGGATATGAATAACATCCATGGCTCGAGAGACACTGGAATTGGATTACATTCAGGTCTTGTCATGGAAGGTGCACAAAACATGGATATGGACGACATACTGGCCTTGAATGATAGGAACACTGGATATGGAATACATACTGAGCTTCAGTGATAGGGCACTGGATATGGATAGAGGTGACATCGTGTGTTAGTTTAATGACGGTCCATTGAATGGTCACACTGTAATTAATAAATGAATTCCACAGATAATAAATGAATTTCACAGATAATAAATGAATTCCACAGATAATAAATGAATTCCACAGATAATAAATGAATTCCACAGATAATACATGAATTCCACAGATAATAAATGAATTCCACAGATAATAAATGAATTCCACAGATAATAAATGAATTCCACAGATAATAAATGAATTCCACAGATAATACATGAATTCCACAGATAATAAATTCAGAATTCAGACGCAAGTCTAAAAGATATAATTTGGTAGGTAGAAACATTAACCAGAATAACCGTAAAGATAAGCACATTGTAAGCACTCTGATAACAGTATATATTTTGTAGAGGCATAGGCGAAAGAGCACTGTCTGGTGGTCTTGGGATGCAGACAGGGATGAGACATAGATGGGACAGAGATGTCTATATGTATTTGCTGGCAATAGATTGGATAATGAAGAAATCAAAAGACGGAAAGAGAGTTGGTATTCAGAGAACACTGTGGTCACAATTGGAGGACCTGGATTCCGCAGAAGATCTGGTACTTTTGTCATTCAGTCGTAGCCAAATACAAGAGAAACAGGATAGTATGAAAGAACAATCAGCTAAATTTGTATTAAATATCAACATGAAGAAGAAAAAAACTCCTTACAATTAACGCGATCAACAAAGACACATTCTTGCTTGAGAGAGAGAAAAAGAGAGAGAGAGAGAGAGAGAGCGTGAGAGAGAGAGAGAGAGAGAGTGGGAGTGGTTGGATCGGAATAGGTGAATGCTTTTACTGATTTCGGAAGTAGAATTGACACATCAAGAGGTACATTTGCAATGTAAAGACCAGAATTGAAAAGATAATAGTGGCGTTCCTGACACAAATGGCGATCCAGAGAAATATCAAAATTCATACCAAAGCTAAGAATATTCTATGCCAGTCTCAAGTCGCTGCTGTTATATGGAGCGGAAAGTCTCAGGATGACCGCCGCTTTTTTCGAGAAAATAATGGTTACTGTCTGACTGTGTACGCAGAAGAAGAAGAAGATATGGAGCGGAAACACGGAAAACGACCCAAGCAATACAATGCAGACTCCAGGCCTTCGCTGACAGAAACGTACGAAAGAAAATGGTTATATAGTGACATGACACAATGAGGAAATGAGCTAACAACATCCACTGGAAGGAACAACTTATTAAGAGAAGAAATGGGGCTGGATATGACTTTCGACGAGAAAGGCAAAGTTCAACGTAGTGAGGCAGACTCTCGTATGGAATCGGCATGTAAAGAGAAAGACAGGTAGTCTTAAAAATACACGGAGAAGAAAATGAGAGAGGATATTACGATTAAATGGTTACACTTGGAGAAAGGTAGAAAGAGTAGCCCAGAACAATTAATGCTGGCGAAATGTTGTCAATGACCTATATACCGAAAGGAACGACGGGCTTTGCTCAGATGACATGAAAACCAGACAACATAAATGGAAGTGAGCACTTAGTCGCCTCTGCGAATGAGTGTTTCGTTGGTAGCATCAAGAACAAGGAGGTAATGTTGCCATATGCTTTCGCGAAGACTTACAAAGAACGAAATATTACTGTACAGTGTCAACGTTAGCAATCAATCAACAGCTTTGCTTTACCTATGCAGTGCCCTCATTAGGTAAGTGAATATAAAATGTGAGGTCCACAACAGAATTGTAATAGAAAGTTCTGCTTTTGGAAGACTAAAGGAATGCTTGGGATCGACAAGGAATCAGTGTTAATATCAACGTCAAAGCCTATCGTCCTTGGGTGCTAACCACTATTCTGTACGTCTGCGAAGCATAGGTAGTCTATAGCAGACATTCCAGGGAACACAACCATTTCCACATTAGATGACTCCGCAGGCTACTTGGGATCAACTGGTCGGTTAAAGCACCGCACTCAGGAGTCCCCAACTGGGCAAGATTCTCGCAACTATAGAGAGCTCAATGCAAATGGACTGGAAATATTGTTCGCATCCTTGCAAAATGTCTCAGAAGGCATATGCTATATAGTCAGCACAGAATAGGCAAACGGGCATCAAGAGAACAGAAGAAGTGCTACAAAGACTAATGGAAGGTGCCCTTGGAGAGTTTCTACATTGATATCACATTCTGTGAGATGGTTGCCCATATCAGCTCCGCATGGCACACTACCGCCACACAAGGTACTCACGAAACTGAGCAGAAAATAGTCACTGTCGCTCAGAGAATGTGCTGCCTCAAAGCCACAGATGACTATCGACCCACCAACGTTATGTCCCACGTGCGAGTGGCCTGCCATGCTATGATAAGACTCTACAGCCATATGCAAGCATATATCACAACACTGTCGTCATCTTTGCTAATAAAATATCTCTGACACGCTTGAACATCGATCCAAACTCATTGGAGTGCCTGGCACAGGACCGCCAGGGGTTGGCGTAGAACCACCATCAAAGGCGTCTCCATTAATGGCGCAGAGAAAAAACGTACTGTGCAAAAACACAAAACAATCGACACTAATATGTTTAACTCTGGCCTTAAATGCTGCAAATGTGGAAGGAGTTTCAGATTTGGACAGCCACTTCCGGATTCACCGTGGAGGTGGGACACAGCATGGCTGACTGCTGTTGTCATCATGTCTAGTGATGGACGTCTATTACTATTAGAGTGGGTAAGTGTGAGTAGTTGGCTAAATCATATAGCTATACGTCATGAGAGGTCACAGCGATTGGGACTGAGAATAGACAGTGAAAGATCAAAGATGATGAGGATAAATACAACTAACTACGGTCTGATAGTGATGCGGGACAGCACTCCTACAATATATACAATCCTTCGCATATTTTGGTAGCAATATAAACAAAGTAGGAGGAACAAATAAAGGTATCAAATAAGATTACAAAAAGGCAAGAAGAGCTTCCACTGCATTTAGGGATGGGACGGTGTGGCCTGGTGGTTAAGTCACACGGTTCACAGCGCGAAGGTGCTGGGTTCGCTCCCTATTTTAGCACCGGCCATTACCCCGGAGAAGCAAACCCTTAGAAAATGCAGGAGGAAGCAGACCCATACATAAAATGCAAGCCGAAGTCGCATGCACTGGGTCGACAGCCGCAAAATAAAAACATAGTGCACCGCACACCGTCTTGTGGAATAGAGAAATAAGGCGAACGCAAAAACCAAAAAAACTGCATTTGGGAACTTGTGGAAATTAAAAATAAATTCCACAACTAAAATAACAATCTTCAACTCCGATGTACAGTCTGTTTTATTGTCTGGCGCAGAAATATGGAGAACAACACATACAACAACGGAAAAGGTACTTAATTTGCATAAATTGGTGGCTGTCCGTATAGAGAGATTGAAATCATATGATAAGATCCGTCTGACAGTATGCGATGAAGAAGAACATGATAAGATCACTAATGTGTAACTGGTGTAAAGAACCAGACATATATAAATGGAACAAGACGTGAAGAGAATGTGCTAGCGTTGTAAAGAACCAGACATATATAAATGGAACACGACGTGAAGAGAATGTGCTAGCGTTGTAAAGAACCAGACATATATAAATGGAACAAGACGGGAAGAGAATGTGCTAGCGTTGTAAAGAACCAGACATATATAAATGGAACAAGACGTGAAGAGAATGTGCTAGCGTTGTAAAGAACCAGACATATATAAATGGAACAAGACGTGAAGAGAATGTGCTAGCGTTGTAAAGAACCAGACATATATAAATGGAACAAGACGTGAAGAGAATGTGCTAGCGTTGTAAAGAACCAGACATATATAAATGGAACAAGACGTGAAGAGAATGTGCTAGCGTTGTAAAGAACCAGACATATATAAATGGAACAAGACGTGAAGAGAATGTGCTAGCGTTGTAAAGAACCAGACATATATAAATGGAACAAGACGTGAAGAGAATGTGCTAGCGTTGTAAAGAACCAGACATATATAAATGGAACAAGACGTGAAGAGAATGTGCTAGCGTTGTAAAGAACCAGACATATATAAATGGAACAAGACGTGAAGAGAATGTGCTAGCGTTGGAAAGAACCAGACATATATAAATGGAACAAGACGTGAAGAGAATGTGCTAGCGTTGTAAAGAACCAGACATATATAAATGGAACAAGACGTGAAGAGAATGTGCTAGCGTTGTAAAGAACCAGACATATATAAATGGAACAAGACGTGAAGAGAATGTGCTAGCGTTGTAAAGAACCAGACATATATAAATGGAACAAGACGTGAAGAGAATGTGCTAGCGTTGTAAAGAACCAGACATATATAAATGGAACAAGACGTGAAGAGAATGTGCTAGCGTTGTAAAGAACCAGACATATATAAATGGAACAAGACGTGAAGAGAATGTGCTAGCGTTGTAAAGAACCAGACATATATAAATGGAACAAGACGTGAAGAGAATGTGCTAGCGTTGTAAAGAGCCAGACATATATAAATGGAACAAGACGTGAAGAGAATGTGCTAGCGTTGTAAAGAACCAGACATATATAAATGGAACAAGACGTGAAAAGAATGTGCTAGCGTTGTAAAGAACCAGACATATATAAATGGAACAAGACGTGAAGAGAATGTGCTAGCGTTGGAAAGAACCAGACATATATAAATGGAACAAGACGTGAAGAGAATGTGCTAGCGTTGTAAAGAACCAGACATATATAAATGGAACAAGACGTGAAGAGAATGTGCTAGCGTTGTAAAGAAGCAGACATATATAAATGGAACAAGACGTGAAGAGAATGTGCTAGCGTTGTAAAGAACCAGACATATATAAATGGAACAAGACGTGAAGAGAATGTGCTAGCGTTGTAAAGAGCCAGACATATATAAATGGAACAAGACGTGAAGAGAATGTGCTAGCGTTGTAAAGAACCAGACATATATAAATGGAACAAGACGTGAAGAGAATGTGCTAGCGTTGTAAAGAACCAGACATATATAAATGGAACAAGACGTGAAGAGAATGTGCTAGCGTTGGAAAGAACCAGACATATATAAATGGAACAAGACGTGAAGAGAATGTGCTAGCGTTGTAAAGAACCAGACATATATAAATGGAACAAGACGTGAAGAGAATGTGCTAGCGTTGTAAAGAACCAGACATATATAAATGGAACAAGACGTGAAGAGAATGTGCTAGCGTTGTAAAGAACCAGACATATATAAATGGAACAAGACGTGAAGAGAATGTGCTAGCGTTGTAAAGAACCAGACATATATAAATGGAACAAGACGTGAAGAGAATGTGCTAGCGTTGTAAAGAACTAGACATATATAAATGGAACAAGACGTGAAGAGAATGTGCTAGCGTTGTAAAGAACCAGACATATATAAATGGAACAAGACGTGAAGAAAATGTGCTAGCGTTGTAAAGAACCAGACATATATAAATGGAACAAGACGTGAAGAGAATGTGCTAGCGTTGTAAAGAACCAGACATATATAAATGGAACAAGACGTGAAGAGAATGTGCTAGCGTTGGAAAGAACCAGACATATATAAATGGAACAAGACGTGAAGAGAATGTGCTAGCGTTGTAAAGAACCAGACATATATAAATGGAACAAGACGTGAAGAGAATGTGCTAGCGTTGGAAAGGACACACATTAATGAAATCATATGATAGTATTACAAGACAGTTTCTGTTCTGGAACTCCCAAGGCATGAGAATTAGAGGTAGACCACAATACAAGTTGAAAAGACAGCTCTAGACAAACATAAAGAAACCAGGAAAGACAGGGGCAGAGTTAGAGCTGATGGTTCTGGATAGGATTATTTTGAATGTAATTGTTGAAGACATGTGCTCCACAGGTTGCTGAAAGAGTTGATTGATTAATTGAAATCATCTAACTTATTTTATATTGCAACCAAGCGCATTTGCCATTTTGAGTAGCGTACGAAGAATAATAAGAAGAAAAAGAAGCTATTTTGAGTTTTGTAGTTAGATTCCACTTTGCATTTCCACTTTGTCTATTACATAACTGCTTAATTGTCTTGTCTGTTGTCTAGAGTAGTTTTTCGTGAGTTTTTTAATAGACTAGTCGAAGCAATCCTGGTTGCTACTTTAGTGGTGAGTTTGTGTAGATAGACCTAGCGAAGGATCAGAATACTTACGCGATAGTGACCTCCAGGTCGACCGCCGACGTACGCTACATTCAGATGTCATTGTGACATCATACAACCACGAGATGTCAGTTTTTCGCGCCCGCTGAGGTGGTCCCTGGCACACCCCATCGCGGATCGCGTGCCGCCTTTCCCTTTCAGTGAGAGTCTATTTTGCTTCCACAAAGTGTGAATGACTCCAATAAAATGTAGATTATCATCATTGAAATCGCCTGGCGAAAGCAACAACTTTAAACGTGCAATTATTTATTTCCTTGTTCTTTTTTTTTTCTTGTCAGCCGGAGTATAGGGTCACCACAGCAGTTGGCCTCCTTCACAATGGAACATGGAAAGGCAATCCCGCAGCATTCACTGATGTCGGGAATGAAGTGTTAGGATTTATTTTAAGAGGTAAGTAAAGTAAGAAGCATGTCCTTTGCAGAACATCGCTCCTTTCAACCGCCAACCAATATGGCTGTTATCAGTTTCTTGGCTGTTCACAGATGCCCTGACCGTGATCACAGCACCTAAAAGCCAGAAAAATACTGAACTTAATGATTTAAGAGCAGTACTATGTGAACTACGCCAGCAGTCCGCACCAAAAAGAGTAGTAGTACAGTGGGCTCCATCCCACTGTAACATCCAAGGCAGCGAGGAGGCAAACAGACTGGCAAAAGAAGGTGCAAGACTACCACAACCAGAGTATAGTAAGACCTACGAAGAGTCCTAAAGGCTTATTAGGGCCAGATACATGGCCAAATGGGAAACAGAACATACTGGCTACACAAAAAACGATGCCTATTACCAGTTGAACAGAAGAGAGCAGGTCGTGGTCTTCAGACTTCGCACAGGCCACAACAGACTGAGGTACCATCTATTCAATAAATTGAAGATAGGTGGCACTGACGAATGCACTTGTGGTACAGGGAAAATGACCACTGAACATCTGCTGCAAAATTGCCCGACGTACGAGGACCAGAGAAAGTACATGTGGCCATCACCAATGGCAACACTAGAGAAGTTATATGGCAGTGTCGACAGCCTCAGGATGACCGCTGCTTTCTTCGAACAAATACAAGTTGACGTCTGACAGCGTACGAAGAAGAAGAAGAAGAAGTTTCTTGGCAAGTGTGCAGTACGGTAGGTTGCCATTGCTTTCCGTACGTGGAGGAGCGTTTTCCCGAGAAAAGAACCCAGTGTCTGTCAAACTTGTCCAGGTGGGATTCGAACCCCATGCGTCAGGATTGTCATACCGAGCGAGTTTCACCCCTAGGCCACTCTGTTGCAAATCCCATTCCTCGCTGCATTTTCATCCATAAAAGTAATCCAGCTACTATTTACAGCTAGGTCGGCTGGATAGTGTCGGTAACGGGGATCGAACTCAACACACAGGCCGTGAAAAGCGATCGCTTTACCACTGTCATACTCAGACGCTTCTTTCGTGACGTCTGCGCAAGCGCACTTTTACAGTAGTTGTTTCTGTAGCCATTAGCTTTCTATAATAAAATGCTTGCTTATGAACACCATTCTTTAGTCGAATTTTACAACATGCATATAGGCGCAGTGTGTTCATTCTTATTCCTCAGTAATGTACAATCCGACAACGAATCGAAAATCTACCTTTGCGGAGAGACATTCAGCGGGACAGTAAGGAATAAGATTTGTATTTTTCGTACTGAAAGGCAACGGGGAGTAATCAGGGTCAGATGAAACATACTGATCAAGACCCCACCTCACTACCTCGTTCACGCTCCTAGAAACAGTCTACAAAGGAGGTGGGGATCGACGCTGTAATCCCATAGTGGAGAGCTTAGTGATGAGCCCTACATTGACTGCAACCAGAAGGACCTCGGTCCACCTTATCAAATAAGCGTCGGGATTTAAGAAAACCTCGTTGTAGATCAGTTGAGTTCAGATGCCCTATCCCCGGTGAATATACAATGCAATGAATCGTCAACTTCCTCTGTCTTTTGCCTTGATGGTACGATCTGCCAGACTTTCCCCAATTCAACGGTTGACGTCATCCGCTCACCTATAACGTTGTTTACCCCTGACACGTTTGTCCTCCACTTTTTCCATCCATTGTTGTTTTTCAGAAGTATTTGTCTTAATGCCACCAAAATATCTTATCTGACTGATTTCATTTATCGATTCTCTTTGCGCCCCTAATTTCTTTAAAACTGCCCTATTTGTTTTCTTTTCTTTCCAGGCGATGCGCCCCATTCATCTCTATATTCACATTTCAAAGGCATCTTCCCCAATCCTTTTTTCATTGTCCATGTTTCTGCACCATACAGTAAAGACGAGGATTGTGTCAAGTAGTTTGCTTGGTTGACAATAAATAACTTATGCTGGTGAAAACATATTTAACCGTCCATATCGCTTCCTTATTTCCATTTCGCATCTCCCATTTTCCTTTATTATTTTATAAGATAATGAGAAGCTTACGACTTATTCCATTGTTTGATTGTCTATTTCTATATGTAGAATTCATTTCTAGTATAATTTCCCAATTATCAAGATTCTCGTTCTCGCAGTGCTCTGTTCTGTTCCTATAAATCGACTTCACTGCACTCTGGGCATTCCCATAGGTGTTAAGTTTCTCAGTAAAGGACGAAGAATCTGGATACTGATGGTTTCTAGAGCTCGTTGGTTGTACACACTTCTGCTTCGTCCTCTCTTGTGCCCTAATCCTCTTGAACCTCGTTTGAATTCAAAGTTCTGCTGTCTGTGAATTGCTTATGCTTCTGTTGCTGTGTCCTCATCCACCAGGCAACCATTGATACGATTTCACAATGTCACTCCCATCCACTTTTAGTGAAACTGTGTAAATGTCCAATATACACACAGCATTTTATTCTTTACCCGTATCCTCCCTTTCTGTAGTTCCTGTTCGTTTTTAGTGTTGTTATTTAATGCCCACAATGAGTAAGTTTACTCTTTTGTGCGCCCTGAAAAGAACGTTAAGTGGTGTGTTGTAGTAGCTTTCGTCACATCTCGAACATGCTGATGAAGGTTGCCCATTGTCCTTCATGTAGTTGTGCTATGCTTGGCTTCATCTGCGTGACACTCACAACTACGGGGATCGCGCCGTACCACATCTCGTCAGCCAGACTGTCTTGAAAACAGCTGTTTCCAAAGAACGCTAAATGGAAGAGAGATAGTGGTCTTGGTCAGTATATTGTGCCTGATCCTGATGTATCGTCCTGGTCAGTATGTTTTGCCTGACCGGACTAGCGTCTCAGTTCCCCTCGTTGTTATTATAACCTGCACTAAAAAAACGTCAATGCTTAATTCAACTCAGATCAAATATCTTCGAATAACAACAACAACAACAACTTACTGAAATGCGAGCGAATCATACTCATCGAGACCCACACCTCACGTCCTAGTTGTGCTCCTGGAAACAGACACCCGTCACAGCAGACTGGCCCATTGAGTGTGGATCATTACTGTGATCTCCGTAGTAGTAAATCTGTTATGGTCTGCATTGCACTACATCGAGGTAGACGCATGTTTCTTCAGTGTTTCCAGGATGCAAGTATGGCCATCATGGCTAACCCGCCACCAACTTAGTATGGATAGCTTCCACCAGCTTACAGGAACGTGTTTTTTCTTTCATGTGTCTGAACTATTGCTGAAATCAGCTCACACAGACAAACATGAAATGTACAAGGTGAGGCGGAATTAAGTAGGGCAAGCAGAGAGACGTTCAGCTGGACAGACAAGTTGTTCGAAATCAATCGTTCTGAATTTGTTTCTTTCAGTGGCTTTCTTTTGGTAGCAGGTTACAGTGGCTTCTTTTTCTACCTCGAACTGCACTGCAGAAAAGGTAGACCTTGGTCGATCTGTCAATAGTGCAATGCGATGTTTCTCTCTATGTTTGCCTCTGTGGGCATTACAGTGTAGATGCTCACCTAGTTGTCCAGGCTGCTGTATTACAACCTATTTCCATCAGGCATAACGATGACGAGAGGATGAGTCTTGGTCAGTATGTTTCCCGTGACACTGACACAAGTCTCAACTCTTGCTGGACAGACCAGCAGGAGACTCGTATTTTACTCCAAGATAGTAAGTTAACAGCAACGTGTGCTCATTGAAATAGCAATAACTTTTCTTTTTCTCCTTCTATTTCTTATTCTTCTTCTTGCTTTTCTTCTCTTTTTTCTTGTTTTTCTTCTTCTTTGCCGCTCGCATCGTCCGACAAAATCGCATGATGAACGACAGTACTTTGGAACGTTCGTCCTTAGCTCCACAGAGTTTTAAGTGTTGAATCATTGGTTCAGTGTATCTGCCTTAACTGACTATATAGACGACAGTCCTGTAATACACGTTCATCAGTTTGTTCATTTAGTCCACAATGGCCCAGCCACGAAGCAGACAGTTGAAGCTTGGGCATGTGTGTGTTCAGTCATTTATTCACTGTCAAGAAACGAAGAATGGTGATCTGTCCCTGCCGTTCTCGGGTGAGATAGTCGTCATTGTGTCGGTTCTGTTCTCTTATGACATTCTAAATATCGTGTTTTTTTTCAAAAACATGTGATTTCAATGTCTTCTTGTTCACAACATCCTTCACTTTTAGCAAGTCTATCAACTCTCTCGCTCCACGGTATACCACAATTGGGATAGTAGCCACTGAAGTACGCTTGACTTTCAGCCCCAATTTCATTTTTTTCGAAAAACCGCCAGGACATTTTTGCGTACCGGCGGTTTGGAAACACTGGCTTAGACTACACTGTTAATAGCAGTTGTTGTTGTTGTTGTTGTTGAATGCCAACAATGAGTAGGATTACTATTTTGTGGGCCATAAAAAGGACGGTAAGTGGCGGGTTGTTGTAGCTTTCTTCACATCCTGAGCGTGCGAATCAAGGTGGACCGATGTCCTCCAGGCGGCTGCAATGTATTTGGCTTCATCTGCGTGTCGTTCACTACTACGGGGATCACGTCGATCTCTCACCTTGTTAGCCAGGCTACCATGAAAACAGCCGGTTTCCAGGAAGGGCTACACGGAAGCCAAGATGAGGGTCTTGTCCAGTATGTATTGTCTGAACCTGACTAGCATGTCTGATCGGTATATTTTGCCTGACCCGACGTTAGTCTTGCTTCCCGTTAGCAGCAGTTGTTACACACCGCAAGCGCGGATGACCACAGCATCAGACTTGTGCTTCTCACACATGTGAGAAGTCGTATATGGGGTACGTTCTGTTCTTTTGGGCGACACGCTTTCTCTTAACTTCGGTGACGATGTCTTTCTCTGAGATCTGAGCACCTTGTGCGATGCTAAAGCGCCAGGTTGAACGTATGTGTACACAATTCTACCAGGTCGTGACATTCATGTTGAAGCTTTTCGGAAAGTTTTAAGGAGTCTCTAGCGTTTCTTCTGCTCCCATCCGTCCCAATAATGAGCGTCTGCGTGTTGCGAGCTCACCGTATAGCAGTTGCTTGGGTAGGCGCTTGTCGGACATGCAATAACATGTCCAACCCATCGTATCTGAGCCTGTGCAGAAGTGTATGGATGCTCAACATGTTTGGCTTGTACATAATGTCAGAGTTCAGTATTTTGTTCTGTCACCTCATCATAAGCAGTCTATACACTGTCCATGTTTCGCAGTCACGCACGAGAGTAGTTAACACTACAGCACGTACCCTTTTATATTGGTGGCGACACTGATACCTTGTCGATTCCAGACGTTCGACTAGCCAGGTACCCACTTCAATAGCAATAATGCACGTTCGGTCAGAGGATACGAAACCATCAGACTCGAGCGGGAAGTGTGCTGGCGAGTGACTCAGTAGTAAGCAACTAGGTCTCAGTGAACACCAATAACTAGGCAGCAATCATATGAATTGATTACGCTGTAATAAAACCAACATATGTATTTATTTATAATCTGGATGGTCCACCAACAAAAGCTCTTTACTTTTTAGTTCAGAAATAAAGAGATCCAACAGCATGTTGGTTGGAGCCTTAAAAAAAACACCCAGAAAAGATAGGGGTATTCGGAAATAGATAGAGGAGATGAAATATAGAACGGGTAAATAGATATAAAACTACCTAATATATAGGCCAGATAATGAATCTTCCACCCCAGAAGATGGTACACGACCTGCACTCCAGATTCAGCTTTCTCCACAAGGAATAGCGATTTAAATTGTCTGTCAACCAGCAAGCTGCAACTACAACCGTACAAGGACAATTTTTTCATATACATTGTTTGTTTGGTTTTTTTTTTTTGGTGTGTTTTTTGTTGTTGCGTTCGCCTATTTATCTATTCCCCAAGGCGTGTGTGCGTTACACTGTGGTTTTTATTTTGCGCCTGTCGGCCCAGTGCATCCGACTTCAGCATACATTTTATGTAAGGGTCTGCTTCCTCCTGCATTTTCTAAGGGTTTGCTTCCCCGGGGTAACGGCCGGTGCTGTGATGGGGATCGAACCCAACACCTTCTGGTTGTGAGCCGTGCCACTTAACCACTAGGCCACGCCGTCCCCTATTTCATATTTCATATACATAAAAGTCATTTCCTTTTAGGAACTAGAAAAGACTGACTGGGACAGATTAGCCATGCTCACAGACTTTGCATGACCATTAATACACGAAACTGCAGCATGAAAACAATGGCTGGACGCCTTAATAAAGCTATTCTGCGAGCTGTCGCTGACACTATTCCCAAAGGGGTAAGGAATAACTACAAACCATACTGGAGTGAGGAACTACAAAAGCTCAAGGATGAACTTTCACGTGCCAGAAACTTGTTAGACGGTACAGTATGGCTCTCAAAGCACTGCAAAACATAAAAGAACTTTAAATTAGACAAGAGATACATGCATACACCGGCGGTTCTGTAACAAACACAACACAGAACGGAGGGACAGGGGTATTCCTGAGCCTACCAAATGGTAGAAAAATAACACTGTCAGTGGCAACTGGAAAAGTCTCAAGCAATTTCAGAGCGGAGGCAGAGGCACTGAGGGCTGCAGTAGAAGCAATGCTCACAGGCGAAAGCAATGAAAGTCAGATATTACTGTTTACAGATGCCCTGGCCGTAGTCACAGCACTAAAATGCCCGAAAAATACTGAACTTAATGATTTCAGAGCAGTACTCTGTCAACTATGCCAGCAGTCCGCACCAAAAAGAGTAGTGGTACAGTGGGTTTCATCCCACTGTAACATCCAAGGCAACAAGGAGGCAGACAGACTGGCAAAAGATGGTGCAAGACTACCACAACCAGATTCTAGTGTCAGCTACGAAGAGTCCGAAAGGCTTATTAGAGCCAGATACATGGCCAAATGGGAAACAGAACATACTGGCTACACAAAAAAATGATGCCTACTACCAGTTGAACAGAAGAAAGCAGGTCGTGGTCTTTAGACTCCGCACAGGCCACAACAGACTGAGGTACCACCTATTCAATAAATTGAAGATAGGTGGAACTGACGAATGCCCTTGTGGTAACGGGAAAATGACCGCTGAACATCTGCTGCAAAACTGCCCGACATACGAGGACCAGAGAAAGCACATGTGGCCATCACCAGTGGCAACACTAGACAAGCTCTATGGCAGTGTCGACAGCCTCGGGATGACCGCTGCTTTTTTCAAAAAAATACAGGTTGACGTTTGACAGCTTACGAAGAAGAAAGAGAAAAAGAAGAAGAAGAAGAAGACAAGAGATAGCTGGGGGAAAAAACCCAGAAGGAACTGAGGATGAG
Organism: Ariolimax columbianus; assembly: GCA_036924085.1. Classification (NCBI taxonomy): domain Eukaryota; kingdom Metazoa; phylum Mollusca; class Gastropoda; order Stylommatophora; family Arionidae; genus Ariolimax; species Ariolimax columbianus. Next base: position 91,956,913 of record JAVGWX010000004.1, on the reverse strand, counting down.
AACACCCACATTGCACAGAAAATTGACGATGCCTTTCAAGATTAAAAAAAGACATTCGCTAGTGATTTGGGTAGATTTCGAAAAAAATTTCAATAAGGTGTGAAAAGAGGAATTGAAAGTCAAGTCTACGCGAAAAATGTACACATTCGATCAATCTCCATCTTGAAAACAAAACCGCTTGAGTTCAAGTTGAAGGACATACTAACAGAAAGCGGGCGCTGAAGCAGGCAGTTCCTCCAAGGGGAGAAGTCCTGTCACCAAACTGCTTCTCGTTTATACAAATGATGTAGCGAAGAACGTTCCTAAACGTGCACCCATCTCTGTTTTTGTAGAAAATTTAGCCGTGCGAATATGTGTAGATAACGTTGCAACAGAAAGCATATGCAGCACTCTCGAACCTCACTGGAGGAGTAGGCCAAGGCGTGGCTAATGAAGATAACTGAAGAGAAATCACATTTACAATCTTTCCGTCTCAAACAAAACCACATATCTCTAAACTAAAACTACATGGGAAAATCGACACCTTGCTGAAAACCCTAAATAGGCATTACCTCTAATCGGCGCCTGACATGAAAAACACAGACTGAGAGAAACCAGATGCGCTCAAGGCAAAGAATGTGAGGAACTGGGAAGTTAGTCCCGTCAGGCACAACATACTGACCAGGATGTCGCGTCAGGGTCAGGGGCAATATACTGACCAAACTTCTGCACGCTCAGAATGTGAGGAAAGATACTGTAACGTCTCCCCCCCCCTCCTCCCCCCCCCCCACCCCACGCCATTTGCAGGGCGCACGAAAGCGTAAACACTCTCATCATGGACATTAAACAAGAAAAATGATGTCAATCATGACAAAAACTTGCTATATAGCACAACTTGGGGAGCAGATGAAAGCTGTACACTGAATATGAGAGGCCAGTTCTATAGTATGGCATAGCTGCTTGGGCAAATCCAGCACGGACAAAATAAATGAGTAAAAAAAGCAACGCGAATAGATGACGGCGTGGGCTAGTGTATAAGTGACACGGCTCACAATACGAAGGTGCTGGTCGCTACCCCGGAGAAGCAGACCCTTACATAAGATGCACGCAAAAGTCCGATGCACCGGGCCGCCATACACAAAATAAAAACATAATGTAACGCACACCGCATTGGGGAATAGAAAATTAAGACGGACACAAACTTTGTAATAATTTAAACAAATAACGGGGCATGAGAATCCCACTCACCGGAGAACTAAACAATATTAGAATCTTGTAACCAAGAGAACAGAAGAGACAGCAGGGCCCAACAACAAGGTGGGAAATTCAGAAGGCGGATTGACCACACAATGCACCAGTGCATAAATGGGCTGAATGGAAAGATTCAATGGACGTTTAATTTTGTGGCATCAGTGAAAGAAACGTGGAGAACAAATCCTCTGAATAGCACATCACAAATTAAACCCATGCACATTATACACTTGCTTCCTACCTGAAGAAAACAGCACTTCTCAGAGCTGAAACATTTACGGCATTGTTTAAACAAAAACACGACAGAAACAGAATGACAAGCCATGACTGTAAAACCATACCCGAGTGGTCTGCCGGGGTGGTTGTGTATGACAAGGACAAGAATAGCACCACTGCCTCATGGAGAACATGTCGTAAGAGGAGACTAACTGTGTGGCATGGCATAACACCGGCCATGGTTATGTGGTTTGTTTAGAGCAACATAGATGGCTTCTAATAGGCTGCGGGTCTACTTTGCTCTAGTGTTTGAGTCTATTAAGATGAACTCGCACATCGGTAAACTACCTAATGCAGCGGAATATTAAGCTGCTCAAGCCTAGCCCGCTCAGCAGGAAATCCTTCTCCCGGCGACATCCAGCTCATACCACAGCTGGGACCTGCACTGGGACATCTGCCTTGGTCTAAGTACAAGTCGACTAAGAACTAAGAACTATAAAACACATCGAGAAACACTGCCCAAGCAACAGCTGGGCCTGTGTGTGTGTGTGTGTGTGTGTGTATATATATATATATATATATATATATATATATATATATATAGACACACAGAGATCAAATGCAACAGAGAATGAAGGTGGATGATATTTCTAAGTGTAAAAAACAGCACATACAGTGGCGATCGTTATATGTTCAAGTAACACCAAAGCAGAGACAGAGGTCTTTGAAACTGCAGAATATATTCTAATGACATATGAAAACACATATATACAATTACAGGTGATACTCTTCACATATGTGCTGTCAGTGGTTGCGGCACTGATGAGCTATTAAAATAAAAGGAATGCAGACCTAAAGGAACTAAGTTATACAATAAGCTTTGTCCGTTGTTCAAGATAGTGGTGATACAGATGATCACATCTCATTGCTTCCAGTGTTCCAATAGCGATCTCAGTCTCGCCCCGCCGAGCGAGAACGGAGCTTGGAACGAGCCACGCCTCTCGTCAAATGAGCGAGACCGCGTTTGGCGGTGTCATCGTAGTATGTGTCTGTCCACCGTATCAAGAAGCTGTCAGTTCAACGGTGCGAGGGAGACAGGTATGTAAAGCCATTTCTTCCATCCATAAGACACTCGCTTCTCAAAGCGATGAACTGAAACGGCGGACGATTGAATCTCGCAAGTTTCAATCGAGTCCTGGTTTTAAGGGAGGTGGAACAAGAGTGCATGCATCCAGAGCTACCTGCAGTCGTCATGACTTATATCTTGCTAGTCGTCATGACTTATGTCTTGCCACTGTTCCAATGTAGCTCGGGACCAAAGAGTGAAGTTGATGACCATCGCAGTTTCTTTCTCACTATAATCCAAAGACAGCGAAAGTTACATCTAGACAAACCCGTTCCATGATGTCGCCATCATCGATTGCTACGGGAAATCCGGGTTCGATTCCGAGTCCGTTTCGTTCTACGGGTTGGTGGAAGATAAAAACCCACCAGGGCACTGGCGACAGCTCGGCATCGCACTGCATATCTACTCAGGCCTACACTACGCCGAACCTGCACAACTAGGCTGAGCAAAGTGTCCACAGCGACATTGCGCAGTTATGAGAATGTTTTGTGCGCTATTGCAGAACTGAGACGTTATGGAGCTAACGGTTGAGGGCTATAACCCGAAGCCTCGTGGATATAGTAGGTCACAAGGGCTTCAGTACAAACTCGACATTGCACTGCGGCGAGTGTTTTCAACTCGGTTATAGCATTATGCTGAGGGGTGTTCAGCTCGGCATTGCACAGGGTAGAGTGGGTTCGGCTCGGCATTGCACAGGGTCGAGTGGGCTCAGCTCGGCATTGCACAGGATCGAGTGGGTTCAGTTCGGCATTGCACAGGGTCGAGTGGGCTCAGCTCGGCATTGCACAGGATCGAGTGGGTTCAGCTCGGCATTGCACAGGGTCGAGTGGGCTCAGCTCGGCATTGCACAGGGTCGAGTGGGCTCAGCTCGGCATTGCACAGGGTCGAGTGGGCTCAGCTCGGCATTGCACAGGGTCGAGTGGGCTCAGCTCGGCATTGCACAGGGTCGAGTGGGCTCAGCTCGGCATTGCACAGGGTCGAGTGGGTTCAGCTCGGCATTGCACAGGGTCGAGTGGGCTCAGCTCGGCATTGCACAGGATCGAGTGGGTTCAGCTCGGCATTGCACAGGGTCGAGTGGGCTCAACTCGGCATTGCACAGGATCGAGTGGGCTCAGCTCGGCATTGCACAGGATCGAGTGGGCTCAGCTCGGCATTGCACAGGGTCGAGTGGGCTCAGCTCGGCATTGCACTACCAGAAGTACTTCCCAGACTCATCTACAAAACTAAAATATGACCGAATTGACGGACACGAGGACTCTCTCGAGGCCCTGTGGAAGTAATATCCTGTCAATGTCCGGTGCCAGCACGGCACTGCACTACGCCGAGTGTAATTATTTCAGCACAGCACTGAGATGAGGGTACCCAACTCGGCATTGCACTTCGTAAAATGTGTCCCTTGCCCATTTGCAAACCTAAAACACTAAGAAGCTGACAGTGGAATGCATAATGCCCTCTTCCCTGGTTGGGAAGGATACATACACCTTTTTTACTTCTGACCAGGGTGGAAAGGAAACCCACAAGAAACAACACACCGCCCCCCCCCCAACCTCCCCCGCATTAATTTAGCACACACAATAGCTCAAGGAGACTGACTATTAAGAAGAATTTATTGTAACATTCTTGACAATCGAGAGGCTGGCATACTGTCAAATGGATGTGATCTTTTTTCTTCTTTCGTTCGTTTGGAGTATGTCTACATCTGCAAAGCTGTCTCTTGTTTGAACCTCGCTGTCTTATCCAGCTCACACATAGGTCCATATAGTTTCCCTTCCAGTGTTGTTTCTCTTGGCCAGTATGTCCGCCTCGGTATCTCATACTCTAGACAGTCTTGAAGTATATGATCCGCAGCCTGGGGTGCATGTCCACATGTACACATACTTGGGCCGCCGATCCTAAATTGTATATACATGTGGCTGTGGAGTCGGTTATGTCCCGTTCTGAGACGCAGTAAGACAATCTGCTCTTGCCTACTTATATTATGATAGTCATCTTGCATTTGTGTTGGAAGCTCTCTCGTGGATTTAATCATCTTTTTATTTTGATGGTAAATAACTGGTACATCTGGTTGCTTATCTGCAGCACCTTCCCTCGCCAGTGTGTCAGCTCTCTCATTTCCTGGTATTCCGCAGTGAGACGGTATCCACTGCACCGTGATTCTGCGCTGGTTGCTCAACGTTGACAATAAAACTTGTAGATCTGATAACTTCCCAGATAATAGTGCTTGGAGTAAAAACTGATTTTACATCTGTAAGAAATACCACAGGATACGGGCCAAGGTTGGTGTTAGCAATGTTTCCGTCGCCAATTTCATCGCTTGTATCTCTGCATCGTAATTACGGCAGAATGTTCGTGTTTGTGCTGCAACTGTTTCTATAGTGTTATTTGGGTATTCTATACACACTCCTGCTCCTCCATTCTTAACTGCATTCTGTGCTGACCCATCTGTGTATACTCGGACCCATAGATCTCGTACATATTTTTCATCCAAGAAACTGAGAGCAATTGTTTTACGCTGCACACTGTTCTGTTCCTACTTGCCTAGTATTCCCTGATTGGGTGTTTGGACTCGTAATGATAGTCTATGTTGCTCTCTCCAGGGTGTTTGTTCTGGCACAGTTGTTAAAAGAATATCAATTTCAGGCGGTTCTGTGGTGTGTCTACGAAGTCGTTTGGCTTGGTGTACAAAGCTACTTCTTTTCAATCGTTCAATTGCTATGTCCTGGAATCTATCCTTCATTGGGTGAATCGGCATACAGTTGAACCTTTCTGCCTGTGTTAGCACCTTTGTGTCTCTACGTTCCCCTTGTGCTTGCATCCTCCCTAGTTTATCCATCTCCACTATAGGCGCTGATTTCATTGCCCCTGAAATAACCCTTAGAGCCTGATTGTTTACCTCTATCTAACTCTTACAATGTAATCTTTGATGCTGGACACCAAGCAGCTGATCCATAGTTCCAGATGTGGTCGTATACCCTGTTGGTAAACACTGCTAAGTATTTTCTCTCCGGCTCCCCATATGGTTCCACTTAGTTTTCTCAGGATGGCCAACTTCCTTCTGCACACCATTTATCTGTGTTGATGCTAACACACCATTTATTTGCCCATAGGGTTAAGGCATCTATTGCTCTTTGTAGCATTTTGGTGGTGACTGTTGCATATTCATCAGTGCACCATATCACCAGGTCATTCTGCATACATTGCCACTTTCATCAGTGCACCATATCACCAGGTCATTCTGCATACATTGCCACTTTCATCAGTGCACCATACCACCAGGTCATTCTGCATACATTGCCACTTTCATCAGTGCACCATATCACCAGGTCATTCTGCATACATTGCCACTTTCATCAGTGTACCATATCACCAGGTCATTCTGCATACATTGCCACTTTCATCAGTGCACCATATCACCAGGTCATTCTGCATACATTGCCACTTTCATCAGTGCACCATATCACCAGGTCATTCTGCATACATTGCCACTTTCATCAGTGCACCATACCACCAGGTCATTCTGCATACATTGCCACTTTCATCAGTGCACCATATCACCAGGTCATTCTGCATACATTGCCACTTTCATCAGTGCACCATATCACCAGGTCATTCTGCATACATTGCCACTTTCATCAGTGCACCATATCACCAGGTCATTCTGCATACATTGCCACTTTCATCAGTGCACCATATCACCAGGTCATTCTGCATACATTGCCACTTTCATCAGTGCACCATATCACCAGGTCATTCTGCATACATTGCCACTTTCATCAGTGCACCATACCACCATGTCATTCTGCATACATTGCCACTTTCATCAGTGCACCATATCACCAGGTCATTCTGCATACATTGCCACTTTCATCAGTGCACCATATCACCAGGTCATTCTGCATACATTGCCACTTTCACTCCTCTTGGCAGTTCGGTAATCAGGTAGTTAATGTAGTCTATGAAAAGTGTAAGGGAAAGTACACCACCCTGCGGTGCACCATGGCGTAGTAAAATTGTCTTACTCTTCAGTCCATCTAGTTGTACTCTGGCTCTTCTATTATGCAGGTATGCCTTTAACTATTTGTACATCCTACCTTTTACTTTATTGTTTCTCTGTTTCTTCAAGAGTGTCTTTCTATACCTTATCAAATGCTTTCCTTTCCATCCTGCTAGTACCAGTTTCTTGTCCCGGAAAGCATCCTCAATCTCTCGGGAAAGATAAGTTGCTTGGTCCTCAGTAGAAAAGCATTTTCGAAAACCCGCTTGCTGTGACACAAGGAGGTTCTCACTCTCAAGGTACCATCCTGAGATTAATGATACGTTCCACTGTTTTACAAAGACAACTTGTAAGGCTGATTGGTCTATAGCTGGATGCTGTAGAATTGCCTTTCCCTTATTTTAGGAGCGGTCTCATAATTGCTTCTCTCCAGGTCTGAGAGACTCTGCCTGAGGACCAACTAGCATCGAAGATATGTAGTAGTTTTGTCTTCCCCAGTCCTCCCAAGCTCTTAATCATTTCGTTTGATACCCCGTCAGCCCCTGGTGACTTTCTCATTTTTAATTTGGATATTGCTAGCCTCAGTTCTCTGATAGTGAATGGGGTCTCCATAACCTCTGGTATAGTTTCATCACTTCTTACATTTTGTTGTTTCTCTCCGATCTCCTCCTGTTTCTCTGTACTAACTGCAATGTTATAGTCTTTAGTAAAGGAATCTGCAAAGTGATCAGCTGCCTGTTTACCTGTGATGATGTTCCCATCTTTATTTAGTGCAAACCTTGTATTTCTCCCTGCATCTTCATCATTTAGTTGTTTTACCAACTTCCCCATTTTCCTGGTGTCCTTTTCAAAGTTCAGGGACTCTGTTTTCTCCTTCCAGCTTTTCCTCCTGGCTTGCAGCTTAGCCCTTTGGGATTTGGCTTCGGCCTGTTGAAAATTTTGGTGGTGATTTTGACTTGGGCTAGTCTCTGCTTTCGAGAAGTTTCCACTTCATTGTGCAGTTGCTCTAGTTCACTGATCCAGTGAGGTCTATAGTTTTTTCGCGCCCCTCTAAATATTGTTTCACGGCAGCCTGTAGTATGTGCCTGCTGAACTCGTCAACTACCTTATCTATATCTCGCTCTACATTTAGATCTTTAACTAGTTCGCTGAAACGATGCTGGTATATTTTCCAGTCAGCCTTTTTTTAGTTCCACCTTGGTAGTGTACTGCTCTCCCTGAAATATTCATTTTCAACAGTTAGAAAAAACTGGCCTGTGATCACTGCCACTCAGTTGTTTCCCAACAACGCATGTGATGTTCCACTTCATATCTGGTGAATGGAGTGCTAGATCTGGTGTGGAGGTGGTATGCCATGCCCTCGAGTAGAAGGTCGGCAGGCTGATTGATCAGGATGCTCATTGACCTTCTGCCAGTTTTCTAATTCCTCTCCTCTCTTGTCCATTTGATCGTAGCCTCAGCTTAGTGAATGGTTGTTGAAATCTCCACACACGATCAGTTTATCTGTTTTAGGGATTGTATCCAGTGCCAGGGGTCGGTCACTCGGGCAGTAGTAATTCAACAGGTGAAATTCTGTATTATCTGTCTTGAGTTGAAGCATCTGTTATTCTGCCCCTCCATATATGCTTCTATTTGGCTTGCACTGATATTATCCCACCCTTTCGTCTGTCTTTTCAGTCAACCCGATAGTACTGATATCCTCTAATTGTGTCTTTGTTTAAATTGCAGCACACATTGACTTGCTCTTTATTTAGTACATGTTCAAATCTGTTTTTTTTTTTTTTTTTGCTATTGACTCCTTCAGCATTCCAGTGCATTATTTTCAGTGGTCTTTGTTTAGTCCTGTTTGGCCAGTAGTTCTATTCTTCTGCCTCCCGGCTCCACAAGGCAACCGGGAAGGACCTCCAGTAACTAAGGTCGGGCCTTCAGGGGGCCCGGCACTGCACCTGCCTGGTTGTCCAACACAGGCCGAGTGCTATAGCGTTCTGTTAATACAGACAATACTCCCATATTGCGAAAATGCGTGACAACCTGATTGCTGTGGTGCGCCTCTTGGCTAGTTTTATCCGTATGCAGGACCTTAAAGTTGCTTGAACAGACTGTGGTCTTGCTCGAAAGGGTGTGATCTGATGGACATGGACCATTTTTCAAGTATCCCCAAAGGGAGGCAGTCCAGTGTGTCTGTCTCCCATGATTGTCATGTCCTGTCAGAAACGTAGCATATACATGTCAGTGGGGTATCTCCTTACTCCCCTTTAGTATTATCGGCACCTCTGCAGTGATGGTACGCCTAGCATTCCCCGCCACCTTGGAGATCGTCACAAAGGGACAGAGGTGCAATGTCTGCTGGTCTGCATCTCTTCTACGTCCATTGGGATGACTGATAGAAGACAAAAGTAAAGAACGAGGCAAGAATGCATTTAACGCAAGTGAGGATGGATTGGTTTAGCCCAGAGCGTGTATCACTTGCAAGTGGGTTCTGCAGCTCCACCTACTCCTCGGCCTCTTAGTCTGACCCCTCTCCAAGAACTTGTCCAGCTTGGGTGACTAACAGAAGTAAAACTCCCGCCGGCATAGCTTTTTAGATCATTGGGACGCGCAAGCTCTCCAACCCTGTCAAGGTAGGTCTACATATGGAGAGAGAAAACGAGGTGATACCAATCACGAAAAATCTGGCAAAGATGGCGGCATAACTGGCTGCGAGTCTACATTTCCCTACTGTTTTGGATCATTATGGACCAGACCACGTATTTGCCTGGAATTCACACTAGTCGACAACTTACATTTGTATTCACGGAAACGTGATGTTGTTTTCCATCTGGACTTATTTCGTTCTTTTTTTTTGCGATTTCTTCCATCCGTTTATCCTGGTCTGGACGCCGGCTGAATGGCACTAGGCTTATACCTGTGTCGTATTTCACGGGTTAGTTCTGCCGGTTCACCTTCACGAATTTGGCGTGTGGGAATTGTAGATGCTACTATGATGAGCTGAATACAGCTGGGGAGAAATGCCAGACTCACACACGCTGAGTGTTGTCCTACGACCTCTTGTGGTTATCGAAAAGGCACGACAAACTGCGTTAGATGCCACCCCACCTTTCTACCCTGCGGGTTACATGTTTACAGAAAGGCTTCGGTGGTAACCCTGAGGCAAAATCTGCATCCTATGCTATCTCCAGTCGTCTCGATGATTGTCTTGCCACTGGCAAAAGGTAGCTTAGGCTCTGTGAGTGAGGTTGACAACAGGCGCAGTTTCTTCCTCACTTTAATCCAAATCACCGCGCAAGTCACCCATTTCAGCGGACACATCAAGAGATACGACTGCCCACACGGCTGAACAAAGCGAGTGGTCTTCATCACTTGTGATGGACAACAACAATCTGATATTGGTATAACTTATGAAGGAGGTCAAGAAGGTTGCTAGGTGTAGATACAGAAACAAGTGGGAAGCAGAGCACACAGGTCATATGACGCATTTGCCATCTCGGTAGAGCTAAGCAGGTAGTAATCTTTAGACTTCGCACTGGTCACAACAGACAGATACCTTCTAGTCTGGAAATAGCAATGAAGGTGTCTGCGGCACTGATAAAATGACTGCTGAGCATCTGCTAAAAAGGTGTCCAAGGAACAGAGACAGCATGTGTGACTATCACCGATACCATTTCTGGACAAGCTCTATGGAGATATCAATAACCTTAGACTTACCACTGCTTTCATTAGATATATGAAAGTTGGCGTCTAAAAGTGTAAGAAGTAGAAGTAAGAAGCAGCTAAGGAGGAGTTTTATATGGGACTAGATAACTGATCTTGTAGAAACTTGAAGCCCAAAAAACGTCAACATTTGATGAAGTGGCAAGTATTGGTTGAAGACATATGCTACACAGGGAGCTCAAAAGGTTTTGATTGATTGACTTAACACATAAATGTTACACACCAAAATTATACATAAACAAGCACACACGTCCTTAATTCTTTCTTCTCGTTCTGTATTTTTGTTTATATCTGTACGTGAAGTCCAGTTCTCTGGATGAAAATTGCTGTGCTGTAGAGTTCTACAAGGCTCCCAAATAACTTTGTATGGAGTGGAAGTCCGTCTTTGAGGGCCAGTGTTCAGTTGCTTAAACCCTTTTATATCTAGTAATCTTGAAAAGGTTAGGCTTCATCGCCATCGGGAGGTAAGATGGGACCGCAAACAAGGTCTAGACGAAGTCAAAGCCCCAGTTGGGAGGGTTCTGGAATAGAAAAAAATAAGAGAGATGGAGCACATAGAACAGGTACTAAAGACAAGTGGCACCAGGCCATCAGCAACCATGGTACCATGCAACCAGCCCAAATGTTATGTATGTCAACACCACAAAAGAGGTCAGTGAGACCATCACAAATGATGGTGTACATTAATACAATTGTACGCTTAGGCCACCATGTCCCGTCGCATCGAATGACTATGTCTATGAACTCGTCTGATGATCACATCTCAAGCAGCCTGCAGTTCTGTTCTGGAGGTGGCGATCTGTTCCAGTCAAGTGTTACCACGGCGGCCTCAAGAACGTCTACAGGATGAACCTAGCCTCTTCATACCTCTCGCACCCGCAACCAGTCAAAGCATTTCATGGGCTGGGACTTCCTGGGGGTAGACGGGCCATGTGAATGAAGACGGAGAGGTGACGGCAATCAATTGGTGTGGCAATGCCTGTGAGTTGAGTATGTCGAACTGTTGGAAATCAGGTCATGCCAGTGGATCCCGAGGATGCGCCTCTGGTTGCGCAGATGGATGCATCAAGGTCCACACCAGGTCACAAAAATGTGCCATGCTGAAACAGGATGTGTCCAGCCAAAAAAGTAATGGATAATTTTCACAAGTTAGTCTGAGTAAATAAAGAAATTAGATTACTGCAAGAACAATTAAATGAAATTCACAAACAAACCAACATGTATTTATTGGAATTTCCAACAATACTTTCAAATCTTGATCTAAACAAATTAAAATAGAAACATTAATATCAAGAACATATTCCGGTTCATTATCAATGTTAACTATGAAAGAAACAAACAATTTGTACAAGTTGAGAAAACATTGAAATGAACTTTAATTTCAAAACTGAATGATTCAAAAATGAACAAATTCACAACACAGTTCTGACCACCTGTCAAAGAAATATAACCACCATTTATCCGTTCGGAAAACATGAGATAAAAACACACAAAAAAGAAAGGCAGTGCAAGTACTTCAAAGATGGACTACTGGAATTAGTAAAACTAAACAAACAAGATTAAACAGCAAACAAATTGGTTTGTGGAGACCAAAGTAACATGCATGACTTTCTTCAAATCAAAACTGAAATTATATGAAACGCAAAGATGAGAAAGTACCATGCCAACCATCGAAACAGTGTCTCAAATGTGAAGATCACTAAAAAGAAAATATTAAACAAAGGGGCCCTACAGCAGACATTGCTGATGAGGATGAAGTGGTCAAGAATTCAGTACTCATTTATAGCTGAATTAACTGGAGTGATACCAATAGTCGGGATCATATTCCGTATTTGCCATAAGAAAACGACGTACTACTACGCAGATGCTATAATGAACATACCAATAAAAAAAAATTTACAGTTACGCTGTCTTCTCAAAGGAGGATATAACAGATGTCCTTCCTGGCTTCAATGGTTGAGAAAGATAATCAAGAAAATTCACTCTGGGAGGATTGAAAAATTGGAAAGCTCCGAGCATAGCATAAGTAGGCAAAATAGTGCTAACCATTGCAAAAACATGTGCTCCGAGTGCTTAAATATACCTGGTCTTTGCGATCGCTGTTGCAGGTTTGTTCTTTTTTATTTAGAAATATTCAAGAAAATGCAATAGGAAAACCGATGAAAGTGCCTCAAATGGTAATGTCATTTACAAGTAAAGTTAACATAGCAATGAATACTGTCTTACATAGCAGGTGAGGTCGTCTTTCCGGGATTCATTGAATATAATTTTTTTTTAAGCAAATATATAAATATTCTTCAAGACAGACTTGTTAAGCATGGCCACACACACTAAGCATAACTTGATCACTTCTCCCATTCAAATATTAACCTACTGCATAAATACATACACAAATATTTGGTTTTGTTTTGTTATATTAAAACAAAATTTTTTTAAAGTATGCAATATATGAGATGTTCTCTCTCTCTTTCCCTACAGATTCTTATAACATTAGTTAGTGTATGTGAAAAGAATGAGATAGTGTGTTGGCCTAAAAATAATATGTCATCGCATAGAACCGGTAGCCCTACCCCCAAACAATATATTCCTAACTTAATATCAGTACAGCTGGCAAATGAAGACATGTACATCCTGGCATTTAGGAACAGTAACCTTACCAAATACAAATTCCGAAATGAATGTTGGTACAACTGGCAAGTAAAGACATTATTAGTACATCCTGATATACAAAAAAGATAGTAACGTTTTTTTTTTTTTTTTTTTTAATTCCTAAAAAAATGTTAAGTATTACTGACTGGTAAGTGAAGAGACATTACTTGTTTATTATAGTCTAAAGAAAAATGACACCTTGCAATGATGACACTAGTTTGGATGTAAAACAAAATGTTGGTACAACTGGCAAGTGGAGAAATGATATGTGACATAGAGCAGGACAGCCTGTGGTATAAAACAGACAAAGAAATCCTAAAACAATATTAGTAAGAAGATCAAGCACTTTCATGACAGTGTTTGATTCAACTGCTGGAATCCACTAGAATGAACAAAAGCTGATTGTCGCAATAGTCATCATAGTGATCAGGATAGTTTTTTATTTTACTTTTGATAGAAAAAAACCTATAACATTCCAAGGTTTTGAATGAAATGTCCTTTTTGTCAGGAGACCAGGATGCTTAATCATCGGCCACCCACTTCTCTAACATTGAGTACAGCGTGTTTAACCATCGGCCACCAACTCCTCTAACAATGAGTACAGCATGTTTAACCATCGGCCACCAACTCCTCTAACATTGAGTACAGCATGTTGAATCATCGGCCACCAACTCCTCTAACATTGAGTACAGCATGTTTAACCATCGGCCACCAACTCCTCTAACATTGAGTACAGCATGTTTAACCATCGGCCACTAACTCCTCTAATATTGAGTACAGCATGTTTAACCATCGGCCACCAACTCCTCTAACATTGAGTACAGCATGTTTAACCATCGGCCACCAACTCCTCTAACATTGAGTACAGCATGTTTAACCATCGGCCACCAACTCCTCTAACATTGAGTACAGCATGTTTAACCATCGGCCACCAACTCCTCTAACATTGAGTACAGCATGTTTAACCATCGGCCACCAACTCCTCTAACAATGAGTACAATTGACAAATGAAGATATTATTATGCCCAGGCATTGTAAAGAAGTCATATAATTAGAAAAAACAAAACAACCTAAATATAAATGTTAGTACAACAGGCAAATGTGAATTCTGAGCATAGTCTCAAGAATAATAAATGATAGCATGAAGATATTAAATACATGGATTAATAACAAAATTCATAAGAAAAAACTATATTTTAACATTTCTTGTTACAAAATATTCAATTATGAAAATACACAGAAGTATCTGTTAGTATTATGGATCACGAAACAAAAATAAGGAATTAGTTTGTACAATATGATTGTTTACTTCTAGGCCATCTGAGGTGATGAGTGTGTTTATACAAATGGGCTGATCTTACACAACAAAATGCACAGATTGAAATAACTTGTAGTGCAGGGGCCGGCAACCTTCTGGTAGACAGGGACTGGAGGCCTGCCTTGTCACTGAGTGAATGACAGGCCACAAGTTATCTACAGTTAATAAATTATGTTAGAAATAGTAAAGCATAAACATCCTGAATGGTATTTTCAATACAGTTAAAAAGGTTACTAGACAAGAGAGAGAGTTGTGCATGGGGCTAGCAACCTCATCATGTCAAACAAATTGCTAAATATATATAGAATGGCTTTTTAGCTCCAAGTGAAACTAAGAGCCATCAATATAATACTCCCTTTTGCAAGAAGTCTGTATGCAAGCATTTGAGGTGGTATATTTCAAAGCAATGCTTTTACATGAGGTTAATGGGTACATGCACAGCCCTTTTTAGTCAGTTGTCTTTATGAAATGCTGGGTAGGTTACAGTGGTTCTTTTCAACCCAGGTGCCAAACTGAAATATATGCTTGCATTTTGTTTAAAGTCACTCAGGTCTATGGGATATGAAATGATTTAGTTCTGGACTTGTGGGCTAGATATATTTGAACAGCGAGCCGAATGTGGCCCAGAAGTCATATGTCATGGGATATGATCTTACCATTTTTACTTGGTGAATGTTCATATTTCACTAGCATACTGTTGTCATTGACAGTGTTTATGTCTTGTGATTGGCATCATCGTGATACAGCTGTGGATATTTCTGTTCTGCCTTGGTACTTAGTTAAGAAGTGAAGTTAAAAATACAGAGATCTAATCTTACAGAAACAACAAACAATTCATGATAACATTTCTGCAACCAGTATTTGTTATCCTATCAGGGCATGTGTCCTGCTGATATAGCAAGATAGCTTGAATAGCTGATAACACCAATGACAAACTTGCATTTGCACTGATGATCTTGCAATGTGAGTTGGTCAAAAAGTTTCAACAGAAATGAGACTGATGGTATTCTGACTTTTTGGGCATGAAATTGTCACACTGCACTTTGACCTATTCATAATTGGTTGCAGGGTACTCTATTTGACTGAATACAGATAGTCCAGAAAATGGGCAATTCGGTTCATACATTAATTTATAGGGCTGCAGAACAATACATCTCTAAATTTATACACAGCTCCAGGCTATTTTTTGAGGTGTCCTGCCCTTAATGCTGTCATAGCTGGGAATGGAGTTGAGCATGAGCTGTTAAGCCTAACTAAACACTCCCAAACTCTGAGTGCCAATAAGAGGAACAAAGAATATTAACACTGTAACCCAACAGGCATGTTGTAAAAGGGACCATGGAAGGTTGGCTATCTTACACTGCAGAAACTTTAACCAACAAAAACATAAATAGATATGGGCAGGTCAACATTTGATGGCAAGGCATGTATTTGTTGAAGCCCTATACTCCACAGGGAGCAGAAAATATTTTGATTGCTTCTGATAATCAAGTGCTCCAAAGGCATGTGCAAAACAAAGCCTGCAACATCAAAAGCCTAGCTGCACTGTTTCAATCTGTGTGAGAAAGGGGCGAGGTGCGAGTTATCTAGTGACCCAAAACCAAAATGCTCTTGGTACATATGCCCTTGAGCCTTATGTGTGTTTTATATAGCTGATCCCTGCAGGGCATCTGGGGGCAGTCAAAGACCAGATAGACTTGCAAAAAACATGTGCCAGACTGAAAAGGCACAGATATCGCAGTCAAACTGTCAAATGTGGCACAAATGAAGAACAAGTAAAGATATCAAAGCATGAACAAATTATTCACACATAATTCCAGGTTTTCTGATACAACAAACATGTCCAAATTCACACATAAAGCCCTATTTATATCATATAGACATCCAAATTCACTCACAACTATATTATATCATGGAATCAAGTTCAATTTCAACCATAACTCGATATTATTATATCAGGGACATGTTCAAATTCACACACAACCTATATTATATCATGAAAACATAAATTCATTCATAACCCTGTGTTATATCATGGAAACATGTTCAAATTCACAGATAACCTACATTATGAAATGGAAGCATCACAATTCACACATAACCCTATATTATATCATAGAAGCGTCCAAATTCACTGAGTACGGTCAGGTGAAACGCTCTGATCCAAGATCACTATCTCACATCCTAGTTCATGTTCCTGGAAACAAACTGTATCACAGCAGTCTGGCTAATGAGGTGGAGATTGACTCTGTGAACATTATAGTGATGAGCTTACTGAGGAGCCTTGCATTGAACTACAGCCAGGAGAACCCTGGTCCACCTTCTGAAGAATGCCCCAGGATGTAAGAAGAATCACTGTATCTCGTTACCAAAGAAATGGTGTCAAAGAGTTAATTCAATTCAGCGCGAGTTAACTTCAAACAACATCCAAATTCACTCAAAACTCATTTATTATTTCATGGAAACATCCAAAATCCTACTCAGCTGTGGATATAATTTGAAATGCATATGTGACTTCCCAATAAACTCTGATATGTGTCTTACAAATACAATGCATCAAATCTGGTTATAACAATATATTGTGACTTTGTTGCTAGAGCTGCTGACAACAGACAATAGCTTGAAACAATTTTTTGCAGCATAACAATGCTTATCTTTAACAACAGGGTCCTATG
This sequence comes from Ariolimax columbianus, assembly GCA_036924085.1. NCBI lineage: Eukaryota > Metazoa > Mollusca > Gastropoda > Stylommatophora > Arionidae > Ariolimax > Ariolimax columbianus. The sequence goes on along the minus strand of JAVGWX010000004.1, from coordinate 91,939,994 downwards.
TTGCCCTTGACTAGCATGCTGCATTTATCGATTAGCACTAGGGCAATAGAATGTAATGTTGACAGGATTTCTTTCCCAAACAATGGCTGAAATGTAATTGGATCAGGTGAAACATACTGACCAAGATCCTTCCATCACATCAACCCCATGCTCCTGGAAACAGACTGTGTTATAGCAGCCTAACCAACATGGTGGGGATCAAGCACTGATAGATGTAATAATTTGAGAACATTCGACAAAGAAGAACCAATGTATGAGGCATATATGTTGCCTGTATACAGTATCTGTATAGCTGGCACATTTAGTGCTGCGACTTGTGGTATCTTGAAATTCCAAAAAGTGCTGTAGAGAGTTTTGTATGAAATCACAGGTGGCAACACTAGCTTCCTTTAACCGCAAGAACAGCCGACATTCATTTGGGGTGTGCCGAATGATGCTGTAGAAATATAGATATAAAGGTCGGCTGTCTTAGTATGGTAGTAAGTTCTCAATTGCAAAACAATAAATGCTCATACATTAGCATTCACGATTCAATCAATCAATTAGCACCTGTATAGCTAGCTCTCTGTGGAGCATAGTTTTCCAATAAATACATCCTGTCCTGAACCATCTATTCATGTTTGCACATCTTCCTTGTATCCTTTAAGTTTGTCTCAAGCTTTCTACGTGTCTTTTGGTCGTCCTCTATTTCTATTACACTGGAGATTCCTGAACTCAAGACGGTTTTGTAATGCTATCAGCTAGCATTCTTTAATATGTGTCCAATGCCAGCGACATCTCACCTCATGTTCCACTGATACAACATCTCACCTCAATGTTCCATTAATAAGTGTCTAGTTCCTTCCAACAGTTCCACATTAGTAATCTATCATACCATTTCAATCTTTCTGCTCGGCGCAAAATAACTCTGCGCACTCACCCCCTTTTAATTAGTTATGAATGTTATTCTAACTAATTTGTCATTTATTTTGAAAGCCCATTTAATGAGCCTATAAAATATAAACATTGTACTTTTCCATTGTATTAATACCTAAAGACCTTCTAGAAAGTCAAAAACAGAAACAAACTAAAACAAATGCTAATAGTTTAATTGTGTGGAGATATTTTAAACATTTCAGTGTCTTGTCTGCAAGGCCTGGTAAAACCTTGTGATAATGGGAAAAAATATGGGATAGCATGAAAAACTGAAACAAAGAACATCTTAAGAAAATAATGAGCATCTGAATAACAGCAAAACAAGAGCATATGAGAAAAAATAATGAGCATTTGAGAAACAGAACAAAGATCCATACACCACATGATAGAAAATAAGACAGCTTAAGTCAAGTCACCTCCAGGACAGATCCTTACATCTCATTGTACAAGAAGAGAGCTTAAGTCAAGTCACATCCAGGACAGACCTTTGCATCTCATTGTACAAGAAGAGAGCTTGTCAGTCACATCCAGAACAGACCCCTACACCTCTTGGTAGAAAATGAGAGCTTAAGTCAAGTCACATTCATAACAGCAAAAAGCTACTACTACTTCAATCCAAGATGGCTGCTGTAGGGAGCTGTGTATGAAACCACAACTAATCTACTATCACTCTCCATCATCAGATATATACAGAAAGCATTGACCAATCCACTCGCCAAAATCCAGCATCTGTACAGCAAAAGTATACGTGTTTAATCAATGGCCATAGTTCACATAATACTTTGTGTATTATATCTGTACAATATGCCCTAGCTATTGGCTTTATACAGCAATCACAATTCCACTTTATTATACACAATGAGACGGAAGTATAGCATATAGGGCTGTACCGAAGTGTTTTAATATTCAGTTGAATAAAAATAGAAGCAAAATATGGATACACATAGTGTGTGGAAGCTTGACATAATAAGTTGCTCTCAGCAAGTTTACTGACATTTTTATTTCTTATAAAGTAATCAAAATCACATGGCGGTTCAAAGTGCTAGGACGCTATAAAAAAAGATCACATATTGTGGCCCTGCTTACTACCAATTGAATAGTTTTCAAATGCAGTCCAAGAATATTGTTTTGATTTTTTGTTCAATATGGGTTATGCCAATATTTAATAGTTTCACACTCATGGCGAAATAAAAAATGCAATCGCTTTTTAAAAAAAGCAAGTATCTCAATATTTGCTGCCAAAATACATGTCTAACAATTGCCGGCAGTGCTGAAAGGATATTAGAATTTGATTGCATCGTATTATTCGGCAAAATGAAAGTAATTTATTGAATGCACTATTTGGCTACAAAGGAATATGAAGTGAATATTCGGTACAGCCCTGATAACAAATGAAAGCTACGGAGGTACCACGGTCAATTTATCCTTGCTGGTATAAGGCAAAGGTAGCACAATAGCAGATACTTTATTGCTCAAAATATTGTCATAGCTGGTATGTGGAATTGAGGGATAAGGTTAAATGCCCAAAAAATATGTGTAGCACAAAGCCTCTTGACAGAAAAGGCCCAGCTCCAGCACACAGCAGAATGGATGAGATGTGAGTATCTCCTGCTCTATAACCAGAATTCTTAAGGTAGATGAAGACAGCTATTAGTCAAAGGTGGTAATTCATCTAGGAGATGGAAAACTGATTTCAAGCTACCTGCCGTCTTGCAGGTTAGTCTGGTGACAGGTGAAGGCAAGCTTTATGTTACAATGGGAAACAAAAAGTAATAAGTCATTAAACTAGCCGAAGGATACTTGCTATGTAAAAAGTAAAGACAGCCCCATTCAACTGTGGATGGACCAACAGGGATTTATCTATTGCAGGACAAATACTCAATTTTTTATTTTTTATATAACATCTTGAATTTGTATTAAAATTTGTTTAAATGCACACTTAGCCAATTCTACAACTATATTATGATTAAATGACAGCTTTGAATGGGCATTTTTGTTACGACTGATTAGCAAAATTCATCTATTATTTAAAAAATGTTAATGAGGATAAACAAGAATATAAAACAAATCTTGGAACTTCACAGAAAATTATTTAGTTACATTGGAAGCAGCGGACATTTTTTTAAGAAACATAAATCTGACTACAGCTCTAATTTTTAAAAACATGTTTATTAGACTTAGCAGTATTAATGTCCAGTTTGAGGGCTTGTGGACACAACCACCACTCTGGGAAGCATTGCCAAAGCAGACACGAAGTGTTTGAAACTTGAAAGGCCAAAATCAGTAGACACATACTCATAAAGGAAGGTCTGGACAACCTAGTAACTTGACATTGATCCTCTTCTGCCAGGAGTGTTGGTCTTGAGACTTGTAGTTTCTACAGAATAAAGTAGTCAGCCCCCAGGCCGATCGCTTTAGTCTGTTTACAACATGCCTGGCAACATACAATTTTTTTTGCTATGTGTTGCAAACCCTGCTGCAGACAAAGGGGTCAGTAGTAATACTGGAGTTATGCGATGGTGGTGGGGTGGGCCACAGCCAGGACTAAGAAGACAGTTCATGATTTGAACAGATGGAAGAATGATGATGGAAAAAGATTTGAGGTGGTACTACAAGCTTTATGGAAAAATGGAGAGCAACCAATACGCTGAAATCCTCAAAGGGCACTTGGTAGGAATTTATCACAAATGTTATACACCTTGACACGTGATGATGATGTTATGAGGGATCGACCTCACTGTACTCACAGGTGTCAATATCATGGATGGTTCAACAGCTGCAGTCGGTGGACTGCTCATCCATTGATGGTGGTGATTATTTATGGTCAGGTTTGCTGAGTTGGAGATTCTTCAACACTAGCAGTAATATAAGTATGCACAGGACCACCATTCACAATGTGTCTAGGTTAAAAAATGAGGAAACAGACTAGCAAACCTACAAACAAAATAGTATTAATGATCAAATACGAGGGGGAATCATGTATGAGCAGTAGTCAAAAAGTAAACTATTTTTGTATGAGTAGAATAAACCATGTTACTTCCTGTACATATTTTGTGAGTGATTACAATATATTTATCCATACGACCCAGACCTCCACCAACATATATCCCCATCGTATGCTTCGTATTAGATGGACAGACGTAATCGCAAAGACAGATCTGCTGAAAAAAAAACATAGCAATAACTAATAATTCAGCAGGAGATTGGAGAGAGAAAGTGGAGATGGATAAGACACACCTTTAGGAAGAAGTCCAGCAAGATTATCAGACAAATCATGGATTTAAACCAACAAGGAAAGAAATGGGTGGGGAGACCTGGAACATCAGATGAAGATCCGTGGAAGAGAAAACTACTGCAGCTGAGGTCTGTGGGCAGAACTCAAGAAGACGGCTCAGATAAGGAATATGTGGAGCACTTTGGCTGCGGCAATACTCTGCAAGGGGAACCAGATCAATGTATGACGCCATTGTTTCAAACCTCTGTGTAGAATACCCAAACAAAAATCTGAATGTTTAAAATAAATAACTACTGCAGCTGAGGTCTGTGGGCAGAACTCAAGAAGACGGCTCAGATAAGGAATATGTGGAGCACTTTGGCTGCGGCAATACTCTGCAAGGGGAACCAGATCAATGTATGACGCCATTGTTTCAAACCTCTGTGTAGAATACCCAAACAAAAATCTGAATGTTTAAAATAAATAATTGAGTCACAAACTACACACTATGTTTTTGGTTTACATTTAACACACACAGAACCAATTTCCAGTACGGTCCCCTAGCCTTTCACTGGTGACGCAATAAACCGACCCTGTAAAGCGTATTACAAAAGCAATATTATCTCATTGACAATGACAGTTAACGATCTCAAAAATAATATTTAAACATAAATCTGTCTGGAAGGGAAACAGAGAGTATAATAACACTGTAATCTGCCAGGCAACCATGGAGGGTTGGGCATGGGGTAGGCAACTGTAGAAACTATCAGCCACAAGAATAAGAAAAGAAGACTTCTACATCTCACGGTACAAGAGGAGCGACTAAGTCAAGTCATAAAGAAAAATACTACTATTTATTCAAAGCTGACATGGCTAGGTCTAGCAAATCATCAAGATCTTCTTTACACTCTAGCACAGCAGACGAAGTGAAGAGTAATCAACGTCAGGTGAAACAGGCTGATCAACACCCAAATCTCATGTTTTCGTTCATGCTCCTGGAAACAGAATATGTCAAAGCAGACTGATCAATGATGTGGGGGACAACACTGTAATCCCCATAATGGTGAGCTTACTGAGCCCTCACACTGCACTACAGCCAGGAGGACATGGGTCCACCTTGGGATGTAAGACGAGCCACTGTAACTCGCTATAAAAGAAATAACAAAAGATAACTCAACTCAGCATGAATAGCATCGAATAACAACATTTGGCAACAGCCAGTGTCCTTCCACGAGAAGCTGTTCGGAAGCGTACAGAGCCTTGAGTCGACCGCTGCCTTCGTTAGAGTCATTGAAGTTGAGGTCTGAAGATGAACGACGAAGAAGAAGAATAACAACAATGAAGGTTGGGCATGAGATCAACTGCCCATCCTGTAGAAACTATAAGGTATAAAATTACAAAAACATTCTTCTAAACCCCATGCTAGAAATGGAGCAACTAAGTGAAACCAAAAACATAACTCTAGCAAATGAGCAAACAAGATCTTCACTCTAGTACAGAGAATGACACTATTTTTGTAACAAGCAAGGTGAGATACTGGGACAACATAGAAGCGCTGGAAGTTCAGTCATTTTTACTAGGCTGACTTGACTTACTAAATGGTACCCAGACTGAAAAGAATAGGGTTGCAGGAACCTTCCAAGTATGTCATAAAACAAGACTAAAGAGAGTTGTGCGTGGGGGCTAGCAAACTCATAATGTAAAACCATTGCTATGAAACCATCATGTAATTGCTTGTTTGTTACCCTTTCGTTACTTTTAATTTTTATGGAGCCCATTTTACTTAATCCATATACTCAGATCCAACCCAGTGTGGATACCAGGGCCTCTTACAGTAGAGGAAAGAACAGGCCCACTGCATCTTACTACCCATGTGGTATAAGGTGACTAATAAGAAACTTGTGCATGAGGCTAGCATCATGTAAAATAAAGTACAACTGAAACTTCCATTACAAGAGCACATAACTGCATTGACAAAAGCTTCTTTCAAGTTAGTGGCCTGATTTTCCTATAGGAATTAATAAATGAAGTATGATATGCTCAGAGCTGGTGTGTGAAAGTGAGTCTGCACAACTAGACTGCCAGTTATCTGAGTTCTCATCATCATAGCCTGTTAGATCTCCGGGGAGCACAGATCTTAAACAAATTTTATAAAAGTATTCCTGATCTACTAGTAATTGACTTGCCAATATTTGTTGAAACATTTGTGGCTTCTAGTTTCTACAGGATTGAATAGCCTATCCTTTGCCCAACCTCCCTTAGCCGCCTCTTACAATATGCCTGGCAGGTTACAGTGTTACTATTCTATGCTCCCCTTTTAGACCCCAGTACCACACAGGTGTTGCAGGCTCCTGCTCTAGACACATGTTCCAGAAAAGTATCGTTTGTTCAGTGCCTTAGTATCACAAGTAATACAGCAGGACACATTGCATTACTAACAATGCAAACATAATGTCATGCCAATATCAGTGATAATGTCAAAAATGTAACACAGTGCTGTCTATTTGGGGATGTCGATCCTCAAGTTCGTGCTGGATCTCAACAACTGCTGCTGCTGCTGCTCCTTCACCTGCGGCCTGGCAAGAATAATGAAGAATACAGTGAAAAATAATAGAAAAAAAAGAGGCATGTGTGATCAACAAAATCTGGTAAGTAACCTTCTAATGGATTAGGGACAGAAGCCATTGAATTCATGGCAGGCCACATTCGTTGGTACTAATAAGGTAGATGCAATCAAATAATGAACTATTAATAAGGTTAATTTTACTGCCTATTTAGTGACACGGCTCCCAAGTTGCATTGCTGGGATTCATATACAAGAAAAGTCATACACATATGAGATGTGAACCAATAACAAAATGATTTGCCAAGGTCGGATACAATGGGCAGTATGATGTAAAATGCAATACAACGCAATCTGCTTTAAGGAACAAGGCAACAACAAAAATATAACTACTATTACCACAGGAGAAGACTGGCAGAGCAGAGAAGTATGAATATCAAATTCTTCTGAACAAAGGCAAAATTGCGGCACAGACTAGGTTTTTCTTTGTTGGATGAAATAACTAATCTATGTCATTGCACTCCAGACAGACTCATAAGCGCTCAATCCCTCTGAGGAAATGGCGAAGAGTGTGTACTGATGATCCCTTAAGCTCATTGGTTGTACATACTCCTGCTCCATCCTCTCAGGCATCTTTCTGCTGGACCAGAGTACAATTGCAGTGTCTTCATCCAAAGGCGGTATTTGATCAACTTTAAAATTTCACTTCTATCCATTACCAATGTCCTCACTACAGGTGCCCCTGATGCATGGATGTCAGATCTTCTATTTCTGGAAACCCCAGTACGTCCAGAACAGTAGATCCACACAGGATCCCAAATGTTCTAGCACTCTGTCAGCGGCCCACTAAAGCCATAGACAACCTGTCTGCATCTTTCGAGGGATTGAGAGTCTGAGACATGACAGCACTCATTAAGTAGATCCCAGATAGCTAACTCTGGAACCTTTCCCCAGTCTCCTCACTCATACTGGAGGTTACTGTCATGTATACACTGTTTCGCTTAGCAATGACCCTGTCTTTGTAGCTCTTCAAAGCTTGCCAACAAAAGTTCAAGGTAAATAAATGTGGCCATCATAACCTTACCAGCCAAAACCTGTGAATTACATTTTTTGTGTTTCTTGATGTTTTCATTGCATGCTCGCTGTTTTGCTGAATGGCTCAATGTGGTGGCGCCGTGACTCATCGCCTGCCACTATGGAAATCAGAAATGCACCACCTCCTGCTTCGTAACATGGCAAGTGGTTAAAACTCCACCCCATGCGTTTTTCCAAATGGTGGTCTGTCAGCATCCATGGGACCCATTGCGAATACACTTTCTGATACTTCAGTTTCTTCTGAACCACTATTTGAACTGTCCCAAACGACACAGCAAATTCTTCCACCAGCAAATGTCAAGCTACAACGATGGTCCATCATATTGCTGCATCAATCTTGGTGATGGCCTCTTTCCTCACAACAATATGTGCTTGACCTGGTCATGAAAGATCTTTTGTTAACTCACATCCTTCCTTAAATATTTGCGCGCCTTGCCCTTTTTTTTCTTCCCCTTTTCTTTTTTTTTTGTATCTGCTTACAATCGAGTGTGCAGATGATTAGTTTTTTTCTTTTCATGGATTGGCCATCATGCAAACCACTATTGAGCAGACATTTCATTACTTGTAGAATTTGTGCACAGTCAGCAGCTAACAGCCTGCTCTTTTTTCATTTTCAGTTGCCAACATGTGTGTAGATAGTGTACATACCTCCTGAGTTTATGATTTATCTCCAATAAGAATAAGAGTAGATCACACCTCCGTTGAGGCCAGAGGATGCTTGACACTTGAAGGATTTGAATACTCAGTTTTCCATTTTTGTTTCTAGAGAGAAGATTGCCTTACCTCTGAGCTATAGCGATCCCCTATAATAAATGGTTTCTCTAAATCTTAATTGTGTTGTTTGATTTAATGGCTTTAACTCTACCTCAACTGTATCTTTAATCAGTGTTGTTCCTTTTGTTAAAACAACTGTTTCTGTTTTGGAAATATTTAGACTTAGTTCTTTTCCTTCAATTGTTGTTTATTGTGCTAATGATCGAGAAAACAATATAAAATCCAATCTTTCTTTTGATCATATTTTTGCTAGTTCTCCTGCTTGTGCCATTCAGCGTCAGGTTATTAAGAGGTTTCTTGACCGGGTCCTAGTATGTGCTTCGTACACAGGAAGCTTTACTGCTTCTGTTATTTCTGCTATTCATCTTTTGCGTAATCGGCCCTTGGCTTTGTATCAATTGTATCTGTATAGCATTGCTTTCTGAGGGATACTATCTGGTGTTTGATGTGTCCCATTACCGAACCATTTGGTTTGCTGTCTCTTAATGAAGTCTAGTATTAAATTCAATGAGTTATTTAAACACAATCGATTTAATTAAACAAATTGAAAGCTTAATGAACAGACAAAACAAAATTACAGCTTACCCATCCCCGCCTGGATGGACATCCTTCACTTTGGTCAGCAAAACCTTCAGGGCATCAAGGGCGGCCATGTCTCTAGAAGACTCCAAAGTGTTACTGCTTCCATGGAAGCTCTGCTGCTGTTCTTGCCCTATTGTGATTCTAGCAATGTGTTCAGTACCCTCTTGATGTTTCTATGAAGAGAAATGTAACAGAGAAAAGACTACATTTGTCACCGACAGTATCAAAATGACAAAATTCTGCAGACAAACTCAAACATATTGATCTTGGCTTTGAAAGACTCAATAGTGCAGTTAGACAGCTTTCCTAGGAGAGATGTCTATGACATCAAACAACTGTGGCCTTGCAGGTGAGCTGGGGACAATCCTAAGGCTAAGAAAGCAGCCCTATGAAGACAAATGCACTGGAGCTCTCAGAACAGAACACAGTTCAGGGCAATTCCCCTCAAAAGACATACAGAAATGAATGGAGCCCTTTAATGTGAATTTCTGATGGTGAACAAATAAATATTAGTAATATGCATGTCTTCACTACCCTTGATGATATAAATAGCAAGAAGTTTGAATTATTTACTTTGATATTTATTTCATGCAGTCTATTTGGTGGGTAACATGGCTCTCTCTAACCAAACTGATGAATAAACTATATTGTGCAAAGAAAACCTAGTTTAGAGAAAAAAAGATGTTATTTGAGGAACAAACTGTATGGTAACAAGAGAAGCCTAGGACAGGGCGATAAGTTTATAATGGAAATATATGTGGTTATTTGAGGAACAAACTGCATGGCAATAACAGAAGTATAGGACATGCCAGCAAGTTTATAATGGAAACATATGTGGTGACAAGAGAATCCTGAGACAAAATGCTACTTATAATAGATGTGTCTGCAGCACTGATAAAATGACTGGTGAACATCTGCTATGAAGAAGGTGTCCAACATACAAGGAACAGAGAAAGCACAAATGTTCATCACCAGTACCATTCCTGGACAAGCTCTATGGAGATACCAATAGCCTCAGGCTAACCAATGCATTGTTTAGATATATTCAAGCTGACATCTGAAAGTGTTCGAAGTTGAAGATGTGGCAATTTGAGAGCAAACAACAAAAAAGTACAAAATAATCAATACCTCTTCTTTTTCGCTCCAATGAGCCAACAAAAGCTTAGGATTATCAAGGCAGTTTGTCCACCTGCACTAAAGTATCTACATGCTCTTGCACTTGTAGTTTCTGCTGGACTTTATTTTACATTTTGAAATAGTCAACTGCATGCACAATCCTTATTTTTCTTGCCATGTTCCTTTTATACTCTGTGAGAGTGTAGGATGCCTGCAACAAAGCACTTTTACAGTGCCAGTATAATCGTTACAGACTCATCTGCCCTTCAAGTTCTGGAAGATGGTGGTCATTGTAGGCCTGAAATTACCCCTTGATGTCAACCAACCTATCACATCCAATGGAGTCAGAATAGTTATGCAATGGATCTTTGGTCACTCAAATACACCTGGCAATGACAAAGCAGACAGGCTGGCTAAGAACGGATCAAGTCCAGAACAACAACACACATCAACAACCCTACAGTCAGTCAAAAAAAACTACTGAATACTCTGAACAAAGAAGCTTGGCTCAATAGATGGGCAATGTGAATACTGGGAGAGAAAGCTAAAAACATATGGTCATCCCAAATCCTAAAAATAACACCAACCTCCTGAAAAAGAGGAATCAAAGCACCATTTTCCAACTTCGCTTTCAATACATACAACTTAAGTCACTAGAACAGAATCCAACCAGAACATACTCTGGAGTGCCGGCTGTGCACACATCCCTATGAAACTGTTGGAAATTATCTATTTTTAACCTCCGGCGCTTGCCAGTATTAGAAAAGAGCGTCTTGCTCCGAGGTCAGACAAATGAAACATTTTGTACAAAACAGCTCACAAACACTTGCAGATACTCTATATGGCATTCGACCAGAGGGCAGGAGCCCACCGTCCGCTGGATTAATAACCAACCAACCAACAGTGGTGGTGTCTATAGCTATTTGGTTGCTTGTCCCATGCACAAATCTCGTTAACTTAATTCACTCATCGCTCCATTTGTTGAAGTATAGACTCAACTTTGCATTTGGCTCCCCAAGCAACTTTCAGATTCCAGTCCTCTCAAATACAGTTTAAAAGCAATGGTTCTTACATGGTGAGGTTGCCAATCCCATGCGCAACTTTCTTTAGTCGGCTCTTATGGCATGCAAAGAAGGAAACAGAGGTTCTAAGTCTGCAATCATAACTCTCTCTGGTCAACTATTTGGAGTGTGCATGGAGCTAACAACATCATCATGTAAAATAAACATGGCTATGAAACAGTCACTGCAAGTTCTTAGATACAGATGTAATGTAAAGTTTTCACATGTAATGGTAGTCCTATGCTTCACCTGGAGCGAAGAGGTGAGTCAATAAATCCTTATACTAAGCAGTTAAAATACGTCTTCTTTTGTATGGTTTTTTTGGGAACTAGCTTTATTGTGCACATAATAAAACGTATTAAAAAAACAACCACAATATGGCATATTCCGCTAATTATCAAAAAATAACAAGTTTTTTTTTCTTTCCCACCCTTGTAAATGAGTGTCAATAAGAATATTGGATCATATCAAGACCTACTGACAGTTGTAAAAGCAAGCAAACTTCATTGCTAAGGTCATGAGACAAGATCAAATTAGCTGCCAAATACTATACTTAAGGGAACAGTCCCAGGATCAAGAAAGAAAGGGCAGATATTTATTCATCACCAAGACAGAACTGGAGTCAGCCATTAAGTAAACTTAAGAAGAGAACAGCCCCAGGAAGGGATGACATCACTAATGAAATGCTCTCCAAAATGGGAGAAGTAGCAAAGGACAAACTGCTACTCATCTTTAACACAAGTTGGAAACAAAGAATTGTCCCTAAAGTGTAGAAGGCTTGCAAGTACTATTCCCATCCTTAAACATGGGAAAGACAACATAAAGCCAGGCAGTTTACAGACCTATTAGTCTACTCAGCTGTGAGGGAACTAATGGAACAAATAGTTAACTCTAGAATAACCTGGCATATGGAATTTAAAAAATGCACTAATCTCCCAGCAAGCAGGTTTTCGCAAAAACAGATCGAACCAAAAATCAGATGACATACATCTCACTGGAGAAAGAAGATGCATTTCAAGAGAAAAAGAAAACACTGGCAGCTTGGATAGACCTAGAAAAAGCCTTTGATAAAATATGGAAGAGCAGGTTAAAACTCAAATTACTGCAAATGGATCAGGGATTACCTAGACAATAGAACAGCAAGAGTACAACTCCAAGGACACCTCAACAAAAGCATGAAAATAGTACAAGGAGTTCCACAAGGTGGAATACTCTCACCCCTGCTGTTCCTCATTTACATCAATGATATAATCACAGAAATCCCTAAAAGAGTACACAGCACTTTATACAGACGACTTGGCACTATGGACATCCAAAGAGTCTACACCTGTAGCTAGAAACCTGATGCAAGAGGCCCTAAATAAAATAAAGATATGGGGAAAAAAAATGGCAAATCGCTGTAAATGAACCCAACCAAGACCACGTGCACAATCTTCTCCCTATCTCCCAAACCCCAAGAAGTAAATGGCCAGACTCTCCCTCCTCAACATAAGACCAACTTATCTGGGAATAACAATGGACCCAAGGTTGACATGGAAAATTAGATTTAAAAAAGCCACCAACAAAGCTAAGAACAGAATAGCCATAATGCGAAAGATATCAGGCTCAACATGGGGAGCTGACGCTGGCACCCTAAAGAAACTGTACACAGGTTATGTGAGACCAGTTCTAGAATACGAGATAGCAGCATGGTCCACAGCAAGAAATAATAACTTCCAAAAAATAAATACAACCCAAAACCAAGGCATACAAAGACATCACTGGAGCTAGGAGAACACCAATAAATGCAATGGGAGAACATCACACAAATTAAAAGTATGGAGACGTGCAGAAATTTTTAAAAATACTCCAGCAGGGGGAGAAGTTCGAGCAAATGCCAGATCACCCAATATATGACAGAATAAATCGCATGGGAAGGAGAGATTAAAGAGAAACCAATTCATATAAAAAAAACAAAATAACTTGCAAAATCAGACCAAATCATAAGCCAGGCAGTGGTTAGAGTTCTAAAACAAACATCCCAAATCCCACCTTGGAAAAAAGCAAAGTCCCCTGAGATGATAGAAACTATAGAGGGTATAAGGGAAAAGGGAACATAGACAGATTTAGAAAGAAAATTTATTACAGAAGAATATCTTAGGAGAGTATAGCCACCAGAAACATGGATATACGTATATACAGATGGCTCATCTAACAAAGCCACATCCAATGGAGGTGGAGGGATCTTATTATAAACTAAGGAAAGGAGAAGAAAAAAACGTGAACATACTCCAATAACTTCCATGCAGAAGCAGAGGCACTGAAGGCTGCAGCCGAGGTTGTAATCCAAGATAAAGATATCCACCAAGAAAGCATAGTATTCCTGACTGATGCTGTGTCAGTGTTAGCAGCACTAAAACAACTCAAAGATGAAGATCTCGAGCAATGTGTTTTCCCTGACACAGCTCTCAGCAGAACACCCAAGGTTGGTCATACAGTGGATCCCATCCCACTGCAATATTGAAGGCAATGAAGCTGCAGCCAAACTAGCAAAGTGTGGAGGAACATTTTCACAAACAGACCTGAGCATCACATATAATGAGGCCAAGACCATAATTAAAGCCAACTTCAGAGGAAAATGGGCTGATAAACACCCCGACTTCCAAAAAGAAGACAGCCATTTAACTAGAGAAGAGCAAAGTCATCATCTTCAGACTGAGAACTGGGCATAACAGACTCAATGGTCATCTTTACAAGAAAATGAGGATTGGGACAGATGACAAGTGTCCATGTGGGGAGCATGTCATGACAGTGGAACACATCCTACAAAGCTGCATGATACACAGGAAAATATAAAACAATTCTGGCCTCGCAAGACGGATATGAGACAAAAGCTGTATGTAGATAAAACAGCCTTACAAACAACGGTGTCCTTTGTAAGAGAAACCAGGACCTTAATCTGAGGATGAATGAAAAAGAGGGAGGAAGATATTTATACATGGATAATGTAAACCCCGATAGAGAGATAACTACTGACAAAAGAAAGACAGAAGTACAAAAAAGTAGTAATATTGTGAGACTTAATATTCCAACTAAATACTGCATTATGGGAAAGAAGTGGGAGAGACATCACATGACTCTCCATATGGCCTACCTTGCCAAGGTTAAAGAGCTTGCACGCACCAATGATTCCCAGATGCTATGCTGGAGGAAGTTCTACTGGGACACTGGGCTGTCTTTTCCTTCCAGGATACTCAAAAAATGTCCCCCACTAGTTTAATTGATATTACCTCAATTTCCCTTTTTACATGAATGAGAAGGCCTGTCTCTACTTCTCTCGCCTCTAGAACAAAGACTGCTTTGTAATGCTATTAACTGATTTTCTTAATATACAACTTATTCAATGCCTCCTCCTTGTATCCCATTCCACTGGTATCTATCTGGTTCTCTTCCACAGATCCACATTGATGACCTTTATCATACTATTTCGATAACTCTATTCTGCGCAGGCAACATTTATGAAAGTCTATACCTTTGTTATCTATTTTGTAGTCGTCCTCATTTCAGAGCCATACAACAGAACAGACTTTGCATTGGATTGAAAGATTGTTATTTTTGTTCAAATTTAATTTCTTTTGATTTCCGTAAGTTCTCCTTTTAATGAAAGTATCTCTCCTCTTTTGCATATGTGCCTCTCATTTTGTCACTATTGCTACAAGATATATGAAGTAGCTCATGTCTTGTAGGAGGGCGTCAGCCATCACATTGTGATCATCGGTGGTTGTATATATTCTCAAAACCTGTATTCTGGCCCTGTGTATTTGCAGACCTAAAGTTTGGGGACTCACTCATCAAGCATACTTATGTTATTTTGCATCTAATCACGTATGTACATTTAGAATGCTAAACAAAAACATAAAAATTACTTTAGTGAAGTCATCAATTTCCAACTCGTAACCCAGCGTCTTGCAGAGCTTCTTGAGCTGCACTTCAGGTCTGAGGTTGGGCTTGAGAATGCTGGCAAGGTTGACTAGTGACTCTGGTGGATTCCTGGAAATGGCTAGAATGGAAGAATAATCAAATAATATGACTTGCCCAAGAGAATATACCATCAACCTATGTAACAAGAATGATTACAAATCACCAAGTATTTTTAAGCACACGACAGAAAATTCAAGTCTACAGACAGCTCTACTAAATGCTATATAGTCCCGCAGCCAGGTCTACTAATGTGTCCCACTCCTACTAATGTGCCACAGAGTCCCACTAAGTGTTATAGTCACACCCAAGGCTACTTTTTTATTTGGTGATACAGAGTCACTCAGAGTTATAGACAGTCCAAAGACAATCCTATTCGAGTCTGCAGACAATCCTATGGGCTACAAGCAGTCCTACTCATTTCTACATGCAGTTCTACTCATGGCTACAAATGGTTAATCTCAGCTTTACAGACCATATTTATCATCGATACAGAAAGGTATTTCAAATTATATGATCTTCAGGGCTACTCAGGGATACAGACAGTCTTACTCTAGACTAGAGTTCTCTTCAGTTACATTATACTCAGGGTTACAGCCAACGATTCGCATGGTTAAACAAGTAGCAGACACAATCAAGACGGCAGAAACAACACATTAACTATCATGAGTAACTCAGTGCTAGAGAGGTTATCATTCTTTAGATTGTTAACCATTTTCAGTCTTTTCCTGTAGGCACTGGTGCCAAAGACAAAAGAAACGATTAAAAAATTCTGAAGTTTCCTCATTTAATGTCAACTCCTGATGAAGATGCATGGTACTCAAACTGACACACTGCCATAAAGGACAGAATGTAAGACAGCGCAATTACCAATGCTGCCCATGTGTGCTCCACTTGCGGTAAAGTTTGTTGCACTTAGATTGGACTGTACAGTCATGTGTTCACATTTAACTACACATGTCTGATGCTTTCACCACATTTTCTTGCAACTGGCAGCTATTATTGAAAACAATTATCTACCAAATCACACAAAATTCATAAGAATATGTAATAATTAAGAAAATTACAGCTTAATTTATACACACACCATGATGTGCAAACAGAGAAAGAAAAATTAATTATACAACACCATGTTTTTCAATTCAACAGTTCTTCATGTCCCCTTTTCACTGCAGTCAGAGCAGAGCACTACTGTTGGCCTTCTTTAGGTAACCTGTACCAAAGCACTTAGCATACTTTTGTGGTGGTAGTGTTTGTAGCAATTTGTTTCTCACAATAAGGTTGCTAGCCCCATGCACTATTTCTATTTCGTTACTTTTTACAACATACTACATTCTTTCCCCCTCAGTATGGGTTTCCGGGATCCACTAGTTAGTAGTCAATGTGTTGAAAAAATTCCAACTTCAATGATGAGCAAGAACAAGAACAAATAAAAGAATGTAGATTGCATTTACCTGCCAAAGTTCCAGCAGGTTTAGAGTTGTTAGGGATAAGCAAAAGTCCTGGAACCTTCTGCTGAGCTACCGCTTGAGATGCAGAGTTGAGGTTGCTGGAAACATTGTCTGCATTTTCCGCTAACAAACACGTAACCAAAAATTGTTTTAACAAATTAAAATAATCCTTCAACCGCAACTATAAATTTCACATGTATGAAACTGGCAGTCACAGTTTAACAGGGTTGAATTACAACAAAACACATACAAAATTCTTGTTGCTCAGTCACTCATGCTCAATGACCTAACTCTTGACATTTCTTTGGTAGATGGTTTCATTGGCTCTTTTTTAAAAATGAGGTGTATTTGAAACGGTGGACTTATAGTGCATTGCTTATAGTGCAATGGGAGGCTCAGCAGGAAGATTATCCCTATGTGCATTACACTGTCTATCCCCACTTCATTAGGCAGACTGCTTTGACACATCCTGTTACTGGGAGCATGAACAATAATGCGAGGTGTGGGTCTTAATCAACATGTTTCACCTGAATCCGATACTCTTTACTGCTCCCCCAAAACAGCAAACAAAATTTAATGATAGAACAACAATATTGCTAATCTCACCTATTCATTTATATCGGGGAAGGTTAAATATATGGTTACGGTAATGGTAGCCCCCCATAACAGTCATGGATAAGCGTTACGAGACTATTGTACAAAGAAAAACAAATCTTCTTTATGTGGTAGGGTAACCATTTTTGTTCCTCATCTTTCCTTTCCTAACTGTAAGCCAAGTGCTCATTAGCAGATGGGTTGTCCTGAGCAACAGGACTTGCCACGAAAAGCAAGTGCTCTATCACTAACACTAATCATAGCATATAGACTAGGTTTTTATTTAACCTGAAACAGAAAATAACTTATACCTTAACTGGAGTTTAGAACCTATGTACTCTTGATCAAGAGATCAGCCTCTAAACCAGTTAACCACGCACTCCTCAAACCATAACAAAAAAGCACATACTGAGACAATGCATAAGCAACAAATACAGCAAACCTTCCCCTCTAAAATTCCTACCTGTTTGAGCTGCCCCCTCCACAAAAGTCACTTTCTTGTCTCCATTCAGATTGTTCTGTACAAGAAATTGAAAAATACCAATGACACACTACTTTGAATAACTGAACTTAAGACGCATAAAAATGATAACATTTGAAAATGGAATAAAACATATGCCATTTTCAGTTGACTTGATAATAAAACAAACATGAGCACCTGTAAGAACCAATCAAGAATGTGTGCAATCATCAAGCTACAGGAACTCATCTGAGTCCTTTGAGATAGGAACTTGTGTGAGACAGGGATGCCTCTTATCACCCGTTCACTTTCTGATTGCTATTAACTGAATTTTGAAGACAAAATCAATCAACAAAAATTTAATTTAATGGACAAAATAACTTGTTGATCTAGACTTTGCCGATTACTTGGTTCTTCTGTCCCATAACCATAATTAAACTGAAAACAAAATAAGTATACTTGATGAGAGGTCACACGAATTGGGACTGAAAATATACAGTGGCGAAAGAAACTAAGATCATGTCATGAAAATAAATGCAGCTAATGACAATAAGATTGTGTTGTTACAAAATTTGAAATCATTTATATATTTTGCTAGAAATTTGACAAAAGGCACAGATAAAAGTTTCAAAATAAGAGTACAAAAGGCAAGAGGAGCTATCATTGCATTGGTGAACTTATGGAAATGAAAAGAAATTAGGCCCAACACAAAAATCTTCAACTCCAATGTAAAGTTAGATCTAAAGTATGGCTTCGAAACACGGAGAACAACAAAAAACTACAACTTAAAAATGTGTGCATGTGCAGAATAGAGAGCTTGAAATCGTATGATAAGATCATTAACGTGGAACTGTTGGAAAGAACTAGACAGATAACAGTGGAACATGAAGCGAGAAGATGTTGGTGTTGGATAGGACATAAATTAAGAAACCAGCTCATAGCATTATAAGACAGTTTCTGCTCAAAAATACTCAAGGCAAGAAAAGTAGAGGAAGATCAAACCACAAAAGGAGAAAATTAGCTCAAGACAAACATAAAGGAAACATGGACGATGTGAACAGAGATGATATCGGTAATAGGGCCAATTTTAGTCTGTGTAAGTCGCTCTTCAATCTGCTATGTCCTGTCCTGTTCTTATATGGAACAGGCTCATTCAAGTTAGTGTTTGTTGTGTCCCATTTGGTCGACTGTCCTTATTGGCTTTATATTCCTGAAAGGCGATTGTTTGCTCTTTTTGCTCTAATGTTGCGCTGCCTCTTGCTAACTTTTCTTTCTAGATTCCTGACATGCATCAGTGCTATGGTATCAAGTGCAGCACTACAATTTTTTTTAGATTTTAGTTTGTCTAAGGCTTTTTTTAAGCTCTGATAGTTTATAAATCGTGAGGGCTTGCAGAACTAACATTGCATCTGTAAAGCATACAACCTGCTCACATTGGCTTGTGTTGTTTATTATCCATTGGTGAAACTTTATCTGCAAAAAACACCAACTGTGTACAAATCCATAGAAAACAGTCATTCACCACATGTTTGATTCCTGCACTTAACACTGTTAAGAAAATACCTTTTCCTCCATGAAACACTTTGTACTGAACTAAACAACAACTGACAAACACATGCAGATATCATTAAATGGCATGGGGAGGGTGGGTCAGACAGAGTGTTACTGAATCCATAACAAAAAGGACAGCTTACCTCTCCCGATACAGGATGTTTAAACGATGACTTGGCGGGCTGAGGGCTAGGTTTGCTGTAGCCAAGAAGTTGTAGCATAGATTCAGCTGCTGACCTTTTGGCTAGCTTTTTGTTCGGACCTGTACCAGTGCAGCTTTTGTTCTCAACCTCCACCTATAGGCAAGACAACACACATGATTTCCTGTACAATGTAACGATTTACCACCTCACCTAACTTACTAGATTTTTGTTTTACTTGACATCCAAGACAAGACTAGCAACTGTTAAATAGTTGCAATGGGACCAAAGATACAGCAGTGAATGAGCTGACAGCTGCCAGAGACTTATAGCTGGCTCCTTGTGGCACACATGACGACATCCTCACAACCCCACGCCATCCTTCTCTGTCAGCGGCCGCTGCCTGTGCCTCTTCTGGTCGGAGAATAGTCCATTCTTTTATGTTGTCCTCTCGCCTCTTTTTGGGACAGCCTCTTCGTCGTCTGCCTTGCACCTTTCCGTGCAGGATCGTATTTGCAAGACCATTTCATCTCAATATGCTACCGTACCAAGCGAGTTTTCTTATTTTGACAGTTGCCAAGAGGTCTTCAAAAGGCCCTAATGCTGTTGTAATTCTATCTCGTATTTCTGCATTTATAACTTGATCCTTGTACATGACGTTTAGAAGTCTTTGGAAACAACTCATCTCCAAGGCCTGTATCCTTCACTGAAGGTCAGCTGTAACTGTCCATGTCTTACCAGCATAGAGGAATATTGACAGGACCAATGTACGCATTAATCTGATTTTCATGCATAGTGCTAACTGTTTATCTTGCCAGATTTTGTTGAGCCGTGCAAGCGTCGCTATTGTCTGTGCTATTCTGGCCAACACCTCACATTTTGATCCTTCATCACTGACAATCGAACCCAGATATTTAAAACGGTCAACCACTTCGAGTTCCTGGCCATTAGTTTTTATCCTACCGTTGAAGCCCTCGGCATTGTTGGTCATTAATTTTGTCTTTCCAGCATTTATCTCCATATCATAAGTCAAGAGCTGTTTCAACGAGCCTTCTGACCCATTCCTGGAGTTCTGCTTCTGAACCCGCCAACCCATCGATGTCATCTGCAAAACGAAGGTTGGTAATCGTTCGGCCCCCTATCTTGACAGTACTAAAGTGACCTCCAAGTGCCTCACTCATAATTCCCTCAAGGACTATATTGAAAAGAGTTGGAAAGAGTGTACACCCCTGTCTCACACCAACTGATGTGCGAAACCAGTCCCCTCGCCTCCCATTCACAAGAACTGCGCTGGACGTCTTGTCAGGTGTTCAAGGACCTTTATAATATGTCCGTTGATTTTATACATCCTTATGGTTGCCCATAGCACTTTATGCCATACTATATCAAACGCCTTCTTAAAATCAATAAATACATGATTCAGATTTTGCTGCGATTCTAGATATTTCTCGCTTAGCAGCCTTAAATTAAACATCTGTTCTATAGTGCTTCTCCCCTGTCTGAACCCTGCTTGCTCCTCAGCAATGATGTTCTCTGCTTGGGGTTTCAATCAGTTGAGGATTAATCTAAGCATGACCTTGCTAGGGTGGCTGATGAGGCTTATTGTTCTGTAATTTTGGCACAGTTTTAGGTTTCCAGACTTAGGTAACGGTATAACTATTGATTTTTGTCCATAAGTCCGGCCAGTTTCCTGTCACCCATATTTTGTTACAGATGTGTGTCACCTTCCACCACTACCTCCCCACCTGCCTGTAAGAGCTCTGCTGGTATATTGTCCACGCCAGCCACCTTCTCTCTTCTCATTGTCTTTACCGCTGCAGCTACCTCTTCCTACATTATCGGTTATCCTCTATAGTTGGAGGAGGAATTGTTTTCTCAGGTTCATTCCGTCCCTCATAGTTGTGTAACTCGGAATTGTATTGTGTCCATCGTGCCAGTACGTCATTGTCTTCAATAAGGCAATTGCCGCTTTTATCCTGGATCATTAAGTTCCTGCCTTGTCTTGGTCTTACCAGTTCTTTGACCACCTTGTATGCACCTTTAGCGTCATTTTTGTTTAATCTCTCTTCAATGTTTGTACATTGCTTACATATCCACGCACCAGGGTAAGGGACCCATAACTGACCAAGACCCTAATCGCCTGGAAACAAGAGTGCAAACATGCAGCCTGGCTAAGAGATTAGGGATTGAAGAGAGAAGGCAAACAGTGTCCCAAATATGCTGTGCTGAAATCATATTTGTCGAGTCAAAAGGTGCAGATATCACAGCCTTGCTGTTAACTATGACACAAATGTCCTTTTCCGGATGAATAACAAGGGCGAAGAAGAAGAAAATGTTTACAACAACAAGATGTGTAGCATCTGTTTAGTTTGAAGATGGCTAACTCTTTTAGAGTAGAGACTCATAAACTCATGGTAATTAAATTCCAACTTTAACACAGCCCAAAAGCCTGTTGTGTGCGGAGAAGTCTTCAGAAAATTCTAGAAACATCAGCCTCCGGTTGACCATTGCTTTCTTTAGATATATTATACACATTCCACTTAACAGAATGCTACCATAAGGAACTCCAGATGTGCACACCTATATGAAGCCTTAGATACCATCTCAAATATCAGAACATCTTGAATGAACATCTGATGAAGCACTATCTTCTTCAACACCAACCATCAGATTCCATTGCTCTGACTTTGTCTTCATATGTACTTGGAGTGTTCTTTCATGTAACTATTCTTACTTCCCCTGTGGGACCCAACCCAATACTTGTTTAGTTATATTGTTAGATTTCTTCCTGGAATTGTATCCTATCCAACCTCAATTTCTCTCCTTGACCTACAGCTGGATTTGTTGCCATTGTGTTACTTTGAAACAGTGAATTATAGGAGGATAATTGCTCAGTTGTATATCAAGAGCATGCAATTGCCTTTATTATGTAACTAAACAATAAGTTTAGATACTATTATATGGCATTGGGCCAAAGTACAAGAGCCCAAGCGCTGCTGTGTTCATTACAACAAATATATTAACCATTTTCAGTCTGGTACAGAAGGATTCAGTGGCACGCATAATATTAGTCATATCTGTTTGGAGGGAAATGGGTATCAAAACACTAGGGCTAGCCACTATTACATAGCAACAAACTCTTGTTGGTTAAAAGGCCTAAATTATAACCAGACATTCTGCAGCATGCGCAGCTTTCATTTAATTTGTAATTCGTGACATTCTATCGATATTTACACATGTGTTGAATGTGTTACAGATAGAAAAGTGACACGGTTCACAAGCCGAAGGTGCTGGGTTCGCTCCCCATCACAGCACCGGCCATTATCCCGGGGAAACAAACTCTTATGGGATGCATGAGTAAGCAGACCCTTACATAAAATGCATGCCGAAATCGGATGCACAGGGCCGACGTGCGCAAAATAAAACAGTGCAATGCACACTGCTTTGGGGAATTGAGAAATAAGAAAAAAAACAAAAAAAACAACCAAAAAAAAAACATGTCAAATTTAAACTTTGACTGGGAAACTGAAGAAAGGGACTTTGATGATGCTTTTGAGAGATTTAATGCCTGATGTCCCAAGCACTATCCATTTTTTTTGCACCGTATTTTTTCTTCCCATTAATTCCGCAAAATTAGCACAGATTGGAAACTAAAATTTAATGCCTGAAAGTGCTTGAAGGAAACAAAAATATATCATAGGTAAAATAAACATTTTTTGCGCTCGCCTAATTTTTAAAGCGGTTTGTATGACACTCTTTTTCACCTATTAGCCAAGTAATCCTACTTCAGCACAAATGTTTAATAGGTTTATAATACCCGTAGGGCGAACCTCTGTTTCAAGAATATAAACCTGGCTAGTTGAGTTATGAGTCGTGAACCTGTTACCACACACAAACAAATGATTACACCCAGCTTTTATCACAAATGATCAAACTGACCTGCATTACAAATTCCCGCCGTCTTGGAAGACCTCTCTCAGCTACCAGACTGTATAGAGGTTCCTTCTTCTTCTGTGCTTGCATGATTTGGATGAGGCGGCTGATAGGGTTGATGCCAACACCATAGTTTGGGTCAGCTTTCTGTTGCTGCAGTTCAGACTGAAAGAACATCGATAGTTAATGATAATTGTTGTAAGTATATTTCCCATGTGAATTTCAGTTCCCTCCCCTTAGGAGGAAATAATAGTACCACTGCACCCTACTATGCATGATGTAAATAATGGGGTGGAGGCAGCAGTTAATTTTTCACTCTGTCTCTTCTAGTGACCCTGACAGCTTTTTGCAAGCATCCTATTTCACATGTGATCTTTCATTCTTGCACCTTGGCCAAGATCCACGTCTAACACTGACAACAAAGTGTTGATATAAAAGCACTGTTTTTCATGTGTTTATTTTGTCTCCATTATAATGATTGGATGTCTCAGCTAATGGTGACAGCTGGCATGTTCTCTCTTTCTTTTTTAAGTTCTTGCTTTTATCTCCTTGTTCATTCTACTGTAATGCTAGATCATTAACAACAGTTTTAATGTTTGCGGGTCCTAAAAGGGAAGAAAAAATAGTAACATTGCAACTTGCCAGGCATGTCGTAAGAGGTGACATAAAGAGGGTTGTGCATGGGATGGGATCTCCATCCTGCAGATATTTTAAGCCACAACAATTTTAACAGATATGGACAGGTCAATATTTTCAAGGTTTTTGTGAAAGATATATGCTCCACAAGGAGCTGAAAATATTTTGATTGATGACTTACTTTTATGAGATTGCGGTTCTTCTTTTTATTTATTTGTATCTTGGTCTTTGGCTTCGGGAAAGAAGGTGCAGGAGCTGGTGGCAGTTTTCTGAGTTCTTCTAACATGAGCTCTGCAGCTTTCTTCTTGGAAGTCTTCTTGCTGTTGCCTTCACCCTCAGTCACCTTGTCTGCTACAGTACACTTTGTGATGAAGTTCTTCATATGAGGTGGGCCTGCTTCTCGAATCACCTAGAAAAAAGTGCATTAGTGAGAACACCAATGGGGAGTCACAAAATGCTACAGAAACCATCACAGAAAGAGTACATAGTACTTTGGTATGCTTGTTCCATGCTCTAATATAACACACTATCACAAGTCCCTCGAAGGGCTAGAGAAGTTGTCGTACATTAGCTTGTTAACTCTTTTCAGGTAGTTCTTTATTCATTTATGTCTCTACACACAAAAATCATATTTATACAACAATAAACAAAAGAAATTCAGATTTTCAAAGTGAACAACCTAGAAAAATGTGATGTGCTGAAAAATAATTCAGTGGCTACGGGAACTTCCGTACTTTTATAATTCAGGGCCCTAAAAGTTAAGAAACACAATTGAAATATCAATGACATGAAATATTCATAATAAACATATATATTAGTTTGAACTGTTAAATGTCATCAATGTGGAGGGAAAAAAAAATAAGGTGCCAAAAACATTGTTGGTGTTCATGATGTCAGGTGTATTTCTGCATTAAATTCCTTAACATTACCAAAGTCCTTTTCTTCTGTGTTCCAGTCAAGTTTGTATCGGATATGTGTTGAACATCCACATGTAACCTCGATATGTGACATTAGTCTGAACAAATAATATAATCATTTCTCGGATCTTGACTTCCAAATTTCACCGAGCAGAATGAACAACTTTACCCACATTCAACACGCGTAAATATCGATGGAATATTACAAATTATACATTTTAAATTAAACTGGGCACTTGATGTACTATCAGGGAAAGCATTCAATGAGGAAGGGAACTGGCTTTCCTACATCATAAAAAGGTGAGAACTCATACAATAAAAGATGTGGAAAACTTCAGCAACGGCAGTGTCTCTTGTGGGACTGCATTTACCTTTTTACATCTTATCTTTAACATTGGTGCCTTTTAGACAATAAAGTAAACCGTACTAGAACAGAAGGTTCCCCAATACACGGGTTGTGCTGAGACATCATGCAATGAAGTCTTTAACACTTTATATAAAACAGCAACGTCTTCTGTAGGACAACCTTTACCATTTTATATCTCAACTTTGATTAAGTGTTTTTAAGACAATCTAAACCTTCTAGAGTAGAGGGCTCTCAATATTTGTCAATGTACATCTCAGAGAGCATGGTTAACAGGAAGAGTTTGAAAGCACGCTCTTAAAAATATCTCCCCAAACATTTTCTGATACAGGAAATTAAAGAGTGAAAGAGTTCACAATAAGAAGAAGAAAGGATACTCACCTCAAAGTTGACAGGCATATTTCTGTGCAAGGCAATTTCATGGACCAGGCTGATTTCAGACTTTAAACTATCTGTTTATTTTAAAAATAATTAGAACAAATGAATTAATGTTAAAAGTACTATACAATGAGAATATCTATATAATAAAATGTTCGATAGAGTCACTAATGTAGCCCTTTTTCCACAATACATTCCTGTTCTGAAGAATTGGCTTCAATGCACTCTGGTCATTCCCATTGGTACTCTAATAAAATTGTGAGGCGTGTGAATACTGATGTATTCAGTAGCTCCTTGGTTGAACACATTCCTGCTTCATCCTCTCATGTGCCCTACTCTGTTCAACTCTTGTTTGCAGTGTCACCATCCAATATACAAGTCATTAATAGACTTATAAATGTCACCCCTATCCATATCATAATGGGTGCTTGCACAGCCAGGATGTCAACTTTTTTGTTGACCAGAACCCCAGCATGACCACAGAACAGTAAACTCACACCAGTCTACAGATGTTTGAAACCTCTACAGCTGCTATCCACTCCTCAGCCAGCCTTTCAGCACCTTCCAAAGGATTGACATGACCGCCCTTGTTAAAGAGGTCTCATATAGCCATCCCATAGCTGAGGCATAGCTCAGATAAATTAGTATGAACACTATGACTGAGAACAGGAGAGACTCCAGTGGCACTTGAAGTGACGAGAAGGAGCTGATGTTAGGTCTGGCACACATTAAGGAAGTCTGCTGCTAGTATTACCAGACAGTCTCCATTCTGGAATCCACAGGGCAGAAGATGTAGGGGCAGACCTAGGCACACATAGAAAACAGAGCTTGAACGGTTGGTATAAGATAACCAGACGAAGCGAGCTCATAGGTTTTGATTGACTAAATTTGAAAATGAAGTTTCCTATCAATGGAATACTCTTACTTTCAGCTGCTATTAGTTTGTATGATGTATGGAGACCAATCACAAAGCAATATGTTTTTCCTTCAGGCAAATCTGAGTAGGTCCTAGGGCCTATTACTGGGGAAGTTAATAAGTCCACTGGAACTTCATGCAGGTAGGAAAAAGTTACTAAAGAGCTAAAGAGTTGCATGTGGGGCTAGTGACCTTATTGTGTAAAACAATTGTCTACGGAAACGGGAAGAAGTAACTAAAGCACTAAATAGCTGCGCATGGGGCTAGCGACATTATTGTGTAAAACAATTGGCTACAGCAAAAGTTATTTCTAAGTCTTTCATCGTAACTATAATTCCGGAATCCCACTCCCAGTTTTGTCACTCTTCTATGTATCCTTTCCAGCATGCATATATCCCCTATATGATAATGACTCCACACTGAACACTACTCCAATCTAGGATGAACTAATACTTTATACAATTTCCCTGCCTTGCTCCAGTGTTTTAATATATTTTTTTGATCTTGCCTGTATGATCTATTATAACTCATAGATCCATTTTCTTTTTTTATATTCCTAATATTGTTCTCTCCCATCCTGTAATGATATTCCATATTGGATCTATCAATGTGGATAACTACATTTATCTACATTAAACTCCATCTGCCAGCTCTCAGATAATTCTCTAATTTTATCTAAATCAGATTTTAATATATCCATCTTTGCTTTAGAGTTTCTACAGAATGTTGTTGAAACAACTCTACAGTTAAACGTGAACTGCACATATGTAAATTACCAACATCATCTTGCAGTGCCATCAAAACCTGAAATTGCACAAACTAAATCTAACAGCATGTTTTGGAAACCAGTGCTGGTTGTAACGGCTGGAAATTTAATTTCTTCAGATGGTTAGCTAAAGTCTTTACGAGTTGTAAAAGGTTAATAACATTTAACAACTTCTACTAATATATATTTTTATTATTAATACTTCATATAATAGATAATTTAATTATGTGACATAAGAGCTTAACCTTCACCATACGCACGACGAGTCTGGCCGCCTGACATCATGTAAATCGCACAGTAGACTTCGACTCTGGCTGACTTACGTTGCTGTTCCATATCGATTGACCGTTCCAATCAAACTTAAAAACTAATGGCTACATAGTAATAGTCTGAACAATACTGCTTTTCTTTTTTTTTTTTTTGCGTTCGCTTTATTTATCTATTCCACAAGGCGTGTGTGCGTTACACTGTGGTTTTTATTTTGCGCCTGTCGGCCCAGTGCATCCGACTTCAGCATGCATTTTATGTAAGGGTCTGCTTCCTCCTGCATTTTCTAAGGGTTTGCTTCCCCGGGGTAACGGCCGGTGCTGTGATGGGGATCGAACCCAGCACCTTCTGGTTGTGAGCCGTGCCACTTAACCACTAGGCCACGCCGTCCCCCAATACTGCTCTTTAATTGAAGAGAGTTCCTTCTTCCACAATGTACGGTTAGTTACCAGCAATGGCAATCGTGGAATTAGTTTTAGGCGTTTGAAAATGATTTCCTATGTTTTTCGCTTGGATTTGAGGATTCACCGATTGTTGAGAATGGGAGAGGCAAGTTCCTGTAATGGATTTTTCTGAGATAAACTTTTCTGGTAAAGGTTAAACATCTGCCAAATTTTGCAGGACTTTAAAGGGTTAATTAAGGATGACACAGGTGATAGCCTTATGTGAGTTGTGTTCCCCATTTGTTGTGTAATTTTAGCAGCAATGTTCAGCTGCAATGTTATCAGTAAAGTTTGAAAGCAACTACATACTGTACATACCGTTTGTTTCTACTTCCGTCTGTTCTTCTTCTTTCTTAACAATATTCTGTACAGGTAGGTTTTTAAGGACGCGCAGGGCCTTCTGTGCTGCATTGTGACGTGCTGCCTGGCGTGTTGGGCCGTCGCCAATAAACTCGCGGTGGCCCACACGAAGGGAGACATAAAATGCACGACTCATGCGAGTGTAGTGATACCTTAGGGGCCAGAGAATACCACTGCCATAATGATGAGGGTCTCTGTTCCGTATGTACTGATGGTACCTGTAATAACAGCAAATATAGCATGAACCAGTCGACAATCATCTTGGTAGCAAAAATAAGTAGTAAAGTAGGTCTTTATTTAACCTAATTGGCACCAGAGTTAAAAGTAGGACCAAACATGATGTACAAGGCAAATAAAAAGTGTTGTGTATGAGGTTAGTAACCCCATCTACGTAAAATCTACTGAAACTCTCATAGCTAATGCTCAAATATAGGCTTCCTGTAATATGGCCAACAAAATAAAAATTGTGCACACAGGCACGTACCAATGTGGAAAGAACAAACAGTGGAACAAACAGTCTGCTAGATCCACAATAGGATCAGAGTTACAACATGCCCTCTTCAACCAAATTGACGGATAAACAATACAGTGATGATTGTACCGTAAGACAGACCACTTAGTTTTCTGCGACACCTCAATGAAAGAAAGACATAGATCCACGAGGAAGCTAATCTCACCTTTGATTGAAGAAATTTCGAAAGTCCATGCCCGCCTGATGGTAGTAGGGGGACTGCTGTGGTTCTATAGCCTTGTACACAGCAGTTTCTCCACGTTTCATAGCCAGAGCATTCAGCTCTACAGTTGGTGTAATGTGATCATCTGGGAAATTATGAAAGTGTTAAACATAAGACATAACATATACAAAGTTCATTAACTACATAATAATCATATGACATGACACTCAATGCTATAAGTCTCCAATCAATAGGGAAAGAAGAACTTGAAAAGTTGGTCACATTTTCATATTTTGGAAGTGTTGTTCATCCATTTTGAACATGTAAGGTCATTCGATGATTTTGAAGATGCCTGAGGAGCCCCGTGTGGATCTAGAAAGATCTTGGACAGTGTGGGTCGTGAATGTTCATTTCATGTGAAGGTTTCATTTTGCAGGCATTTCTAGCATGTCTGCTGCTACTTTTATGGATGCCTCACACCCCGCTGCACCTTCATAAGAGATGTGCTCTAAGCTGAAATTACACCGGACAGAAAAGACCAACAGATACCAACAGCAGAATTAACAAAGCCAAAATAGTCTTTGCCAGATAAAGTAGCACAGGATAAACACAAAGCTATGAATGTTCAAGAGTTGTATACTTTCTGAAGGTCTGTATTTGGTGATCTGGACAGCAACAAAAAAATAAATGTCCAAATAGTCATCTTTCCAAATAAACTGTTAAAGGAAGATTCATTGAATTTTCTGGATGAACATCATCACCAGGCAAGAACTACTTGCATAGAGCAACCAAAATATGCACAACATCATAACGGGTCAATCCTGGAACTGAATCAGTCATGTCATAAGAAAATAATCTGATACCATCACCAGGACTGCCATGCCATGAACCCCAAAGAGAAGGCAAACAAAAGGTCAGCCTAAGACAACTTGGCAAAGAACCACAGAAGCCAAAATGGAAATAAGCAATCATAGTGGAGGTCTCGTACAAAGTTTAGTAACAGACCAAGTTTGTTGCTGCCCTTAAAGATTTCAGGTGTGATAAGCCATCAGGCGTGATAATCACTGATTTAAGAAAAATCATCATTCTCTTTCTGCTATTTATTTCTCATTGCCACAGTTTTTCCTTCAACTGAGTTGAGTAAGGCCATGCTGTCACTTTCCTCTTATGGAGTCCACAGACTTGCTATCCTAACTGTCCAGCCCACATTTTACTACCATATGATCCTTCTCACCTTCACTTCCTGTGCTGATATCGCCACTTGGCCGAGCTGGCTTCGGAGGTGGGTGCGGATACTTGGTCTCCACTAAGGCAATAGCAGCAGCGGTATGCTGTGCCTTTTTTATGCTTTCCCCAGAGGCAGAATACTCCTCGTCTGCCAGCTTAAGCTTGACATAAAACGTTTTCTTGTGGGCCGGGCCCTGTTCATCCACCAGCGTGTACTGATGGTTGATCTGGAAAACAAAAGAAAATAAACTGCAAATTTAAAAATAACACTACACAAATACAGTGACATACACACATATCAATATCTGATGTGACTTGATATAGTCACTCATCTGCTGCCATGAATGGTTAAGGCCTTTTATTTTTCTTGTGACTTTTAAATTTTACAAGATAGGGTAGCTGAATGCCCACAATAACTGAAGTATGACATAAGCACATGTAAATATCAAACTACTATCATAAATACATTAGTCACACATGTAAACATCAAAGCTACCATCATAAATACATTAGTCACACATGTAAAGATAAAAATCACTGATGTGAAAATTAAAGTTATTCCCATAAACATCAAAATCAGTTACTGTTGTTTGAGGATACTTGCACCAAGTTGAATTAACACTTGGGATCAAGATGCTGAGCAGCACATGAGCTGTAGTGGTCAGCGACCCATAGCTGACTGCTAGCGCCAGGGCCAGCGAACCAAAGCTGCCAAGACCCTTCTACACCTCCACGCGGTGATCCTGGATAACAGGCTGCAGCAGGGCAGACTGGCTAAGGAGAAGGGATCAAAGAGGGAATGCTAACCCGGTACTCAAAAAATGATTGCTGAAGTCGGATGTGTTGGACCAAAAGGTACAAATATTGCAGCCAAGCTGTAAACTACAACACAACGCATTCCGTTCTCAGGACTACATTCTACTACTTACCCTTTCAGGATTTGGTAGTATGAGATTGAGAACGAACGAAGAAGAAGAATTAACACTTGACGATGTTCCTTTGATAGCGGATTTCAGTGATTCGTATTAAATCTCGAGGTGCACTTGAGGTGGACTGAGGTCCTGACTATAATGCAATCCTCACCACTGTGGGGATTACAGTGTCGATTCCCATTTCGTTGATCAGACTAGTGTAACACAGCATGTTTCCAGGATCATAAATGGGAACATGAGGTGGGAGTCTTAATCAGTATGATTACTCTTAACAATCAGCTGCTGTAACACATAAATATCACCTAAATATGCAAATCAAAATCACAAAGGTAATACGCAGATTAAAACAACCAATGAAACACATATCAAAGCCATGGAACCCCCGAAAGTAGAAATAACTCTACATTAAACTAAAGCTGCACATGGACCACATAGTCGGCCATCTTTATGTCACTTGTAAGAGAGTGCTCTAAACTAAACAGTGAAGCATCGTGCTACGGGGCCCATTTTTTTTACCAAATCTGGCCCTTTAACTGATGTTTTCGTGCCATTGATGCCCACCGAATGGGCCTAAAAAGCGTTAATATATAAAGTAAACTAGAATTTCATTAAACCAAATAAGCCAGAATTGCTACATCTCCATAGCAATATGTCTACACAACTTCACACAGCAATAGGTCTACGATGGTAACTCTGAACAGACATATTTTATTCTATCTGCAGAATAAATCCCACAGTGTTATAGTCCACAAATAATACCCTCCATTTAATATTGTGAAGTGGGGACGGTGTGGGCTAGTGGCTAAGTGACACGGCTCACAACCTGAAGGTGCTGGGTTCTATCCCCATCACAGCACTGGCCTTTATCCTGGGGAAGCAAACCCTTAGAAAATGCAGGAGGAAGCAGACCCTTAAATAAAATGGATGCCAAAGTCGGATGCACTGGGCCGACAGGCCCACAAATAATAACCGCAGTGCAATGCACACCACCTTGGGGAGTAGAGAAATAAAGTGAATGCCAAAAAAAAAAAAATTGTGAAAACTTTTGATAAATTTGTTAGCGACATGGCTCACTACCCAAACATGCATTTGTTCAAATACAGAAAGGTAGTGAGTGCTCCTATTGAAAATAAATCTATTTCAATAATTTCTGCCAACGCCAAATTAACTGGGCCATAAGGCACACAAAAAACTACAGTATAATGTACTCCTCCCTAGAAAACAAGATGAATTAATTTTTTTTTTTTTAATTTATATTGTCTGAAATAAGGTCACTTTACAATAAACTACCTCCAATAAGTGAGTGTGTATACATGATATTTATATATATATATCCAGAAACATACAAACCTTGTTGATATGGGCTACTTCATTGATAAGACACATGTTGTGTTTAAAAAGAAGGTAATTTGAATACAAAATCAACAGAAAAAAAACTGTTAAAAGAGACATATAAGCCTTGTTGAATCTGGCATATGTCTGAGGTAGTTGTCTCGCCGCCGCGACTCAATTGCAACCAGTGTTCGTAAAGCGATCTCAGTCCCGCTAGGCGGAGCGATAGCGCGGGCTTGCGGAAAACGCTCGCCTGCCTTTTCCCGTACAGCGAATTGGGTGCGGTTTGTGGTGGCGTATCCTCCACCGAGGTGCGCTCGTCTGGTCCGTATCAGGAAACGTGGTCCGTCCGTGGTGATTTATCTAAGGCTTATAGCAGAGCTCGACAGTACGTCTCGCTGGTGGCCTGACTCTCGAAAAGAGCTTGTGACCGGCAAATGGAAAGCAGGAATCGTTGCCTCAAGGCCCTGCGTTCTCCTCCGGAGAAGGGCAGGCCGGCAGGCCAAATTGTCTCTAGTCCCAGTGAAATTCATCGCCGAGGTTGTTGGGATCCGTTCTGCACAGAGCGCTGCCATCCCTCCTCGAGCGAACGAGCCCGGTCGGTCGGTCGGACGTCTGGTGCGTGTAGGAGGCCCCTGTCAGGCGGTCCTAGGTCGACGGAGTGAGGGACGGGTGGAACAACCATCCGTCCGTCCCGTCAGTCGGTCCCTGCGGCCGTCCCAGCGAGGCTTTTCACACACCCTTCCTCCGCCGACCGGTGTGTGCTGTACGTACGTCTCCGACAGATTTCTGGTTGATCCTGCCAGTAGTCATATGCTTGTCTCAAAGATTAAGCCATGCATGTCTAAGTTCACACTGTCTCACGGTGAAACCGCGAATGGCTCATTAAATCAGTCGAGGTTCCTTAGATGACACGATCCTACTTGGATAACTGTGGCAATTCTAGAGCTAATACATGCTTACCAAGCTCCGACCCTCGCGGAAAGAGCGCTTTTATTAGTTCAAAACCAATCGTCGTTTCCCCTCGCGGGGTTGCGGCGTCCCCACTGATAACTTTGTGCTGATCGCATGGCCTCATGTGCCGGCGACGCATCTTTCAAATGTCTGCCCTATCAAATGTCGATGGTACGTGACATGCCTACCATGTTTGTAACGGGTAACGGGGAATCAGGGTTCGATTCCGGAGAGGGAGCATGAGAAACGGCTACCACATCCAAGGAAGGCAGCAGGCGCGCAACTTACCCACTCCCGGCACGGGGAGGTAGTGACGAAAAATAACAATACGGGACTCTTTCGAGGCCCCGTAATTGGAATGAGTACACTTTAAACCCTTTAACGAGGATCTATTGGAGGGCAAGTCTGGTGCCAGCAGCCGCGGTAATTCCAGCTCCAATAGCGTATATTAAAGTTCTTGCAGTTAAAAAGCTCGTAGTTGGATCTCAGGCGCAGGCGGGCGGTCCGGCTCACGCCGGTTCACTGCCCGTTGTCTCCTGCCCTACCGTCTGCCGGCTCTCTCCCACGGGTGCTCTTCGCTGAGCGTCCTGGTTGGCCGGCGCGTTTACTTTGAAAAAATTAGAGTGTTCAAAGCAGGCCTCGGCTGCCTGAATAATGGTGCATGGAATAATGGAATAGGACCTCGGTTCTATTTTGTTGGTTTTCGGAACTGGAGGTAATGATAACAGGGACAAACGGGGGCATTCGTATTGCGGCGTTAGAGGTGAAATTCTTGGATCGCCGCAAGAGCTACTGCGAAAGTATTTGTCAAGAATGTTTTCATTAATCAAGAACGAAAGTCAGAGGCGCGAAGACGATCAGATACCGTCGTAGTTCTGACCATAAACGATGCCGACTAGCGATCCGCAGGAGTTGCTTCGATGACTCTGCTGGCAGCTTCCGGGAAACCAAAGTGTTTGGGTTCCGGGGGAAGTATGGTTGCAAAGCTGAAACTTAAAGGAATTGACGGAAGGGCACCACCAGGAGTGGAGCCTGCGGCTTAATTTGACTCAACACGGCCAACACTGAAATGATTGACATGCCGAGACCACTTTTCTGGGGTCTAATATGGAACTGGTGCTGGATTTAGACCCTCAGAAATCTGGGGTTATGCCCTCTGTGGCTCGGTTGGTCTGCAGCCAGTGTTCTGACAAAGGAATTGACGGAAGAGCACTATCAGGAGTGGAGCCTGAGGCTTAAATTAACTTAACACGCCAATACTGCAGAATGACTGTCAAAAAAAGAGCACCTTCGTGGGGTCTAATAGAGAACGTGTGCTGGAATTAGACCCTCGAAAATATGGGGCTACCCTCTAAGTAACTTGATTGTCTCGCTAAGGGAATTGACGGAAGGGCACCACCAGGAGTGGAACCTGCGGCTTAATTTGACTGAACACGCCAATACTGTAGAACGACTGACAAATCGAGAGCACTACCGTTTGGGTCTAATAATGAACGTACGCTGGTATTAGACTCACGGAAGACAAGTCAGCTCTCAAACACTCTAATGAAAGAACGCTACGGAAATCGTGTTTAACTCCGCAGAAACCGCAGATTTCAAATACCTGGTCATTGACAAACAAAAGCCCTCAATAAATTCGTCTGACCAAATAGTGAACGTGTGCTGGAAATAGACCATCTGAAGACAGGTCAGTTTTACCCTACTAATGACAGAGCGTTGCTACGGAAAACCAGCTCATATCGAGAGGAGCCGCAGACACTTTGGTTCACGTACCAGGCTGATAAGCCAATGGCGCGAGGCTACCATGTGGGGGATTATGGCCGAACCCTTGTAAGCCGCAATCCCGCCCAAAATCTCAGCACCACTGCAATGGGAGGCTCCTACATGCTCGGGACCTGGGGCTTGCGCCCCAGCCCTATCCGGTAGAGCCGCAGTAAGAGGTCCTTGCCGTCCGCCGATCAAAGCGGGCGGACAACTGCTTGATACTCACCTTATACGGCGATGGGGTGCGAAACCACCAACCAAAGACTTAGTACCTGGTCGGGGTGTCGAAAACAGTAGAGCAGCCACCTCACTGTGAACTGTCGAGACTCAACCAATGACCATGAGAGCTGTCCGCACACCAGGCGAACAACATCTCTGTGACATTACCAGGCTTGTCCTCTGGCTAAATGCACTTCGGCTACGATATCTACCTCTGTACGTTATCAGCCATATAACTATCATGCTGGACGTAGAAGAGATGCAGACCAGCAGACATTGCACACCTGCCCCACTGTGTCAACACCCCAGGTGGCGAGGAATGATAGGTGTACCATCCCTGCATAGAAGCCAAGAAAATAAAGGGAGAAAGAGATACCCCACTCACATGCAAATGCTACGTTTCTGGCAGGACGTGACGATCCTGGGATACAGACACACTGGACTGCCTCTCTCCTGGGTAAACCAGTCCATCTCATATATCATCTCACATATCATCATTGCACCCTATAGACACGAGTAGTGAAGACTCGATAGTCTGGTAAGACAACTTCCATAAGAGAGACAACTCTGATCATAAAAAACTGCTGCCTTGCAGATAGGCTGGGGACAGCCAAAGGCTAAGGAGGGCATCCCTACAGAAACGCCTGTTGAAATCGGATGCACGGGGCCGCAAGCCTAACAAAACAGTGCAACGTAAATCGCAGCATGATGACAGTACAACCTATTAGAAAAACGCATGGCGCTCATCCTGCGGAGTCCCGCCAGGCAGCGATAGTGCCGGGCCGCACGCCTCGAAGGGGCCCACCCTTGACTACTGGTGGTCACCCACCCATGTGTCGTGGAGTCAAGGCACATGGCTATGGGGCAACTTCTATTGACCAAAACCTCAAGACCCTCAAAATACTACAGTGGAATGCGGAGGGGAGTCATTAACAAAAAACTTTCCCTAACACATCACCTGCATGACGGTAAGATTGACGTGGCATGTATCCAGGAAACGCACCTCAACAATAATCATAAATTCTCAATCAGAGGATACCAGACCTTCCGTCTAGATAGAGAAGGCCATAAAGGAGGGGTCCTGATACTGACCAGAAACTGCATACCGAGTAGCGCGTTATCTGTCAATCACACCGGACAAGCAGAAATTGTAGGAGTTGACATAATGGCTCAAGAGACGAAGCTCCGCATTTTCAATCTGTACGGACCACCAAATAGAGACCTATCGCTCTCGAGTATGGAGGTCAGAGACTCCAACTGCATAGTAGTTGGAGATTTCAACAGCCACTCGGAGAGATGGGGATACTCTGACACGTGGAAGTGGAAGATTGGGAGATAGATGCAAATCTCTCCCTAATCAATAGGCCGGAGGATAGCCCTAGCTTCTATTTAAGAACATGGCATACCACCTCGACTCCAGATTTGGCCTTCTCCACACAGGACATACACCATAAAATAGACCGCCAGGTGCTAAACCAACTGGCAGGTAGCGACCACAGGCCGATCAGGCTAACCATTGACATGGAAGTAGGCCCACAGGAAACAAAACCGCTCCCACGTTGGAATTACAAACGAGCCGACTGGGACAGATTTGCAATCCTGACAGATGGGCTGTGTGAAACCATCAACACACGAAACACCAAAATGAAGCCCATGGTAGAGAGCCTAAGCAAGGCAATAATGCAAGCCGCCACTGAAACCATCCCAAGAGGAGCTAGGAAAAACTATAAGCCCTACTGGAATGATGAGTTGCAGAAAGTGGAAGATGCAGTAACAAATGCTAGGAACATGGCAGAGCGAGAAAAATCCATGGAGGCAAACATCGCCCTCAAAGCCGCCGCGGCGAAGTACAAACACACTCTCAAGCAAACAGCAAGAGAAAGCTGGAAAAATAAAACGCAAAGTCTAAACCTGGACAAAGACGGGAACAAGCTATGGAAGCTAGTCAGAGCCATGAACGACGAAACCCCGTCAAATAAACAAATTACTATCAAGCAGGGCGAGAACTTGATCACAGGTAAGAAAGCCGCAAACGCCTTTGTCGATCACTATGCCAGAGCAAACCACATCGAGGTCCCTGCAGATAAGCATTCAGACATTAGCGAAGAGCTAAAGGGACACGAAAACATGAATACGGCACCTGAAGAGCACATGATGGCCAAATTAACAATGCGCGAAATGGAAGAGGCTATGAGAACACTAAAGAAAAGGAAATCTCCCGGAAAAGACGGGATAACAAACGAAATGCTGATGGGGCTGGGCCAAACAGCGAAGAGGAAACTGCTATCGGTCCTGAACCAAAGCTGGAAAAGGGGAATTGTACCACAGGCATGGAAAGACGCAATACTGGTACCAGTACCAAAAACAGGAAAGGACAAAACAGATCCAAATGGATACAGGCCCATTAGCCTACTGAGCTGTGTCGGCAAGCTGATGGAACGGATGATAAACACCAGACTGATGTGGCATCTGGAAGAAAAACGAATAATTCCACAGCAAGCCGGCTTTAGACAGCACAGATCCACTGAGGACCAGGTCATCCTCATAGCCCAGGAGATAGAAGATGCCTACCAGGCACAGAAACACACAGTAGCTGTTTGGGTGGATCTGGAAAAGGCATTTGACAAAGTCTGGAAAGATGGACTTAGAGTCAAGCTAAGAAGAAGTGATGTCTGTGGGAAGATGTACAAGTGGATCAACCACTACCTCAAACAAAGAACGGCCAGAGTCCAAGTACAAGGGCAGATGAGCAAAAAGGTGACACTCGAGCAGGGAGTACCCCAAGGGGGAGTACTGTCACCCACACTCTTCCTGGTATATATAAACGATATTACAGAGAATATACCAAGAAGAGTCCATAGCTCAATGTTTGCAGACGATCTGGCTATGTGGACCTCTGAAAAGAATCTCACCATAGCAAGAAATCGGATGCAGACGGCCCTAACATCGCTGGAAGAGTGGGCGAACTCATGGCTGGTCAAAATAAACGAGGAGAAAACCGCATGCACAATATTATCGCTTTCATTAAAACCCCTAAGTACCAAATTAAGTCTAAATGGCAAATTCCTGCAGTCAAACGACAACCCAACCTATCTGGGAGTCACATTTGATCGGCGCATGACATGGAAAAGTCAGATTGAGAGAAATCGAATGAAAGCCAGAGAAAGAATGGCAATCATGAGGAAACTTGCTGGCACAAGCTGGGGAGCAGACGAAGGCATACTAAAGAAACTGTACACTGGAAGAGTGAGACCAGTTCTCGAGTATGGCATGGCGGCATGGACAACAGCAGCAAAGGCACATTTTGACAAAATTAGCAAACTTCAAAACCAAGCCATGAGAGTTATAACAGGAGGCATGAAGTCAACGCCAATTGTAGAACTTGAAAAGATTACAAATCTGCAACCCATGACCGACAGAAGAGACTGCAGAGCCCAGCAGCAAGCAGAGAAACTCATAAGACTGACAGACCATCCAATGCATCAGAGACTAAA
Organism: Ariolimax columbianus; assembly: GCA_036924085.1. Lineage (NCBI taxonomy): Eukaryota > Metazoa > Mollusca > Gastropoda > Stylommatophora > Arionidae > Ariolimax > Ariolimax columbianus. Next base: position 91,900,945 of record JAVGWX010000004.1, on the reverse strand, counting down.
TAATTTTGTAAATGGGAAACTAAAGCGGATAAACTTTGCAGAAATAGCCAAAGCAAAGATGAACGAAGACCCTATGGACGCATTAACAACACCAAAGCCTATTCCTACTGTACGCAAACCTACCTGGAGGCAGCATTTATTTCCAGAGGTGGAAAGAAGGGACATAACCCTCAGGTACATAACGGGAAACTACCCAAGCATGGACTGGACCCATGCATACACCGACGGTTCTGTAACAAACACTACACAGAACGGAGGAGCAGGAGCATTCCTGAACCTACCAAATGGCAGAAAAATAACACTGTCATTCGCTACTGGTAAGTACACAAGCAATTTCAGAGCAGAGGCAGAGGCACTGAGGGCGGCAGTGGAAGAAATGGTAACATACAGTGAAAATGAGAGCCATATAGTCCTGCTGACAGATGCTCTCGAAGTAGTCACAGCGCTAAAAAGCCAGAAAAAGACTGAGCTTAATGACTTAAGAGCAGCACTCTGCAAACTGTGCCAGCAGTCCGCACCAAAAAGGGTAGTGGTACAGTGGGTTCCGTCACACTGCAACATCCAAGGCAACGAGGAGGCAGACAGACTGGCAAAAAAAGGTGCAAGGCTACCACAAACAGATACCAGTATGACGTACGAAGAGTCAAAACGGCTTATCAAAGCCAGATACATGTCCAAATGGGAAACCGAACATACTGGTTACACCAAAAACGATGCCTATTACCAGTTGAACCGAAGAGAGCAGGTCGTCGTCTTCAGACTTCGCACTGGCCACAACAGACTGAGGTACCACCTATTCAACAAATTGAAGATAGGGTGTACCGACGAATGCCCGTGCGGTACTGGTAAAATGACCGCTGAACATCTGCTGCAGAACTGCCCGACATACGAGGATCAGAGAGAGCAGATGTGGCCATTACCAGTGGAACTGCAAGACAAGCTCTATGGCAGTGGCGACAGCCTCAGGATGACCGCCGCTTTTTTCGAAAAAATAATGGTTACTGTCTGACTGCGTACGCAGAAGAAGAAGAATCTGGCATATTCATTAATAAGTCACATCTCTTATACAAAAGGCCTTTGAAATGTAAAATATAAGATGAAATCCTTGTTGAATCTGGCTGTTAAACGTGTTTCGTGCACATAAGAAAGTCATTTAAGTATAAAACCAAAATGACACCAACAAAAATCCCTTTTCTAACTTTGAATCTGGCTAAGTTCATTGATTAAATAATTTTTCTTGTACAAAAGGAGACCCAGGCTTTTAAATCTAAAATCAGAAAGACACCAAGAAAAGTAATACAAACCTTGTTGAATCTGACTAGTTCATTAATAAGACACATGGGGGTCTTTTCTTTTGTGTTTGCCAAGCACAGCATCTCAGCGGCATTATTTTTAGACTCTAGAGATGGTTCATTTTCAGGATTTTCTTCTATCTGTTACAAGACAAAATACTTTATGAATTAAATTTCTGTTACATAGACAGGATTTCTTACTAGAATGATTCTGTTTCTGTTTATAAGAATCAACGTCACTGCATTCCGGGCATACCCATAGGTGCTCAGTCTCTCTCATCAAATGGCGTAAGGTATGGATGCTGATGGTCCCTGTAGCTCGCTGGTTGTACATCTACTATGCCGTCCTCTCATGTGCCCCACTCCGCTCGAACCTCGTTTAATTTTGAAACATTGCAGTCTGTGGATTGATGCTTCATCTATTGTGGTGTCCTCATCCAGCAGGCGATCATTGATTGATTTCTAAATGTCACTTCTGTCCATCACCAATGGGCCCATGATGGGAGCCCGTGAAGCCAAGATGTCAGCTCTTTCATTGCCCTGAACCCCAGCATGAGCAGGACAGTAGATCTAGGTCAGCGCCTGGAGGTTTGAGGTCTCAATAGCAGCTATCCACTGGTACCTAAGCCATCCCTTCTGTACTTTCTGAAGTACGGCTTGCGCGTCTGTCACGATGACTGCCTTTGTTATAGAAGTCTCAGATATCTATTTTAATGCTGAGGTCAGTGCTTCCGTCTCCATTCTCATACTGGAGGCTGTTGACATGTATGTCCTACTGCGCTCAGCAATGACCTCTCCTCTCACTCTATTCGAGAAAACCCAGCCTCATGTCCCACTGCGCACGACTGATCCGTCGGTGTATATGGCAGCATCACTCTCCTGGGTGTTCTCAGTTATCAGCTGATTTACCTCATGCTCTGCTCTCTCGTTGTCCCGTTCTCTGTATTCCTTGCCTAAGGTTATGATAACTCTCTGGTACTTTATCATTCTATCACCAGTGTGGACCCATTCTTCCCCTTTGGCTATCGTCTCAGCTGGAGTGACGTGTCCAATTGTTGTCTCAGCCTGTGCCATCCATGACGACCCTCTCTTGATTCTTGATCCCTTGATGTCTGAGATACTACTGTGCAAAGGGTGCCGGGTGTCTGTGGTGACACGAATACTAGAATGAATGTTGTTATATATTATGTATTTAAATAAAATGGTTCTAAAATGTAATTTCTTACAATAATTAGTTCAAAATTAAAGAAATATTTGCAACAATTAAACATGAACACCTAATTTGTAAATAAAATAGCAATTACTATTTCTTATAAGAATTAGGTAAATAGAAATACACTACACATTATTTCTAGATTAACTAACAACATTTTGTCAAAAATTAAATATAACATTTATAATTTCTACATGAAGGTCAGTTTTCCCAGACCTTTGTGTTTAGAACTGGAGTTCATCAGGGATGTATTTTTATCGCCCTTTTCTGTTTTCTAGCCATTGACTGGATTTTGAAGTCAACTACATCAACCAACAATGATGGACTTCTATGGACATTGTGAAAGCAGGTTGGTGATCTGGAATTCGCTCTTCTGTCCAATACACACAGTCAGATGCAAAATAAATAGGTTAGTTAGATAAGCAATCACTTTAGGTTTGAAAATAAACCAGACCAAAACACTGGTTTTGAGAATTCAAATGCTGCCACAGATGTTCAGACTGTTAGGTGACCGACTCTCTTATGAGATGTGGACTCTTAATATATCTTGGTAGCAATATAGATAAAAATGAGGTACAGATCTGAATGTTAGATTAAGAATATAAAGGGAGAGTTGCTTTCATTTCATTGGGAAATCCAACTCTTGGATATGGCTCTGAAACAGGAGAACTACAAATGGAAAAAAAAAAAGATAAAAAGTGTACAGAATTTCATAAATGGGTGTCTACACAGAATAGTTGGACTGAGCTAACTTGACATCTTTATACCGGTTTTGAAGACTCTGCAAAGTCTGTATACAGTTTCATTTACATTTCCTTGCTCTAAAAGCTATGCGCATCCAATCTACTCTTGAATGCATTCCAAGCTTTCATAGTGTTATAACAAAATCACTAATGAGAATCTGAAATATTATACATATTTCTTTAAGAAATTTATTTTTTTCAAATATTTTTATCAATTTACAAAAACAAAAAGGAAGTCTCTCAAACTTTAACTGCAGAGAGGTTTAAAATAATGTGAATAACAAAGAAGATTATAACTTACCTACGTTTGTTACTATATGCCTGAAATTACTCATAAATTCAGATGATTGTCATTTAACAGACTGTTGGGAATGAAGTTTTGGAGACTTCATCATACAAGGCCACAGCTTATTTATGAAGTGAAGTGGTCAAATTGACTCTCTAAAAGTAAGCCTGGCACCCATGTACAGATGGGTTGGCTGAATTGTGCCGGTAATGAGCGTTGATTTTTTAGCTCAGTTTGTTTAATATTGATTCATTTTATTTAGAAGACAAACAACTATTACATTGGAGTTGTAAAACTTGCCCCACACTGCAAGACCCAAAACCTACCATATTAGGTTGAGCTGTAATAAAATTAAGGAAACACAGGCAAGTAAATTGTTTACATGATGGTCATACCTTAGCGCCATCTTCCTTTTTCTCGTCAGCTGCAGAAAGATGACCATTTGTGACAGTAATAGGTGTTGTGTTCTGCTGTGGGAGAGTGGTTTGGTGGGTTTGTTGTTGCACCTGGCTGGACACTGTTTTTCGGGTATTCGATGAGTGCTGCAGAATTTGCTTGGGTTGCAACTGTTGTTTTTGGTAGCGTTGTTGTTGGTGGAGACTTCGTTGTTGTAACTGCTGCTGAATCTGAAGGTGCTGTTGTTGGTAAGATGGCTGGTGAGGAAGTTGTGGCTGAATCTGAATTTGTTGCTGCTGTTGTTGCAGAAGGTGGTGATGCTTTTGTTGCATTGACTGAAGTATGTGCTGTTGCTGGGGTGGAGGTGCTTGCTGAGATTGAGAAATGGCTTGTGGTGTCTGGTAGTGATGTTGCTGGCCAGGAGGTTGAATGGGTGGTGGCTGTTGCTGCTGATACTGATGATGCTGAGGTGTTTGGTGCTGCAGAGTGAGCTGTGGGTTGTCCAATCCAAGACTTGAGTGACGAGATGAGCCTGTGAAAACGGAAGATACATTTACTTGACTTATTTGCTCTCCTCCTACAATGGGGAGTGGTAATCTTTTCTTTTGGCAAATAGGTTTTATAGGAAAAGGTGAAACCGCTTATGCCACCAGGGGGACAGAAGAAACTCTACAGAGTCGTCTTAAAATATTTAAGAGAAGCTTCAACATTGATGTTGCCACATCTGAAATGCTGGGACAGAACCGTTCTGTGGCTAGCATCACACAAAGGTGCTAAGATTGTCGAGCAGAATATTATGGCAAGATCTCGGAAGCCCGCAGAAAACGATCTGAGCAAAAGAACAAACTCCACAATGACATCACAGTCAACACCTTACATGTGTCCAAAGTGCTGCAGAGTCTGCTGGTATAGGATTGGACTTATGTCCAATACGATCACAATACAGAACAAGTCTAATGCTGCACCATCTTCACTAGTGATGGGTAACTATTACTAATTGAATGAGATTGCTGACTAACCCTCTTTTGTCACTTCTAACACGTTAAAGTGTTCTTCGCTCACCTTTAGAGGCTTGTTAACACATGTGTTTATACTATAAACAAGCAACATTTTTTTTTCTACAATAGCAGCATGGGGTCATCACTATGACTAGCCTTCTGGCAGGAAGTCTGTGCTAAAGTATTTGTACTGCTTTTGCAGTGGTTCTGTAGTGCTTAAATTGACATAAAGAGGTTGGCTGCCCCATGCACAATTATTGAACGAAAGCATGATATGGCAGATGTTCAAAACCCACAAGTTTCAAGTAACACTTGGTCTTAAAGCAGGTGGGATTTTTCACCTAGTCTTATAGAAGACAGATGATAAACTCAGAAGTCATGAGTGCACATTGCATGGCACGCAAAAGAATCCTTGGCAGATGAAAATTGAAAAGAGCAGGATGTTAGCCACTGTCTGGCCAAAAATTTATAAAAATAATGCAATTCCTATCCAATACATCAACCTTTCCGAGGCATACCTAGTAAGCTTCATGAAATAAAATCTCAAAAAACCTCCTATGAATAGCTTTGGCTACCTGGCAGCACGATTGTGCTTGTCTAAATGCCAGAAGCAAGTACAGTAGGGTGGATATGATGTTTGTTCCTTTCCTTCCCAATAATGGGCCCCAGGATTGATTCAGACATGCGATGTAGTCAAGGAATGAATTTTCTTCCTTCTTTATCATTGTACACCCATATCAATAGCTCTGATAGGATAAAGTAATTTAGGTATCCTGTCTTTATGAAGTGTGTGGTACTGCACTGTTTTCTGCGCCCAGGGGTCTAGTGCCTCCATATTCAGCATATATTTGTTTGGGACTGCTTCCCTAGCCATTAGCTATTTCCAGGCTACTTTCAAAGCAGTAGTTGACATCAGATGTCTCTCTTTTAGAAAGCTGCCCTAGTGAACTATCGAGTCTTTCCTACTTGACAGCGTTAATAATTTTCATTTCAATAAAACTTCAGGGCCGATCAGCCTGAAAACTTAAAATACATAAGCGAGAGCATGAGTCGAACAAATACTATGTGTTAGAATGCTTGAAACAAGAGATGAATACCTACCTACCTATTCATACCAACAACTATGATATATTAGAAGAGAACAGTATTAGAAGAACTAGGATAGAAGGAAGCAAGACAAAACTCATCAGACACATATTTCATTAAGATGAACTGGATAACCTTGTGAGAACACAATAGATAGATAGCAAGAGAAGACAGCAAAGGAAGATCTGAAATAACATGCCATGATGGCTGGGAAATCTGAAATAACATTCCATGATGGCTGGGAAACCAAACAGCACGATGATCAAACAATAGATGGGGTGCGGGGTGGGATGATCGTCAACACCACGAGGAATGATAAAGACACATGCAATACAAAAAACTATAATTGCTACAATTTCTCCAGTTATTTAACCAACGGCTTCATGAAGTCTAGTTAATGAACTAATGGTTTCATTAAGTCAAGTTAATGAAACAATGGCTGCATGAAGTCAAGTTAATGAACCAATGGCTGCGTGAAGGCATCCTAAGGGGCTGCGGGTCGGATGAAGACAATCTTGATAACCCAAAAGTCACTTGAAAGAATCATAAACCAGCATGTGTGTTATCATAAGGAGAGTTGGGCATGGGGCTCGCTACCCCACTGTATAAGCTGTAAGCCACAAAAACTTCAATACGTATGGGTAGGTCAACATTTGACCTATTCTCCACCAGTAGCTGGAAAGGTCTTGAATAATGATGATGTGAGGAGAAATCAGCTGGTAGCATACAACACTCTCTTTTCTATAATCCACAAGACAAGAGAAGCAGATCAAAATACACATAAAGAAAAAAAAAGTTAAAGACGAACATAAAATAAGACATGAACACAGTAATGATGGCTGGGAAAACAAAGAACACAGAGCTATGAGATCAAACAACAGATGGGTGTATGTAGGGTGGAGCGATTATCAACGCCACCAGGAATAGCACATAATGAGGATACACAATTTTTTTTTAATGAATATAATTGCTGCAATTTTCCTGAGGCTACAACTTGCTGTAAATTAACCAATTGCAGTCCCATTCAACCAACCTTGACGGTACTGTCCAAACTGAAATAAACATCTAATGCTGGAATTTTGCTTAGTGACCCTGTTGAGATTTTTAGACTGACCAAACATGAATACCTGGTACATGCAGTTTTCATTTAATGCAGTTATTTCTATCGGGCCCATATTAACGAACATGGTGAATTTGTTTAAATGATCATTAATCTGGATTCCGCATAGATATTCATCACAATTTTAAAAATAAAAAGCTATTTGACAATATGGAGTTTCTGTACTTCCTTCAGACGGTGAGAAACACATCTGTCAGATTTAGGCATAATAAAGGCCACTTACCCGAGCAGCTGTTGCAATATGCATGAAAGGTTGTTTATTTTATTTCATTCCCCCATAGAAAAAAATATTCTTTACCAGCATCATCCTGACGAGCAGACCAGTATAATAACCATCAGTTTCTCTAACTTTGAAAGGGAAGAACAACAAAAATAACAAAGAAAAGATATGAACATAAAAGAAAACTAAAATCACACCAACATACCAGCCATACTTTGATAACTGCCATTATGGGTAGGCATGTTTGCTACAGTTGAAGAAAACTGATGGACAGAAGTGATATCAGAAGACAGCTGCTTGTGGTTATAGCTGTTGACCAACTGTTGCTGTAAGTGCGATGGCTGGGCTACTGGGACTGACTGCATCTGATAGGTTGACTTGGGAGGCGCTAGGGGCTGGCCTATGGGGATATGAGAGAAAAAATAAAATGTGAAACAATTACCAATGACTCACAACCAAAATTTGCCAGTGTTTGGTTTCATGACACAGTAAGGTCTGACATCCAGGCAAATAAAAAAAATATTAGAACACATTCCGTCTTAGGAAACAAAGCAATTGAAAACAAAATTAAGAAATAAAAATTTTTTTTAAAATATCAAATCGAAAGTACTCAATCAGGCAGATTGTATTCCTTTTTGCCTCGGAATACCATGAAGTAAAATGAATGACTCAAGGACTGCATGACATAAAGTTAATGGAGCAAGGCTTTGTGAAATCAAATTAATGATCCAAGTGCTTCCTAAAGACAAGTTAATGAACCAAGTGCCATGTGAAATCAAGTTAATGTACCAAGAGCTACAAAAAGTCAAGTTAATGTGTCAAGTGTTGCTTGAAATTAAGTTATTGAACCAAAAGCTGCATGAAATCACTCAAAAGAAACATTAGTATACATAATGAACCAAAACATGTGTTATCAAAAGGAGCATTGGGCATGGGACTGGCTACCCCATCCTGTATAAACTGTAAGCCAGAAAACTTTAATATGTATAGGCATGTCAACATTTGATGACTTGACACATATGTGTTGAATATATGCTCCATCAGGAGCTGATAAGGTCTTGACCGATGATGATGTAAAAAGAAAGCTGATAGCATTACATCAGTCTCTAGACTGATGGGGCTAGAGACAAACAAAGAAAGACACGGATAGAGTTGGCAAGAATGGTACAGGCTAAGAGAACTTGGCATATATTTGTTGAAGACCTATTTTCCTCCTCCTACTTCAGCGTTCGTTCTCAATCTCCCACTCCCAAGCCTCAAAAAGTGCTTTGCAAGTTGCAGGATGTAGTCCGGAGAACAGAATGCGATGTGTCGCTAGTTTACAGATTTACTGCAATATTTCCACCTTTCCGTCCAACACATCCGTCTTCGGCAGGACCTGTTCTTCATATACACAAAAACACTTACATTCATTCACCAGCTCTAAGCACAACCACATTAGTCAACACATTTATTCAACAACAAAAAATAAGTTTTTTAGTGTTTTTATGTGTGAAAGTTGTAATGTAATTTCATACCAATGCATTCTTGGCCTTTACTAGAAGCCACATAATTGTCTTAGTAAGAGTGTGAAATGACCCTTCACTGACCTTCAAAATCTGATTTCATGAAAATTAACACTATCCAGAGTTTCTTACAATCACATAATTGACCTGAAAAGTGTTCACTGGCGATCTGTGATTATTTTGCCATCCATTTCGTTCAGAAGCAGACTACTGAAAGGATGCCATGAACGGCGCTAAACGAGAGGTTACAAGCTGTTTGAATGTTGGAAGGAGGAATATCTGTGTTCTGCAACAGCAAGACAGACTGTTAGTCTGTGGTTGCATCGATACGAGAGACCTGGGACTGTTTCTGGCCCGTCCCACAGGGGACGTCCTCGAAAACGACCAGCTAACAGAACCGTTACATCACTTTCGCACATCTGTGAAACAGATTTCAGCCGGCAACTGTCACTGCTGGCACCATTCCCGGACTGAGAAGAAGATTCCTTACTGTCAGGTACCATTTGCGTGAGTAAGGCCTGTGGTTAAGACGCCCTGCTATTCGTTCAACTCTGCAGCTATGACATCATGCCACACAACTAGCCTGGATCAGACATCTGCGCTTTGGGAACACTCTGTGGGACAGAGTACTGTTTACTGACGAGTGCAGGATCAACCTTTCAAGAGCGCGCTGATGGTAGTGGAGGGATTATTATCTGGGGAGGCATCTGCACCAATCATCAGACAGACCTCACTATCTTACATGGTGCTGTTACCGGCTTGCGATACCATAATGAGATTGCGAGGAACCATATCTCGCCTTTTGTGCTGAACCATGTACCAGGCATTGTGTTTCAGTGGGACAATGCCTGTCCTCATGTTGCCAGAGTCATACAGGGTGAACTCCAAGCCAGACACATTGAAATCTTGCCATGGCCAGCAATTTCACCTAACCTGTCACCAATTGAGCATGTCTAGGACGAGCTGATATGTTGAATTCAGCAATGACAGCATCCACTGCAGACTGTACAACATTTCGTCAAGAAGTCACGGCAGAACATTCTACAGGAATTACTGAGGAGCTGCATTCTATCCATGATCGACGCACATGGTAGAAACACGCGGTACTGAGCGTTTTTATTTTAAAAAATGACCCCCATGCTTGCAGACGCTGTGGAGACAAACACACATGACATGTAAATTATCTTTTCAATTCTATCAGTTTCAAAGTTTCTTCCCCCCAAATTTTGTTGTTTTGGGTGATAAAATAAAATTATATGATGCAAAACACATTACCTGGTAAGTTACTTTTTTCATTGAGTATATAACCACCCCATATTTTTATAAATGTTAAAAAACTCATCATCTCAACTCATATGTCCATTTATGTTGCTAGAATTTGTTAGAAGGTTCAATATTCTTTCATATATGTCATCTGGAAACCCATTATTTTCTATTCATACCTCTGTAGTGAGGGGAGTTTCTATAGCTTTGAGGTAAGGAGTCTACCCCCTAAAGAACGGAATGATGTAAGCAAGAAGATGTGAGTTGTCTGAATCACTTAAGTTTAAAGAGAGGTGAGATTGAATTTAGTCCTATCAGAAATGGTCAAAAACATAGGTCTCCTGTACACGTTAACAAACCCCTGGCAGTTGAAAATTGAAAAAATAAAAACAGAACATACCTATTTACCCACCCCACCCACACAACTTATGAGGGGCAGTCATTAAGTAACAGCAATTTTATTATAAAGTGCATGGAAGAGTATGTATAACGGAAAATCTTATTTCAGGTCACAAAATGGCTCGTTAGCTATACTCCATGTATGGATTGTGACAATTGAGCAGTAAACACATGCACAACATAGAGTGTGACATGGTCCCCCCACTGTTAACTTGTACCGTGGAAGAACAATGCGTTATTTATAGGATATCTGTTATAGGAAAATGTGTAGCAGATAGGTAGGGGACAGGTAGACAAAGTGTGTTGCCAGGCACGGAGGCTATGTTGAAAGATAAGACCAACAGAAAATTATGGTTCGCACTCATATAAATGTTGTTAATAAAATTGCTGTTACTTAATGACTGTCCATTGTATGAAAATACATACACAAGTAAGATGCTTCAACACTCTTTTCAAACAGATTTATAACGACAATAAGAAACAATTTCTGAATCAAGAACAGATACAATGTTAAAAAAAACTAACTGAATGTTATGTGCAATACTAAATAAAATAACTATTTCAATCAATGAAGGACTATGAGACCCAGTTTCAATAAGACAATGGTGCTTGCTTTCAGTATCTATAAAGCAGAATCTGAGATAATGGAAAACATTGTTTGGAGTTGTAATAGGGATATCAAAGTCAATGTCCTGAAAGTAAATTACATCAAATTTGCCGATTATCAAGACACAATGGGAGGATCAGTAGCAGTGTTGTAAAGGTTTCTTACAAAAATTAACAGCACAACCAAAGAGCTCGGTATGAAAATAAACAAATTGAAGATAAAGGCTATGGTAATAGCCAAACAACATAGGCAAATTAATATAATCATCAATGGAGAATTAATCAAACAATCACAGAAGTTTACATATTTAGGGCACACCATCACAGAAGATGACCCAAATGAGATGGACATTAAGACAAGGATTGCATTGGCAAAACACTAATATTCACGAACATTTGCATTTTCAGAAGAAAAAGAAACAAAAGTTTCTAACCTCAAAGAATATCAGGATATAACTGAGGAAAAGAATAACCACTACTCATGTATGTGGAGCGTTCAACCGGGACTTTTTGCTCTAATTCTACCTGAATGGGTTATAGCATGCTGGAACTATTATTATTAGTTAGGGGCACTTGTATCTTATTACTGATAGGTAGCCCTGTTGCCATATGCCAGTCATGTGACAAATAAAAATGGCGGACAACACCGTTAGTGCTTGCATGGAACAGCATGTTGTGATGAAGTTTCATGTGAAAGAAGGCGTGAAACCTGCAGAAATTTACAGAAGACTGCAATCACAATGTGGTAATGAGACACTTAGCCGCAGTAAGGCATTTGATTTTAGAGACGGCTGTACATCTGTGAGTAATTATCCCGGCAGTGGTGGCTCTTAACCCATCAGCCATTCTTGTGAATATCCAGATTGTGGAACGCCTTATCTTGGAAAATTGATGCATAACTTGTCGCAAAATTGCATAAGAGGCAAGTCTTTCTGTGGTTATGGTGAACACTAACATTCACGAACAGTTGCATTTTCAGAAGGGTAGTGCACGACGGGTGCACTTTCCGCTTTGACTGGCAGAGAAGAGTTAAAGCCTGCACTGAATTTTGGGCTCTTGAAATGTTGATCCTGCACTCGTCAGTAAACAGTACTCTGTCCCACAGAGTGTTCCCAAAGCGCAGATGTCTGATCCAGGCTAGTTGTGTGGCATGATGTCATAGCTGCAGAGTTGAACGAATAGCAGGGCGTCTTAACCACAGGCCTTACTCACGCAAATGGTACCTGACAGTAAGGAATCTTCTTCTCAGTCCGGGAATGGTGCCAGCAGTGACAGTTGCCGGCTGAAATCTGTTTCACAGATGTGCGAAAGTGATGTAACGGTTCTGTTAGCTGGTCGTTTTCGAGGACGTCCCCTGTGGGACGGGCCAGAAACAGTCCCAGGTCTCTCGTATCGATGCAACCACAGACTAACAGTCTGTCTTGCTGTTGCAGAACACAGATATTCCTCCTTCCAACATTCAAACAGCTTGTAACCTCTTATTTAGCGCCGTTCATGGCATCCTTTCAGTAGTCTGCTTTTTAACGAAATGGATGGCAAAATAATCACAGATCGTCAGTGAACACTCTTCAGGTCAATTTTGTGATTGGCACATGAATTGTAAGAAACTCTGGATAGTGGTTAATTTTCATGAAATCAGATTTTGAAGGTTAGAGAAGGGTCATTTCACACTCTTACTAAGACAATAATATGGCTTCTAGTAAAGACCACAAAATATTTTGACATGGCAGGACGTGACTTTTGGGATCACTTCATTACATGTGATGAAACCTGGGCACATCATTACACTCCTGAACCGAAACAAGCATCCAAGCAGTGAAAGCATACACAATCACCACCACCCAAAAATGTTATGACAATTGTGTCTGCAGGTAAAGTGATGATGAGTGTTTTCTGGGACAAACTTAGCATCATTCATGTTGATTTTCTACCCTGTGGTGTCACTATCAACAGTGAACAGTACACACGCATTTTGAGTGATGTGCATAGCTGTCTGCGGAAAAATGCCCTGATTTGATCACAAAGGGCATACTGTTCCAGCAAGATAACACTCAACCTCACACGGCTCACCGCACTGTGGCATCTGCAGCACCACGGCTTGGAGGTATTGTTACATCAACCTTACAGCCCACACCTTACCCCGAGCGATTTCCACCTGTTTGGACCGCCAAAAGAATTCCTGTGAGGTCTGCATTGATGACGAAGTGAAACAGGTTGTCGTGGATTGGTTCAGCCATACTGACAAATCTTTCTATGCTGAAGATTTTCAAGCATTACTTAAATGCTGACATTAGTGCATAAACGTTGCAGGAGAGTATATATGGCATTTTGACTACTTAAAAAAAATTGTTTTCACCAAAAAAAAGTCCCGGTTTGACCTAACACCCAACTGCACTGTATGGAGCTGAAACATGGACTTTAGAATAGAAGGACGAAAAAGCTTGGAAGCGTTTTAAATGTTGTGCTCCATAGAATGGAACGAGTGAGTTGGATAGAAAGAAGATCTGATGACAATGTTCCCACTGAGATAGGCACACACAGTCAAATATTGAAAATTATACAAAAGCAAAGATTGAATTGGCTGGGAGACAACAGAATATACTAGAGGGCAAGAACAAAGGGAAAAGAGGAAGGTTGAGATCACCTTTACATCTCATGCATGCAGAGACAAAGTATGAACATATGCTGAACAGAGAGACAAGCTCTGACAATCTTACAGTAAATATTAGGACTGATGAACCAGATGATAAAATAAAATAAACCAACATGTGTTGTTAGATAACTGCAAGTAACATTAATCTAACTCATAATTTTACCATAGATGCTTGAACTGTACTGCATGTGAAAATCTGGTAACAGTGGAGAGTGAAGATAAAGACGGTAAAAAAATAAAAAAATATTAACAAAGACACCAAAAACAAATTATTCAAATATGTCAACCGTAATCATGTAGATAGTAAACTCTATGCATCAGAGAGCTCTAATTAGAGGCAGTCCCGCCATCTAATAGTGCTTCAGTCCTTTAGCATCTTAAATCTTTAACCCTTTGAACCCGTGATCCTGATGAACCGGTGTGTGTGTACTAAACCTGCGCACCGGTTTGCCGGTAGAGCACACGTATCTTATAACAAAGGGCATAGTATGGATAGACACAGCAGAATTTGCATACTACTTCCGAAATGTTACTTCAAAATGGTGGCGCCCATGAACTGATCACATTGCGACAAATTTTTACAATATTTTCGCAATGAAAAGACATGCAGAAAAACCAGTAATTGACCGTTTTAAAAGACTAACAATGGAACAAGCTGTCGAGATTGTTCTCAATGATTCGGAGGACGATGAATTAGATTTAGATGGTAACTATTCTGAAACTGATATAGAAGTTGAATCAGATGATCATTTGAGTGATTACATGTGTTCATTAGACTCTGACCCTACATCTTACCCTGTTCCTGATTTTTCTGGCAATCAGGCTGTTTTACAGGGGCGTGGAAGGCGGCGTCTCCCAGGTAGTGTCTCTAGTAAATTTGATGCAGGTTGGTCTCCAATAAATATATTCAGACCTGTGTCTGCAGTAGACACAACATTTATGGAGTAGATAGGCCCTAAGAACATTCCAGAATCTATTAATCCAGAAATTAAAGCCAGTGAATTTTTGGAACTTTTCCTGGATAACGATTTCTGGCACAATTTGTGTGAGCAGAGAACTTGACGCGCTGAGCAGGTGAGAAGCAAGAAACCAACTAGCTACTATGCCAAAAATTTTTTAAGTGTAATAGTGCCAGAGATGAAAGCATTCTTAGGACTGCGTCTTCAAATTGAACACAGTGTGAGTAAACCACGTTACGAGGAGTACTGGTCTAGCTCGTCTGCTAACTTCGTGTCTCATACTCCTGGTTTCTGCACTGTGATGGACCGTGATCGCTTCCTTGCTATCTGGACTTTTCTTCATCTTGTTGACGAGGAGGACCCGGCTTTGGATAAAGCAGATAAACTTTACAAAGTAAGGCCTATGTTGGATGTGTTGCTACCAAAATTTCGGCACTATTATTCGCCTTCACAGCACATGAGCGTAGACGAAGGTATGATCCCCTCGAAGAGCAGGCTTGCCTTCAAACAGTATATTAAGTCAAAACCCATAAAGTGGGGAATAAAGGCTTACATGGCTTGTGAAGCAAGCTCTGGATATATTCTGAATCTGGAAATCTACACTGGAAAAGCAGACAATATTATTCCAGATCTTGGTGTTGGTAGCGTCGTTATTAGAATTTTAACTTCTGGGAATTATGTCAACAAAAACCATATTGTTGTTATGGACACATTCTACAACAGTGTAACTCTCTTTGACAAGTTGTACACTGATTATGGTACACTTGCTGTAGGTACAGCAATGACAAATAGGAAATTTTATCCTAAAGTACTGGCAGGAAAGAAGAAAATTGACAGGGGTCATTCAGAATGTATTTGCCATAACAACATTGTATGCCTTGTCTGGATGGACCAAAGAGCCTGTAAATTTTATATCCAACTACCACAACCCAACAGAAATTGGAACTGTTAGAAGGAGAAGAAAGGATGGAACAGCTGTAGATGTTCCAACTCCTCAACTTTGTATTGACTATACTGCTTTCATGGGGGGGGCGCACAGATGTCAACGACCAAATTTGTCGTCTCAACAAAACACGACAGCATTATCGCTGGCCCAGGAAGCTAATTGTGAAATTCTTTATGTGGGCATGTAATAATGCCTACATACTTATGGATCATTATAGTCCTCACAATACAACAGGAAGGCTACAGGACATTTGGAATGTTCATGAACGAAGTTTGTTTATTCCTCATTGGGGATTATAGAGCAGCTACTGCAAAACTTCACAACAGAGACTGCAAAATGTTGGTTCCCATCATCCACAAATGTCTCCAAAAGCTACAGGAAATAGTGTTTGTGTAGTATGCTCATTTAAATTTAACAAGCATGTCAAGGACTTCCCAAACATGGCCTACAAAGACAGACCATTCGAACAAGTCAAGACTAAATTTTGGTGTAAACATTGTGAAACTTATCTGTGCCTAAAGGATGGGTCTACATGCTGGGAAGACTGGCATAATAAGCAGGAATATTGGAGATGATCACGTCAGTTTATTTGAGATAAAATAATTAAAACAGATCACTTAGTTTTGTCATTGTAACTAGTTTTGTTCAGGTGTCAATTTTTGGCTTTTTTTTTCAGGAGCCCAGGGGAGTGGGGTTTTACAGGCCAGGTGACCAGGGTTCAAAGGGTTAAGACTGGGATCAGCAACCTGCAGTCTGTTCTGATAAGAATTTACTTCCCTGTACTTCATCAGTCAGGTACGTGCCCAGTCTCTCTCAGTAAATGGTGAAGACTGCAGATACTAATTGCTCCCGTAACTCACTGGCTGGATATACTCCTGATCAATCCTCTGCTGGACCTACTTATCTTCTTCTTCTTCTTACGCAGTCAGACATCAACCTGTATTTTTTCGACAAAAAGCAGAGGTCATCCTGAGGCTGTCAACACTTCCATAGAGCTTGTCTAGTGTTGCCACTGGTGATGGCCACATCTGCTCTCTCTGATCCTCGTATGTCAGGCAGTTTTGCAGCAAATGTTCAGCGGTCGTTTTCCCAGTACCGCACGTGCATTCGTCAGTGTCACCTATCTTCAGTTTATTGAATAGGTGGTACCTCAGTCTATTGTGGCCTGTGCGAAGTCTGAAGACCACGACCTGCTCTCTTCTGTTCAACTGGTAATAGGCATCGTTTTTTGTGTAGCCAGTATGTTCTGTTTCCCATTTGGTCATGTATCTAGCTCTAATGGACCTACGTATAATTTCAAAACTTTATAGTCTATGCATCGCTGGTTCATCGATTGCAATGTCTTCATCCAAGAGGACGGCACTAATAAACTTAAAAATGTCCCCTTTATCCATTGCCAATGCCCCCACTACAGGTGCCCCTCAGAGCAGGATGTCATCCCTTTCAGTCATGCAAACCCCAGCAATACTAGGACAGTAAATCCACACAAGATCCTGAAGGTTCAAGGCCTCTATGTAAGATATTCAATCATGCCATAGTCATCACTTTTGTACATTCCGAAGCAAGAATTGAGTCAAAGACAATTACATCACTCCATTAATGAGGTCTCAGATATTCATATAAGCTTATGTTACATAAGTGTTTATGTCACATGTGAGAACCAATAATGTACTCATTGTGGTACTGAAAGATGAGACCTGTTTACATATCCCAGCTGGTGTTTGATGATGACGTGACCCGATTTCCAAATCAAAAGTACATCTCCAAATCAGTCATAAAATAAAGCTAAGGTAGTCTCAAGAAAATAGACTACATTATACTTGGAGAACAGCTTCTACAACACAGGTTAAGCAATGCAAATACCTTAGAGCTGTATTAGACCCGAAGGGAGGTATCAAAGAAGAATTGGATACTTAAAAGGTAGCAACTGGCAAACTTTATTATGCCATAAATAGAGAATTCGTCAGCAAAAGAAAATTAAGATGGCTGTATAGCACCACACTTATATACAAGTTCTGACATGGATGTGAGCCATAGGCAATGACCACAATCCAGAAAATAAGAAATGCAATATCTTAGAAAGGTGGTCCAAGTAACAAGATGAGAGAAAGGTATTTTTTAAAATCAGACAAAATGACAATATCTCAAAACTCAACCCTTGCAGACTCACATGGTGCAATCTCAACTTCTGTAGTTTGGCCATGTCTGCAGAATGAAATAAGATCAGCTACCATGGCAGGTACGGGAAGCAAAGAGCAAGGATACAGACCCTCAGGATGACCCAAAATCCACTGGAATGACAACATAAGACAGTCTATAAGAAATCAAGGACTAGACTAAAAATCAACCAATAGATAGCAAATAAGAATAATCTGGTGTCCTTTCTGGTAGACCTCTACACCCCAGGGAAGAAGAGGAGCAACTAAGGATGTATGTTATCAGTTTTTATATTATTGCCATTATTTTGATGCTGGAAAATGTTTGATTAATAGTTAAATGGCATAAATTATGAAGAGTTATACAGGGAATATGAGCTGGCAATATCCAAAATGAAAAAGTCACCAGGAACAATGAAAAAGTCAAGAACTTGGGAACAGCCTCACAGACCTGGATAGAAATAATAATGATACCACTCCCTTCTTCTTTGCGTTCAGGATCTTTTGGTCCAGTCTTCACTAGGTCAGAGCGGCTGCCCCACAGCTTTTGTCTCAGCTCCGCACCCTCTGACCAGGTCTGGTATTTCATTTCCATATAGATCGGGCATTCCTGTAGAATGTATTCAGGGTTCTGGCCTCCTGTTCCACATGGGCACTCATCGGTGTATAAGATCTTCAGTCGGTATAGATGTTCTAGTAGTCTGCAGAGTCCAGTACTCAGACGAAATAATGTAGTTTGTTGATTTCTTTTGAGTTGGTGAATTGGGTCTGGTGTCCTGCTTATGTTTCTGTCTTCTCTCCATTGGTGTATATACTGATTTCTGTTGATATTCTTGATCTCTCTGTATGGTACTCGATGATTAAATTGTGCCTTTTTGCTGCCATCTTTTGCTAGAGCACCAGCGCTCTCATTTCCTGCGATTTCGCAATGGGAGGGTAGCCACTGGAGCTCTATTGTTGAGGATCTCTGGAGTTTTCCTAGTTCTGTCCTGATCTCTGATCACAGTCGTTCGTTCGTTTGTTGTATTGTCTCTAATAGTACTCTGCAGTTTATGAATACAGCTATTTTTGTTGGTTGTTGCCTTTTTGTTTAAAGTACTCAGCGCTCGCAGGAGGGCCATAGATTCTGCTCTGAGGTTTGTGGACGACTTTCCAGTTGGGAGGGTTTCTTCTGTTATATTTCCACCTTTGTGTCTTATGAATATGGCTCCTCCCCCCCATTTTGACCTACCCCCTCTGCTGAACCATCTGTGTCCATTCCTTGATATTATATTTCTACCCAATCATTGCTTGTGCTAAAGTTTTCAGCTCGTGGACACTGTATTAGTCTTTTCTTCTGATTCCTGGAATCTCTGTCCTTATTGTGATGTTTATGTTGCAGCTTGGCTCTTCATAGTTGATAAGCATTTCTATTTCTGCCGGCTGGTTGGGTATTAGTTCTCCATATTTTTATACCATTCCCAAAACCAGGGAAAGATAGCTCCATGTCATCCAACTACAGACCAATCAGCCTCACAATCTGCCTCTGTAAAACAAATGGAACGTTTTCTCAACCTAAAGTGGCAATGGTACCTTGAGAGTCAAAACCTTCTTGTGTCACAGCAGGCAGGTTCTAGGAAATGCTACTCCACTTTAAGACCAGGCAACCTACCACTCCAAAGAGAATGAGGACATGTTCTAAGACAAGAAATTGATACTAGTGGCATGGATAAACTTTAAGCTTTTGATGATGTTTGAAAAAAAAGCCCTTTTAAAGAAACTGAGACACAATGAAATGGTGGGTATAAGTACAAATGGATAAAAGTAAACTGCATAATTGAAGAGCCTGAGTACAACTTGAGGACCTCAGAAGTAAGAAAATTCTACTGTGTCATGGTGTGCCCCAGGGATGGGTTCTTTCCCTGACACTTTTCAGTCCACATCAACTAAGTGATTACTGAACTACCCTAAGGAACTAAGGTGGCAATGTATGCTGACGACTTGTGTATAAATGAGCATGTAACAGTAGCCACCAAAATGCTGCAAAGAGCTACTGATGCAGTAACCTCATGGACAAATAGATGTGTTAGTATCAAAACAAAAAGCTAGTTATAAATATAAATGGAGAGCTCTTGAGAGAAAATCAGCAACCCAGCTATCTTGGAGTTACATTTGATGACAGGTCAACATTAAGGCTTCTTTTTCTTCCATCAACTGATGCTATGCTTCTAGCGCCATGAAGTTCATAAAGGAAACTTTGCGTTTCAGCTTTTCCACATGGAGGCAATTTACCAACAAGACAGTTAAAAAAGATTGAAGAAAATTAGCCAATCTGAGGAAGTTAAGCAAAGACACATGGGGAGCTAGCGGAAAAATACTCAACAATGTTTACCAACAGAGTTTACAGCCACATTTACTCTCCAAATGTAGGCCTACCTTGACGAGGTTGGAGAGCTTGCGTGTCCCAGTGATCCAGGGGGCTATGCCGGCGGGAGTTTTACTCCTGTTAGGGTCACCCAAGCCGGACAGGTGCTTGGAGAGGGGCCAGACTAAGAGGCCGAGGAGCAGGTGGAGCCCTTTAGGTGAAGCTGCAGAACCCACCGGCGAGTGGTACACGCTCTGGGCTAAACCAATCCACCCCCACTTCATGGGTTAAATGCATTCTTGCCTCGTTCTTTCCTTTTTTCTTCTATCAGTCATCCCAATGGACGCAGAAGATATGCAGGCCAGAGGACATTGCACCTCTGCCCCTTTGTGACAACCTCCCAGGTGGCGGGGAATGCCAGGCGTACCATCACTGCAGAGGAGCCAAGAATACTAAAGGGGAGTAAGGAGATACCCCACTCACATGTATATGCTACGTTTCTGGCAGGATGTGACGATCCTGGGACACAGACACACTGGACTGCCTCTCTTCAGGGATACTTGAAAAATGGGTCCATAAGTTCATATCATCCTCATCACCCATCCTTTCGAGCAAGACCACAGTCTGCCCAAGCAACGTTAAGGTGCTGAAGACGGAGGCAACCAGCCAAAAGGCGCACCACAGAAATCAGGATGCCACGCAAATACGCAACATGAGAGTATGCCTATATCTGCAAAACGTTATGGCGCTCGGCCTATGGTGGACAACCAGGCAGGTACAGTGCCGGGTCCCCCGTCTCGAAAGGGCCTAAACTTTATTACTGGAGGTTCTTCTCGGATGCCTAGTGGGGTCAGGAGGCACGAAAATAGAGCTACTGGCCAAACAAAACCAAAAACAAAGGAAAGAACACTTAAAATAATGCACTGGAATGCTGAAGGCGTCAACAGCAAAAGAGATGGCTATAGTAAAAAATTAGAGCTTCAGAATATTCTATATGAAGAGCAAGTGAATGTTTGCAAGAAACGCATCTCAATAAAGATATAGCGTTCAAAATTAGAGGATACCAGTGCTATAGGTCTGACCGACTAGACAGGCAGAAGGGTGGAATACTGACACTTGTGAGAAATAGCACCAATGCTTATCAGCAGGAAGTATATATGGAAGGGGCAGAATACCAGATGATGCATCTCAAGACAGAAAGTACAGAATTCCACCTTCTAAATTATTACTGTCCGAGTGATCGTCCACTGGCACTGAATACGATTGCAACCAAGGAAAGACTGATTGTGTGTGGAGACTTCAATAGCCACTCACAGAGCTGGGGCTATGATCAAATGGATACGAGGGGTGAGGAGCTAGAAAACTGGCAGGATGACAATGGACTTATCCTGATTAACCAGCCAACAGACCCACTCGAGATCATGGCACACCACTTCTACACCAGATTTGGCATTCCACTCACCATGCATGGAATGGAACATTACACGCATTGTAGGGAAACAACTTGGAGGTAGTGACCACAGACCAGTATTTCTAACTATTGAAAATGAATATGTCAAGGAAAGTAGTACCCTGCCTCGGTGGAATTACAGGAAGGCAGACTAATCAATGTACCAGCATCGGTCTAGTGTGCTGACTAGAAATCTAACAACAGATGAAGACATAAATAAGGTAGTCGATAATTTCAGCAGATGCATACTACAGGCTGCCCATGAAACAATACCTAGAGGGGCCCGCAAACAATATAGGCCATACTGGAATAGGAAATTAGAACAACTGCAAAACAAGGTAGAAACATCTAGAAAGCAAGCAGAGATTAGTCCATGTCAAGAACACCACAAAAAATATCAACATGCTAAGGCCAAATTTCAAAGGGAAAAGTTGCAGGCTAGAAGAAGAAGTTGGAGGGAGAAAACAGAGTCTCTGAACTTTGAAAAGGATACCAGGAAACTGTGGAAGTTGGTAAAACAACTTAATGATGAGGATGCAGAAAGAAACACAAAGATTACATTAAACAAAGATGAAAACATTCTCACAGGCAAACAAGTCGCTGATTACTTTGCGGATTCTTTTGCAAAAGATAGCAACATTGAAGTAGACAGAGAGAAACAACAAAGTGTTCGTGAGGAACGACAAAATACAGAGCAAGATGGTGCCATGCCCGAAGTTATGGAGACACCAATCACATACAAAGAACTGGAGTTTGCAATATCCAAACTGAAAATGAGAAAGTCGCCAGGAACAGACGGAGTGTCCAATGAGATGATCAAGAACTTGGGAACAGCAGCAAAAACAAAGCTGCTTCAGATCTTCAACATTTGTTGGACACCAGGTACAGTCCCACAGACCTGGAGAGAAGCAATCATGATACCACTCTCAAAACCAGGGAAAGACAGTTCCATGGCATCCAGCTATAGACCAAACAGCCTCACAAGCTGCATATGTAAAACAATGGAACGTATCATCAACCTAAGGCTACAGTGGTATCTTGAGAGCCAAACCCTTCTTGTGCCACAACAGGCAGGATTAAGGAAATGCAACGTCACTGAAGACCAGGCAACATACCTCTCACAAGAGATCGAGGACGCATTCCAGGACAAGAAATTAGTTTTAGCAGCATGGATAGACTTAAGGAAAGCTTTTGATAAGGTTTGGAAAGAAGGACTTTTAAAGAAACTGAGAAATAATGGAGTGATGGGTAGAATGTACAAATGGATAAAAGCATACTTACATAACAGAAGAGCCAGAGTCCAACTAGATGGTCTCAAGAGTAAGAAAATTCTACTGCGTCATGGTGTGCCTCAGGGAGGAGTTCTTTCCCCAACACTTTTCATAGTCTTCATCAATGACTTGATTGCAAAGTTACCACAAGAAACAAAAGTTGCAATGTATGCAGATGACTTGGTAATATGGTGTGTAAATGAGCAAGCAACAGTGGCCACTAGAATGCTGCAAAGAGCTATTGATGCCTTGACCTCATGGACAAACAGATGGTGTGTAAACATTAACACCGAAAAATGTAGCACTACGCTTTTCACCCTCTCCCCAAAACAAAAAGCTGGAGTTATCAAGATAAATGGAGAACACCTCAAAGAAGATAAACAACCCACCTATCTTGGAGTTACATTTGATGATAGGTTGACATGGAGGGAACACGTCAACAAGGCAGCCAATAAAAGCCTGGAGGAAGTTAACCATCCTGAGAAAATTAAGTGGAACCACATGGGGTGCTAGTGGAAAAATACTTAACAAAGTTTACCAACAAGGTATACGGCCACATCTTGAATATGGGTCAGCAGCGTGGTGCCCCGCAGCAAACACTACCCTAAAAGAGGTGGATAAGGTGCAAAATCAGGCACTTAGGGTCATTACAGGAGCAATGAAATCAACACCTATTGTGGAGATGGAGAAAATGGGAAGGATACAAGCACTAAGAGAGCGCAGAGACACAAAGGTATTAACACAGGCAGAAAAGTTCCAATGAAAGACAGATTTCAAAATTTAGCAATGGGAAGACTGAAAAGAAGTAGTTTTATGCATCAGGCGAAACGACTTCGCAAGCAAATTATGGATCTACTTGAAGTTGACATCCCCCTAAAGTCTGTGCCAGAACAAACCCCTTGGAGAGAGGAGCACGGACTAACAGTATGCATTCAAACAAAAGTGAAAGGAATATTAGACAAGGATGAACAGAACAGTGTGCAACGTAGGATAGTGATCCTCAATTTCCTGGATGAAGAATACCCACAAGACCTCTGGATCAGAGTATACACAGATGGATCAGCACAGAATGCAGTAAAGAATGGTGGAGCGGGAGTGTACATAGAATACCCAAACAACATTAGGGATACAGTCAAAGTACCAACTGGGAAATTCTGTCATATATATGATGCAGAAATACAGGCAATCAAGGTGGCAACTGAGAAACTGAACACCAATGTCAGTTCACAACCTGTAGTATTTCTGACATGCACAATCAGCACTCCAAGCACTGAAATTATAGAAACTGCCAGATCTACAGGCTCTACTGTCTGAACTGAGCAAACAGCCCAAGATTGTCATGCAGTGGATACCTTCTCATTGTGGAGTACCAGGAAACGAGAGAGCAGATCAACTGGCAAAGGAGGGTAGTGCAGACGAGCAACCAGATTGCCAGTTACATACGAACAGAAGATAAGGATGATCAAATCAATCAAAAAGTCACCAACAGTAACACCAGACGATTACTATAACATGAACAGACAAGAGCAAACTGTTGTGTTGCGCCTTAGAACAGGACACAACCGACTCCGCAGCCACATGCACACAAAAATGAAGATTGGCAACTCAGCCATGTGTACATGCGGACAGGCGCCCCAGACAGCAAAGCACATACTGCAAAACTGCCCCGAATATGATATACAGAGAAAATCTCACTGGCCCATAGAAACAACACTGGAAGAGAAACTTTATGGACCTGTGTGTGAACTACAAAAGACAGTGAAGTTTATACAAGAGACAACATTGCAGATATAGACAATATTTTAAAGCGAACGAAAGAAGAAGAAGCCACATATAGAATATGGGTTGGCAGCATGGTGCCCAGCAGCAAATACTGCACTAAAAGAGTTGGATAAGGTACAAAACCATGCACTTAAGGTCATTAAGGGAGCAATGAAATCAACACCTATAGTAGAGATGGACAAAATGGGGACTTACTTAGTCGCTCCTCTTCTACCGTGAGGTGTAGAGGTCGGACAAAATGGGGAGAGCACAAAAACTAAAAGACAGAGACACAAACGTATTAACAAAGGTGGAAATATTCCTCTGCATTCCGAGCCATCCAATGGACAGATTCCAAAATTTTGCAATGTGACTACTGAAAAGAAACAGTTTTATGCAACAGACCACAGATTTACCTTAAGTCCATGCCAGAACAAACCCCTTGGACAGAGGAGAACAGACTACAAGTATCTATCCTAACAAAAGTGAAAGGAATACTAGACAAGGATGAACAGAGCAGTAGGGTCAGGGCCAGAGATCCAGAGCTGCAAAGACTCTTCTCCACCTCCCCGTGGTGATCCTAGATAACAGGCTGCAACAGGGCAAATAGGATAAGGAGAAGAGCTCAAAGAGGTAAGTCTAACTGGGTACTCAAAAATGCCTGCTGCAGTCGGATGTAGATCTGGCGAACACAAGGTGCAAATATAGCAGTCACGCTGTAAACTACGACACGGCACATTCCGTTCTCCAGAATACATCCTGCTACTTGCAAAGCCCTTGTGAGGGCTTAGTAGCAGGAGTTTGAGAACGAATGATGAACAGAGCAGTACACAAGGTAAGAGTTACTCTCAGTTTCTTAGATGAAGAATATCCACAGGACACCTGAGTCCGAGTATGCACAGATGGGTTAGCACAGAATGCAGTAAAAAATGGAGGAGTAGGAATGTACATAGAATACCAAAACAACATTAGAGATAGGGTCAGAGTACCAACCAGGAATTTCTGTCATAATTATGCTGCAGAAACCCAGGCAATGAAGGCAGCAACTGAAAAACTGTTGAACATCACTCTCTGTACACATCCTGTAGTATTTCTACAAATGAAAAATGAGCACTCCTAGCACTGAAGTCAGGGAAACTGCCAGATCTACAGGTTCTACTATATGGACTCCGTAACCAGCACAAGATTGTAATGCAGTTGATACTTTCTTATTGTGAAATACTGGGAACTGAGACAGCAAATCGACTGGTAAAGGAGGGTGCTGCAGACAAGTATCCAGATGTACCAGTTACATACCAACAGAATAAAGGATGATCAATTCAATCAGAGCCACCAACATTAATACAAGACAATTACCATTAGATAAACAGACAAGAGCAAACTGTTGTGTTGCGTCTCATAACAGGACACAACCAACTCTGCAGTCAAATGTACAAAATATTGAAATATTAAAGATTGGCAACTCAGTCATGTGCACATGTGTCCCAAACTGCAGAGCACAAATTACAGAGCTTGAATGAATATGATATAGAGAAAACCCTACTGGCCCATGCAAACAACGGTGGAAGAAAACCTTTGCGGACATATATGTGAACTACAAAAGACAATCTTCCGCTTCTGCATTCCTCCAGAAAAAGACATGATGATGTGTCGTAGTTTTCAGTGAGGTTACTTCTTCGTACGCTGTCAGACGTAAACTTGAATTTGTTCGAAGAAAGCAGCTGTCATCCTGGGGCTGTCGACACTGCCATAGAACTTGTTAGTGTTGGCACTGGTGATGGCCACATGTGCTTTCTCTGGTCCTCGTATGTCATGCAATTTTGCAGCAGATGTTCAGCGGTCATTTTCCCTGTACTACAGGTGCATTCGTCAGTGCCACATATCTTCAGTTTATTGAATAGATGGTACCTCAGTCTGTTGTGGCCTGTGCAGAGTCTAAAGATCAGTGAGGTTACATACAATACCTGCACATTTCGGCCTGAGACATCAAGTTTTAGTTGGCTTTTCTTTTTATTTTAAAGAACCAGGTTTGCCTCCCCACTGCAATCCCTATCCTCGAATCCAGACTGCACTAGTGTAGCCTGTTTCCAGGGCTGCCATTTGATGGTGGAATAGGGGCTTGGTCAGCTCTGGTTTGCTAACCATTATGCAAGCAGCCAGTTATTAGTTGTTGTAAGCTTATCCACTGTGGTGCGTCTTCAGCGCTCAAAAGACAGTGAAGTTTATACAATAGATAACTTTACAGATATAGACATATTTTCAAGCAAACAAAAGAAGAAAATGTACTCAGACTATTATCTTCCACTTTACAGAACGCATCTCCCTTGAGCCGTGTTTCTAAACTTTTGGTCTATACTTATATCTAAATTGTCTTATTCTTGCTCATAAATTATTCCTGCAGAATGTTGATTACAATCTGAATTTGCAACAATCAAAAGGATAGAATAAATATTTGTACCTCGTGGAGACATCACATTGTGCTGTTGAGTACCAGTAGTAGACCCTCCAGGGTTCATTGCAAGCTGCTGTTGATTACTCAACATATGATTGTGAGCCATCTTTCAACAAGGGGCAATAAATATGTTGCAGAAGTCCTTCAACAATCCTGTCCGCGAAAGCAAGAAGACGAGTACTTGGAGTTGTAAGTTTTGCACAAATCTGAAAAGAGGTTTATATTACAACTAAATAAATTCAAAATCAAAATATTTAAGCTCACTATAAAGCTCAGGCTTTGACAAATACATGTCCTCTTGTCTTGGGCCATCAGTTCTGGCTCTGTCCATATGTTTTCAATTTATTCTATGTTTGTACCTTGTCTTGAGATATTTTCTTCATGTGTGGGTTTTATCTTCCAGTGGGGATTCAAAAATAGAGACTGTCTTGTAATGTTGTCAGCTATTTCCTCAATTAATGTCTGTATCCTATCCAATGTCAGTGCCTTCTGCTCACATCATATTCCACTGATATCTGGTTCTTTCCAATAGATCCACATTAGTGATCTTATTATACTATTTTAATCTCTCTATTTTGTACTAGCACCCATTTATGAAAGTGTACTTTTTTCATTGTTGTCTTTTATGTATTCCTTGTTTCTGAGTCAAACAATAGAACAGATTTTACAGCAGAGTTGAAGATTTGTATTTTATGCTGCGACTTAATTTCTTTTGATTGCCCAATCCAATGTAAGCTCCTCTCATATATTGATATCTTTATCTGTAATTCCTACTTTGTCTATATTGCTACATAAATATTTAATTTCCCATCTTGTGTGTCTCCCAACACAGTCTGATTGTCATTAGTTGTATTTTTTCTTATTATCTTTGTTTTTTTACTATGTGTATTCTCAGTTCCAACTCACATAATCATTCACCTTAAATCTAGTTTAACAGGAAATCTTTTATCAAATTTCCTGTTTCTACTGACAGTTGGTTGGATTATGAAAGAAACTACAGCCTATGAGAGAAAAGGAATCTGGTGGACCTTAATTAAATAGCTAGAAGACATGGACTTTTGCAGATGACATATCTCACAGACAACTTCAAATGTAGAAGACAGATGCACTAGACAGAATCTCTAAGATGGTCAAACATGCAAAAAAGACAAAAAATGTAAATTAGATGTGACCAACAACACAGCTCCTATAGAAAGGAGGAAACACCATTGAAGGTAAAGAACTTCACATATCTAGGGAGCATCATAAACAATACAAGAGGTGGTGCAAATGAGAATGCAAAAGGAAAAAGTGGCCCTTGTCATAATAAAAACTATAATCCATATGAAATCTAAATTGATCAGAATACATACCAAGCTAAGGATTTTCAACTCCAATGTGAAGTTAGTTTTTTTTTTTATTTGGAG